>CM023481.1:217353766-217953766 GCA_013339685.2 Hyalomma asiaticum
TCGAGTCTAATTTCACAAAAAACCCAATACTATAGTCTTACCTTTTTTGGCACTTGGGGAAAGATTTTGAGAGACCGCATTTTATTGAGGAAGCCGCGATATAACTATAGCAATGCTCTACGATGCGGGAATATGCATTCTGATCGAGTCAAAATTTCACAAAAGACCCTATAATATACGCTTTCCTTTTTTGGCATTTTGGGCAAGATTTTGAGAGACCGTATTTTTATTCAGGAAGGCGCGCAATAAGTAGAGGAATGCTCTACGATGCGGGAAAACGCATTTTGTGCGACTTCTGATCGAGTCTAAATTTCACAAAAAACCCAATACTATAGTCTTACCTTTTTTGGCATTTTGGGCAAGATTTTGAGAGACCGTATTTTTATTCAAGAAGGGGCGCAATAAGCAGGGGAACGCTCTACGATGCGGTAAAACGCATTTTGTGCGACTTCTGATCGAGTCAAAATTTCACAAAAAACCCAATACTATAGTCTTATCTTTTTGTCATCTTGGGCAAAATTTTGAGAGACCGTATTTTTATTCAGGAAGGCGCGCAATAAGTAGAGGAATGCTCTACGATGCGGGAAAACGCATTTTGTGCGACTTCTGATCGAGTCAAAATTTCACAAAAAACCCGAGACTATAGTCTTTCCTTTTTGGAATTTTGGGCAAGATTTGGAGAGACCGTATATTTATTCCGGAAGGCGCGCAATAAGTAGAGGAAAGCTCTACGATGCGGTAAAGCGCATTTTGTGCGACTTCTGATCGAGTCAAAATTTCACAAAAAACCCGAGACTATAGTCTTACCTTTCTTGGCATATTGGGCAAGATTTTGAGAGACCGTATTTTTATTCAGGAAGGCGCGCAATAAGTAGAGGAATGCTCTACGATGCGGTAAAACGCATTTTGTGCGACTTCTGATCGAGTCAAAATTTCACAAAAAACCCAAGACTATAGTCTTACATTTTTTGACATTTGGGCAAGATTTTGAGAGACCGTATTTTTATTCAGGAAGGCGCGCAATAAGTAGAGGAATGCTCTACGAGTAGCGCACCCAGGATCTCTACCAGGGACGGGGGGGGGGGGGGGGGGTTCAATTTTTCACGAATGGCCGGGCATGCCATTACACAGTTGTCGTTGCGTGTGTAGAAAAAAGTAAATAAAATGCCAAATAATAGTAACATCAATGATGATGATTATTTTTATTATTTTTTCGGCATTTTGCAGAGACATTAGCGCCACATTCTTCTAAGACATAGGAGAAGTTACGGAGTGGGATGGGGTTAGGTCGGCCTCAGGGGGGGGGGGGGTTACAACACTCGAAACCCCCCCCCCCCCCCCGTCGGTGTGCCACTGCTACGCTCGTTCGCGATCGGTTACGACGGGAGCCGACGGACGATGCTCAAGGCAGGAACAGGCGCATAACTGTGCTCGCAAAACATTTTTAGGCTCTTGTGCACACTTGGATGTATCAGCGTGTTCGGTGTCCCTCTCGGCGCGCTTGATACGCGTCAGCCACAAACTGCGCTGCCTCGGGATTTTAGCTGCTTCGTGCGGCCGCATTGACTGTGTGCGTCTTTTGGCACGTGAAAAAGGTTTGTGTTCTTTCACACTCGTCTCTTCATTGCTCTCCTGCGATTCGAGAACTCAAATACCGCGGCTAACGAGAGCGAGTACAGAAACGCATACGCGTCCGCACTTTCACTGCCGCGGCTGGTCCTCCACGATGGCGAAACGGTATCCCGCAGCGCCTGGTCGTGACGTAGGTGCAAGGCATGTATAGCCACGTTGAGCGTGCGCCTGTTTTCTGGACGTACATCGTTTTCGGACGCGCAAATCTAAATGTTACGCACGTTTCACGATGCGGATGAACAGGCTACGTCGACAGACTGCATTCATCAAACTCGGATTCGATTTTTATCGCGTCGTAGCTTCGATACCACAGCTGCCATTGCGTCGGGCGCTTGCTTAAACCGAGCTTGCCTCCGCCGATGTACTCACATTTCCCATACTGCACTACGCGCTCGCAGTGGCTTCTGGGATAGCTTGAAAAAGGTCTATTGGGGGCCCAAGACGCTGGGTCCCCAAGCTGCGTTGCGTAGGTTGCTCTTGCGTTCGGAGGATCAGCAGAGTTTGAGAATTGGGTCAAACGCAGGCTGCGTTGGGTCAAACGCACGGAACGCCACAAGTGACAAAAAAAAAGTCTGCTTGAAAGGTAAAAACAACAGAAACGTTTTAAACAAACGAAAACAAAGAAAAATAAGTGTAGTCTAAGGAGGAGAAAAAAATAAAATATACTGAACGAAATCTTAGTACTATTACAGATTGCGTATTCCTCCCGCGCGTCTTCCCGCGCGTCTCTAGCATCTGAGCAGACGGATAGCCAATGGATTTGGATGACTGCGGCTCGTACGGCTCTTTCTTTTTTGGCTTTCTAGTCGCGCACGAGGTGACGCAACACGCCTTGGGTCAACACGAACGCAAGAGCCCAAGATTGGCTTGGGTTCTGCGCATGCGCCCTGGCGGGTCGCAAGCTTCTTGGGTCCCCAAGCTCCTTGGGGCCCCAATTCTCAAACTCCCTAATTTCATATCTGGAGGACGTTCCGACGTCACGGCAACGGTGACAGTTGTTTTCGCGCATGGTGACGCGGCTTTGTTGATCCATCGTGTGCGGCGTGATGTGTGCGTGAAAGAGGAGGCACTGACCAGGCCATGATGCGGCTATTTGGAGGTATTTCACTTATGTTATAAATTATATGTTCTCAGAAAGTTGGAGAACCTGGAGGTAGAAATACTGCAGCATAGTTTTATGGGTTGAGGGTTGCTGCGATGGAATGTTGAGTTGAAAGCAGTGCTTTCCGCTCGGTGTTACTCGATGCTGCTTATTTCCGGAGCCTCACACGGTACCAGTGCTTTGAAAAACTTATGCAGAATAGCATAAATATTTATGAAGTGAATATACTGATGCTTATACCTGCAAATCTGCGCTATCTGTGAGAGAATACGTCTGTATTCAGGGGCCAGTTGTGTATTTTTGAACATGTAACTTTTGCAGGCATATATGATATTGAGAATAGAAAAAAAGCTTGACTGAACAGTGCAGTTTAGGCCATGGCAAGAACTCTGCAGATAGTGTTTGCTGTATGGACTTTATCATAATTGGAAGCATGATGGAGCATCAGATGGGATCTGAAATTAAAATCGTGTCGCGAATGATTTCCGTGACCACAGAATTGTGTATATATGCAGGGTATGCCCATTGAAGGAGTGTGTACTGTGTAGGCCGGTTAGTACAAGGCTACGATCAGATTAGTCAAGGGCACATGAGATAATGCTTAGAAAAACATTATGGCTTGAAGTTGTGGTTGAAATTTACATTTGCATTTGAGGATTAACCTAATTTATAATCATGTTTGGTACAGGTGTTGACAGCTATATTTGCTTAATTATAAAAGCATTTCATCGTCTATTACATCATTTCTACAAGCTATTCCTTTTTTCAGTTCCATCTGCAGAAGGGCTACTATGTCTCAAATGCACAAGCTGCCAGAACACTTGGCAACAAAAAGGGCAAGCTCGTGTGCAAGGACACCGTACAGGCCCTCTGGATCAGCAGTGTGCTGGCCACAAGAAGTGTCAGTGACAACGTCGCACCAAAGAAGAGGGCATTGGGCAAGCTGCCAAAGCAGCAGCTCACTCCTGAAAAAGTGGATGTTGTTGCGAGCAAGTTTCCACAGTGTACATGTCATCCCTCTGGTAATATGCAGCCATAGGTTTGAACGCCCTGGTTTACTAATATGGATTTGGAAGAACTGTGGTTTCACTGCTGCGCTGGGCAGTGACAATATTTCTTTCGGTCAGATATAATATTTAATACTCCTGCTGCGTTACAGTCCAACGCAGCAATCTTTCATCATTCTGGAAAGCCATTCTCTGTAACTTTATCACATACATGCTTAAAAGAACATAGCTCCAAAGGTAAGCTAATATATGCAAACTATGGAAATAATGTATCATGTTACTGTATTACATTTGATCAAATCATGAAGTTATAACAATTTACTTCTAGATGCTTATCTCTGAATGTTGCAGACCAAGAAGCACTGGAGAACTTCATGACATTGCAATTTATTGGTTAAATATTCAGGGTGTAGTGATCCCAAGTGGGTGTAATGAGTAGTTGTAGCACTGGCATTCGTACTCATACTTGTGCAGCTTTAGTGCACTGCAATTGGCAGACTGAAGCACAACTTCCGTGTCTACAAGATCAAGGTGATCCTTCATCGAGAACGTTTCAACGCAGAAATGTATTTGTTTAAACTTTATTAAGGGTCCCTGCATTTATTGTTCTGATCGTTTGGATATTTCAAAAATTTTTATTGATGTAATGGAATGAGCAAGGATGATACTATGGAGAACCTGTCGAAGACCTTTGTGAATTGCAGAGTGGTTGATGCTTGTTATAAGTATCAATATGTCATACAAAAGAAAATATAGAAACAATGGGTTTTCATTACACATTTTATCATGCCCGATTTCTTGTGCTGTGCCTTTACTAATATATAAACAAATAATTATTTGCAGCAACAGTTCAGCACAGGGGTCGAGACACAGACGTGTCTGAGGTGCTACAAAATGGCCGAAGCTGCTCACAGAAAGAATTCAAAATGTAGCCAAGGCTATGAAAAAGATTGAATCAAATAAACCTTTGTAAATCAAGCTTCCTGTGTTGTGTTAAACTTTTTCTGCATCAGGGCGACAGCCACAATGGGGACCAAGTGAGACCAGTTTAACTGGAAAGCAACTGGGATCAGTTGAACTGGGAACCAACTGGCACCAGTTAGTTTCCAGTTGCACTTTTTCACCTGGGAAATCTCTTAGCGAGAAGGAATGCGATAGCGGTGGTGCGCGTTTAACCTATTCTCCAGTATTGAGGGCAAGGAGCCGACAGCCGATTAAACGACACAGAAAGAAAGCCTTGTGGTCACATGATAGGCTTGCAGCAAGCAAAGCTTGTTGTTATGTGGGGTTTAACGTCCCAAAACCAGCTCTGATTATGAGAGACGCCGTAGTGGAGGGCTCCGGAAATTTTGACCACCAGGGGTTCTTTAACGTGCACTGACATCGCACAGCACACGGGCCTCAACATTTCGCCTCCATCGAAATGCAGCCGCCGCAGCCGGGATTCGATCCCGCGACCCTCGGATCAGCAGCCGAGTACCATAGCCACTAGACCACCGTGGCGGGGCAGCAGCAAGCAAAGCGTCTGTTGTCGAGATCAGTCAGAACAGTGAATCGTTTTTCGCCGCGCTGCTACATCCTGTTCCGGGCGTCTGCTATAGCGCTTCGCCCTGATGCGATGTAGCAGAAGCCCGCGTGGTCTGTTTCACCGAAGACTACAGATGGAAGAAAAAATATGCAGCGTTGTTGACGATAATTAATGTTCACTGCGCTATTCTGACAGGTTACAAGGAAACCATTTAAAATGAAATGTAAGCGGTGTAATGATGTCACATAAACGTATCTTCCTCCACGTTTTCTTGTCAATAGCGCGCAATAACCGTCCTTAAAAACGTATGAGGCGGTGGTCACGACCAATACTGCATACGATATCACTGATTGGACGTTTCAATGCGGACCATATACTGCACGGCATTTCGGACCATATAGTGCAGACCACATGCGGACCATATACTGCACGGCATTTCGCATTTTAGACCATTCACACGGCACCTTTTTTATCCAACCACAAGCACGCAATATTTTTCGCTACGAATGCCCAATAGCGCAGCTCCAAGCTTATTCGCCAAGCGCGAGTGGAAATTATGTCAGTGTGTACAAGAGAATTAAAACAACAAACTCAAGGCGGTGAGATTAAGAAGACGTAAACGGCACTCATCAGAGAGGCTTACATGGTCATGAAATATTTAAAAATTACCCAAGGCAACAAAATACCCGCAGTGGTTGTTTGTTCCCAAGCGACGATATCGCTCGTAAGAGTGCTCCAAACCACTCTTAGGATTTCCTCTTAGCTGTGCTGTTTTGGCGACCATTTTCGCTTCGTGAGTACACTTAAGAGAATGTTTCACCCAGATAGTAGCTGCCCTCTCTGACATATGAATGGACCAGCGCAGCGCGCGTTAGAGCAGCGGCCGCTGGGAGAATCACGTCCTCCTACGTTGTTTCTTTTTTTTTTTGCGCTTCGGGAACCCACCTACGCTAAAAAATTTCTCTTACCCGGAAAGTTGTTCGTAAGTGAGTTGCGTGAATCCGTGCCCAGGAAGTTTGTGGGGATAAATTGGGCCCAGCTAGCACAGGACAGGGATAGTTGGAGATCTATGGGAGAGACCTTTGCCCTGCAGTGGGCGTAGACAGGCCGATGATGATGATGATGATCATGATGATGATGATGATGAAGGAAGCGCACAACCACGCGATAAATATTTCGCAAAGTTACACACCTACAATGGCATGGTGACATTCGAAGTGCGTGTACCAAGTACAGTAAACTCACGCTGAAAATAACGTGGAATATTACAAATATATTAACACGAAGGCTATACTGGGGTTCATCGCGACCCCACGACGTCATTTCCGTAACGGAGGTGACGCAGTAAAATGTACAGGTATTAATGATGGAGAAAAACAAGCAGAGACATTACGTTCGTGGGCTGGGAATCGAGCCCACGACATCCCGTTCCGCATCAAAAGGTGTCTGGCACTCTACCAACTGCGCTACCCAAGCACATGTTTAAAGCCGCATAAGAACCGGCTTATATTCTTTAAAGGGGTCGTGAAAAAAATATGGAGATGCCCGGTTGTAATTTTCACTGCTTCAACATGCATTCGACAAGCATATTCCGAAATATTTCGGTGAAATATTCAGGGAACATTTAATAACGCCCGTTTGAAACCCTAGCGTTCTTGCGCACCCGAAACGACTATGCGACACTACCGGCTGGCATGGTACTATTCGGTGACGTTGCAGTAAGATATTTTTAAGTGCAAAGTTATAGTGAACTGAAGTTTGCTCTAAAAGAAATGATTTACTTTAAAACCTTGAAAGAAAGAAAATACTCAGAAACCGTGCGGTGCCGCCATTTGGAAGCAAAGCTGCAGCACGGTTTCTTTTCCCGTGGCCAACGAGGGCGCGCTAGTCTCGGACGTCTGGTGGCTAATAACATGACGTCAACTGCAGAGTTGAGGGGAGCGTGCTCAGTGAAACTGAAACCGCGTTTTTTATACTCTAAATCAACCCACATGGTGCAACGAAACAATGTATATTGTTGATTTGGGGAGGATCCCGAATACGCGCTCGGGACAAAATGTTCATGTTCATGTTCCATGCTCCATGTTTTGTCAATAAAAATCAGATTGATTGATTGATTGATTGATTGACTGATTGATTGAAAACGTTTCACGACCCCTTAAACTCACCTCTCCCCCTCTCCCTCGATGCTCCTGTACGCCTCCGGCACTCCTTGCGTGGGACAGTGCTGCTATCCAGGAGAGGCGGAGTGAAGTACCACAGCTCGCAGAACCGAAAGAATCGATGTTGTTTCCTCGCACGATACTGCTTCGAATGTGATGGCAACGACTAAGAAAACTGCTGTGTTGCCCGCCGCAGGTGGCAGTACGGCAGCGACGTTGACAGGCAAATGTCGCGCAAGTGTACATGTACTGATGCCGTTGTGGCGCATTTACCATCCACTGTGTCAAGCTGTCACGTAAAACACTTGAGCTACCACAAGGGTCACGGTCATGGAAGTTAGTTGTCGGGAGGGAGGCGATGTGCCACCAGGGGTCAACGTGGGTGCATCAATGTCGAACGGTGCTGTACCAGTGAAACACCGATAGCGATGAGCAAGTTCATCTCGATGAACAGTCAACAATCAACTGGTTCGGTGAAAATATATTTCACTTTTCGTGTTATACCGATTCCTATGAAGGAGGGATCAGCCATTTTTTTTTAGCCACGCACGTTCGCATTTTGTTACGTCCAACGCGCAGCTTTCGCTCCCTCTTCCTTCTACCGTTGTTAGTTCATGAAGCATTGTCACGTCACACGTGCAGCGGTGGCCGGAAAGGACGTCGGGAACTTCAAGCATATGCTTTATTTACCCGAATTCACTCTGCGAGAAGGTAAGCGAAATGCCCGATGTGTATAATTCCGCACAATAGGCCCAGTATCTGAAAGAAGTAATAAAAAGGGTACCGCGGCAAGTTGAAAACACGGGTAAAAAAAAATATGAAAGCCAGCATCAATTCTGCCATTTTCTGGAAAAAGCAGAACACTTACGGCTTATTATATGGAAATTGTTAATATGGTTTTAAAGAGCCATTTGCGACAATTATGAAAAAGAAACGCAAGCGAATGCGTGGAAAATGCATTACGGGGCACTTGTAGAACAACAACAAAACACATTTCGAACCTTACACTTACTGCCTTAGTTTACGCTGCTCATTTGACTACGACATTTAAGAGAATATATATTTTCTACAAACAATCATGTTTACGTGTATATGATGTAATTACACTACACAAGTCACCATTAGCTACTAAAACATCAAAAAATGTCTAGTTTGGTCATGCGTCCTCACTTATAGGAAAACAAAAATCGTTATGCTTTCTGAACAGAAGCTTTTGCGCATCAAGACATTGTGGTAGTGCAGGGCTGGTTCTTCCTTAACTGAGACTAGATGTAAGCATGAAATGGCAGGGCTGATTGGTTAGTGATTATAGTATAGACACAATCCTAAATAGCCGAAGCGAATGTTGCTACTCCGAAGGTCGCGGGATCGAATCCCGGCCGCGGCGGCTGCATTTCGATGGAGGCGAAATGTTGAGGCCCGTGTGCTGTGCGATGTCAGTGCACGTTAAAGAACCCCAGGTGGTCAAAATTTCCGGAGCTCTCCACTACGGCGTCTCTCGTAATCAGAACTGGTTTTGGGACGTTAAAACCCACAAATCAATCATCAATGCTGCTACGACGCGACGCACGCCCGAAACCTTACAGAGCTGCAGTGAGCCTGCTTTGATCTTAACCTCGTCATAAGTCTCGTCTCGGCCAAACAACATCCGCACCGCGCCGCACGCTGCCGGCGTGGTCACACAGCATGGCGCCATCTCTCGAAGGAGGCGGCGCAAAACTCGCGCCACGAAACCCACGGACCACTGGCGTTGAAAAGAGCGCAGTCAGCCCTGTGTTAGAGCCAAAAAACTGCAACCAAGTGTATGATGCCCTTTAACTGCCTTTGGGACGTCTTTATTTCAAATGACAATATAATTTCTCTGTACAAGAAGCTACAGCTTCATGAATATAAAGAAACATTAAAGAGAACTCTCAAGCAATGTCTTTGCAACTTGTCCGGGCAGTATTAACGTATGTAATGCTGTCCTGCGCTATGCTAAGTTTCTGGCCCGGTTCTTTCTAGTGCCAGAATAAGGGCTCTGGCTTTTAATTGCCTCAAGGTCACTTGAAAGTCGCCGACAATGGGGCCTAAAAGCGTGACATCATTTAAAAAGTTAAAGATGATGTCCTGCGTTTAATGACGCAGCGCCCACGGAAGACAGAATAACCCCAGGCAACAAAGTCTTGGACTCATATGGATAAGAAATCTGTTCGCCAGAAGATCGTTCTTTTAACTCGAATTTTATTTGCAAGCGAGTTTTATTTGCAAGTTTTCCCGAGAGTGATGAATGTGACTGCATATGATTTCCGACCAACCCCTTCCGTTCACGGTTATTATCCCGAACTTTGACCAAAAGTGGCTGACAGCATCCTTAAAGTGCGAAATGCTTTTCGTTCCCATTGTTGGCGACCCTCAAGTGACCTTGAGAAGCCAGAGACTTTATCCTGGCACTCAAACGACAACGTCCGGGCACAGCTTCAGCCTGGAGCGCCCATCTGATGCCTCGGGTTCAGAAAAAATGACTAGTTCTCGGCAATCGCTGTAGTAATCTTGATGATGCTTAAATCATGATGTTTCAACTTAAGTGCAACATTTAAGGTGTAGTAATTATAGGGTGCGCACACTTTCGCTTTAGATCCCCAACAGTTTTATTTTTCTTGAAGACTGCAAAATTTCCACGACGCATGCATTAATGTTCTAAGTTCCACCTATTCCTATGCATCTAAGGCACGCGAAATTGTGTTATGCACCTACCTAACACATGCAAACAACCTACGAGCAAGCCTTTTTGCTAGGCCCTCGTAAACATGCTAACAAATTCAAGTAGTTGAATTCGTAAATCAACTTTCTCGGCTTGATGCTCTCGAACAAGTACAGTTAAAGTGCGTTTATCTTGGGCGCAGAGTTAACGGATTGTAGAAATACGTGCTCAAATTGTTATAGCTTACGAATTTTTGCAAGTGGATGTTAAGAAAACAGATGTTTTAAATCAAGACATCTTTACAGCAAAGCTGTATGCCTCTCGGTGGTCGAAAAATTTCGTGGCGTAAGCACAGAACGCCAGGGTAACAATCGAAGGCAAACGGTATATCTTTGATTCCAATCAGGCATACAGCATATAGAGCTCAGTATTGACGAATAATAAAGCTGTGCAAGCGAGGGCTTTTCAGTAAAAGCTCATGTGTTTGTTCTGGAAACTAATATTGTGGGTTGAAAGAATATAATATATTCGCAGCTTACATGACTAGACCAAGAAGTTCTTACTAAGAAACCTTGTGCAACTTCTGTACCCAAAAAGAAAGAGCTCAAAACCAAAAGGAAATAAAACCACAAAACAAGCATAAAAGCTACATGATTGATGATGACAAGGTGCCTGTGAAAATGGGAGCCCCCTCTTAGCGTTGCCGGTAAATATTATGTTGCAGTTCTTTTCGAGAGGGCCGCTTGACGTCACTGGAAGCCCTCGCGTGAAGTGCAAACGACATAATGAGCATGTGTGGTGTTTGATACAGCTTCACTGCGCATTCACGTTCGTAGGGTGGGATGGCGGCCAATTTTTTATTTCCTTTTTTTGCTACTAGGATTTCTCGCTCTCTTTCTCGCTCTATACAACCGATTCTAATTATATCGGTGCAGTGGCGCAGAAATTTTAGTTGCAAAATGCGGTTGGTCTTGGAATAAACCTTGCTATTTAATTATCATTACACAATATGTTGCAGAGTTACCGGGACAGTTATATGAGTGCACTGTGAAAACACTAAACTGCCAGATGAAGCTGAATAGCGCCGGCATGAGCAAAAATATTACAAAAAATGCCTTCCCATGTTGTAAAGCAATAATTCGGGCTCTTTTTGTCACGGTGCCGGAACAGCACGTGCTGTTAGCAGAAAACATATTGCAGGATAACAACAGACTGGAAAGCAGGAACTCGGCTGTAGAAGACTTTAAACGTTTTACGTCTTATAGTTCGGCTATTTGTTCCACACCTTTGATGGAGTAATTAAAAAGACGCAAAATCATGTTAACAAGCAACCGACAGTGTTCACCATGTTTCCTCTGCGGTCGCTTCTCCGCATGTCTCATGTCTTTTCTGCAGTATAGCGTGAACCAAGTAGCCAAGCAGCAAGATGTGATACGCGAGCTCTTGCAGAGGTATCTATTGGAGACTCATCATGATAGGAAACTTGTTTTGTGGGGTTTAACATCCCAAAACCAGCCCTGATTGTGAGGGACGCCGTAGTGGAGGACTCCGGAAATTTCGACCACCTGGGGTTCTTTAACGTGCACTGACATCGCACAGCACACGGGCCTCAACATTTCGCCTGCATCGAAATGCAGCCGCCGCGGCCGGGATTCGATCCCGCGACCCTCGGATCAGCCGCCGAGTGCCATAGCCACTAGACCACCGTGGCGGGGCATGATATAAAACTTAAAGGGCGTCTGAATCGAGCTGAGAGCTCTTCAAAATTGGATGAACTTACCGCCTGAAATGTCGGTCGAACCTCTGGGAGTCCAGTTGTCAGCGATAATATGCCACCACAGGTGAAGGAAATCATAGCCGTAAACTGATACATAAGGTACTACTGAAAAGAAGGCAAAGTTAACCTGAACTTAGATGATTAAACAAAGAGATTCAGGAGCCATTACGCTCTGTGAAAGTGGATAAACAGTGAAGCTGCAGCATGTACCATGCAGGGTTATACAAGGGTACGCAAATTTATTTTCATCATTTTATCACATTACTGACGATAGCTTTGTGATTACTGGAATATACAGTGATTGTTTCTGTTGAAACCTTGGAGAGATTCTTGGAAAAAATGAAATTTGCATGCTGTTGATGCCCTTATGATGTCAAAGCAATGACGTCGCCTCGGCCTGTGAGATAGAAGGGAGAAACGAAAATTTGGACTCATGATTTATTATTATTATTATTATTATTATTATTATTATTATTATTATTATTATTATTATTATTATTATTATTATTATTATTATTTCTGCCGCTGCTCGGTCAAAGTATTTTAACCTCTCCAAGATCGGCCCAATCTCACCTTTAGTAACCTTGAACGCTCAAACACGAAAAATACGTGGAGCTCTAAGGCCATGCACAGCTTGCCTCGAATTCATATTCAAGGTTAAATGCGTGTGTTGCTGCTCAATTAAGCTAAGATTTATCTCCGCTCGTAACGGCACCCAGGAGTTATTTCATTTGTTGCGTACGACAACAGACAGAAGGAATTAGCTTAGCCGCTGCATACTGCAAGTAACAAACGTAAAACAGATCAAGGCTTAGCTGTGAGCGCGTCACCGTCCTTCTCGGTCTGTTACGCCATTTCACCGATAACACGGTATCACCCGATATTCGATAAAACGCGGTAATAGTCGCAGTGGCATGCAGCGATTCGTTTCCTTTTCTTTCATTCTTTCTTGTTTTCTTCTTCACACAAGCGCTTGGTGCAATGCCAAGTCCTGCACTGTGTACAGACAAACGCACGACAGGAGTGCCAACAGTTGTTAGAACAGCCTTTTCCTCTCCACTATGTTTCCGACGGCTGCCGCCACGTATCACCGATACATGGTTTTCAGGCTGTGTTCCCTTTCATATTGCTCATGATAGTACACAGCGGCGCTCTGTTGTGAGCGGTTTGAGGCATTCATTGAGTCAAACGGTAATGCATGCATCCTTCAATCTCACGTTAGTGCAGGAAGGACGCGAGCGAAACGTTTTTATTACACGTGAAGGAAGCGTGATATGCCATTCAACGGAGCGTTGACATCATCCAGCCTCAGTTTGACTTCCTCGGCGGTTCTCTCTATTTTCCTTTCACTATACCTAATTTCTCTTCTGTCTACAATGTTGGCATTGATGCTACGCGACTTAGAGAGTTCATCATTGTATTTTCGCTCATTTTTCACTATTGGCTGCAACGAAAAAGACTGTTACTGCGCGTTGAGTTGAAGTAGCAGCTTGTGTACTCCGCTGTATCACTTACATGCATACTTGCGTTTAAATGCCTTGCATATCATGTCCCATGAAAGGCAAGGCAGTTAACTGGCTCAGTTAGTCAAGATACGGGACTGTATACGCCGCTTTTGAGTACTATCACGATATTAAGTAGACGTTTTAATGCTCCAACGCATCGCTTTCCTGACTAGAAAAGGTCCATTCTTTAATGCACATAAAAGAAAAGATATGTTCTTCAAGAGCAAAACGCCTCCTTTTTTCCTCATGCTCACAATCACATATCACGAGACGATGTCGCTGCATCACTGCATTGGCACATTGATGTTTCCCGCTTAACTTATTCAGAAGGACGCTTAGTGCACTTTGCCGTATGCTGGAAATGCACAGCAGCAGCCAAACTGAAATAACTGTGCCGAACTGGAGGTGCGACGGTGACATAGCACGCCCACGACACGCGCTCAGGGATTTTAAGAACGAGCAAAGACTGCAGCGCAAAGTCAAATAATACCACAACTACTACTTTTATGCTTGAATAAGAATATATGAAAGCATTCAACACTGCACCAGCGCAGGGAAAAACATATTGGAGGATATGTGGTGCGTACGCTCGTATGTGAAAGCGCAGTGGCTAGCAGACAACGCAAGGAGCTATCCACACTTGGGAGCTGCGTCAACTCGCCGCTAGGTGCCGACTGCGTTCGACCTCGAGGCCAATTGGGAGTATTCACGGGACGTCAGCGTGCTCCATTTTGTAGTACGCTTCGCAGCTTCCTCTGTGCTTATGGAGATAACCGGTTCGAGAAAAGTTCAGCCTTTCACTGTGTTGGTTGCACAGCAAAATGGCAGCAACATGGCTTACCCCGTATGGTTGGTTCGACTTCATTTTTGCAAACTTCCCGACTTCGTCGCTCCACTGCCACCCGCGGCTGCGCTTCTCATCCCTCGGTATCTATCCCCGTGTTCTTTAGTTCCTTTCGCTTGATCCCGACGATACTGTCGGTTACACCTGTTTGTGTCGGTTTCTGTCGGTTAAACCTGTTGCGATTTCAAAACGTTCTCTATGAGCTCCAGCCTAGCCTTGTTCTTCGGTGAACTTCCTTTTCATGAATGTGCTCCCCTTTTGATAACTTGCCCAACAGCAGGCACTGTTTACCTCTCAGATAATTATGGTCTTGCATGATACAAAGGTTGAAGCGTCATAGACCATGAAGGATATATAGGTTAACAGTGATGAGTGACGCTATCATACGATGCTAGCTTCTGTTTATCGGTGCTTCGTTGAGTAATCTGCGGCAGGCGGCACATCTTTCTCATGTTTAATTTTGAACATACAGTATTCACCCGCTTTTTTAAGGTTACGGCATTTCTTGCACGAGAAATCGCAATATTTAGTTTGACAATTAGGCACTAACTTTAAGATTACTCATATATTTGTCGTGGAAGCCATGGCCATCGCTTAACTGATTCCAGCGCAACGCGTGTTGCGCACCGGCAATGCTCTTGGTTCACTCGCGCTAACCAAAATTAAAAATTTAAGTGTACAAGTGACAGTCGTGTAGCGTTTATAATGCTTGCACGTAGCCTTGAAATGAACTATACATCGCCAGCGTTCACTTATGCCAACAGGATCGAATTTCGCTGTCCCGAGGTGGGTCAGATAGCACGTGTGCACAGCAAACTCCATGCAGCATAAAAAACCGGTTAGCACGTGATACCAGAATCCGGGTGGAAGTCGCGTTTAATACGATTTTCCTTAACATGTTCGGTGTGCAAGAACCGGGTAAAAACGAACAACCTTATATATAAGCTGCAAGGTTTGGCCAAGAATCTGTTAGTATTGTAGTCCCACCGGCGTAGCAGGTGTCTTGAGACTGCATCCGCAACAAGATATAGGCTACAAAATACGTTGACGTTTCTCTCATTATTCTTGAAGAGGAATCCCCCTCGGTCGAACGCAAAATGAGTAGCAAAAACCAGAATAGCGTGTTGCGTTACCGAACTTCCCGATAAACAAATTACAACTACTCCCTGAATGGAGATAAAGTTCAACGGAAGTCTGTCCACTAAACGTGATGTGTAAGTATATACGTAGGTATGCAAAGATCACATAGGTGCCAAATCGCAATTTCTGAGATTTAATAGGAACTGTGTACTGTGCCAAATGCATATCGAACCAATTAAAGTATTGAATGTTTTTCGAGTAGTAAACAATCATTCTTTAGAACGAACGTAAATGTAATAATCGTTGAGGTACTAGCTCCAAAACCACGATGGCACACCGTGTAGTAGAGGGCTGCACTTCTTTAAAGAGCGCACAAACGTGCAATGCATGGACCTTGGGCCTGTAGCTAATATAAAGTGACGTTTGCATCCTAGCATTTATAAGCAGAAGTGGAGCAGTGTAAACAAATAAACAGGCTCACTGCATGCACTTAGCTATGCGGAAAATGCCAATGACCGTTGTAGTCGGCTATACTCGGGTACCTGTCAAGAAAACAGCAGCATCTTCCCGTCAAAGGACTCCCCCCCCCCCCCCCCTTCAGCGACTCTGTCAACGTGACGTCGCGGAGGCGGTCTGCCGCGACGTCACGTTGACAGAGTGGCACCATTAGCAGAAGAAGGGAGGTCCTTTTACCGCTGCCGCAGCGTCACGTTGACAGAGTGGCACCATTGGCTGAAAGGGGGCTCTTAGACGAGCAGACGCCGCTTTTTTCTTGTTCTGTACTCGAGTATACAAAGGTCGGCTTCCGAGAATTTCTTTTATTTCTGTAGGATGCTCATTCGTATGAAATATACTGTGATTTTGCAAAACCTCGTATGTATTTGGATGCAGTCGACATACTGAAATATGTCAACTTTTCAAAACGAAACTATTCGTGTCTATCAATAGCAGAGTTCCGAAAACCGAACTGAATAAGCTATCTAATATGCAAAATTTTCTAATACTCTCCCACCTCTGGAAGAAGACAATATAACCATATGTTGCAGTCCTTCCTTTCCTGTGAAGAGTGCCAATTATACCAGTGCCGAAAAATTCGCCTTAAGGAAGGTAAGACTTGACGCACATTGCCACATGTGGGTGCTTTATACGAGCGACGTATAAAGTGACTGCCTGGCTCTGTCTGTCTATGCCGTACCAGGAACTACAAGTACGCGGCGGTTTGCTGAAGTGCGGTCGGTGAATGGCTTACGTAAAAAACGGTGGGCAAGTACGCTGCTGTGTCTTGAGAGACCAAAGACGTGATGACGATGTTGAGGCCATTGAGGCCGTAGGAAAGTCCCGTGGCGAACAAGAATTTTTGTGAGCAAGTTTTCTCTGCTCTCATGAACATGCCGATGAAAACGCCGAGACCCAGGCACTGCGGTGCACAAATAAGCACAAAAGTGAAGCGCGTTATGCAAATGGGTGGACATTATGGCGGTCGTTGTTTCATTCGACACGCCCGTCAGCGAGCGCGAGAGCTTTTGGTAAATGAGGACACGAAAAAGACAATCGCCTCGACATGAAAGCACACATGAAATCTATATAGGTCGCACTTCGGTGAGCGACTAGCACGCACTTCACAATTTGTCTGCCCGAAGTCACGAGGACTTGCAGCATAGCGCAGCATTAAACAAAAATACAGCAGATATACACGCGCGGATACACTAATCAACATCACGACTACCGACTGCGAAACCTTTCGCGGCTTTCAGTGCACCATCAGCACAAATTAATTAAAACGTGTAGAGAAACATAGAGTTCACTTGAGCGCGTGAAATTACGACTAGCTGAAGCTCGGCAGCCGGTGTCCAAGCACGGTGCAGTCTCATATGCACGCTTCGGAACTTTCATTGAACCACTTTTATAAACACAGTCAGAAATGGCACAACGCATCTCCTAACTCTTAGAGTTAGGAATCTCTGCTGACAGTGGATACTCCGCAACGTTAGATCATCGCAAGAGGTGACATATCTTCCTAAGAATTCACAATCATGTCGAGTGAGAACATAGCTGTTTCTCAACGAACGCCTCGTGCTTCGATCATGACAGAAAACACTCACAAGAGCAGCTAAAATTTCGGAGAATTAAAGTGCTATTATTCTGGCCGCTCATCTATGCAGATTAATAAGAACATTGACGTGGACATGGACTGGTTCATATTTGGTCATGAGAAAGCGACGTAAACGTTGATGGTTGGGCGCTTACCTCAAGGCTTCATTTGTTGTGGCTAACGCGGGACACCACGCGCTAATTTCTCGTTTGCCTTAATTATGCTGCGATTTTCTAAACTATGGCCTCCGAACTTCTGCACAGCATTCTAATATGACTTTCCCGTTTGCAACGTAGTCTAATGGCCGTCGCGAAAAGTTGCTATGTGACGTTAACAAGCAGCTTTATATATGTGGGATTGTACTAACCAGCTCGACACAGTCCAAGATACCGTTTGCGCTCGTGATGTACTTTGCGCTGTCATCGTCCGAGTTCGCAAACAACTCATCTGGAAAGTGAAATAGCGGAATGGTGCGTTAACTGAGCAGATGCCGTGCTAGGCTGAAGATGCCTGATGCTATGCAGTGGCTGTCAAAAAAATAAAAGGACGTACAGTAACTGTTCATAGTCCCACGAGCTGTTGTTCTCGGGAACATCATGACTTCAACTCTGCCGCAGGAATACTGCGATGTCACTTGACAACGCAGACAGCCTGCGTCCGACAAAGACTCAAGACGCCGCGGGAATTCAAGCTGAGAGAGCAGTCGTTGTTGCTTGCCTAAACAACCATGGCTCGCACCCACTGTGGGTGTGAGCCATCGTTGACTGGCCAAGAATCGCGTGGTCATAAAATATTATAAAAGCTAAGAATACAGCAACTTACAAAATTGCGAATAAAAAATGTGGTTGAAGTGTCCTTTACGAAGTAGAAAAAAATAATGTTTCGCGCAAAGCTTAAGATCGAGGAAGATAAAATGCTTCATATACATGTAAGTGTGTGTACAAAAACACAAGAGTAACGTGTTTAGCTGCGTAACCAGTAAGTATAGTTTCTCAATGGCACGCAGTCATCCATGCTGCAGGACCCAAAGAAATTTGAGGCCTTCGCAGAGGACGCAGCACAGTGGCAGCGTAAGCTAGATTAGGAATCTGTTGTGGCGCAAAACTGAGGAAGGAAGAGAGGACACTGGCATCCTGTCCTGTCTTCTGTAGTTTTTCTTGTTCAGTTTTGCGCCAGAACTCATCCCTAAGCTATGCACCAGCTCGCCCAGCGTTGCACTTTGCGTAGGCAAGACTACGCTAAGTGCCCTCTCATTCTTCCGTTCCTGCTTCTCCTCTCTTTCTTGTTCTCTCCCTTCCATTCTCTTTTTTATTTTATTTTTTTTTTTTGCTCCCTTTTCTTCGACTTCGTCGTCTGCTTCCTTTCTTTCTTCGTTATTGTCGATTTCCTCTTCTTTCTTCTTTCTCATCGTCATCTTTTCGTGACACGGTGCTTCGTCCGTGCTAACAAAAACAACTTAAAGGGCCCATGACAGCTATTTTTTTGTTGGATACTTTTATGTTCTAATGAGTAGAACAGTGTCTTGTAGTCACGGCATGGAGTGACAAATTCTCCAGCGTGAAGTCTAATTAGTCACAGCATCGTTAATTTTGTTCAGTTTTAATGAAGCTTCGAAACGCGCGCCAAAAACTGCAAGAAACTAGCGCCACGGGGCAAGCGTGGCGGCTGTCGGAAGTGAGCGCATGCACTGATCACTTGACCTCAAGATTCGGTGACGTTGCGGAGAGCGCGAGCGCCAGACCAATTGCTGAATTCGTCTGCTCGCCGCACCCACTTTGCATCATAGCGTGTGTACAATGTAAGCTTGAGCGACCAACACGGAGAGGAAGCAGAAAAATACGGCTTTTGGCGTGGCCTCCGCGATCGGCTGCGAGAGCCGATCTTGGAGGCCACGCTCGGAGGCCATAGCGCGGCGCGCCCGTGTCTCTCTGTGACGTCACGATATCAACTTACAAAAGTGAAACGTCACAGATGGCCCACAAACTACGTCATACTAGTGACGATGTCGCGAGGTGCTGCAAACCCAGATGAGCATTTCTGGTCACTTTAAATACATATTAAAATATCTTAACGACAACGTTCGCCGTTAATACTTGGCCACGAGTGCCTTCAGATGTTCGACAACCAAACAACACAAACATATCGGGTTTGAAATTTTGGTGTCATGGGCCCTTTAAGGTACAATTGTTATGTGAAAAATTAACGCCACTTCCAAGCCGTGAAGACAGTCGGAACAGCGAAGCTGTTCTTTTATTGTTAATTATGACGTAAGTGGAAAGGGTACCAAGTTGGCGACGTGATGACTAAGTCAGTTATGTCAGTCACACATTTGTACTTCGCCAAAACGTTATGTCCTTTATCAAAAGTGGTGTCTCGATACTCCAGCCTTTATCATTATCCACCATGCACTCATGCATTTCTTTCTTTCTTTCTTTCTTTCTTTCTTTCTTTCTTTCTTTCTTTCTTTCTTTCTTTCTTTCCCGTTAGACGGTAGAAAGTCATTGGTATGGCTGAGATATATGGTACAGGTATCTGTACAGCCAGTGATTAAAACACTCGCCTTCTTAGGGTGGGAGCCCGTGTTTAAAACCAAGCACCTGTAAGAAATTTTCCCACACCAATTCGCCCTCCATGGAGCGGTGGAAGAAACTATATTGCATTAGATTTTTTCCACCACTTCATAGAGGGTGCCAGGGGTTCCAGTTTTCCGGGAGCGACTTCGTTTGGCGTGAAGACCACTACAATTTCGCCGACTGCGCGGCAACATAGGTAGACAATACAAGCTTAGATTGAAGTACATTATGGTGTTTGCAGTTCGTCCGTCTATGCCGTAATGTTTTGAACAATACAGACTGTCATGAGTAAACTATGGGGCCCAAAGCACGTGCCACATAGCGAAAAACGAGAGATGGCGTGCGGAATAATGGAGAGGCGCCAAAAAGCACGCGCCGTTGACACGTCTATGTTCGTGGTTGGTGGACGGCTGGCTAGTGGCGCGCGACGCGAGAGGCGATCGGAAATGGTCAACGCTGAGCTGGCAATTGTCTGGGTGGCGACAGCCGAGGAAGGACATATCGGCAGTTACGTTCTGTCGACGGGACGAGGTGTTCGGTTCGGGAGCCCGTGACGCTGGCACTCCTTGACGTGGCCGTGGAACTCGAAGACTTTCGGATGAGGCTCCTCGGAGGTGCTGCAGCTAACAGTCCCGGACACACCGCCAGCAATCCCCCTTCGAAGGTCGGCCAGCTGCAATGACCCGGTGTGACACGTCACCACTTCGAGTAGGAGCCGAGGCTGCGAGTAGGCCTAAGTCGGCACCGGTGGCTGCCACGTCACCCGGGAGCATAGGCGGCGGAGATCAACGGCTCGGATGGGCTCTACCTGAACGACGAACTGGGATGGGCTCTACCTATCGACGAACTGGATGGGCAGCAGTCGTCGCTCAGGTAGAGCCCATCCAGTTCGTCGATAACGACAACGTGGACAGACCACCGACGGGACTCAGTCGTCGAGTCCGCGCGATAATTAAGGCTGTCGAACTTTGGGCATCCACCTTGTGTGTGGAAGCGAGCCACATTGTTTGTGGACTGCAGTTAGGACTACGCCTAACGGGGAGGAGCATTGAGTGCCGCGGACAAATTAGGTTTTCACTTCTTTATTGTTGACTTTTGTTTTTCTTCTTGTTTGTAAGCTTTTGTTTGTTTTGGGTGCGGAGTGTTAGTTTTCTCATGTTTATGCGTTCCTTATGTTTGTTTGCAAGGTAATGTTCACTCAGCCAACTTCGTCGTCAACCACGCCTCAGTCCACCTGAGCAATACTCTCCCGAGACCTGTGACACACTACGGTGGCTTTGTGCAACAAGTTTTAATTGCTACATCATATATGATACAGAACGCAGTTTTAGAGGTTTACCGGAGGCGAGCACAGATGCCGTGTTTCCCCAATAAGGAAGCGCCTTTGGCGATCACTGAGTAATTAAGAGGGAAAATACGTCCTGCAGATCTCGCGCATTGTGGGAACCGGTGTCATGTGAAGCATGCGGTCAACGAGCAAAATACCTATGACGAATTGTTTGGCATTGATTCAACTGTGACGAGTAAGACAGACCCTTTTCGTGAAAGGGCGCCTCTAGCGCCAAACGCGCGAACTACAGCCAGCTGTCATGATGAGGGCACCCTAGCAGACGACGCGAGCCTCGGCGAATGTCGAAGCGCGAGTGCGTGACATTTCAGCACCGCTGGATATACTGAATTGCTCCTGCTTGTTCTTGGGGTGCCTTATTGTTCGAGCCCGTTGTACGATAATCCAAACGGGCCACATTCCGACGTGCTAGCGTTGAGGATGCCGTGGCGAGAACAGTGAAAAGGTTATAAGTGTAATTGGAAACCAGAGGAGCTGTGGCGCACCACACGTGGTTAGAAAAAGGTGCGCGTATTCCCTTTCATTATAGTGTAATGGCCGTGAAGATAACCTTGTGATTAACGATATGTAAACTGATTCGTTTGGCTACAATCTTAGATTACTGTCCAAGTTTATGTCCACAGACGACCGCTGTCACTCAAAGTGGTGTGGCACTTCAAGCGGATCCCTTCTAGCCCAGATTATGTGAACCGATTCTTGTCTTGTTTATTATTATAACGGGCGGAATGTCTGAAGCTTTTTGCATGTCACAATGTTTTTCATTACCTCTGAGGTTGGCCGACAGTTTTTTCTTACGGACAAGAATGAACGAAAGCCTAGCCTGGTACGTCTCCGAGTTTTAAAAACCTAAGAACAGACGCTGATGGGCTCTCATTCGTAAACGCGCTGCACATAGGAGTTTCATTGCGACAAGCTAAGGCTCTTTTTTTTTCCAACATGCGGTGGACTGCGATGCGCGCGCGAGCCTGAAAGTTCACCAGGGCTGCCTGAGCCAAGGGCGACTGCAAATATCAGACGCAGAAAAAAAAAACGGTGCGTGAATTTTTTACGTGGTGACCGCAGCCATGAACAGTATCATGAATAACAGCACAGAATTTATCGGTGCATACAATTAAGGTTGACAATCGTGTCAGGAAAGCGATTACGCAGACATTTTCGGCAAATGCCCTTGCAGAGTTCGTCACTAAGGTTAAGCCAAGCCTTATTCGGCATCTTAATTCTCACGTTGATTTTTCTTTTTTACCTTCGGTCACGTTGTATAAGCTTTTTGCCAGCTAGGCCGTTCATGCCGTTTGGAGGGACCCGGGAAATCACTAACAAAAACAACCAAACTATGTTCCATGAACTTTATTCAAAAACACTTCTTTCCTGCTGCGGCAGCGAACGACGACCCTTGAAACAGAATGGTGCCTCCTCGGTTTTCCCTGCAGGAGAAAAAAAAAAGCATCCGTAAACGGTACGAACACAAACGTCGCCGCGTATGCATAGCACGGCCAGCATGTTTATGTGCACGCGCCGAACGGTAGCGACTCACCTTTCTTGTTTCTAGGAAGCACGAAAAGTTGATGTCGCGACGCAAATGTCGCCAAAATGCGGCGAGCCCTTATTATCGTCCCGGTGGTGGCAGGTGTCGATGGTGCACGCTGCCGCAGACGTTGACGACACACACTTGCAGGTTTATCATCGTCCTGCGACCGAGCTAGTCTGCCCGACCATCGCGTTAATGGGCACAAAATACTATTCACTGTAGAGGAGAAGCGCCTGGGAGGCACGAACACATTGCACGAAAAGCACGTTCGCAAATAGAGACGATGAGATTTCGGCGGATCACACGGGAACCAGCTGCCAACACACTCTCGCCATGCCCCCGCTCTGCAGCGAAGCCTTCATGATGGCCGCTCGCGAACCCAAAATGTCTTGCAAAGCGAAACTGACGAAAAGCCCACCACCAGGTGCCGTATTTATGAAAAGGGTCTATGAAGGCCTTTATGCAAAGCACATGAGTACCCACTCATAAATATGCTTAAAGGGACACTAAAACGCAACAGTAAATTAACTTTCGTATTTCTTTTACAACTCTATTGTTGATTTCGCTATCATGGGTAATATTAGAGGAGAAAATCAAGGTCAAAGTTTTTTTTTTTTAATTTCACGTCGACGTGTTTCGCGTCGAAATATCTGCATGTCGACGCAAGCATGACGTCATGGATTTCAAAGTCTGTTCCAGTGATTCTGGGTACATTGGAGCGATGAAATTTCATGAAACTTGCTACCCCAAATCTGTGGCCATCTAAGAACACAACGAAATTCAATTTTACAGGAGAATAATTACGTGCGCCCTGGTAGTCGGCTTCAAAATCAGTGACGTCACAGCGAGTTGGTACAGAAACTTCAAGGCGGAGTCACCACCTGTATTTGCATTTTGCGAGTTTTCTCGCTTACCAAGCGCCCCTAGATGTAAGGCTGGTGGTTTTGGTATTTTGAAAGGGTAATTTTATTGATAGGAGAAAAATCGTGTTGCTCTTTATTGTCCCTTAAACGTGGGCTAAACAGGAACGTCGACAGCACCGTGGCGACTGAATCGTAGCTCATGGTACGACGTAACGTTAGCACTCACAGCAGCCCAAAGCACGATCATCTTTTTTGTCGAAGACAAAGGCGCCATACGGTGCGTTGATGTTCTATCATGAGCGTCATGCGTTGAAGCATGCGGTATCGAGTAAGGTTGCACAAAAACATAGCGAATAGTACCATAACATATGTATTGCAATGATAGTGCTTATCACACATTAGAAGCGCCCTTCGCGTTACACAAACACCATGTTTACAAGTGCTGATGCAATAGGTTTATTTACATTATATGCCATGTGGGAGAAGCCGCTGTGGCCTAGTAGTGACGTGCTTGTTTGCCACCTCGAGGGCCCGTGTTCGATACCCCTTAGCGCTTCGTAAGTTGCATGTGCGTCTGTGCGATTGTTATGTCAACATTTCCATCGCAAGTGAGGAAATACCATGTTGCTTCCTTATTTTAAGAGCGGAACGCTTAAGCCGGCCGTCCGAAGTGTGGGCCGATCCTGGAGGCAGTGAGCCGTGTGACGTGCAGAAAACTACGCGTGACTACAATATCGCTAATTGCAACGTATACATAAAGTTGCGAGCAAAAGTTTGGAGGCCAATAGGCGCGACAAAGAGCTATTTTTCTTTGCAGTGCGAGTATGTTGGCTTAAATCAAGTAGTTCAGCCTAAGTGCGACTGTGCAACTAATGTATTGAAATGGTGAAATTCCGAGACCCGCTGCTTACCTTCAACGAAATAACGACGCACTACCAGCTGTCAGGGAGGGCCTACCCACTCCCCCACGCTAAACTGAATAGACCACAGTCGTCGATATTGCGAATGCTCCAGACAGGGTCGTTCCCTTCGAGAGGCAGACTGAGCCTTTACTCACCAGACATAGAGCCACACTGTCCGGATTGCGGTGAATCGTACTGCTCGCTATCGCACATGCTTTGGCAATGCTCCGCGTTAAGCGGCACCGAGTTGAGCACAGAACAAGACTGGGAAGACGCACTGCGAAGCGGCGACCACCAGACTCAACTCCGGGCCGTCCAGAGGGCTCACGAAAGGGCGGAAGCTCACGGGCTTCCCGTCCCAACGTGGGTGCGGCCCGCGACTCCTACCCACCACTAAACCAAAAGTGGGTGGGGAGGGGTTCCTCCGGACTTAATAAAGTTATTTCCTCCTCCGCGTTGCAGAGCTGTGCTACTTGGAATTTAAAGACTTTGCTGGTGCCATGGTATCCAAACCCTTCCTCGTAACAGTACATGACGAGTATGTTACGTTAATGGTGTAAGCATTAGTCATTCATGTTCGTCATACATTTATACCCCACCTACTAAATATTTGGGTACACCAGGTGAACGAGGCGACCTGCAGAGCCCCGATACGTAGGCGGATAGATAGATAGATAGATAGATAGATAGATAGATAGATAGATAGATAGATAGATAGATAGATAGATAGATAGATAGATAGATAGATAGATAGATAGATAGTGACTTAAGTTCGCCAAGAAATGCCTCGCATTTTAGATGTTAGATAATCTGCTTTAATTGGCAACAAAATGTGTAAATAATGTCGACCTTATTTTCAGCCAGTGTACTACCTGTTCTCGGAGCATGAACAGTGAATTTCAAGTCCAGCCTCATGCGCGGAAGCCAGACCTTTAAAGGCAATAGTTATGTCTGAGGGCTATACGTTAGTGGAGGGAGTTGCCAACAGATGTTGCTCGTGGATATCGCGCTCACATGCTGGGGAAATGAGAAAATATTCCACAATTCGTGTAATAATCGAAGGTTTCTTAAATGTCCGCTATGTATTTACATTGACAATTTCAATATGAAAACACCCCAAGCATTACCTTAGTTGGATCAGGAATTAATGCGTATGAGCGGACTTTTGCTCTGCATAATGAAATAAATCATGAGATAAGAGTTTAGTGTCAGATAGTACGTGTGTATTAATGTAAAAGGTGCATATATTACTCAGGATTTCTAATAAGCTTTTATTATTCTCAAAGTTCTATTGGCATTACTTACTTTCGGCCGAGAAGGTGCGTGCTATATTAATGTAAAACTTCTCTGTACAGGCGCCTTTCATCGCCACTCTTCCCTCCATTAACATCGTACATTGATTTGATTGATTTCTGGGGTTTTACGTCCTAAAACCACTGTATGATTATGAAAGAGACTGTGGTGGAGGGCTCCAGAAATTTCGACCACATGGGGTTCTTGAACGCGCACAGTCATCGCACAACACACGGTCCTCAATATTTCAACTCCATCGAAATGCCGTAGCCGCGGCCGGGATTCGATCCCACGACCTTCGGATCAGCAGCAGAGTGCTATACCCGCTAGACCACCGCGGCGGGGCACACCGTACACTGCCTTACTCCTCTGACATGACTGAGTCCAAGCTGAACAGCAATGCATACATCGAGACTAAGCAGCGCACTCACTAAGCTACTTAACGCTTCACTTCATATACTACGACATCGGCGTTTTATCGGACCATCTTTTTTTATTTACCTACAAGTGACGCAAATGAAACACGCATAAATTATCTAGTTTGTTTTCGTGTAGTCCATAAGAACTGTATAGTTTCTGTGCAAAATAAGCTTGAGCAGATTTTCTGCAAACGCTCTTCATTCTCGCAAGCGAACGTGAACAGGTAGAAGCCGATTTGAGCCATCGTTATATTTTTTCAGGCATTCAAGCAAAATTGCTAAGGCGGGAATAAGCACAAACAACACTAGATTAAGTAAGACTTCCTACCTTCGCGTCTGTTACCGTGCCACGGTGTTTCTCCCAGCAATACGTGAACTCTGACAGTACACATGTTCTCCAAGCTATGCCAAATGGACAGAGGTGGTTTTGGCAAAGCTCATTCTTTATTGCTTCTTGTCATCACACCAATCTGCGTAGGTTGTTCTTAGGGAACCTGAGCAAATCCAATGCGGTCGTTGCCCCGGTCGAAGATAGTGTAAATACGACGCATGAACACTTGTCCCAGAATCCAGAGGGTTCCTTCGCCGTATTCCTCAAAGCCGCTGTAACAACGCAGCTTGTCGGCGGATTGGACCTAAAGACAGATTTTTATTGAAAAAGTACATTCACAGTCCCAGTTTAACCAAGAAAAATTAAGTCAAATATATTGGCGATTTCTCCCATGCACGTATACCTCTTACCCTACATTGTCCTGAAAGAATCTTGTTGCTTATCTAGAGAAATCTAGACGGACCATAGACGGACTGAGTAGGCACTAGCGCTGGTGGTTTAATAAACTATGCTAAAAAATTATTCCTAAGTCTTGTAACATCTGTGTATAACCAGCTGTTACCTCAACCGCATAACCGCGTTTTATAGGGAATAATTATTTAGAAAATATGGGGAATTGGCATGAATAACCGGCAATAAGATATTAGGTGCACATCTGTGCTGCGTCCTTGAATATCTCAAGTGTGCATGCTTGGCCATGGTGGGTTGTTTTCAGTGAATAACAGGGTAACTTACCTGTTGGACGTAGTCTTTAGCTTCAAGTTCGAACTGCCTGCCAGCTATGGTGAAGACAGCCTTGGGCATATTAGGAATGTTCTTGCACTTTACCCGGTACTGAAAAAAAAATGAGCCAGTGATGCTTTACTTATTACATTGTTAGGCTGATAACATATTGCGTTAATGCTTTACATTACAAGACACAAAATATTTCATATCAGAACGTTCACCATTTAAGCTGTCCATGGTGCCACTTTGTCAGCGACCTGGTAACGCTTGTATTTGCCCATGCGCTGTCGGAAGCGAATGTCAAGCTCGCAAATGAAGACAGCAGACGAGTCAGTTTAGCAGAGTCGGCTCTGTACGTATAATCAAAATGTCAAAATTTATTGTGAGAAAGTGAAAAAAGAAAGCATAAATGTCTTGTGTGCACTTGTCTTGAACTATCAGTATTTTGTAACAGTCTTTACTCCGTAGCTTGGCAAGGATTCATGGATCGTTCAGAAAGGGGAACTGAAGCCGTTATTATTATTTTTTTGGCAGCGCCTATAGTGCCGGCAGCCGGTAAAACAGACCAGCAGAATAGTTGCCGGCAGTTTATCCCTGCCGGCGCATTTCCTGTTATAGCTATTTTAACCGTGTCCGTGCTTCGCCCGTGTCACTGGAGGGCCCGTTGACATACGTTGCCGCTTCGCGGTGCGCCTTCGGCGCTCTCACTAGAGAGTTTTAGCAGTGCTGGTTAGCGCACGGTAATGCCGTACGGTCGTGGTTGGCGCGTCGCTATTTAAGTCGGAAACACCTGCACTAGTTGCTAGGGGAGTACCGTAACTTCATCAGATGATAAAACTTGCTGGTAAAGTTCTCACAAGCTCAATTATCTGCGTGCGGACCACGACGGTACGGCAATACCGTACGGTAACCAGCACTGCTAAAACTCTAATATTTTGCTCGTGTCACTACTGCCAGAGCCAGGAGCGTCAGCGACGGGCGCTAGCGCGCCCGCCGCTGACACCAACGCGATTTTGTTTTAAAATAACATTACGGCTCCTTCGGAGCAGTTGTGTTAGCGTTAATAGTTCTTAAAAAAAAATGAAACACCGAAAGAAAAAAAATTTCACGAAGGCTGCGATTCGAACCACGGTCCTCCAAACCAGCCAGCGCGGTACGCTAACCCACTACGCCACCCAACCGTGCCTTTCTTCAATGAAAAAAATATCGAGGGGCCGGTGAGGCAGTCATCACCGTGCTGCTGACAAGTCACATGGTCACGGGCACCCAATAGGCGGGAACTGCCGGCAACTATTTTGCTCGTCTCTTTTGCCGGCTGCCGGCAATATAGACACTACCTTTTTTTTTTTTTTTTAGGGGCGAAGCTCCTTAGGGTGTGGGTCTGTCCCTCCTCTGTAGTATGTAGTAGTCGTAGTAGGTAGCCACGTCTAGTTTTATGAAAAAAAAAGACTCCGAAAGTTGTGTCCGAAGCGCGGAATCGAACCAGGGACCCCTCGTTTCCGAACGCGCGGCGCTAGCCACTACGCCACAAAGCTTTTTTTTTCTTTATTGCCTTCTTGAACAAAGTACAGACGCAATCAAAAGCGCACACGCATACACTATTTACGCACTGGTGTGACCATCTCTAAAGCTTTTTCATATCTTTCAAAACATCAAGGATAGTAACCCAGTGTGGTGGTTCAGGCTGGGCTCTATAAATCTCACTAATTTGTCCAACGCTCTCAATGAAGGTTTCCCTCGAGGATTTTACATGAACATCTGCATGCCGCACCTGCATTCTCGTTTTCCACAAAGCATGAAGACCCAGGACCATGATCATATCGCATGGCTCTTCTACTGGTAAAAACCTTATGCCATAAGAATCTAGTGGTAATTCTTTCTTTAAAGTGCGCTGAAGCACGTCCCAGAAAAATACTGCATCCCAGCAGTCTACAAAAGCATGCTCTATATCCTCTGGTTTATTACATAAATGGCAGTTTGTTGTCCAAGGTACAAATAAGCCTTTTTCCTGAAGCCATGTTTTTACAGGTAGACTATTCGTATGTAGCTTGAAAAAGAATGTTTTGGCAGCAGGACTTATTGGCATTTTCTTGACCCTTTTCAAAATATTCTGTCCTGGGTATCCATGATATGGCAAACGGTACAAAGGAGTCGGGAGGAACGCTTCAATTAAATCCTTATAGAGTTTCTTTCTGGTGACGTCACTCAAGCACTCTAAAGAAAATCTCACTTCCAACATTCTGTATGAAAGTAAGACCTCCCGCAGAAATCCAGATACGGTACCCTCCAAATCACCACAAGAGGAAATTATGAAATCTGGGATTAATCTCCGTAGCCTGGTATGTATGACTGTTCGTAAAAAAGGATCTTCCACATTCCTAAGGAACATAAACCTAGAAACAATCTGACGTAAAAATAAATGAACGAGGCCAGCACCTCCGCGTTTAACAGGAATGAACAGGTTGGTTCGACTGATTTTCTCCCAAGTCGATGCCCAAACAAAAACTGCAAGGACACGATGTATCTTCTGGATACTAGAACGAGACGCACATAAGACATTCATAACATACCATACACGTGACAGCAGAAACACATTACACACAGCAGCACGCGAGACCATAGACAACTGCCTGCCTTGCCATGCATCTGCTTTTTCTTTTAGTTTCAATGTTTCCTCAGCCCAATGTTCATCAGCATGTCGATACCTATCAAGAGGCACACCCAGATACTTTGTTGGTGAACACGACATACGCAAGCGTGAAAACGTATCTGGTGTACTGTTCCAATTACCGTGCCAAAAGCCACAACTTTTCTGCCAGTTTATCTTACACCCTGTGTATAAGCAAAACTTTTCAATCACAGATGTTGCCTCAATGATGCTGTCTGTGTCAGAGAGGAAAACAGCAATGTCATCCGCGTAAGCAAGTAACTTTACCTCAGCTGAAAGCAAGCTGTACCCACGGATATTTTCGTTTTGAATTACTGCCAAACAAAGAGGCTCTATGTAGGCTGCAAATAGCAAAGGTGACAATGGGCACCCTTGGCGTACTGAAGATCGTACATGTACAGTATCAGTCAACTCTCCATTGACGATTACTCGAGTCGAACAATTTGCATATGCCATTTTAACACCCTCAAAAATTACACTGCCCACGTTCAAGTGCTCAAGTACAGAAAATAGAACATCATGGGAAACTAGATCGAATGCTTTTGCAAGGTCCAACTGAATCATTGCTACATGATCACCAACTACATCACAAATTTCCAAAACACTTCGCGCAATATTTATGTTTGTTGCGATACTACGACCTTTAATACCACATGTTTGATGGGACCCGATAAGCGTTGTAATTACACTCTGAAGCCTTTTTGCCAACACTTTCATGAATATCTTATAGTCGACGTTAGTAAGACTTATCGGGCGATAAGAACTCACAAGTCTTCGTGTCTCAGGGTCATCTGTTTTAGGGATCAAAGCAATGTACGACGTCCTAAAGGATAGAGGGACCTGTTTTTGTTCATACGCATCATTAAAAACATTGTGTAAAATCTGGGCTATCTGAGGTTTGAAGAATTTATAAAAGGCAGCTCCAAATCCATCGGGCCCTGGCGACTTCCCATTTGGTAATTTTTCAATAGCGCATTCGATTTCGTTGACTGTGATAGGCAACTCCAGTCTAGTCTTAACGTCTTCGTCAAGTGTAGGTATGCGTCGCATGAATTCCTCCCTGAAGCGTTCGTCCATTGTGTGTTTGCAGCCAAAAATCAGGGAATAATGATCAGCAATAAGGCGTCTAATATCCGCCTCGTTATTGACTATTTGGCCGTCGTGGTATAGTTCGCGTATTTCTTTTTTACATGCATATCTTTTCTCATCAGCCAATGCCCGCTTAGTTGGTGTTTCTCCCATCAAGAAATGTTCAGCCCGTGCCCTTATAGCAGCTGCTTTATACTTGGCAGTATCAATACGTTCTAATTCGCACTTAACCTCTCTTATTAGTTTCGCATAAGTACCTGGTTGAGCACTTTCCATCGTATACATAAACTGTAGGTTCTCCTTAAGTTCTCTTTCTTTCTGTTTTTCTTCATGCTGTCTAACGCTGCTCCGTTCAATTGCTTTTATTTTAAGCTTTTCTTTGAAATCCTCCCACTGTGTTATGAAGCTGTTCGGTAAAGCGGCAAGCAATTTCCTTATGTCTTCTGCAATGTCATTAACGAATTCTTCATCTTCCAATAAGCTTTCATTAAATTTCCAAAGGTGCCAGTTGAAGCGATTTCGTTTTTCTTTAGCACCAAACGTGGCGGTTACAAGGCAATGATCGCTGAATTGAACTGCTTTAACTTCGTAGAGACTACACCATGATACCAGCTCAACGGACGCATATATTCTATCTAATCTGGCATGACTATCAAGCTGATAATGCGTATACTGGGGTTGCGTTCCGCACGCCATCACACTGCCTATGTCTTCTAAGTTATATTCACTAATCAGTTCCATCAACCTTATAGCACTTTTATCTCTAATGGTAGGGCTTTTGGCTCTGTCAGAAGCAAAACATACACAGTTGAAATCTCCTAAAAGTAGCAAAAATTTTTCACTGCTGAGAAAGCGTCCGATACCTTCAAAAAACAATTTTCGCTCTACTTCGACATTTGGTGCGTACACGCATACGACTCGACAATTCACACCAAGCATCAATAAGTCAACGACAAGCAGACGACCACTTTGACAAGTGAAAACGCTCTCAACAGAAAAGTCAACAGTGTTACGTATAAATAACACGCATCCACCCGATGTACCGACAGCATGGCAAACACAAACATTAAAATGTGGACGGAAGGCGGCCACCATGCGGTCAGTGGACTCTTCGCTTTCTATCTTTGTCTCTTGAACAGCTACTATATCCAGATCGTTGTCACGAAGAAGCCGATTCAGCTGATACTGCCGCCTTCGCATGCTAAGCCCTGAGGAATGAAGGCCTAAGGAATCCCCCAGCGCCACAGTGTCATTGTAACGTCAGCGTGACATCTGACATCATGAGTTATAGTTATCGTGCAGCTAGTGTACGAAGAAGACTAAGAAGAGAGTAAAGAATGTGAAGACGAGCCCGAGACACGATATATGGCAACGCATGCCGTGTCGTCTATGGGTAGTACACTCCTCTTCGCTAGTTGAGAGACCGATAGGCAAAGTTAAACAAAGTTAAAGTTGTGAGGCCGATAAGCAAGGTGATGCCACCACCTCAGCTGTTTGACCAGATTTCGCGATGTTAGGCCAGTGAAGCTGCTCGATTTTTTTTTTCGTCGACTTTAATACCACACTACAGCTAAACAAATCCTGCAGATCCCATGTATTATGATAATCGGTGCAAGGCAGTCAGCGAGGAAATTGCCTATGACGACTTGTTCGGCATTCAGCCAAGTGTGACGAGTTGAATCAAGGTACTTGTGCAAAGCGCGTGAGTATGCTTGATGTGGGCTAAACAGGTACGTAGACAGCACCGTCGTGTCTGAATGGTAGCTCATGGTGCGACGTAACGTTGGCCATCACGTTAGTCCAAAGCACAGACGTCTTCTTTGTCGAAGAAAAATGCACTATAGGTGTGTTGATGTGCTATCATAAGCGTCGTTCCTTGAACTATTCCTACGTGATGGAACAAAGTTGCACAGAAGCATACCGAGTGGTAATAGATAGATAGATAGATAGATAGATAGATAGATAGATAGATAGATAGATAGATAGATAGATAGATAGATAGATAGATAGATAGATAGATAGATAGATAGATTCGAAGTGACTTAAGTTCTCCAAGAAATGCTTCTCAATTAAAGCTGCAATTAATTTCCCCTGTGTATTCTTTGGCCTCATTGCCTGTTGGATTAGTAGGTTGTGTCTGACAAAGAAACGAGCCCTTAATCAATTCTCCTTTCGTTAGCTTCATGCTGTACTATTTCTGCGTTGAGCTCTGTGAATAATTCACTTTGTTGTTGCCCGATTTTCGTGCGGCTGCGGTATCCCCAAAGTACTTGTTTTACAGATGTCCACGGCTTTGCCAAGCTATCGAACGACCACTCTTACCGCGGGCTGCTCGAGCATTATGTATTTCGCTAATGATGCAACAAAAGTGAAATAAAAAATGGCACTAATGAACTTCTTTTAGTGAGGTCACTGACAATAACGAGATCAAGTAGAACCTCAAATTCAGGAGAATGTGCAAATTTACCTAAAACCACCGCATGTGATAGAATATCGAAAGCCTGGATTAATCATTGAATATAACTGCTGCAAAACTTCTAGCACCTGCTGATCATTTTCTACATAGGGCGTAGATACACAGTATAGTTCAAAATTCCGCGTTGGGCGACTCGACCGTATTTGCCCTATATCAGCCAGAGGGAATGCGCTGCAGTACAACGGGAAATTGGACCTTTGCAGTCGGTATTTAAACGTCGTCCAAGCGGCCCGATGTAAACGATCCCGCAAACTAGGAAGATTTTTCGTACACCAACCCCAGCGGAGCAGCCGACGAACTAAGTGACGCGGCGAGCAGCGCAGCTTTGCACCCTCCAATTTCTGGAGGCGAAAGGACGGCACCAATTTGTGTGGGGCACGAAATACCACCAATACACCACCGCGACTAGCAGCATTATTTAGATTACGAGATACTCTGTATATATAGTGCACAGCAGCTGGTCGGATTTTTTCACGACCACTGCCTCCCCGAATTTCTCTAGTTTTCAACCTCTACAGGAACTTCTCCGAATGCAGTCGTGGTCGCTGCAGCGGCGAAGTTCTTGCAGAGGTCGGAGACTAGAGGAACTCAGAAAGGCGGTGTCCGTGGAAAAATCAGGCTGGCAGTTCACTGAAACAGCTATTTCGGTGCTGTCAAATAAATTTGCATGACATAATTTGCATGAGTGATGCTACTCTTCATAGGGTGCCTTACAAGAAAGTTGTGGTTTTTCTGCGGGATTCTTACAGATCATGAGTCACCCGGGGTACAGAATACGTGTAGAGAGATGACAGGCTCTCTGTCACCCTCTGTCACCTCTGAGTGGGCAATCGGCACACTTTTCTGCAGAAAATTTGCCCAGCCCGAGCAGCCACAAAAAGAAAAATTTTGCCGACGACACTGCCAGATTTGCCCACGGAACGCGCATATCGCTTTTATAACTACGCATAGATGAAGCATGTGGAATATGACACACGAACATTCGAGAAACGGCAAAGGCAGAACTTAGAAGGATATCCAGCTACACAAGAGACGTACACAAAATACAGTAGCGTTTTCTGTATATACATATATAGCCACGATGCACGGGCTCGAAAACGGCCCAGTGATCTGCTGTACCGTTTTCGAAGTAATGACTCACCGACTTACGCAGACGACACCTGCCTCTTTGAAATCAAAGGGAAGTGGGAATTCACAGCTTTTAATAAATGTATCCGGAAACCAACATAATTAAATATTCTTTCAAAATTAACGTTTAACAATGGACACCATGCAGACTTCCTCTGTACACAAGCCACAAGAAGTCTTCTTTCCATGGAAAGAAACCACATAAAGTGAACAGAATGTCTGCATACTCAGAAGCCAGAAAATCTGAAATACGACACATGACAGCCACACGGTGTACGCAGAAAGTCTAGAGTCGGTATACAGGAAGGTGAAGTCCGCAGAAAGGTGACAGGGGTGACAGGAAGTAACAGGTTGTCCGTAAAAACATGAAGCTCATTTTTGTAATGGTTATGTGGAGCAATATTACTCGACACTTTACAAATCTTCGCTGAACTCAGTTTGCCACCGAGCATGCCTACTTTCACATTTTTTGCTTTCTTTCGATAACACGAATCTTAGGTGATATATTTTCTTTTCGAGTTCCCGTGAAGAAAGTTTCAATGAGATTTCACTACAGGCGACTGAGTAGAACAGTGACAAAAAGTTCGAGTTCACGTTCAAGTTTGTTTTCTGAAGGTAGTACATAACAGAAGAAATTATACAGAAAGAGCTGTAGCGGGAACTCTTGTTATTAATTACACAACAAAACTAATGTACGTTGGTTGAAAAATAGAAAAATGCACAAAAGTTGCACAACCTTTACAATGGTAAAAAAAAACATATGACAGCACAGTGCTTCGTTATGTAACAAGAACAGAAGAAAATGCACATAAAAGGTGGGATTTATAAATAAATAAGAAAAGAAATGAGAAGTTTACATAACAAACAAAAAAATGGTAGTGTCTACAAAGAAATCATATAAGCTTTTAATGACCGGTGGTATGATAATTTTGCGTGAGCTCGTAAATTATTCGACATTATCACACTTGTAAAACTAATAGCTAGTTTTCCGCAGTTGGAAACCGAAAATAGAGCTGCCAAGCTACTTAATAGATCAGCTGCGCATAAGCAAGTGCCGGAATACATCTAAGGTTATTTTCGGGGCTGCGGTTGAGAGAGCAAGGCAAAATATGATAATACACGGAACAGCAGAAGCGGTAATACAATCGCAGAAACGACAGCATAGCGGGTAATTGATGTTTACTCTGGAGTGCCTCAAGGATCGGTTCTTGCACCACTGTTGTTCCTAATGTTCATCAACCACATCCAGTTTACCGTTGAGAACTCTGCTCAGATGAGACTGTTTGCCGCCGACTGCGTCGTATACACTGTCTTACACAAGACAGGTGATCAAATTGAGCCTAATAATTCCCAGCAGACAATTAATTCCTCGTGCAAAGCTTTGGGGCATCAAATTAAACACACCAAGAACACAGTGCATTTCATTCACAAATAAGGAAAAACCCCTTAGCATTACGTACCCGATCAGAAGCGCAAATATCAGCAAAAGCAACCAGGTAAAGTACCTAGGCATTAAACTCAAACGTAACCTTAACTGGGGACCACTTACTTTGGCCATGTGTCAGAAAGCCGAGAAGGAAATCGCGCGCTGGAGTCCCCATCAAAAGGACTCATCAATAAAATAGAACGTATACAAAAATTAATGGTGAGGTTTGTATATTCGGATTACTCCAGGCAGTCTCGTACGACAGGCTTGCTCGCAAGGGCAAATAAAACCCCTTTCGCAGCGTAGAATAATTTCACAAATAATGTTCCTTCACGAATTGTATCGCGATCATTTCCACATATCACGTCCTCATTACCTGCAGGATCCGCCTAGGCACTAAATCGAGACTAAATCGCTTTAAAGCCATCTGTCAACCATTAAGTCGCGTTGACGCTCACAGACACACCTTCTTTCCATCGGCTATATCCCACTGGAACGATTTAACTAATGATATTGTGTGTAGTAATACGACTGAATCCATTATGAACCTCATTCACTGTACTGACTTTGTATCACTAATTCTTGCCAATGCATGTGTTCTCGAGTTTTCCTTTAACCACTGCTGCACGAGCCGTGAAGTGCCTGCAATATGTTCAAATCAAACAAAAAACAATGTGTGGCAATGCTAACCTCGAGGGGATCGTTTCGATTTGTGGGCATGGTATAGCCACATTTCGAAGTGGTGAAGTGCAGTCACCCTGGCACTTGAATATTAATCCGCAGTAACTCTTTACGGTGTGCTTCGTAGTGGCATGTTGTCCTGCAATATGTTATTTTTATTTATTTATTTATTTATTTACAAATACTGCAGGCCCCTGTCGGGCCCAAGAAGGAGTGGGTACATCTTTGTGCATAAGCAATGTACCAACAACAATAATTATAACTGTCGCTACCATATATGGTGGAATTATTATTATTATTATTATTATTATGTTGGTAACTAGTGATAACTGACTGGTCACTAGTTGTCAACAAAACCACCGTTCGTGAGCGAGTGCATCAGGGATCAATTTATGAAACTAGTTTCGGAAAGTACGTGCAATTACATTCCACAGTACATACTTAAACAGCGTCAATGTACCCATTGTTTCTCACCTGAATTGATATGCGCACTAAAGCATTCAGGTCGTGCACATAGGAGCACTAAAAGCTCGCTGTCGACAGAAAGCAAAAGTTGCATTCAGCTACTCTAGAGGTCTCTGTAAACTCATCACATTTTATGCCTGAATTTCTAATAAAAAGGCGCCGCTGGCCGGCCGGTGGAGTTTTTAAAAAGATATATACGCAAACGCGCTGACAGAAGAGAAGATCTAGTGTGTTAGACTACTGGACTCAAGCGGAACAGAAGTTGAATCAGTCCCTGAGCATTTTATAGCACATTGCTCATCCTCATACCAAGTCTCACACTCCAAGACATGTACCAGTGAACTGTGCAACACAGTCCCTACAACATCTTGCCGAAGAGTGCATCAGTGAATGCCTCAAGCGCTTGAAGCCATCCTTAGCCTGTGGCCCCGATGGCATCCCCTCAGACATTCTAAAAGCTTATGGCACTACGTTTGTCTCAGTACTAACACGTACGTTTAATAACTGTCTGAAGACTTCCCCTTTCCCTAGCATGTGGAAAACTGTTCGTGTTTTCCCAGTGTTTAAGCCTAGCTGCAAAACTGACGTCTCGAATTATCGCCAGAGTTCTCTACGCCGTGCCACATCAAAGGTTTTTGAGCTTGCACTTAAGATACCGTCATGTAGCGTCAAAAACTCACTGATTCCGAATCAACATAGGTTTACCTCTGGTCGCTCGACAGTCACAAATCTTGCTACTTTCATGACGCAGATTTTTACTCCAGTACATCAGAGAGGGCAGGTTGACACTATTTACTGTGCCCCCAGTAAGGCTTTCGATGTAGCCAGCCACTCGCTGCTTTTCGATAAACTTGGTCACTTTGACGTCTACTGCTCAGTTGCCGACTCCCTCCACACCTATCATTTCGATAGGCCGTGCTATGCTGCCATTAATGGACAAACGTCTGTTCTGAACAAGGCAACCAGCGGGGTCAGTATTAGGCCCACTCCTCTTTCTAAGTTTTGTGAACGACGTCTCTTCCGCCATTCGAAATTCTTCTTTCCTTCTTTACGCAGATGACATCAAGATATTTAAGTAAATTCATACTATCAACGACTGTCACATTCTGCAGTCAGATTTGCTTTCTTTTTCAGAATGGTACAACAACATTTACCTTGAATTAAATACCAATAAGACAAAAATCATGACCTTCTCTCGCAAAACTACATGCTTATCATTTCCATACTCTGTTAATTATGTAACTCTATGTAAGGTGTCTGAGCTAAATGACCTACGTGTTCTCTTTGACACAGCGATATACACTTTTCTGCTCACACTAAGCGCTTTGCTATGTGAAGTCTTGGAAACCCTCGGCTCTGTTTGCAGGCTGTCACGAGAATTCAACTCTCCGATATCCTTCTTTTGATTGTACACCACGATATGTCGACCCCAACTTGAATATGCTTCTGCGATATGGAATGGAATCTCTGAATCTAGCGGTAACCCCACCCAACGGGTCCAGAGAAAATTTCTAAGAATATACAAGCATCGCTTTCCTCGAATGGGCTCTGGATCTTGCAGAAACAGCGTAGGTTTATTGTCGTTGACATCTCTTCAGTGCCGCCGAAATCCTGCTGATCTGCTATTTCTTTTTAAACCTTTTCAGGGGGCTATAACCTGCCCTGAACTGCTCCAGCGCACCAATTTTCGAATTCCGCGCAAGATAACTAGAGAGAAAAGGCCTTTTCATGTACCCGCCTACCTAGGCCAACACTCGACCATCCAGAGAATACAGAATCTCTATAATACCTCTTTTCTGAACCTTCATATTTTTCAAGACACCCTACCATTGTTTTCACCTGAGGTTTGCAATTTTGTAAAATAATTTCGCCTATTGTACATTTTTTTCTTGATGTGAACTTGATGTTCCATGATGTCTTGACGGGAACTGCTTTTATCATTGTCTATCTCTATTTTTCTTGTAGCTTGTCTTGTCGTCCCGACTTTTCTTTGTTTTCTTGCAGTTTTCCCCCTCTATTTTTCCCGTAGGTTGTTCTGAATCTGTTTTTTTTTTCTTGTACTTCTATAGGTCTAATCTTTGTTGAGGCCCGTGTGCTGTGCGATGTCAGTGCACGTTAAAGAACCCCAGGTGGTGGAAATTTCCGGAGCCCTCCACTACGGCGTCTCTCATAATCAGAACTGGTTTTGGGACGTAAAACTCCACAAAACAACATAGGTCTAATCTTGTATTTTGCCCTGTCGTGAAGATATCTTTAGTTTTTCTTTCTCTTTTGCATTTATTTGCACTTGCGCATATTTTCTCGATTTCATTGTACAGTATCGCCGTCCCCTTGGGTGCACCAGCACCAAGACCTCTCGGTTGTTCCTGGGCACGTTTAGATAAATAAATGTATTATTATTATTATTATTATTATTATTATTATTATTATTATTATTATTATTATTATTATTATTATTATTATTATTATTAACGAGGAGGAGCAGGAGGAGGAGGAGGAGCAGGAGGAGGAGGAGGAGGGATGTTGCAGACATGCTGGGGTATTCAGGATGCCACTGTATTTATGCAATTTAGGACAGTATTCTGAAGAGACCGGCAACAATATGGGTGCCGAATAATGAGCTCAGACTTCCTATTCATCTAGTATTCACGACACATACATAATTAATTCCGCTTGAAAGATTGGGTAAAATCTTGGAGCAGGGCAAAGACATCACAGCGTTAAGATATGTGGCAGCTTATCAAAGTGCTTTCGAAATAAAAGCAAAGAAGCATAAAAACAAGTGTCACAAAGTAAACAAATTATTCGGCTGAAAATTTCCGTGCGCGGGGGGAAAACGTATTTTCTGTGCGATAGCAGTCTGAGTCTGCACTCGCCCACCTCTGCACAACGGGCGCTTTTCTCAGCGCACTTCGGAGAGGTCCGAGAAGGCAACGCTGCTATCCAAACAGGACAAAGCAGACGGTGCAAAGAGCACCCGTTGAGCTCTTGAAGTGTGGGAGCAAGGCACCGATAAAGACAGACCACAGCGGCAGCGCGCACTTCAAAGACCATACTGTACAAAGCGCTCAGTCACCACACCATGAAACCGCTGAGACTCCTCACCACCGTGCTTTGTGCGGTACTCGGGGGGAAGTTTGCTGACGCAAGCAAGATACTCAAGTGAGGCACATTACACCCATCCTATTTATTTTGTTTATTTTTTGACGCTTGTTGCCACGCACGTTAACGAGCTGCCGCACGTTACTTTATGCGGTTGTCAGCTTTGCTCATCCTTTAAACGGAACCGTCACCAAACTAACCAACATGAATAATTTTCATAAGCATCGAAATCGCTCACTGCAAGTGATTTCGGACAAACTGTAGCCGGATACAACTCAACTTTGCAGTGAATCCCCTCCAACGCCTCATAACCGCCAGCCACTGTAGCTCCGCGAACCTTCGAATAGTCCTTTCCTTGAACCTTGCATGTTACCAAAATAAAGCGAGGGCGACAGCAATAAAGAATAGGTGCGTAAATTTTTATGTTTTCTTTTATCTATTAGAGTGGAACATGGAAAGAGTAATTCTTTACTGAGCTGAAATCAAGTACTCGCAATGCGAAGATCCGGCGTGCCACAAGCGCCGCCACCCGTGTTTTTGAACTCAGTTCAGTGAAGTTTCACGCGTAAAACGGGCTCGGAAGCGGAATGAACTGTACCGCGGTCTTGTGCAGATGGAAACGCTGAGACCCCGCACATTTTCGTCCGTGCTTCTCGAGTACATTATGGCTTATACCGATGATAGGAAGAGCACACCCGCCGCACGTACCTAACGTATAAACACTGCGCTATTTTGGAAAGGTTGCATGACGACGATTTCGTTTGCTTCTGTGAGTGGCTGGCGGGATCGAGTAACAAAGAGGCGCGTGGTCCATCGGCCCTTGTTGCCGACTGCTGTTTTATTTTATTTTTTTAGATTGTATCCTATTATAGATGTGCCCACGAGCTGCGTAGATGAAACGCTACCTGTAGGTAGAATGGGTGCTGCAAAATCGAGAATAAGAGACGGGCAGTCAGCCTCGAATCGCCATGTACTGTGCATGCGTCCAGACGTCTTCCTCATGTTTTGCCTACGTTAATATACGGCTGGCAATTCAACCCGCATCCTTGCGCTAGGCAGTGCAAGAAAACAGTCACTATGCACACTATGCAATGGGTGCAAGTTCATTTATATAAATGTACTTAGTGATGTGCGGTATTCGGCGCTGTTTCGATACCTCTAGCGTTCACTGTATAAACAAAGGAAGATTCCTAATGACTGCTTCATTAGTAGAAACTGATCGTTCCGAATATGACTCCGTTTTTTAGACTTCCTATGCCCACGAAGTACGAAATGCTCGCATTCGCTCACTGGAAGGTTCTCGCACTGCAGAGAACTATGAAACCTCGTGAAACTCGTTATCAGGTACGGGAACATCATACTTGTATCGGAATTTTCCATGAATCTGGTATGCAGCCGAGTAGTCTTTCATGACTACTCGGCTGCACGCCAGATTTATGGAAACTGACGTTTTTTGCAGTGCACTGTGCGAACATAATCTGAAGGTCGCAGGATCGAATCCCAGCCGCGGCGGCTGCATTTCGATGGAGGCGAAATGTGGAGGCCCGTGTGCTGTGCGATGTAAGTGCACGTTGAACCCCAGGTGGTCGAAATTTCCGGAGACCTCCACTACGGCATTTCTCATAATCAGAGCTGGTTTTGGGACGTTAAACCTCACAAAACAACAACAACAACAACAACAACATGTACTAGTAGGATCGAGACTCGTTTTATTTTTAATGTTTTGTAGACACTAACATAATTTTAGTCGCTTTACTGGATTGTTCGTAAAGGGGCAGTTTACGCGCACAAGAGATTGAAATGCTTTTTGGACTAATTGGCAAAGTGTAACTACTAATCCTACAACGGATTACTTTACGACATATATCACACTTTGCAAATTGTAGGCGGCTAGTTCTAAGTCATATACTCGAGACAATGTCTCACGATAGTAACACTTCGAGATATTCCCTCCCGAAATGGGCGACAAAAAATTCGCTGCCCTCCCGGCATAGTTGGGATTTACCTCAATATAACAGAAAGGCGCTACAGTGGTTACGGTTATTGACTGCTTACCCGAAAGACGCTTACCCGAAAGATGGAGGCAATATGCTAGAGGCGCGTATGCAGTGCGTTATCCGAGGTGATCGAAATTACCGTAGCCTTCCACTACATGTATAGTGGTTTTGACTCGCAAAACTCCAGCACTTATTCTTACAAGCATAAACCAGCATTTCGATTAAAGAAAACGATATAACAGTTGCGTTTAGTGAAAGTTTGCCGGCGCATAATCCGGTTCCCAGAAATATTTTTTTATTATTTTTATTTCAGTTTCTTCAGAGAAACATTGCCTAGGTTGAAGGGACTAAAGGCCGATTCGCTCTGCCGGACTAGGGTCCCTTCTCCCATGGGTTTGCTCATATTCAATGAAAGACAAAAAAAAAAGTTTACAATAATTTCTTTTAACGAACATAAAATAAAATTTAATGAGCAGAAAAACGAACACAAACAGGCACTTTAATATATAACAGTAAAATCAACATTCACCCACAGCAAGAAAAAAAAATATGTCAGAGACTGTAACCAGGAGTATATTAGGCCAAACGACGAAGCATTTTACAGGATGTAACATACACATTAAAAGAAATGTGTGACTTATGCACAATTACAACGAAGTACAAAAGTACTGAAAAGAACGTTTCTGACTCATCAAATATTTAGGGCGCAATGCAAGATAGTAAGTACATGTAAGTATTTTTCTTTAAGCTGCGTTTGTAAGTTCTATAAGTTCGTTGATGACGCTATATATGGATAAGATATTTGATACGACAAGGTCTTCTTTCCGTAGGTGGTCCTCAATAATGATAGTCTAAATATATCGTGTCAGAGATCACATTGAGGTAGCATTGGTTGGGTCGCAATGCCCCGTATCACTGCTCACTTCATTTCCAATTTGCCGATATATATATGATGAGTTTAAGGTCGTATAGTTGTTCACAGTATATCAAGCTCGTCAAAAACGGGTATTTGAACCAGATTCGAATATCTGCACCGGGCGCATGCGCACTCGCGTGTGCGTGCGACAAGAATTTACTCGCCGTTCCACTCACGCTGAGATGGGAGTGGAACGGCGGGTACCAGGAAAGCTGAGGGTACCGGAGACAACCAAGAAAGCTAAGAATAATCAGCTGAACCTTGGCTAACGCTACGTATATCCTGGCATAGCTGAGCTAAGCCACTGCAAATTTTAGGGGCGAAGCTCCTCTTAGTCTAACCTTGACACGCGTCAGGCGTCAGTCGTCAGGCGTCAGGCGTAACCCGCGTGCTGCGAGGCACGCGCTCGCCCTCGGCGTTCGCCTCGGCGCGTGCCTCCCGGCGCGTGCCTCTGCTGTCTTGTGAGAGAGAGAGAGCGAAATGCGCGCGTTGGCTATGGAAAGGAGAGAGATTCTATTTATTCAGGGAAGTGAAGAAAGTAGGGCAGAGTGCACGGTAACTGTCTCTCAGTGAGGACACCTCAACCGATACACTCAGGGGATGGGGGAATTAAATGGAGAGAGAGAAGAAATAAGGGAGGCAGAGGTCAAAACCACACCATGTCCGGCCACATACACAAACACACAAACACAAGGGGAAGACAAACACGAACAGGGAACACAAACAGCCTGGCGAGCGGCTTTAAAGTCGCCCAGTCAGGCCAGTGACCTCGATAAATGTGAGGAGGGCTGCTAGGGCAGAGCGGCGCCGTTCATTGCAGCCGTCAGGAAACAGGAGCTGCTCTGTTGAGGAACAGGGCAGGCCGAGTTTCCGATAGCGCGCGCACAGTTGTTTACGCGCGTCCACGTGGGCCGGGCAGTCACTGAGCAGGTGAGGGAGTGTCTCCACTTCCCCGCAGTCCGAGCAAGCAGGGGAGGGGAAACCACGGAGGCGGTGTCGGCGCTCGGCTGGCCAGCACGTACCAGTTCGCAGGGCGAGAAGAAAGGCGCGTTCTCGCCGAGTGAATCCGGTGGCGGGGAGTGGTCGTGGCAGCCTGCCGTCGGCGAAACGGCTGTCCGGGTGCGACCGCGCCAGCTCTTTCCGAAAGTTGATGCGCGCTGAATCGTAGGAGCTGGCGCAGTCAGAAAGTGGAGTGTCGGCTGAGTGAGCGTGCCTTGCGAGCTCGTCTGCTGCCTCGTTGCCCGCTATGCCCACATGTGCGGGCAGCCACTGGAGAACGACATCGCAGCCGCTCTCCCGCAGGGACAGAAGGTTTCGAGCCACTCGTTGGGCGAGTGGCGGGCCGCATTCCTCCCTCGCGATAAGTCGCAGGGCAGGTTTCGAGTCGCAAAATATGGCTGCAGACTCGACAGCCGGCGATTCTCGGAGGAGTTCCGCAGCCAGTTGCAGCCCGACGAGCTCCGCTGTGGTAGATGAGGCACAGTAGCTCAGCCGACACTGTCTGTGCACTCCAAGTTCCGGTGCAGTGCAGGCAGCGGCGGCCGAGCGATCGCGCAGCACGGAACCGTCACTAAACACTTGCACTCTCAGGTGCTGACCACGGCGTGTGGACGATGTACAACCGCCTCGACGCGGTGTGCAGGCGACATGCGAGGCGTCTGCGCGCTCGCAGCTGGACGAGCGTATGCTCATCGCTGAGCGACCCTCACCGTCGCGGCCGCGGCTGGCACATCATGCGGGCTATGCTCAATCCCACGGCATCCCGTTTCCCTGTGCTCGCGATTGCCGTGTCGCGCGGCATCTCTGAGATAGCCCTTGCTGAGCTCATTGCCTCCACCTTCGAGCTCCCTGCGGCTGCTCCTGCGCGGGTCATCGTGCGCGCCAACAACCCTGCCGCGCGGCCCCTCCCACCCCCCGATCCGGCGCTCGCCACCGAAATCCGTGCCTTGTGCGAGGAGGATTTCGCCCTCTCCGAACTGGAGCGAGTCCTCCACCGCAAGCGAAAGCGCAGTGCCCCTGGAGCCGACGGCATTACCCACCAGCTCCTAAGAAATCTGGATGCCTCCCAGCGCTCTCTCTTGCTGGAGGCGTTCAACAAGGTCTTTTCCAGTGGCAACCTCCCCGATCCGTGGCGCTCTGCCGTCGTGGTCCCTGTGCTAAAGCGAGGTAAACCGCCGCGGGAATTAAATTCCTACCGGCCCATCTCGCTTACCTCCGTGGCCGGGAAAACCATGGAGGGCATGGCATTACATCGCCTACAGTGGATTGCGACGGCGCGGGGCTATTTCCCCGCGGAGCAGTGCGGCTTCCGTCCTGGTCGCGCCACCGCCGACTGTATCGCCGCCGTGGTCAGCACATTGGAGCAAGCCCTGCACGACAAAGAGATGGCGATTCTGCTCCTCCTCGACGTGAAGTCAGCATTTGACTCTCTCCCCCACGAGTCCATCCTTCACGCAGTGCGCGAACTCGGTGTGGAGGGCAAACTCTTGCGTTACGTGCAGGCCTTCCTAACCGACCGCTCGTTTCGTGTGCGAGTGGGGAGAGAGACGAGCTCACCGCGCCCAGTGACCTCGGGCGTCCCACAGGGAAGTGTGTTGAGCCCTTTCCTCTTTAACCTTGTGCTCGCGCCGCTCACAGAGTGCCTCCCGAGTGCGGCTCCCTTCCCTGTGCGCGCGGTGATCTACGCTGACGACATCGCGTTGTACGTGCGGGGCCCTACGCGACAGTGCAGCAGGGTGCGTGCATCCATCCAACAAGCGCTCGAGTGTGTGGCCACGTTCATCGACGGCATCGGACTCGCCCTATCGCCAGCGAAAACCGAGGCCCTCGTGATCCACCCTCGAGCAGCTCCTCGGCGCACCCTGCCGTGTTTACAGCTCCGCGGCGAAACGATCTCCTGGCGAAACTGCGTCCGCTACCTCGGGTTGACAATCGATAACCGGTTGCCGTGGACACCCGAGGTACGACGCATCCGCCAATCCTCTCGGTGTGTTGAGGGAGCTGTGCGCAAACTCCTGGCTCGCGGGGACGGCTGCCCTCCCTCGTTTGCGTGCAACATCTACGAGGCGATGGCGCTGTCCCTTGTGTACTACGCGCTCCCTCTGTGCGGTGTGTCGGTGACCCACTGGCGCCATATCGACCGGGACCATCGTCGAGTCCTCCGCATGTGCCACGGAATGCCCCGCAGCTCCCGTGTGGCGGACACCCTTGTGGAGGCTCGTGCGTGGCCCCCGTCCCTCACGGCCGACATGCGCGCACTGTGCCACATCGAGAGGCTATGGAAACGCTCTTAGAGGAACGCTGTACCAGCTCGCAAAGAAGGAGAACGCGCTCTCACCCGCGAGAGACAACGTTGGCGTCTCCTAGCGAGTTTCTTGATTGAGAAATACCGACTGCTCGCGTTGGAGAAGCGTTCACCGGCAACCCACACACACACACACACACACACACACACACACATATATATATATATATATATATATATATATATATAGGCACTGGATCTTGACTTGCAATGAAGTGCCGGTGGGAGATTTCACTTGTGCATAGTTGAACCATGAGGATTCGTAGCGTGCGCGTTAACTAAATTAATCCGGAACTCGGCACGATCTACGATGAACATCCCGAGCTTCGCCCAATCATCCTCATTCACTCCGTGGATATGCTGTAATTTTTTTTCGTTCACACGACGCGTGACTACGCCATCCGGTTGTCGACGTACATGTGAGACGCGAGACCTGCTGCTGAGGGACCACGTGCCTGAGGGACCACTTGCCTTCTCCGCGACGCGGAAACAAGACTGACTGGCCGCGCCGTGTTTTGTGGATTGTCGGCGGGTATAAATACTCGAAGCGCAAGAGAAGAAAGAACTACGCGCGCACGGCTTTCATGGTGATAGTTTTCTGCGAACGAAGGCGACAACTACGTACGGGAGGCTACACATAACAAGCTTCGCTTGAAGAATGCTGTAGGCTGTTGGTTTTTAGCACTTCCTGGTATTTACAGGATCCCTCTGATGTACGTTGGCCACAACCATACTTCCTTGGGAAGGTCGCCACTGCCGGAACCCCTCAGCTACAATGCAGATGTAAGTATGGGGATCACAGGACGCAAGTCCCTTTGCCGCGATAAAGACCTCCATCATGATGCACCTTTATAGCGGTCCTGAACCACCCCCGGGCTCGGTGAAAGAACGTACACTACGGCTATAGCGTACACTGCAATGAATAGCTCAGTCAAGTCATCTAATCGTTCGTGGAATGTAGCGTTCACAAGCGAAGCGCAAGGTTTCCATTTCGGCTATTCAGGAGTCCTATTTTCAGAGAGAGGGTAGCTGCTTCGTCATAGTGCCCGTGGTCGTTATTGGCCGATAGGTTCGCTGCCACCCGCTGAGACCGTGGGCTGGCCCACAGCAGAGAGTTTTTTTTTTTTTTTTTTTTCATCGAACGCGCGCGCAGCGACATGCGCTCGCTTCTTAATTTTTTTTTTCCTTGGGAAGGGGGGCCGTGAGCGGCTAGGCAAATATTTGATGGAAATATGTAAAAATGCATTTGTAAAAGAGTGACTGAACAGGTCTCCAAAACAGTACGCAGACTCCGCTAGGTAGCACAAGGCCAGATCACAGCGAAGTTGGCCGATAGTTTACTGAAACAGGTCACTTGAGAGTCCGTTCAGTTCAGTTCAGTTCAGTTTATTATTCGTTCAACATACAAAGTTCGTAGTTAGTAATATGCAGACGAGGGTCGCAAAGTCGAGCGACTGCAGTGGGACCCTCGGTTAACAATAACATCAAAACCAATAATTATAACAGCAAGTGAAATTACACAACGCATTTGAAAATGAAGAGTGACAGTGCTAGAAAACAACAACAAAATAAACAAAAAGCATCCTCAATGCGACACAACAAGTACATAGTAATCAGTTATACAAGTAGACATAAGCACGCCACAGAACAAAAACCCAAATCTACAAAAATTTTCAAATTACGTGTACACTTTTATATCAGAACTAATTCTTGTTGCCAACATAGTTGTACAAGATGAACCTTTTAAGTTCATGTTTGAATACATGCAAATATGATGACGATTTTAGTGTATAGGGCAAGTTATTCCATAGTTTATTCACCGCGAAGGAGGATGTAATTTTGCCATAGTTGGTGTTACGTTTAGGTAAAAGGATGTTGTGATTGTGGACGAACCTGGTGCTATGGATGTTAGTGAGTAATCTAGTATCGATTAAATCAAGCAGAAGCTGATCGTTAAGTTGTCTAAATAACACTATGATTAAGTGAAAATTAAACAAATCAGACACAGTAAGAATGCAGTTAGCCTGAAGGAATGGGCTAGCATTAGAATACAATGAACTCTTGGTAATAATGCGAATGGCCTGATTCTGAACTTGCTGTACGGACGAAAGATGAGTGTTATATGTATTTCCCCATGATGCAATGTCATAGGTGATGTCACTCTGTAAGAAGGCAAGGTATAAAGGTAATAAGGCTTCAAGTGAAAAAAATGGACGAGATCTGATGAGTGATCTTATACCGAATGCAGGAATGAGATGATGGTCAATGGACACTTGCGGTATGAAAGGTAGCATTTCTTTAGAATATTTAAAAGCCATGAACTGAATTTTAAGTGGGTTTAAAATTAAGCTGTTTAAACGACACCATTCAACAACATTGGTCAGTTCCTTGTTCAGCATATCGATTAGAGTAGTTAATGATTTAAGCGAGATGGAAATAATCGTAAAGAATAACTTTAGAATCAGCGTCAGCGTAAAGTCGTAACAGTCGTGAGCGTAAAGAATAACTTCAGAATCATCAAGGTAGTCAGGCAAATCATTACAGTAAGGGTCCAAGAATAGAACCCTGTGGTACCCTGTGATTAATTAATTTAACATTACAATTAACGGCCCAGATGCACACTGATTGTTCGCGATCAAGTAGGTAATTTTTGATGAAAGTTAAAGATGGACCAGTTATACCCAAGTATTCTAATTTGCTAAATAAAATATTATGACTAAAGGTGTCAGAGGCTTTCGGGAAATAAAGAAATACAGACCCTGCGAAAATGCCGTTATCGACGGAAGATTTCAATAAATCGGTTAATGATAGCAATGCTAAGTTTGTAGAACTACCAGCACGGAAACCAAATTAACAAGGCTTTAGCAGCTTAATTTGTTGAGGTACTTGTTGAAACGTTTCAAAAATTGTTTTTCAAAAAGTTTGCTGATGGAAGACAAAATAGAAATAGGGCGGTATTTACGGACACCTGTCGTATCACCTTTTTTGTGTACTGGGATTAAATTAGCTTTTTTTAGTGACCTCGGAAATGTACCCCGTTTAAAAATGACATTAATTATTTTGAAATATTTGGAGCAGCAAGCTTTAAATGAAACGCCAAAATATTGACTATAGTCCAGCGCTGCAGTTTCTTAGACTCAGGAATGTAGAATTGACTTCATTAGTGATTACAGTAAAAAGAAAGAACGAGTGGGTACAGCGGGTAAGGGTGTACGAAGAGACTTTGGGCCTATCAGTGTATATTTCATAGAAGTAATCACTAAAAGAGTCGGCTATGCCAGATGATTCAGCATGTAACTATTTTTTATACCTAAGTCTTAGATTCACATTAACTGGCTGCTTTTTTTAGTTTTCCTGTAGAGATTCTCTTTTTCCGCATGCTAGTTAACAAGCCTTGAGTTAACCAGGGACTACGGTGAAACCTAAACATTTCCTTGCCTTTAACAGTTTTAGTGTTTGCATACACAGCTTTAAGAAATTAGGGAGCAGAAAATGTCCAGTGCTTCTTCAGGATTTTCCAAGCTGCCAATGGAAGTCCAGTCCGTGCCCTGAATTGCCTTGATAAAGTTTTCCTGATTGAAGCCTGAAGTGAAATGACACGTATTATGGCGACGTAGATTTACTGCGAAAGTTACAAATACAGGAAGATGATTAGTGATAAGCACATCAATGACTCCTGCGCTTGGCGTTGGTGATATATTACTTAATACGTGGTCAATGAGAGTATTAGTTCCAGTGGTGAAAATAGAGTAGGGGATGATATTAAGGACTCAAGCCCGACGCCAAGAAAACAATCATTATATGCTATGGTGCTGTTATCACCTGTATCCATTAGGTTATGTTGATGTCACCAACCAGAACAACTTGTTTATTTTCAGCAGTGATAATGTTGAGTACAGCAGCTAGATTGTGTAAAAAATGCGGAATAGATGATGATGGGGAACGGCAAGCGCGTGCACTTTATTCAGATTACCGGAGGAGGGAAAGTCAGCCTCGATCCATACAGATTCACAGTTCAAAACATTTAAAAACAGGTCAGACCTGCGTTTGTATTTAATCTCTGACGATATAAATATAGCCGAGCTGCCGTAGCGACCCCAATCGCGATGGCAATATTCAGAGTTAAGCGATCGAAATCCATACAGAGTGCCGTCAGAAGATCCTAGCCAAGTTTCAGTAATACATAAAAATGTAAAGGAATGACAGAGTGTGTCAGTAAATGCAGTAATGTTGTCGTAGTCTTCCGTGATCGCCCAAACAGGTCACATGATCGCCCAGAATCAGGTAACGCAATATCACGTGACATGTTCCCATTAAAATCATGTAACGCGATGTCATGTGACATGTTCCCGCCAAATTAACGTAACGAAATGTCACGTGACGAGCGCTTGCCGAAATCACGTAACGCAATCTCACGTGATATGTCCCCACCAAAATCGCGCAAGGCAATGTCACATGACATTTTCTTGCCACAACCACGAACGCAATGTCACGTGAGTGCTTTCTGCCAAAATCATGAACGCAATGTCATGTGACACGTTCCAGCCAAAATCACGTAAAGAAATGTCACGTGACATGTTTCCGCCAACATCACGCAAAGTAATGTCAGGTGAGAACATTCCGCCAAAATCACGTAACGCAATGCCATGGGGTAGTGCATGATTTGTGACAAATTACAGCTAGCTTAAACAGCTTCGCTGTTAAAACTAGCCCCCCTGACAAAATACAGCTATAGAATAAACAGCTTCGCTGCTAAAAAATCTAGTTATGAGTGTTCTTCTGTATTTTCGAACACCCCGAAAGCGAAAATCGACAGGAAACTTGAAACTGCTCGGCGTGATTCGTTATTCGAAAATGGGTTACTCGCAAAAAACAAAAAAAGAACAAAGAACTACGAGCCGCTCTACCATGGCACGCGGCAAACCCGTCTAGCATCCGTGATTGGTGGACCGTGACGGATACAGGGGCCCACCGTGACGTTAATACAGGGGCCCACCGTAAGAGCGGCATGTTTCAGACTGTGCATCACGATGATTTTGCAGAGTTCAGGCTCTGTAAGGAGTAGCTGCTTTGGGGAGGAGCGTTCTTGCATTTATACAAAATTTGAAGTATATAAGACTTGAATAGTATGTTGGTGCCGAGGAAATGCAAAATGGGGCAAGAAAGAACGCGAGGTTGGCGCAGACCGAGCACAAAACTCAGCTACAATTTGTTTCTGGCACCAAAATTGTTGTTATGTAAACAAAATTTTCCAATGTGCAACAGTCGTGCGAGGCAGATCCCAGCACGAAACCATGTAGCCGCGGTGAAACATTGGTAGCCGCGGAAAACATTGGTAGCCGCGGTGAGATGACAATCCTCTGGTATACTTGTAATGCACTGCCAACGCCAGCAAAAGAAGGGGGAAGACAGACGAAAGGACAGCAGATAAGAGAGCAATTAAAAAAATGCATTAGTACATCTTCTGTTGCACTGTCAACCAAAGAAACAGATTATCTGCGATTTCGTTATGAGTGGTATCAAGCATGCGACAAAATGCTTGATCTTAGGTGTCTGCGCGCGTACAAACGTTTGCATATCTGTTCAGTCCTGCAATAAAGATCAGTTGAAAGATCAGCGCGTTCTGCCTATCCGCTGTCCTCTCGTCTGTCTTCCCTTTTCTTTTGTTAGCGCTGGAAATGCGCAAGTCTACATTCCAACTAGCACAGCTAACTGCTTTGAGTGACTTCTCAGTTAAGCAACGGCCACGACCGTCTGTGCGGAAGCGGTGTTTGTTTCGCTAGCACATTTGATTTTCGTACTGACGGCATCGTGAAATGTAGTGCTTAATAATGACGCACCGCAAATATGCACATTACATAACTATGAGAGGTGTCCACATTAATGTACAGCAATCCGCCTCAGATTATATTAATCCACCTTAATCCGCCTTAATCAGCCTTAATTTGTCTTTATCCAAGAAAGGCTTTGAACTCGGCTCTTATATTGAGTTGGAATCCCAGTAAGTCACGCGTTAGAGTCCCGCAGGATATTTAACCCGCTTTCAATCGCAAAGCAATCTTTAACTAACTTTGCATTAGGGGGAATAAGCTGAATTAGCACTGGTAATACAACACAACGCAATACAAATTCACTCCCAGAAAATAGAAAGTTCTCGGGGGTGTCATATGCTAAGAGTTCTCGGAATAACAGCTTGGCGTGGCCAGAGGTCTATTACGAGTCCTCAGAAGATCACAACACAGTTGCCTTTCGTAAACGTCAACATCCTGTGGGTTTGCCTGATGCTGAGGTATGCTCAAGATCGAATGCAAAAGTGCACTGGGGACGTGAACGCGCGCGCCTCCGAGCCCGAACGTGTGTGACGAAGTGAAAAAAAACAATGCGTCCGAACACCGAAACAATGCAGGGATCGCGCGAGGACCCGACCGAGGTAACGCGCGCACTGGGAAGGTGGCTACAGCAGTCCCGCCCTATTACGCCAGGTTGAGAAAGATTGGGAAAGGCTTGTTTTCCTGTCTCTGTATCTTCGCTCCCTAAAAACCTTTTTTGAGAAATTATTTCGGCTCTGCATTTCTGAGAGGCCCTCAATACACACCAAGCCGTTTTGAAAACCACGCATCAGGGTTGGTTCGGGACTCTTTTAGGGTGTAGTACAGACGTTATCGGCTCTTATATGACGATTCTTTGTCGTGCAGAAAAATCACTTCGGACTAGACTCCTCCTCACGGCCTCGATCAGGTCCTGTAGTGTCTTTTCCGCTCATAGATCTTGTATTGACGCGACGCGTCACCCGTTGCACAACTTCTTCGAGCCATCTCGCATTTCTTTTCCGTTCGCTACTTTTGCCTATATTTGCTTCTCGTTTGATTATTTCCTCCCATTTTCTTTCTTTTTTCTTCCCATCTTCACTAACTCTTTTTCCTTGGCTCCTCCCGAAACAGTTGGCAAGTGATGTGCACCACCCGGTGCAAGTTGTCACCCTGCAGCATCTTTACTTCCTGTTTATCCCTTGTATACACTCTTAGCACGGTAACCTTTAGTTTATTTTATAGGTACACAAAAATGTGAAAATATCCTCCTTTACTAAAGGTTGAAGCACTTTAACCTTCAGTAAAGGAGCATATTTTCACATTTTTGTGTCCCTATAAAATAAAATAAAGGTTACCGTGCAAAGAGTATACTCCTTTACGTCTACATATCGAATAATATAATATTAATGCATTTAAGTATACGCAAGTGCATGTCATCTACAAAATTATTTGCCCATGCAAGGAAGTTGCACACGAATAAAACGATAACGAAGTCCAATTATAACCCTCCTTTTCTATTTATTTATTTATTTATTTATTTATTTATTTATTTATTTATTTATTCATTTATTGCTGGCACAGGTGCGGTACGTCGGCGTGGTTACCCTGGGCACACCACCACAATCCTTCAAGGTGCTCTTTGACACGGGCTCGTCAAACCTGTGGGTACCATCGATAAAATGCGTTGATTCGAATATCGGTTGCAGTAAGTATACTGGCCAACTTATTCCTCTTTGCGCGTTACAGTTATATGAAAGGACGCATAGTTATTGCGGAACACAAAACATAAACGTGTTCACGACATAGCCAGCAGTGTCTTCATTTTCTTACTCCATTGTAGATAGAACGGATTTACAGCGCGAAGACAGAAAGACCAAAAAGACGACACACTGCGCTGCCTTGTGAATTTCCATTGTAGATAATCTGATCAAATATGGACAACCAGCGCCATTTTTCGATTACCAAAAGTAGCCGATTCGCGTTTACGTCATGGTCACATATGTTCACTCTGCCTGTGTAGCCTGCCATTTCAGTTCTCAGCGTTTTGAAAAAAGTATGCCTGGAACAACCACTAAAGGTGACTTGAGTGCATGAAAGAACAGGCGGGGATACATTTTGTGCGATGTACTAATGCGTGCCAAGCTGTATTGTTTCACTCTCCGACGAAGTTTTTACGCCTGGCAAGAGTCACAGCCGGTGTGGCGGCCGTGAAAGAGGACATGACAAGCACATGCGTGATTTTTCTTGTCTGCACAATAGACGCGCTTCTTTCGTGGAGGGTGTAAGAAGGCGGCACGCAATAGCAGGTTCCACAGAATTTTTGGCCTCACCAGTACGTGATCATGTATTGCTACTCAGCCTCGAAAGGTTACAAATACTTAGTAGAGCAGCCTTACAAAGATATATAATTGACCCTGTGCGAGTTCCACCCTAAAGATTCGTTATGTACTGAACAGTTTCTGGCTGCATGATAACTTTCGTGAAATACTTCAGGATTGATGATGATTTGTGGGGTTTAACATCTCAAAACCAGCTCTGATTATGAGAGACGCCGTAGTGGAGGTCTCCGGAAATTTTGACCACCTGGGGTTCTTTAACGTGCGCTGACATCGCACAGCACACGGGCCTCAACATTTCGCCTCCATCGAAATGCAGCCGCCGCGGCCGGGATTCGATCCCGCGACCTTCGGATCTGCATCCGAGTGCCATAACCACTAGACCACCGTGGCGGGGCAATACTTCAGGATTAGACGTATATTATAGCATGCAGGTAAGTGGTGGCACGCAAATGTAGCCACACGAAGGCTAACGCTGAATAGCGACGTTTCCTCCTTTTTAAAGTAACGTTGGTCTTGCTGCTGTCACGATGCGACACTCCAGATATCCCACGTGCGCCCTTACAGTTTATAAAATGCAGCTCAAGCAAATTGTCTTGTACAGGGCTGAGGTACGACTGTTTCAAACCTAGTTATCGCGAGCGTAAAGTATGTTTGTCTTCTCCATAACGTGCATGCCTACTCGCCTCTGCTCCGGTGTTCCCGCAAGCGCTTATGCCTGTGCCTCCGATTGCCCTGCCTCCCGTATAGCTATATCTACCAGAGTATCTACTGGATGATCGGATTCAGCCAGGCGCTTGCGACAAAACGAACGCGCGCGCGGATCGCCAAGCCGGCGTGGCATCACATTATGGGAGAAGCCTGTATGGCTAAGTGTGTGTGTGTATATATATATATATATATATATATATATATATATATATATATATATATATATATATATATATATATATATATATATATATATATATATATATATATCTGTGTGTGTGTGTGTGTGTAAAAGCGTTTATTCAACGCTGGCGATGGGCCGACCGGTATAGCTTGATCAACGGCTCAAGTCACGATCCCTGGAGCGAGCGGCGGCCACACGAGCAATGCGCGTCTCGTGTGGCCGCAAGTACATATATATAGGTACTACAAATTCGCATTCAGGACAAATGCAAGCGCATGAGCTGGAAAATTATGCGGTGAAAACAGGTATGCATCGTAAAGCCCATCCGTAATGGCGCAGCACAAAAATCGTGACCAAAGCGCTCACTGGAGGGGTCGTCTTAGCATATATGTGGTATCCTTTGAGCCATTCCTCATTACACTACGCTATATCGCTTATTGCATCGTAAGTTCCGTCAAAGGAAATATTTCCTTTGACGGAACTTCACGATGCAATAAGCGATATGTAGGGTAGTCGGCTAAGACGTCCCTCCAGTGAGCGCACTATAACGCGTTAACACAGGGCAAGCGCCTTAAAAAGGCTTTCCCCGAACCCCTCCGCGCGTATTGTACAGACGTTGCAGAAATTCGCGAGACATCTTGACGTCTTCCAAAGTTGGAAGTATACCTTATTCTGAGTGCTGGTTTCCAACCGTGCCACATATACTTAAATGCAAAGCATGTGTTCAAATGACTACAGCTGCTATAGTTAGGAGCACAGCTGATGACTTTCCTAATGATTCGTCGCCATTTTACGTGTGGCACGGAGACGGTTATTTATTTACTTGAATGCTCTGTCTGCAAGTTGCAGTACATCGGTCAAACGAAAACTGCATTTCGGCATCGTTTCAACAACCACAAAGCGCATATACACTCGCTGCCTCGTTTGCTGACATCTAGACACATCGCCGCCGCCGGGCGTACGTTCGCATCATTTAGGGCAACAGTGTTAGAATCCGAATTCCCATCACATCATAATCGGGAAATACGGAAGTCATTTGCACAAATTCAGTACGACTTCTCGTGGACGAAATGAAAGCGCAGGAAAACTGACCAGCATGCCTCCGTAGTACTATGCGTACCTTTATGACTATAATGATAATATATCGTCGGTTTAGGCGTATGCTTCGTTTAGTTCATCCTCACAACCGAATCGTGTTGCAGAACCCATTTCCTGCGCTGTGCACGTTGCGCCGTGTCACTGAATGTGATCTCCGCATCTAATGTCTTTCTGTACATCACTATAGCTATAGTGGCATGTTATATTGTCAAAGCGATAATATGCGCATATATATATATATATATATGTGACGCTATAGACGGGAGCCGTGCCGTAGTTGATGCGCCATGCTTTATTCCACTGCACGCGCACTTCCTCTTCCTCGGCTTCTCCTTCCATCTCTTGCTCGCTACGTACGTCACATGATTCCCCCTCCCCCCGAAAGAAGAAGTAAAAGCAGTAAAAGTAGCAAAAACAGAACAAGAAGAGGAAACACACAAAAAGGAAAAGTCACAATAGGCAGACAGTTCCACATGTCCCAAGTGAGTTCCGTGAACTTCAAAAGCTTCAAAGCGGGAGGGTGGCGCAGACCGGAGAAATCTAGGTCTCTGGCGGCCGAGGCTGGCTGCTGCGCTGCGGACGACGTAAGCATGCCCAACACATCGGTAATAATGAGGACGCAACTTGTAGAAAGGTCATAGGGGAATAATATTGGAACACATTGTTGCATCGGCAGCTCGCATTCCGTAGCCGCCGGACTGTTTGTCGTGCCCGATTGATAACTTGTGCTTCCAGTCTTCGTGCTCGTCGACTGAAGCTGATGGGGCGACGATTGCGTTCCTGTGGAGTAGAACGGGTAGTTTTATGCCTTTTTCGTCGTTTCTGGTGGTGGTGTCGCGATTGCTTCGGTCCTAGGTGCAGCCCTGGTCTCCGATGTAGAAGATGTGTCGACCACTTTCCCATTCTGTGAAGTCTGCTGACATCATGAAGTGGCCTTCTATGTAGAAAGCTTGCAGTTCGGCATCCCTCTTCATTCCGTAATTGAGCTTTCGATGAAATTTGGGTTCGTCGTTGTTTTTGTAGGTGCTTTTGGCGTGGTTTCTCGCGTTCGTCAATTTGCTTGTGCTGTTGCTGCTGCTGTAGCTGGCTTTGCTGCGACAGTCGCTGATGTGACACTCCATCAGGCAAGCTCCGATTCTCTACACAGCTCGATGTGTTCAACAGGTTGGCGATGCCCGGTAAAGCACTCTGAGGATCACAGGGCAGCGAAGGTATTGTGTTGGAAGGCTTCCCAGACGCTTGAGGGACGTCGTTCACCCTGCAATACATGGGGCTTGGTGTACTCGGAGCTTCTGAATTCGTTTGTGTTCGTTTATGAGAAACTGTCTGAAAGGAGTTCCACAGAGACTTCGTATGAGTTAGAGTTTCAGCGGTGAATAGTTCGGCTGTTTCATATGGAAACGAATAGTGTTCCTCGTCGAGAGAACATGCACTCTTGGTGGCCTCCGCGCAATGTGCTGGGTGGGAGTAAGCTTCCTCTCTGTCATCAGAAGCGGTAGGTGCCTTTTTGCTTGAGTAGTTGAGATTCGTGTTGAATGGTGCTTCCATGTCGCTTCGATCTTGAGGCGGCTCAGCGATGATTGTTATCGCAGAAGACATGGTCTGGCCAGCCTTGGAATGAGCAGGCATGGCTTTTTGCGGAACTGTAGCGCTGAGGTCCTGTAGCTCGTCAGCCAACACGAAAGGAATGTCACATGGTTTAGCATTTTCCCTGCGCATAAGCCCGTCTACCGTGGACGTAGTAGCCCTGCGAGGCATGCGGGGGCCATTGCGAGCCACAGAAGAGGCGTTTGTTGCAAAGCCAGGTGGTGGGCTACTTGTGCGAGACGACGAACCAAATGCATGCGATGGTTGAGTAACCACTCCAGCACTACAACGAAGCGAAGAGGTAGACGTTGGCGACTTTTCAGCAGATCGGAAGGCTGGTGGGAGGTTGGGCCTTTTGGGGATATGGCTTCCATGTGTTTCAGTGGGGGAAGAGTTTCGGTTTACTGCTGGGAATTGTAGATTCGTGCTCGGTGTTCGAATGCGTTTCATATACTCAGGCGAATTATAACATGGCACAACCGTCGACAAATTCCTAATATGAGGCCATGTTCCGCAAACCCGATTGCCGCGCGAAGACTGCTTGTGATTGTGTCGACTGAACTCATATGTCTCTGTCTGGTAAGTTGCAGATGAATCTTGATGGTATTCTTTAAATCTGGTGATCATTTCCTCTTTAATCCTTTTCCACGTTTCATCGTTTTGGAAGATGTACGTCAGATAATATTTGAAGGCCTCACCGGTTACGTAGTCATTGAACTTGGCGACCATGTCCCATTCCGACCACGATGCAGCGGTAGCGTGGAGTTCGAAGAGGTGTAACCAGTCCTCCACGGGTCCATCGTCCACTGATCCGGCGTACTTAGGAATGCTTAGGTCTGCTGATGATGCTGCCATGAAGGTGGTCACTGTACAGAGCAGATGTCTGGTTCTGTGGACGACGTTCAGTCACGGCGTTGTGTTGACGGCGTCGTTGATGACGTGAAGCTGACGCGGTGACGGCCAGGTCGTCATCCTGTCGGCTCGTGTGACGCTATAGACGGGAGCCGTGCCGTAGTTGATGCGCCATGCTTTATTCCACTGCACGCGCACTTCCTCTTCCTCGGCTTCTCCTTCCATCTCTTGCTCGCTACGTACGTCATATATATATATATATATATATATATATATATATATATATATATATATATATATATATATATATATATAGAGAGAGAGAGAGAGAGAGAGAGAGATCTGTACTTATTGTTGCAATGTATGTCGCACCTTCTTGCGAAAGTGTTATGGTAACAATGTGCAGGTGCTTAAGATTGTGTAGTGCATGACATTGTGACGTTCTGTGTTAGCCAAGCTCAGTACATCAGATTAGGGTGTACTGCGTGACAACGTGACATTGTGTGCCCTTTAATAGTGTGTGCATCTTTGTACTGTCTTCATTCAGACGAACACACACCGGCCCAGCGGCCGAAAAGTTAAGATTTTTGTGCGTATGTCCACGGCCGGCTGGATGAAAAGCGCACACCGTCAGTGTTGAAAAGAGAGACACCCCACGCCCGCTGGATGAAAAGCGCACACGGTGTGCTCTTTTCATCCTCTTTTAAATGCGGAGCATTTCTTAGTCGCACGATGTCGCGCTTCGGCGTCGGCGGCGCCGTCAACACCCCCCACCCCGCGCATGCTCGGCTCGTCTCGTGCCGGCCCACCGGGCGTTCAGCAAGCCGAGCATGCGCAGTGGGGGTGCGGACTTCTCCCCCGTATTCCTCTCCCTCGAACGCGGGTGGTGTGTATATAAGCGGCGGAGCGCGCGTTCGGAATTAGAGATGGGCAAAGCGGCTCACTTTAGTGATCGGCTCAGAACGGCTCAGCTCACTGCAATGATCCGGTTCATTTCAACGGCTCACCGGCTCACCGGGTCCGAGGGAAAACGCTCTGGCGCGAGGGAAGAACGGGACCGGCCGGAGCGGTGGGCGGCCGTTCGGCTGCCTTGCATTAGCGTCCGTGGTTTGCCCATATCACTGGGGGCCCTGTTAACATCCCTGCTTAAGGCAAGCGAAGCACACATAACTTCCGCGTATATGACTTCCGCACAATTCAACTCTGCGAGGGACCTTATATTGCAGTGATCGTTCTACACGTAAGTATTAAGTATAATACGCGCTAACCATTAAAAAACTAACTGCAGGGTATGCGAGAGTTTTTCTCTATTTTTGTTTCCGGTTCATGTTTTGTCGAGAGACACATTTTCATTCGCTGAGGGGTGAGGTGGGTGGCAGAAATTATGAGGCGCTTAGCAGATACTAACATGCATAATCTTATCTCACACCAATACCACAAAACTTGATTCGACCAACATATGTGTTCCGAAAATCATATAACCAAGAAAGCTGGTATGAGTGTGTGTTTTCTGTCTATGAATCTATCCAGTTCGTGCTTTCTTCTTCTTCCTAGCAAGTATTCTCGCCTCCGCTTCATGGAATGGCATACAATCAGTCTTGTCGGCGCGGTGCCGGCTCGCCTACAAATCACCACGTATCCGGTCACCATGCATTTTCCATCGGCTAGAAAGCTACACATTTGACACATTTCGCTAGAAAGAACGTCACATGTTCTTGCTGAGAACTCGGTTTGTGCACTGGAATGGAGCGCGCCGCTCGTTATTAGATATTGCTTCCCTCGACTCTTGACCATCGTGAATGCGAAGAAGGCAAACAAAAGCCCCTGTTCCTGCGCGTCAGGTCGCAGGCGCTGGCTAAGTCTGTACTAGCCACGTGAAAGCGTGGCATCGTCTGGTAATCCTCCTCGTGAAGGATTAGCAGATTGTCACTAAATTTATTTGCTGTGCGGCGCTACCATGTACGGACATTGTGAATATATGTGCCATCATGTCAAAAAAATAAGAAAATTTGTAAGCTAGCCCTGTTGCCGTCCTTTATTCATCTTGGTTCTGTCAAAATTTTGCGCCGCCTTTTCCCTTTTGTAACAGCAAACGCCTTTTCTTTCTCTGAAACACGTTCACTTTTCGACAAATCACATTAGTGCTCAAAAGTAATAGAGATTCCTGAGGTAAAAAAAAAACTACGCGGAACCGTTCCAAATTGGCCCGGGTTTTCTATTTCTACGGAAAAAAAGAAGCACCTCCTTTCTGTGCTGCTGCTTGGCAGTGCAAAGAAAGGGTCGTTGCTTGGAAAGCGCGCTTTTCTGGCGCCGCGCATATTTACAACAGTTCCATAAGTAATTACAGCCGCACCAAGGGAGCGTTAAACAGATACAATGAAGAATTACCCACGCTTTGTGCGAAAAGCACCGTTCACGTTTGAAAAGAAGATGCTAGACATGCTTTGAACTATCCGGAAAGCAGCACTTGCCGTTTTTCATTGTCTCGTGTCGGGACCTGTCTTAAATCAAACACTTGATTTTAACGTGTGTCACTGTGAATGGACGCACTTCTGTAAGACGTTCATTTACCTAAAATACCTTAGAGTGCCCGTCAGTATGGGTGCCATCATGATGTGACGTAAATTTGAAGAGATGTTTAGCTTCCGTCACCCATTGACAGAAACAAAGACGTCGAACACTATCTGTGCGACCCATATAAATAGATCAAAACTCAACGAAGTGCGATCATGCCATGATATTTTTTCTTCCAAAATGCGCCACGACGACATAACGTGAAGCCTTCACACAACACGGCATGTTATTCGTTTTATTGATGTGCTAAAATACACGCTCAAAAAGTTCAGAGGACTGGATGATATCGGTGACATATAACTATACTAATGAGCGCTAATGAGGACGTAAGCTGCGTTGACTTGTCTTTAAGGACACCAAATACCCTTCTAGGTCACGATTGCGTCTTCGAAGTGTTGCCACAGATCACGATGAACTGCCTCACGCAGCGCACACAGCGAGCGAGATGCGAGTAGCGCGAGTCAGCCCGCGACGGCCAACACTCGTCGCCGCCGTCGAAACGAAAAGCGGCCCGGTACCAGGGTTGCCAGATCCTTGAAGAGAAAAAGAGCCACGAAATTAAGCAAAGTAGCCAGAAAAGTAGCCAACCAGCAGCCATTACTTTATTTTGGAGCCAGAAAAGTAGCCAAATGTGATTCCAGTTTAGCTGAATTATCACTACGTTCTGACCCTTAAAAATACAAAAATAGACATCACAGAAATGTTTATCACAACACAATAGAGCAAAAAAAAACCAAGTGACTTTCTGGTTAAGACTAGAAAATTGGCAATAGTGCTGCACCAACAGTCAAGTGTATGTACATATTCGAGTTCACTTCAGCCAGCATGCTCCGCGGCACTGTAAATGTAGAGCTTGTAACACCTTTGAGACATAGTCCAAATTTGATCCTGATGATCGCGAGAAGTTCGTGGGACATTCTATTCCTTAAGTCGGCGTCTCTCATAATCAGAGCTGGTTTTGGGACGTTAAACCCCACATAACAATATTCCTTAAGCCGCTTTTGTGAGAGCCAAAGCAGAAAACACTCGTTCTGCTTCTGCGTTAGATATAGGGAGAACAAGGAGTTTCAATGCGCCGTCTGCAATGTCTTGCATAGGATTAGCACCTGATGCATCCCGGTAGGTGGCCATTTCTGCAGGAGATTTCGTGCCAGGACTTCAACAGCATGTCGATACCGATCTCCCAAATGACTTAATTAATCTGAACGCGTATTCCGAAACATAGTTTTTGTTTCACAGTCATGTTTTAACACATGGTGACCACATGGGGTAGCTCACGAAAACTATTCTTTAGACCCAGTCATGCCTCTGTTGCTCACGAACAAAACAGAATGAGCCAGGCTTGTAGCCAGGCATTTTTTAGGGGAAGGGGGGCTGGAAGACCTTCAAAAACACCTATTGTTGTTACTTATTGTCGACAAAACACACACAACTATGTGAATTTCGTTCAGAAGTGCGTAATAGCTCCGGCTTTCCCCGAGGGACGCGGTCCTCTTCCCCATTAACGATGTGCACAAAGTATCGTGTAATGCATGACGGCTTATACATGACAGCTTATAGACGGAGAAAGTTCTCGTGAAATTCTGTCTTTTCGGTGTAGATTTCGTCTCCATCGTTTGTGGAAGCTTTCATCCTTTGGCACTGCGAAGAGTACTACCAAACTCTATGAGCACTACTAGCTGGTCCATTGATATTCCGTTTCACACCCAGAAGCATGGCAATGGTGTTAACGCTTACGACCCGGCACTACATCTTTCCTAGTCCACAACCCCCTCGTCGCATTCGTGCCAGAACAATAGCCAAAAAGTAGCCAAGTAGCCAACGTCATTTTTTTTTTTGTCGCCACGGCCTCTTAAAAGTAGCCAATTTGGCGTAAAGTAGCCAAATCTGGCAACCCTGCCCGGTACTTCAGCACGGCTCACCGCGGCACGGTTCACTGAGCGAGAGCGAACCGCCTCCCGCCCTCGGTTCACTGAGCGAGAGAGAACCGCCGTCCGCCCTCCCAAAGAACCGCCGCTCAGTTTTACCGAGCCGGCTCACCTCGGCCAGAGTCTGGTCACAAAAGTGCCGCCTCAGCTTCATATGGAGCCAGTACTGGCCTCTAGGGGCGCAGCTGTGCACGTGAGGGCATGCTGCCGTCCGCTACCGCTGCGGTAGTGTGTTGGTCTGCTTTGATTTCCAAGCTTTCTAAACGTCGGCAAAAATCTTTTCACTTTCCCGCACTTACTTGGAACATTGAGCGTGCGTCGGTGACAGCGTGAACGCGCCGTCTGCCTTGAAATGAGCACCCGGAAGAAAAGAAACTAACAGATCTGGACATGCAGCTCGCCGCAGTCGCAGTCGAAAATGACACAAAAATTCGGGGTTTGCCGCACCAGAACCATGACATGATTTTGAGACACGTCGTAGTGGGGGATTCTTGATTAATGTTTAACAGCTGGAGCCGGTTTTTTATGCATGTAAATCAAAGTGCACGCCTGTTTTTTGCTCTTGCGTCTCGCCTCGCCGAAATGCAGCCGTCGTGGCCGGGGCCGGGGGAGCGCCGTTCGTTCGTCGCAATACTGCAACTGGTCCAGCTTTTCAAAATTTGCCTGATATCAGACACTGTACATTCGCAATAACGCACTTGCTGTGCCACTTGTAAACAGAGGCGAACATACGAGTTGTTACACGTCCATTCGCCCGCAAGTGAGCGAAATCTCTCGACTGCGCAAAGTTGGGCATAAGGCAAGATGGTTCGCACGGCACGGCTGCTCAATTTCTATTAAACTGTCAACATTATCAGACTCCTGGTGTCATTTTATTCGACCGGAAACCCAAACAATTAAACCATTACTGCAAGAAATGCTTCCGTGGAATGCCTTCTTTTCAAGATAAAAAAAAGAGAGAGAGAGAAACAGCTGTTCCATGCGCTTCAAATTTCTCGACCTAACGATTAAATCCCACTACGAGCCTTCGGTACAATATATGTAATATGAGTCCTTAAATGTCAGCAATGAAGGACTCTGGTAATAGTAACCTCATAGCAGTCTTCGGCGCGGCGTGTTGCCCCGCCACGGTGGTCTAGCGGTTATGGCACCCGGCTGCAGATCCGAAAGTTGCGAGAGCTAATCTCGGGCGCGGCGGCTGCATTTTGGTAGAGGCGAAATGTTGAGTCTCATGTACTTAGAGTTTGGTGCACGTTAAAGACCCCAGGTGGTCAAAATTATTCCGGAGCCCTCCACCACGGGGCGTCTGTCATAATCACAGCTGGTTTTGGGACGTAAAACCCGATCAGTCAATCGGTGCGGCGTTTAGTTTATGATCACGGCGAACGTGAAAAGTAAGGTCGAACACAGTTGACAGTGTATTGTAATTAGGCCATTGTTTTATATGCAGTCTCATATATAGAAGAGACAGTAAACCGGTAACTTACGCCGCTCGTGCTTTCGACAAAAACACACCAGTAGTTATTTTGGTTCTTTTAATGCGCGTCGCCGTTGATATTAAAATCATAAGAAGAAATGCTTTGCCCACACAGGTGTATATTTGGACTCAAAGTTGAAGTCGCCACTTTCCTGCCGCGGTGTGGCCCGCTTCCATTACTCTCGCTGCTCCTTGTCCGACGGAAAAGAAAACGCCACCTTCTTGGTCGTTCCTCTGTAGCCGGAACGGTACCCCGGCACGCAACACGTGTTGGACATCGTCGTCTTACATTTTTGCTCACTCGGACACGTACGCACACTTTATCCACCAGCTTGTCTCGTTGGCGCACGCGTTTCAGTACGCGAGCAGCCCGAACGATGCCCTCTGTGGCGCAGTGGCACCGCCTCGCGGCAGTTTTGGGCAGCGTATGAAGCTCTCCCATAGAGTGACGGCGGAGTTTCGTGACCAGAAAAAAAGAAAGCATTTCCCCGAGGGTGAACATGGTTAAGTGCGAATGCACGGGGTGATGCTATGAGGGGGAGTAAAGTTATGATTAAAGTGTAATTAATGAATTTAAAGTGTTGTCATGATGCATTGTACACACACACACATTTATACACGAAGTATTATTTATTTACACCTCGCAATTTCGTAGATGCATAAATGCACACATCGCCGAGCACGTCACACACACACACACTCTACACACGTCACTACAGATCAGCACCTATTGGTGTTATCGTTGTAGCTCACGGTTAGTACCAGCGCTTTGTGATCCGAGAAATGTACGGTGAGCGGATCCGGCAAGACGGCGCGGACCGTACAGTTCCTACTGAACGCCAAGTCTATGAAGCCACCGTTGATCGTGGTCGGAAACTCCTACCGCGATGGATCCAACCTGCGATGGATCCATACTGCGAAAGACTTCACCAACCGCGGAGCCGAGCGAGAAGAGAGCGAGCGGCAGCCGGCGGACGTTTATATACGGACTGACGCGCCGGCGCCACACACACAGCTGCACAGCGACGCCAGCTGCACAGCGCGCCGTGACGTCACGCCGCGGAGAGCGGTGCGCCCGCGCAAACCGCGGTGGGGAGGCGGAGCGCGCGCAGTCACGTGGGGTGTGACGTCGCTGCGCCGTTGCTACAGACGCTCCTCTCCGCTCCTCGCGCCGTTGCTATGGGACGGCGGATTCAGGGTCGCTTATAAAGTGCATTCGCACTTAAAAGCATTAAAGGACTGGACTCTGCCTCGGCTCTGTGAGCGAGACGGAACGCACGGGTCACTGAGCGAGAGCGAACCGCCTCCCGCCCTCGGTTCACTGAGCGAGAGAGAACCGCCGTCCGCTCTCCCAAAGATCCGCCGCTCAGTTTTACTGACCCGCGGATCAGTCGCTCTTTGGAAAGAGCCGCTCAAAAGATCCGGGTCACTCCTGAGCGACCCATCTCTATTCGGAATTCAATCCATCACTCGGGCAGCGCGGCGCTTCTGCGAAACGGCAACGCCGAGCTGCGCATTCCGAACTTCGTGCACGAGAAGCAGCGGCGAAACGTGAGCAGCGAGCTTTAAGACCCCAGGTACGTGAGCGAGAAGCGGCGTGCAAACGTCGTCAACGAGACGCGGCTCCGGACGCTCCTCGTGGACGCAAGCGCCCACCTTGGTGCCGTCCAATACAACGACGTCACCAAGCAATAAAGACACACTTTAACTTTACACTCCTTGCCTTCGCTTCTCCTTCATTCAATAAATAAGAATAATAAAGACGAAATAACAATTAAGCATTCCCAAACCATAACCAATTACGCAACATTCACGCGATACCCCCACCATTCTGCGACACATTTACTCGGGTTCCCCCCGTGGGAAGATGCGGGCGGCATTTTTTCTTTTCAACTCTGCATTGTGCCGGGCCGGACCCACCGGTTTCACGCCGAAAATACCACATATATATATATATATATATATATATATATATATATATATATATATATATATATATATATATATATATATAGAATCAAAGGGTCACGTTGAAAAAACATAACATTTATTACGACGTTTCGGCCGCGAGACCGGCCTTTCTCAAGCTTCTACTGAGTAGAAGCTTGAGAAAGGCCGGTCTCGCGGCCGAAACGTCGTAATAAATGTTATGTTTTTTCAACGTGACACTTTGATTCTATAATTGACCTGCTGCCAAGGATTTATCTTTGAAGTATATATATATATATATATATATATATATATATATATATATATCATTAACTTGTTTCTAACAAATAAAGCGAGCCCTTGGCCCCCTTCCCTTTCGTTATATATATATATATATATATATATATATATATATATATATATATATATATATAATGTTGTTTTGTGGGGTTTAACGTCCTAAAACCAGCTCTGATTATGAGAGACGCCGTAGTGGAGGTCTCCGGAAATTTCAACCACCTGGGGTTCTTAACGTGCACTGACATCGCACAGCACACGGGCCTCAACATTTCGCCTCCATCGAAATGCAGCCGCCGCGGCCGGGATTCGATCCCGCGACCCTCGGATCAGCAGCCGAGTACCTTAGCCACTAGACCACCGTGGCGGGGCATACATAATATATTAGACCAGCAAGCAATGAAGCTATAGGAAAGCATAGGGGAAGTTATTGAAGTTCTTAATTGGAGTATTCTAATTGTGGAGGAAGTAGAAAAGAATCGAGAATTGGACGAAAAGACAATTGAACCTGCATTCGGTGGGAACCGAACCTAGGACATCCGGATAACGCGCCCGATGTTCTACCACTCAGCTACGAAGGCCGATGTCCCCCCCCTGCGGCACTTTAATTCCTTTCTACTTACTCTACAATTAGAATACTACAATTAAAAATGAAGAACTCAATGAAAGCGCAGGAAAATTGACCAGCATGATTTTCGTAGTACGTGCTTTCCTAGGCTTCATTGTTTGCCGATCCCTCGAGTTGTTTCTCATAAACGAGCCCTTGACAACACCCTCCCTTTCGATATATATATATATATATATATATATATATATATATATATATATATATATATATATATATATATATATATATATGGAAAGGGGGTGAAGCTCTGATGGATCCGGTATAACAAAGACGTAATGCCGGTGACACACGGTAGAAAAACGACTTTATTTCTAACGTTTCGGCCAGGGGCTGGCCTTCGTCAGAGCACTTGTTTCTGACGAAGGCCAGCCCCTGGCCTTCGTCAAAAAAAAAAAAAGTCCCTGAGCCCCTGCAGGCGCTGCGCATAGCGTGAAGTCAAGGTCGTGCTCGTACTAGCGCGAGTCGGCACGTATATATATATATATATATATATATATATATATATATATATATATATATATATATATATATATATATATATATATATATATATATGGTCGTGCTCGTACTAGCGCGAGTCGGCACGTATATATAAATATATATATATATACGTGCCGACTCGCACTAGTACGAGCACGACCTTGACTTCACGCTATGCGCAGCGCCTGCAGGGGCGCTACTGAAAGACGCGTAGCGGCGGCCGCTGGACCCACGGGCGGGCTTCTTTCCGGGGACGCCCGCTTTCACTGCACGCATGGCCTTGGTGCATGCGTGCGATTCGCTGCTTGTGTGCACCTGCGATCGTTGTTGTTCCGGCGACAGCGTGCGCAAACAAATCGCCCCATGTACTACGCGTAGTAAAGCCCGAACCACATGGAGGGCTTTTTCCGCCGTTTTCTGGCGTTTCTCTCTCCGTCGTCACTCTGCGTCGACGCTGACAGTGACGGCAGCCGAAACGCCGAGATCAAGACCGTCCTGATACTGACGCCGCCACCACCGCTGTAGCGCCGACGCCGGAAGCTGCTGGGTGAGCGGACACCAATCAGCGCGCAGCTCGAAGCGACTTCCGCCGGCGCAATGGCGTCCTCGCAGCTGCCGAGGCGGGCCATTCAGTCATCGTCGCGAACTATGCGAACCTCAAGATCCCAATTGACGCTTGTATTTGGCTCACGTTTGTCTACAGATGCTTCGACAGCAACGCACTCGGGATTACATTACACCGTTTTCGAGAACCATTCTCAATTGCCTCGGCAGACCTGAAAGATAAGCACGAATCTTTGAAGCCGTTGATTTTGAGTTTGCTGGTTCTCTTTTATCTCCATAGGTTCCGCCACAAGTACAACAGCAACAACAACAACAACAACAACAACAACAAAAACATAAGCTTTTGCTGACAGTGCGCTTCTTTTGCAATGCTATGAATGTCTTTTGCACTTCGGAACTTCAGTAAGGCGTATAAGATGTAATCGTTAATATTTATTGTTGTTCCAGTGGCGCACATTGCACACTGCTTTCGGTGGCCCTACGCTAAATTCATTGGCCCACGTTGTGTGACGCTGGGTTGGCGCCGGTCTGTACGCTCTTCGTGTAGTTGGTCGCCCTCGCTCTCGGAGACGTTGTGAAGACGGCTAGAGACGCAACGCCAGAAAACGGCGGCATGCGGACGTGCGTTTGATGTCAGAGTTGTCTGGGGTGACAGTGCATGTCTCCTTTATATGCCCAAAATGTTTGCCACTGAGGAGTATCAACAACCTTGCCCATGAAGCGGAGCTGATTGTAATTATGACGAGCTATAATAACGCTTGGGATACGAAGCATTCAAGAGAGGGTAAGCGCAGCCGTGGGCGGCAGATAGTAAGATGGGGGGACGAAATCAGGAAGTTCGCGGGGGTCAAATTGAATCAGCAAGCGCAGGACAGGCAAGGATGGCGAGGATTGGGAGAGGCCTTCGTCCTGCAGTTATTATTATTATTATTATTATTATTATTATTATTATTATTATTATTATTATTATTATTATTATTGTTATTGTTGTTGTTGTTGTTGTTGTTGTTGTTGTTTTTGTTGGTGGTGGTGGTGGTGGTGGTGGTAACGCATCAAACGCATTGTCTTAATATGTTAACTCTGTGAGTGTGAACGAAAGCTCTTAATGCAGACACGTGCTCCGTAGACATGCCGCGTATTTTTACGGTCGGCTGAGGAGCGCTCCCGTCGCGCCTGAGAATGGTTCGTATATAGCGAAATAGGAGGTTGTAAACTGGCGGATGAACTTGAGGAAAATAGCGTATAATATTAGGTGTTCTTCGCTTTTAATCATGCGTCCTGCTACTGTCTGTACAGCATGGATTTCCCCTTTCTATTGTTACACAAGCATAGCGTTTCAGTGGTTTCACAGGAGCACGCAAGTGCGATACCACAAGAGGCAATGACCCGAATAGTAGCTTCCATGCCAAGGACACACTTATTTTATATTGCGTTACATTTAGTATAACCACCATTGGTGTTTTAGTATAACCAGGAAAAAAGTATTGAGGGACCCTGGTATAACCGTCGCGCCCAAATGCAGAATTAAAACGCATGTTATGTAGCCTGATCTGGGCCTCGAGTGTGAGAAACAAAAACAACGCCATCATTGTCATTATTTTCGCCTTCCTTGGCATACTGTCTAAGTTCTCGCAATAGTCTTCAAATTAAATGCATGGTAATTAGGCTTCCAGCGGTGCAGCGGTGGCGTAGAGATAGAGCATCCACCTCGCGTGCAAAAGGACCGTGGTTCGAATCCAGGTTCCGAGCAATTCTCGAATTGCATAAGGAGGCTTGGGGTGCGGCCGGATCCCGGCGACCATAGCCGGTAAGGCACTCCCTCAACAGAGCAGGATTGGCCACCCTGGTGCAGTAAGGGCCACAACCTCCCATGAATACACCTATTAACCTTCGGCCCTCAGTCCCCAGCGGCTGCGAAGAAACTGACCACGGCGGCGGTCAGACCTGTGACGCAGCAGAGGGTGCTAAGAATCTCTGGATCCGGACAGGCCGCCACTGGAATCTGACGGTGGCAACGTTTAACACAAGAACTTTATCTAGCAAGGGAAGTCTAGAGGTACTGTTTGAGGAATTAGCGGGCATTAAATGGGACGTTATAGGGCTCGGTGAGGTTAGGAGGGCGGGGGAAATCTTTACAGTGCTGAAAAATGGGCACGTCATATGTTATCGTGGCCTAGAACACAAAAGAGAACTAGGAGTGGGATTTCTGGTCAACAAGACCATTGCTGTCAACATAGTGCAATACTATAGCATTAACGAGAGGGTAGCAGGTCTTGTAATTAAGCTTAATAAGAGGTACAAATTGAAGGTGGTACACGGCTATGCACCCATATCCAGCCATGACGACCAGCTAGTTGAACGCTTCTATGAAGATGTGGAATCGGCAATGGTTAAAGTAAAGACACAGTACACTATTGTGATGGGAGACTTCAATGCTAAGGTAGGCAAGAGGCAAGTTGGAGACAAGGCAGTCGGGGACTGTGGCGTGGGTTGTAGGAATGACAGAGGGGACTTAGTAGTACTAGTTCGCAGAGCGGAATAATCTGCGCATCATGAATACGTTCTTCCGTAAACGGGAGAATCAGAAGTGGACGTGGAGAAGCCCGAATGGCGAGCATAGGAATGAAATAGGACCCTGGCGTCGTGCAGGATATTGAAGTGCTGGCCATAGTTAGGTGCAGTGACCACAGGATGGTGAAACCTCGAATTGGGCTAGACTTGAGGAGGGACCGCAATAAGCTAGTACGAAAGACGCCGATCAATGAGCTAACTGTAAGGCGGAAAGTCGAAGAATTCAATACAGCGCTGCAGAACGGATATTCAGCCCTAACAGACCAAGCAGACAATTGCGTTCAGGAAGTCAGCGATAATCTCACACGGATTGTCACAGAGTGTGCAATAGAAGTAGGACGTAAGATCGGTAAAGAGATCACTAGCAAACTTTCCCAGGAGACGAAAGACTTGATTAGAAAACGGCAAGGCATGATAGTATCAAATGCAAGTGACAGAATAGAACTAGCGGAGCTTTGGAAGTTAATCAATAAACGTAAGACAGCCGACATACAAAAGTATAATATGGAGCGGATTGAGCATGCTCTAAAGAACGGAAGGAGCCTGAAAGCGTTGAAGAGACGCCTAGACATAGGCAAAAATCAAATGTATGCGTTACGAGACAGCCAAGGCAATGTGCTCACAAATATGGATGAGATAGTTACAATATCCGAGGAGTTTTACAGAGTAGCCGTGATAACCTGGATAATAGTGAACTAGTGAATAATAGGGGAAGCAGTTTAGAAGAGGGTGACATCCCACCAGTACTGACAGAGGAAGTAATGAAAGCTTTGAAAGAGATGCAAGCAGGGAAAGCACCTGGCGAGGATCAGATAACAGCAGATCTGTTAAAGGATGGTGGGCAGACTATACTGGAAAAACTGGCAAGCCTGTATACACGATGCCTAATGACTGCGAGCATACCATAATCTTGGAAGAATGCGAACATCATCCTAATCCATAAGAAGGGCAACACAGAGGACTTGAAAAATTACAGGCCGATTAGCTTACTGTCAGTCGTCTACAAGGTAATCGCTAATAGAATTTGTGCCACTTTAGATTTCAGTGAACCTAACCAACAAGCAGGGTTTCGTAAAGGCTACTCAACAGTAAATCATATTCACACTATCAGTCAGGTGATAGAGAAATTCGCGGAGTATAATCAACCCCTATGTATAGCCTTCATAGATTACGAGAAAGCATTTGACTCGGTCGATACCTCAGCAGTCATGCGGGCACTGCGGAATCAAGGCGTAGACGAGAACTATGTAAGACTACTGGAAGACATCTACAACGGCTCCACAGCCACCATAGTCCTCCATAAGGAGAGCAGCAAAATACCTATAAGGAAGGGCGTAAGACAAGGTGACACAATCTCTCCAATGTTATTCACAGCATGTTTACAAGAACTATTTAATAACGCTGGATTGGGAACAGGTGGGTGTAAGGGTTAATGGGGAATACCTCAGTAACCTCCGATTTGCTGATGATATTGCCTTGCTAATAACTCGGGAGATGAATTACAAAGCATGATTCCTAACCTAAAGAGGCAAAGCATAACAGTGGGCCTGAAGATTAACATGCAGAAAACTAAAGTAATGTTCAATAGCCTTGGGCGAGCACAGCGATTTCAGATAGCTGGCGAGGTATTGGAAGTAGTAGGTGAACACATCTACTTAGGCCAGGTAGTGACCCCTGATCTGAATCATGAGGCTGAGGTGATTAGGAGGATTAGAATGGGGTGGAGTGCACTCGGCAAGCATTCTCAGATAATGAATGGTCGCTTTCCATTGTCTATGAAGAGGAAAGTGTATAACAGCTGTATCTTACCGGTACTCACCTACTGGGCAGAAACTTGGAGGCTAACTAAGAGGGTTCAGCTTAAATTGAGGACGACGCAGCGAGCTATGGAACGGAAAATGGTAGGTGCAACCTTAAGGAACAAGAAGAGAGCGGAGTGGGTTAGGGAACAAACGCGTGTTAGGGACATATTAATAGAAATTAAGAAGAAGCTGGAAAAACGCAAACATTCTATTATTACATAAGAAGGGAGATGTAAAGGACTTGAAGAACTACAGGCCGATCAGTCTACTCTCAGCACTTTACAAAATATTCACAAAGGTTATCTCAAACATAATAAAGGCCACACTTGAATTTAATCAACCAAGAGAGCAAGCAGGGTTCAGAAAGGGATACTCTACCATGGACCACCTGCATGCGATCAATCAAGTAATCGAGAAATCCGCTGAATACAACAAACCCCTCTATATGGCTTTCATACATTACGAAAAGGCTTTTGACTCGGTAGAGATACCAGCAGTTCTGGAGGCACTACGTCGTCAAGGAATATGTGATAGCTACATAAACACAATAGCCAACATCTATAAAGATTCCACAGCCACCCTGCTCCTCCATAAGAAAAGCAGAAAAATCCCAATACAGAAAGGTGTCAGACAGGGAGATACAATTTCTCCAATGCTATTTACTGCATGTTTGGAAGAAATCTTCAAAAGTTTAGACTGGGAAGAGACAGGGCTCAGGATTAACGGCGAATATCTGAGTAACCTGCGATTTGCAGACGACATAGTACTCTTTAGCAATGATGGCGACGAATTGCAAAAGATGATTGAAGACTTAAGCCGAGAAAGCGCTAAGGTAGGATTAAGGATGAACATGCAGAAAACAAAGATAATGCTAAGTGGCACGGCGAAAAAACGTCTGTTCAAGGTCGAAACCCATACATTAGAAGTCGTAGAAGAATATCTGTACCTAGGACAGCTACTTACTGGAGAACCCACCAATATAAAAGAAATCCACCCTATACATGCGATGGCGCGCCTATGGGAGACATTCACAACTCATGAACGGAAACCTACCACTATCACTCAAGCGGAAACTATATAACTACTGCATCCTGCCAGTACTGACTTACGGATCAGAAACCTGAAGAATTACAAAGAAGCTAGAGAGGAAGTTAAGAACCGCGCAGCGGGCGATGGAACGAAAAATGATTGGCGTTACACTAAGGGATAGGAAGACAGCCGAGTGGGTCAGAGAACAAACGGGGGTCGCCGACATAGTGAACGATATTAAGAAGAAAAAATGGACATGTGCAGGCCACGTGATGAGAAGGCTAGATAACAGATGGACAGTTAGAACGACGGAATGGATACCAAGAGAGGATAAGCGCAGCCGTGGGCGGCAGAGAGTAAGATGGGGGGACGAAATCAAGAAATTCGCAGGCATCAAATGGAATCAGCTCGCGCAGGACAGGCAAGGATGGCGAGGATTGGGAGAGGCCTTCGTCCTGCAGTGGACATAAGATGGGCTGATGATGAAGAAGAAGAAACGGGCGTGGGCTGGGCATGTAATGCGAAGTCAAGACAACCGTTGGTCATTAAGGGTTGATTGATTGATTAGTGGGGTTTAACGTCCCAAAACCAGCTCTGATTATGAGAGACGCCGTAGTGGAGGTCTCCAGAAATTTTGACCACCTGGGGTTCTTTAACGTGCACTGACATTGCACAGCACACGGGCCTCAACATTTCGCCTCCATCGAAATGCAGCCACCGCGGCCGGGATTCGATCCCGCGACCTTCGGATGTGCAGCCGAGTGCCATAACCACTAGACCACCGTGGCGGGGCAGGTAATTAAGGGTAACAGAGTGGATTCCTAGAGAAGGCAAGAGTGGCAGGGGCGGCAGAAAGTTAGGTGGGCAGATGAGATCAGGAAGTCTGCGGGGAAAAATTGGGCCCAATTAGCACAGGAAAGGGATAATTGGAGATCCATAGGAGAGGCCTTTGCCCTGCAGTGGGCGTAGACATGATGATGATGATGATGGTGGTGATGATGATGATGATGAATTAAGTTTTTCAAACGTTTCACTGGAATTTTACACATTCAATCCGTGGTGACCATAACTGCGACTCGCCAAACGTGGTTCACCTGTCGGAATGTGGGGTCTGCTCTGAAGGATACATCGGACAAACTGATACACCTTTCCAAATCAGGTCCAACAACCACCGATCACATGTGAAGATACAACCAAACCTCCCACTCTCCAGAAATATTAGATCAGAAGGTCACAGTTTTGATTCAATTAGGGCAACTCCGCTGCAAGGAAACTTCCGCTCTCCCAGGGCACTCGAGCAACGCGAATCATATCTAATTCATAAATTCCGCACACTGGAAAATGGAATCAATGTATAACCGGGCGCTCATCCTGTTGTTCGTACATTAAAGAGAGAATAAATCCCGACCTACATGCAGCGTTTTTGCCGCCGTTTTCTGACGTTGCGTCTCTCGCCGTCTTCACAACGTCGCCGAGAGCGAGGGCGACCAACCACACGAAGAGCGCACAGACCGGCGCCAACCCAGCGTCACACAACGTGGGCCGATGAATTTAGCGTAGGGCCACCGAAAGCAGTGTGCAATGTGCGCCACTGGAACAACAATAAATATTCACGATTACATCTTATACGCCTTACTTGAAGTTCCGCAGTGCAAAAGACATTCATAGCATTGCAAAAGAAGCGCACTGTCAGCAAAAGCTTATGTTTTTGTTGTTGTTGTTGTTGTTGTTGTTGTTGTTGTTGCTGCTGCTGTTGTATTTGTGGCGGCACCTATGGAGATAAAAGAGAACCAGCAAACTCAAAATCAACGGCTTCAAAGATTCGTGCTTATTTTTGAGGTCTGCCGAAGTAATTGAGAATGGTTCTCGAAAACGGTGTAATGTAATCCCGAGTGCGTTGCTGTCGAAGCATCTGTAGACAAACGTGAGCCAAATACAAGCGTCAATTGGGATCTTGAGGTTCGCATAGTTCGCGACGATGACTGAATGGCCCGCCTCGGCAGCTGCGAGGACGCCATTGCGCCGGCGGAAGTCGCTTAGAGCCGCGCGCTGATTGGCGTCCTACAGCGGCGGCGGCGGCGTCAATATCAGGACGGTCTTGATCTCGGCGTTTCGGCTGCCGTCACTGTCAGCGTCGACGCAGAGTGACGTCGGAGAGAGAATTAAACGCCAGAAAACGGCGGAAAAAGCCCTCCATGTGGTTCGGGCTTAACACCAAGAGATACTTAACATCAAAGTAACCAATAACCAACATCAAAACAGCGTTGCTTTATGTCAGAGCCGGCGCTTTCGGTGATCGTACCTGTTGTTCCGTGTCAACTTGAGATATGTGGCGCTCTGTATAACCTCTCCGTCTTTTTCACTCACTCATTTTCCTTATAATCGTTTATTCATATTTTTTCTACTTCGCTCACATACCTTCCCCCCCCCCTCCTTTTTTTTTATTGATAACACCGGTCATATAACGAAACATCATGGCCCTACCACATATACTCTGAAAGATACGTATGCACTCTTTACTAATTTCACTCCTTCATATTTTTTTAATTTTTTATTATTTATTTTTATTTTTCTTTGTGTGTGTGTGTGTGTGTGTGTGTGTGTGTGTGTGTGTGTGTGTGTTGCTTGCCTTACCGTCTCCGCCGCCACTTCTCCGGCCCCTCCCCCCACCCCACCCCCCCTGGCTGCCGCTTTGAACCGCGGTGGCATTGTTAGCCACTACGCTCCCCAAAATGAGCAACTATGTCCGTCGCTGCACGTGCCGCTAGGCTGGCGATAGCTTTCCCAGGATCGCCTCGATGCAGTACGACGAACAGCACTCTTCTTTTTTTCTTTTTTTTTCTGTGCTTCCGTGGAGCACGTCACCTGCCCATCGCCCCTGTCCTTTGCAGACGCTTCTTCAAAATTTCCGCTATACGCGCATTCGAAGAAAACGTGTTGGCGCCCCTCTGCTCCCCCCGTCTTTCCCCACTCACTTTCGCCAACCACTCAGTAAACAGTTTCCGCAATTTCTGCTATGAACAAAAGAAAAAGAAATACTCTCTTGATAAAGGTCAGGCTCTGACCGAAACGTCGACCAATAAATGGAATCTGATTGAAGTGCTACGTCTCATATATATATGAACGATCGTGTGGAACGATCGTGTGGAACGAGTTGACTCGGTTAAGTACCTAGGTATTGCGATAACAAAATCGCTCAAGTGTGACCTACATATAAGTAACGCCTGCGCTAGAGCGTTTAAGAAACTCGCATTTTTAAGAAGAAAGCTAACGATGGCTTCCCCCTCGGTAAAATTCACCGCTTATAAAACCCTTGTTAGGCCCATATTGGAAAACGGCAGCATAGCATGGAACCCGCATCGAAAATTTTTATGCCTAGCATTGGAAAAGATTCAGAAACGAGCCATCAGGTTTATTTACATAAAGTATTCCAGGCATGACAGTGTAACCGCGCTTCGCACCCAAGCGGCCTTACCTACGCTTGCTTGTCGGAGGAAGATAGTTTGTTTAAAATTTCTTGATCTAATTTTTCACGATCTGACAAAGTTAACCAAGTCCTACTACTTAGGGCCACCTGGACGTCGTTCTAGTAGAACCAACCATGTTAAATGCATTAAGCCATTTATTTCCCGCTGTAACACGCTAAAATGCTCTTTTTTCCCCTCAACAATAGAGCTATGGAGTTCGCTTCCATCTGATGTGGCTTGTTTGCCATCTGTGGCTGCATTTGTGTCGGCACTCGACTTGCATTTCGAGTCGTTACAGGAACCAAGATTACGTTGTGTAGCATGCCATCAAACTTTCCGCATGCGCAGTGTATCCATGCGTTGTCTGTCTTTTTCTCTAGCCGCAGCTTGTCTTCTTCTTTGATTCTTTATTGTATGTTCATTTGCACACGCATGCTGTTGAGTGTTCACGATGATATATTATTATGTCTATACGCGTGCGCGAGTAACGCTCACTGCGCCGTTTGTCATTTGAGTCATCTTGGCTTTTTATAACCCGATTTGTATCCAACTTTGCTTTTTTTTTTGACACAGCGTGTCTTCTATACTCAAGTGTTTCCCTGCCTCGTTCTTGATCTTATGCGTCTTTCTTAAACTGATGCTTTGGCAGTATTTTACGCCCACTGGTGCGAAGGTCGTGGGAATGAATCCCGGCAGCGGCGGCTGCATTTCAGTGGAGGGGAAATGTCGAGGCCCGTGCACTGTGCAATGTCAGTACGCGTTATCGAACCCCAGGTGGCCGAAATTTCCGGAGCCCTCCTACGGCGTCTCTCATAATCATATCGCCGTTTTGGGACCTGCAATCATCAGGGCGCGGGCAGGCAAGTGGAGCGCTTATCGTGCTTGCGTGGTGAAGGGTCAGTGAAAACACGTGGGCATAACATTCCTTCACATGGCGCACTACTTGCACGAAAACGTGTCGGAATGGCTGCCTCAGAGTATTAGTGTGTACTGTAGCGAAAGGAAGATGTATATGGCTGTTTTGTTGCCCACAGCACCAGAGAAACAAACACCAAGCATTACACGGAACAGTAAGCGATCTTCTCCCGCACGTAACATGACTTGCCACTTCTACCAATCCTTTACCAACAAGATGCTGCAGCGACGCACCTTCATCCAAACTTCCTCACTCACCGTAACGGAGTGTTTTGCCTGAAGTAACACAGTGGACGCCTTTTTAAAGAAAGTTGTACGATATTGGAGAGCTTGCGACTTTGAAATTTAACAAAGAATATCTCAAGCTATGTGCGGCTTGGTATCCTTTCCGAGGTAGTCAGCAGCGGCAAAGCATTTACACCTCAACGTGGAGTCGAAGCTTGAGTGAAGTGGTGACAATATAGACATGATTATGCGCGCAAATGAACGAAACGCCTGTACTGCGTCCTCTTCTCTGTCATCCACTTGCACTGTTTAACCATGTCAACGTGCAGTTCGTCTGCAAATAAAACAAGATCTTTGAATGGCCTCCCTGTAGCGCGCGCCGTCGTTACTCCCCGAATCTTTTACCATGTGAGGGTAATGGCGATTTTATGTTCCACGGGCGCCCTTGTCACTGGCCTGATAGTAGAAATGCACAGCAAATTTCAATATATTCAAGAATAAAAAAAAAAAAACGCGCAAACCGAAACCAATATCTAGCCGAGCAGTGCTGCCCTCACATGACGTAAAATGAGCGAATCCTCCATTTGGGCACGATTCGGCGCTACATGTGCCCTTCCCCTGGCGGTAAGGTCGTGAAGCACTTTGGTATCGAGATTTGTCGCGCTGGGAGGCGACGCGTGCAAATCTCGAAGGCCATGGCATTGTACGCGTGCGCTTGTTGCTTTCCCACGATGACGTCAACTAACAATACGGCCAATTTTGCGAAGCCCAGCGGGCGTGCCCAGGCAACCAGTGAAATTGCTCACAAGCTTGAAATCTTCCATAAAAGACGGAAATATACCAAGGAACGTACCCAGCTAATTTCATGGCGATCGTTAACACTGATAGTGTCAACTGGCGCTTCTCTGTAAACACGTCTTTTTTTTGCGCCACCGTGAACTAACCAGTTCATTTTGCAAAACGTGTTAGTCGTCCACCAGCTTTTGCACAAAAACCAGAAAAGTGAACTACACAATACCGCTAAGAACCACGCCGACGATAGGCGGGCAAGAAAGTGCAAGCCAGTTCCACGCCTTGAAGACTGTCGGAAGGACGAAACTTTCCTCGTTAATCGCGGTACAAGTGGAAAGGGTGTGATGCGGTAGTGATATCGCCTTCCATCATTACTGACTGACCGAACGTGGCCCTTCACCATGTAGTTTCTCTCTCTCTCGCGTTTCGTAATACGGAAGTCAGCCGCGGCCGCGGTGATCGAACCCATCACTTCGAGCTAAACCATTTGCGCACTCTATTACGAGGAACGCCGTACATGTAGGAGGGCTCCATAAATTCTGACCAGCTGGTGTTCTTTGACGTGCACCGACATCGCACAGTACATGGTCGCCGCGTCCTTCGGGTTCGCACTCAAGCACCATACCGATGTGCCACCGCAGCGGACTAAATGCAGACCGATAAGGACCTAATAGCATGAAACGGTAACATTGGCAGTTTGAAGATAAGGAGGATAACGGGAAGCTGTGCACAACTGCCGCACTTAAAATAACAGCATGCCTGAAGAGTTCCGAGAAAAGCGATTTGATGGCAATGGCGCTCAGCGATAGAATGAGCGTACCGTATGCAGTACAAAAGCAGAAACTCCTTACGACCGCTCCCAAAGAACAATTTAGAGAATGCGAGGACACTGAAGGCTAAAAACAAAGCTTTATTCCAAGAGTAGGCAGGTGACAGAAGCACCGATAAACATGCCCACGCCAGCTTGTGTAATACATAATGTCACGCCGCGGACGGGCGATTAAAAAAGCAGGTCTGCTCCGTAGCGAAGGCGAACATGTAGGAGGAAAACAACCCAGCCAGGGCCCCAGAGCAAGGATGGAACCTGAAAATGAAACAGCAGCGGCAATTCTATGGCGTGCGCTTGACGTAGCGGTCACAAAGTACAACGCAGTCCACATAGACTTAAGGTGGGCTGTGTTACGATGAAGTGCCCGCTTCAGTATGCAGCCGAGACTACCACAATTCTAAATGAATGAACAGCCCCGCATTCTTACCTCGAACACAACGCGAGGCGGGCGGCCGCTTCCCTCAGCAGCTGTTCTAACAGAGCTCTGACGAAACGCTCCTTTCCCGGTCTTTGAGCCCCACGCTCTTGTCAGCCTCGGTGTCAGATGCAGAGCGCTGCCTCACGGAGAGGTCTTCAGAATCGGATGCCGACTTCTGCTCACGAAAGGTCACGGACCGTGCCCTCGCTGTTTCGGGTCGTTGCGGTAGATCCAGGCCTGGCGACGTTGAGGGTGCCTGCGCTTCTGGCACCGGCGGCGGCTTATTAAACTCCGCAATGTTGGACGCGATGGATCGGTACTCCGTCTCGGCGACGATGGCTTGTGAACGAGATGTCAGCACCGACCGCTCATCCACTTCTGGCAGGGGAGGCTTGCAGCACGAACACAGTCCGCCCATTGCGCTTCTGACTGCCTGTTCCTATATCAAAGAATGCTTCAATGAATTCCTTGAGACGGTGCTGCTATCTTCACCCAAAAGAAGTCTTGGCTTCAGTGGAAGGCCCTGCGTAGCTTAAAGATATGATGCTATTGCGTTATATGTCGCGAGCACGGAATGGTCCCTTTTAAAAGGCACTTACAAAGTCGGTGATTGGACGATCAGCCAAAATGGGCGTCGCTGAACTGCTGATTTTCTTTTGGGGAGATAGATCACGCGCAAATAAGTACATTGGTAACGATAGCAGTTTCGAATATTGCTATTCTCAAGAACTGTCAAAGAGCGGGCGGAACAGTTTATAAGTAACGCTAAAAACAAAGGCACATGCCGGTGAGGATGCATGACATATCTTTTTTTTTTAAGTACTGCAGTAGAAAAGACATGCTAGGATACATGTGATAACATGAAATACCTGCTCCGATGACGCCTTATGCAGCGATTAAGAAAAAGGAAAGGCTGCGCCTCGCAGCAAAGATGACACACGGTTATGCATATGAACTTAATGAACGTATTGCGTTGCTACATGGACGGACAACGCTATAGAAGTGCTAATTGTTTGTGTATAATATACCAGCTCGTAACGACTGAAATGCGGTTGATAAATACCCATACGCAGCAACGTTTCCCGACTTTATTGCCACCGAAATCCAAGGTCTTATGGAGCCTTGCTTCATCGGGAAAAGTTTTACTAACGCAACAGAACGCCAAACAACCCTTTGTTTTAACTGCAACCAATTAAGATTACGCGCGCTTTACATGTCCTCTGTTGTTGCATTTACATAAATAATCATTCATTACGTTTCGAACTGCTTGGCCTGCTGATGCACCACATCGTGATAAAAGCCAGAAGGGCGAAGTAATGAATGCAATAGCAATGCATGAAATAACATACGAAGTAAGACTACTAACTTTAGGGGCAATTTGAATTGTAGCGAATGTGGGCTTATTAGGTAAGCATGCAGGTGCATAAAGTACCATGTGACGGTCGAGCGGCGGAGACAACGGCCCAGCAGACTTCGAGCTTAGGTCATGTTTCGATGTCTTAACACAGGGGAACTGCAGGGGTCTCAGGGACCGCAAGAAGTGGGCTCATTTCCGCTTCTACCTTGAGACCCTTGAGTTCCTCGTCGCCGTGGTTGCTCTTCAGGAACCCGGCGCTGGCGTTAAACTCACAAACTACACTACATTTCAGCAGAACACGCAAACATGTATACTTGTTCACAAGCAGCATACTGCGCAGGAAGTCATACTCCCCACAACACCGCCTTTCCCATACATGGTAGTGTCGGTGCTGCCCTTAAAGCGGTCTGATCCACCTGTTCATATTCTAAACATTTACTGCCCCCCCGAAACTTAAAGGGGCCCTGCGACACAAATTGAGTAGGCCGTCTTTATCACTGATTCTAGAGCTGTTGCACGCGGGGATGTCGCAGCGAGAGTAGAAACGCCGAAAGCAGAGTGGTTATAATTTTATTTCAGCGAACAAACCGCCCAAAAGCGCCTTCTGTTTGAACTGAGGCGACACATAACGGAGATTTTTGTTACAGGAAGTGACATAGAGTGACGACATAGGAGGGGCCAGGCCGGGCGTTCTGATTGGCTTGACGCTCCAAGGTGCTTGTTACACACGTGTGGTGTCTGTTTGATCACGCTATTCAGTACCTAAATGTACTAAAATAGTTTTTATGCTTCGTAAGATAGAGAGGAAGTATCTGACATTACTTGCAAAACGACACCAGGTGTGTTGACGGCCGGACGCTATCTGCGCGCGCGCGTTCTGCTCCCGGCGTCTTCCGGTGTCGCTCTATAAGACGCGCGTTGCTATTGGACACCTCCACTGACGTCAGCGGGAGAGCGAAATACGAAAGGAAATGTTGGTTTCATGCTGTCTGCTCGTGTTTTGAACTTCGAAGGCTAATAACTCCAGTTCTAGACCACCGATTTGCATAATTCTTTTTGCGTTCATCTCAGCATTCGATCCTACACACACTGCAGTACTGCAGACGGCAGTTGAAAAAGTGTCTCAGGGCCCCTTTAAGGACGCTACATTCAGCGAAACCTTCACACAAGCTATGCAGGTGGCGGGAAGGGATCCCCTCCTAACTGTCGGCGATTTCAACGCGCCGAGCAGGCTTTGGAGGTACCACCGGGAGGAAACACGTGGGAGGAAGCTTGCGGAACTCCTTTCGATGCTTGGACTCACCCTCCACACTGACCCCACCAGCCCAACACGCGTAGGCAATTCGGTACAACGAGACACTTGCCCGGATCTCACATTTACACGCAACATACGTCATGCCGACTGGCTGAATACAGAGGACACCCTCAGTAGTGATCACTGTATAATCAACACAACCATCTACATGCGTCCCCTGAAACACCCACCAGCACAAGCACGAGTCCCGGGCTGGACGAAATTCCGCACCTCTAACTAGAACAGTACCGAGCGGATGGCCGAGTATGGCGCTTTTAACGCTAAGCTCGAGAGCATGCAGAAACAACTTCCCGAGCTGGCTGCATGGCCAGCACAAATGGACGCGAGTACTAATGTGTTGGAGGAGGACCTGGCACGCAGAAAGCGCGCTGGGCTAATACCTAAGCCTTAAAATGGCGTCGTCACAATCATTCATAATTTGGCAATGGAACACTAGTACCCTCCGTACGCGGAGAGGAACGTTACAACAATTCATTGGCTCTACAACCCAACGACCGGCCGTCATTCTCCTGCAGGAAACGTGTATCGACCGATTTGCTCTTCGTGGATACAGAGTCGAGGCCGTCTGTGGGAGCAACGCTCGAGGCATAGCCACCTGTGTGGCTAAGCCTTACGCTTACACGACACATGCAGTGCGCTCAGACCTCAAAATAGAGCATCAGATGATAGAAATCATCCCCAACGCTCGCATTAAGCAATCTATATTTATCCTTAACGTGTACAGTTCACCTTCTCACAGCACAGAAACATTCACCACACTATAGTACTAAAGCGACGCAGATAGCAGGCAGCCATCCCCTCATCATCGCGGGGGACTTCAACGCCTCCCACGTAGACTGGGGTTACAATCGCACAACAAAGAAAGGACGCCACTTACAAACGCATATCACGCAACACAATCTCGTGTTACTCAACGACCTTTCTACCCCCCCCACACATAGGTAACTCAGTGTCATGGGACTCATCCCCTGACCTGACCCTAGTACGCAACGTATCGGATCCCACTTGGGTTAATCTGCAAGCTAACCTAGGTAGCGATCACTTACCTGTAGCACTACATTCAATGTAGGCAGCCCCGAGCCCAGACGCTTTAAAATAGTAGACTGGGACTTCTTTAGGCAAATACGCAAACAAGACACCAACCACCCTTATGAAAATGAAAATTGAGTTTCTGATGTTAACCTAATGCATTCCTTATGTGACATTAGACTGACATTAGAAATGCAAGGACTAATGAGTTTTAGCATTACGCATGCATTAGACACTCAAATGACAATGCACATGAAAATCTCAAATGACCGAAGTAGTCAGAGTTTCAACTACTCTTCCTAATGTCAAAACACATAACAAAAGTGAAATGTGAAGAGTTCTAATAATATTTAAAAATGCAAGGACTAATGCGTTTTAGCATTAGGCACGCATTAGACACTCAAATGACAATGGACATGTAAATCTCAAATGACCGAAGCAGTCAGAGTTTCAACTACTCTTCCTAATGTCAAAACACATAACAAAAATGAAATGTGAAGAGTTCTAATAATATTTAGAATTGCAAGGACTAATGCGTTTTAGCATTACGCATGCATTAGACACTCAAATGACAATGCACATGTAAATCTCAAATGACCGAAGTAGTCAGAGTTTCAGCTGTTCTTTCTAATGTCAAAACACATAAGCAAAAATGAAATGTGGAGTTCTAATAATATGCCGCAGTGTTAGCTTATATTACACGTCTAAACATTCAACTTTTGTCTTTCGGTTGTCCTAAACGCTAAAGAGCACCTATTCCATAATACTTTTGAATCGTGTTATAGTAAGAAATTTAAAATTGATGACAATTTGCATGTACAGGCAGTTGACATGTATGTTAAGCATAGGAAATATGAGTAGCAATGACTAATGTGTTTTAGCATCACGTATACATTAGGCACTCAAATGACCGCGCACACAATGACTTCAATTGACAGAAGTATTCAAGGATTTGAACTCCACCGCCTAACGACAAAACACGTTCCGGCCATTCATAAAGAGATCCCGCCGTAATGTTAAAAAATTCCAACGCGCTTCTAAATCGTGTTGGGAATTAATTAAATTTCGAGGCAGGGCACATTCACTAAGCAAGTCGCAGTCGCGATCACACGAAAGGCGATGTTGAGGGCAAAGTACAAATTTAGGACAGTCTATAGTACTCCCATATCTGACCCATATAGCGAGTTTTAATAGTCGGATATGCAAGAACAGCTGGTCATTAGTTACAAAGCATGATGCTGAGTCCCACGGTGATCCTTTCTTCCGTATGTCTAGAATGAAACAGATCTCTTCAAAGGGGTTCCAAAGTCATGCGACCTACACCCTCTCTCTCTCCCCCCACTCCCCGCCCCACACTCCTTCCTTCTCCTTCCTCACCATCACTCTTTTAAGGGGAGAGGCAAGCGAGCACGTGTACGACCCGTTCCCCCTCACAGACGCACCCTTCTCCACCACAGCATAACTCTCTTGCAGCCCCACCCCCTTCTTCTCTGGCGCAGCATTACACGCCTTTCATCCGCTTTATTTCCCCAAGACGCTTAACCGTGCTGCCGGATGGGTTGCAGAATACACGTCTTATTCCTCTATGAACCTATACAACCCACCTACCAAGTCACGGGGAAAGTAATCAAACCCTTCGTTCATCCGCCATGGCGCTGTGAAACAAGAATTTGACGCTTGGAGTACAAAACGCATTGCCTTCAAGATCGGCAATGACGTATCAGACATAGGACTCGGAGATAGGTGCTGCCTTAGGGGAGTGTTTGGAAATCGCTAAGTGCTGAAGATAAAAACATAGTTAAACACACACACAGAAAAAAAGACGACATGACGAAATTTTTTTAGTGTTCGTGTTGTTTTAGCTATAGACCTATTCCACCGGGCCTACGTCACGAAGATGCGGTGGCGCTGTCGTCGGGAGTTTTGGTTTCGCATGGTAGGCATCCGCCGGCGCGCCTACCGTAGCAGCCGCTGCGTTTTCGCTGGTGCGGGCGCTTCTCACCGCCGTGAAATGAAGAAAAAAGTGTTCACCGATGACCTGCGCCGTGAGTTGGTTGCTCAGCAACGCACAAGATATGTGCGATAGGTTTTTATCGGTTTCCTGCTTATGTTTGTCTTAAGCAAAGGGACGAACCTGTAATGCCGGCTGTTTGGCGCATCGGTTATGCCAACCGGCCAAACATTTTCGTCACGACTAAGCATATGTGTAATTATTTAGCGTTAGTGCGGCTTGTTTCATTTGAGAGAAATAGCATTGTCACAAGTTTGTGAAGTGTAATGCTCGACACCAAGTTTTTGGCATAAACAAAGTGCGGACACAGAGCGATGACGCTTGCCGCAAAGCGCGCACGACGTTAGTTTAGCGCGATGTGTAGAAGTAATCGCGGTCGCCGTGTGATATTGAAGTGGGGAAGCTGTACATACGTCATAAGAATTTCACACTCAAATGAAACAAATATATAAGAGCTTAATTCACGTAGCCGTGAGCGAAAGGCCGATTACAGCGACGCTTTTGCAAATCGCTTGCGGCTGCGATAGCATACACGCGAGAAGTGTCTTTGGCAGTGCTGTAGTGGTTATGATGCGCTTTAAATTTTTTTTCCATTGTCAGACTGCTCGAATGAACTACACGCTTGAAATATGCCGCATCGTTACAGGACTTCACGCCTTCACGATTGGAACTGAGTGTATGGGCAGAGCCGCAAGCCGCGGTTATGCGCCTTGGTGGCGGTTATTTGAGAGCCTTGTCCTTGGCACGTTATTGCTTTTTTTGTGTGTGTGTGCGTTGTCACAGCCCTATTAACATATAGGTTATAGCGCCACCAATATCGCATGCGTGAGTACCTATTCCGTTGCAAGGATTTTGTGTAGGGATTAGAGGCTTTAGTCCGAAACACTATTTTAGCTGAGGCATCTTCAAGTCGTATTTAATCAAGTCTCGCTGTTGCAAGTGGTTCATCCTTGCGCTAGTTACCGAATTAAAGCATACGCATGAAGCGATGCCGACGTGATAGCTCGCGATCGTTCGCATCATGTGGCAAGGTGCTTATCCTTTCAATCAATTTCTCACATCTTGTCACAGCTGGGCGTCGGCACATTCTTTTCTACATTCATCGAATGCTTCCTACAGAGCTAACGCGACTTCATCTCACGCGGCTGCCCCTCGCAAACTGTTGTAAACACGCCGCCGGCGATCCGACGCCCCGTGCTCGGAGGCAGCTTTCGCACGCGCTTCGCCGGCGGCGGTGGCGCGACCATGCGGGGCCGCGGCAAGCGGTGGGCGGGGCCTCCGCGCCGCGACGTCGACACAAGCCCTGGTTATATCGCCGGTGCCTACCACTGTTTACCGACATGGAATAGGTCTATAGTACAAGATGTCCCACGTTGGCACTCTGTTGTCAATCGCTTATTTCTCAAACTGAAAAATGCATATCTTGTGAACTGTATGCAAACAGCGGGAAAAGAATGCAAATGTCCCAAACTTGCGTGCAGTATTGCGAATACATCTTGGTTTAAAAAGAAAACTTTTCTTTATAATAACACTACACTACCGCCACCTATGTAGTTTTACGTTTCAACGTAAGGCAGCAGTTGGAACAGTGCTGTTGGCGCAGCGAGTGGGAGCAACGTGCTCGTTCGGTGCTTGTGTTTTTACCATGTTTATCGCTAATATGCGCGCTTATTGTGCTTTTATCATTGTTGTTAGTCGCCGAGAGCATATATGCCGTGTGCCGGAACGTTGTAGGGTATGTAGTCATCGGCGGACGCTGCATCGTCGTCGTCTACGGCAGCCACAACGGCCGGACAACAACATCTTTGTCACCGCGCTCAGTGCTGTGTTTTTACCGCAATGGTGTATGTGTTATTCAAGTTGATTGTGCGATTCGTTGGTGAGCGTTCGTCACGCAATGCGCGTCGCAGCAGTAACTGCGGTAGTACACTAGCCCGAGCCTCCGACGTTTGACGAGACTGTCGCCGAATGTCTACATTGTTGACCCCAAAGCTGAAGAGTGCACAGCGGATGCCCAGCTTCGGTAAGCCCAAGACAGCCGCTGAATTATGTAACCAGCATTTTCATTGCGTTTTGACTTTTGTTGTGCAGGAAACAACTAAGACAGCCCGGACAGCGTGGTAAAGCAGGAATGAAGGGCTGAGCATGGCAGGTATGTTTGTGCTGGGCTTTGCTTTCCGAGTACCTAAAAAATTATATGGCGCGGTTACCATGTCCGCTGATTGCAGCCAGAAGATGGTGATCAAGAATCGTTGCGTTACGCGTGCCTGTGCTCCGGCAACGTTCATGTCATGGCTTTGTTATTCCTTGGCTGTACTAGGTACATTACGATCGCCCGAAGCTTCTTGATACAATGCGTTGTCGCTATGAAAAGGGGTCTTCCACGTGACGACTAGTACCCTTCGGTCATCGCGTAGCTTTTTCACACTGGGGATTAAACAAAAGTTCCGCAAGTTCAGTAAAATGAACCAACGTGCAAAGAAACTACAGTGGAGTGGAGCACGGTAGAAAAACACTGTGGTGTCATCGCGCATTCAGTGTTGGTTTGTGGCTTACGTCTCATCTTAGTTGCGCCTCCGACTACCTCGCTGCGTGTAACTGTTTGTTCCAGAAATTGACAGGAGTTTTAATCTCGCTGCACGGTGTTACGGCTTGCAACATTTACGTGGGTTAAAGAAGCTCACTTGTGCTTTACGGTTCTCTTATTTTTTTCATTCACTTCTTTTAAACAGCATGATACCAAAAGTGCGCTTTTATTTGCACGATGTGCAACTAAGATGTGGCGTTCAGTAAAGTTGGTAAAAACACAGCTTTAATATTTTTATGATGTTGTTAGTTGGAAAAGGGCTTACATTTTTATGTCAACTGTGTTTGCTGAAGGTTGGAGAACAGGGTTTGTGTTTTTGTGAAGTGTTAACACAATACAGAAAAAAAAGAATGAAAGAGTAGCAATGCTTTGAGCGTGCAATATGTGCATGTGAATTGGCTCTAGGGCAGCAAGGATTACTTTCTTGAAAGGCTAACATTCATTATGCAGTACACTATTTTTTGCATAGTTTAACTGTCAGATATACATGGAACGCATAATCCTCACCAATCAATCTTTTTTAAAAAAAAATTTGCTACAAGTGCTAGTGTAATCATCTACACATGAGGAATCCGTTTGGCAATTTACATTTATGACCTTTTATTTGTGAAGCACTTGTGTGCAAATTTGGTCTGCAGTGGCATTTCTACAATAAGCTGCAAGAAGCTGTTACTTCACTAATACTTCAAAGAACAGTGCTAACTAAACTCATGCACAGACTGTGCTCGCCCGTCGCTCTTGCTTTCTGTGTACATGTTTCATATGTGGTGTTTTTTCAGTGTGGATCCGTATCAGCAAGCTTTCTTAAATCGATTAATATCTGTTCTTAAAGCACTGTGTGCTTATTATTTCAGGGCCTTTATTGCCAAAACACACCGTGTTTGTTGTGTGCTACATGTGCCTGCTGGGCTCTGCTTTTCTGAAAATTCATTAACGTTTTTGTGTTTTGGTTATGTACGCACGCAGTGATGACGATGGAGCTGCTTAAGGCGCTCAAGGAGAGGAGAGCATGCTGTAGGCGATGGATATGTTCTTGCAAGCCCGTACAAGTCCTCTTAAGTGGTAGGCATTTGTTTTATTCAGTGCAAGTTGATAGTTCTTACATTTCGCAGCTATTGAGAAAGCTATTGTGCCCTTGAGAAATTCTTAGGCAGGGGAGACATGTGACAGTCCATTTAGTGTTGGTGTTCTACTTCGCCTTTGAGCTTGTGCTACCCGTTTATCACAGGATGTGCTTAAACCTTTTGTTAGCACATGTAATTCTGATTAGTTCCGCATTTGAAACAGTGAGATTTTGTATCATCTACCTTAGCAGGGCTTTAGCATTGTATGTAAGGTATTTCAATAACTTTGGAGCACCTATACAATGTAGAATTAGCAGTTTTATTGTTGATATTTATCTGGGAAGTTTCGTGAAGTATTAAAAACCTCAATGAAAAGTTGTGCAACCCATATGCTCGCACATAGGGGATTCCCCCATTTTCAAATGTGTTTACAACCACCATGTGGTAGCGAGAACCTGCTAGCAGAATGAAGCGTGTAAGTATTATCTACTTCCTCTGAAGCAATGCACAAATTGGTTGAAGGAAAGCTCATGGAAGACAGGAACAGTGCTAACTACCAACAGGGGGTTACGAAGAAGAGTTAGTGCATATATTCCACTATGAAAAAAAAAAGAGAGGGAGAGATAATTGTGCTTACTTTGTTTGGCAGCAGTTGACGGCATACAAGCAAGTTTGTCACCTGCTTACATGAAACGCCTCTACAGTTTTCCTGTCCTTGTTCATTATAAAGCTGTCTTTATTTTAGAAACGTATCTGCGAAGCCCTGTTACAGGGCTTCGCAGATACGTTTCTTCCACTGCACAGCTAAACTACTTGTGTATGCACTTTTGAATTCTTCTGGTGTTGCATCACTTGGATTTTAACAATTGCCTGTCTGATCTGTGCTGCCCTTTGTATAAACACAGCTTCATATTTTAAAGGCAATTCATGCACTAGATCAGTTTACTGGTAACATTTTGCATAATTGGTCATGAAAGCAAGTTCTTTTTTCCCCTTTTTTTTTTGTCTCGAATCAGAAGTAGCCAGTGTATATGTGGAACTATATGTCTGCAGATTTTTTTTTCTTTTTGGGCTTTTTGCAATTTTCTTGTGACGCATATATATGACATGTGAAACCTTAAACAATGTGTGATTTCTGGTTAAACTAGTTGCAAATTTAGTACTGTTCTGTTGTAATTTACGTAATTGTATGGAGTACCCTTTCAGTGTAAGGGGGGGGGGGGGGGTACCCTTTCGTGATTTCAAGGATGTAGCAGTATCTCACACCAAAGTTTAGATTCTTCTGTGGTTTGTAAATGAAAACTATCAGCATTCAAGCATACTGGTTCGGACAGCTTCCATGCAGCAGCATCACTTAGGCCTTGTATTTTGAAAAAAAGCTGCATGATGTGAATATCCTAAATGCTTGCAGAAATAGGCCAGCACATATTGTATGAGTATACAGAACGTGTTGGCCTGTTTCCACTACTGTGCTGGTTTTTTAAACTTCTTGTGAAGGCAAAGTACTACTGCTGTTTGTCCTGCACAAAAATAAGATTAGGTAGTTGAATATTGAATGCAGATTGATTATTAGTGCAGCTGATAAAAAATATATCATTACATTGTAAAATGGCATCAACTGTAAAATGTTTTTCGCATGTGTTACACTTCAGCACCTGCTCACTTGTTGCACTAAGCAGTATAGAAAACTAGTATTGGTGCTGCTATGCTTCAATGCTGTGCTTAATTTTCACACATTTTCTTGCAGGTTGTGCACTAGCTGCAGCTTTACCCATACAATCGGTGGAACAAGACTGGCCCTTCGTCATTGCTGTGTCAAGAAATCAAATAGAAAATTGCTTTCTTCTGTGAACCTCTCTTCATGTCTTATTTTTATTTGTGAGTGTAGGAGAGTGCATTCATAGCAAATGTAGAAATCACTGAGATAGCCCCTTTCATTGCCCTGTTAAATATAGATTAGTTGTCACTGCAGTGCTTGTTTCGAAATGCCTCCATCATTTCATATGCGTTAGGACTGCAGTAAACCACAAAACGAAAAGAAAAAGGATTCATCTACCTGTGCAGTGAGCATGCCTTTGCATGAATGTGAAGAATGTAAGTTATTAATGTCTTCATGTTGAACCGATCGTACGCACGTTCACTTCCTTGACATCAGGTAACAGCCACAACACTGGCATCAGGTATGCATGGAGCTCACCAGAATCTTGAGCATTAGGAGCTCTATAGAACAGTGGTCAATATGTAATAAGCTGTCATCAGGAGTGCATCATAACAGTGCGTCAGGAGCTCACCGGAATCTTGTGCGTTAGGAGTGCATCAGAAACTCATGCGCCAGGAGCGCATTAGAAACTCATGCGTCAGGAGCTCTATAGAAAAGCGGTGGCCAATATGTACTAGACTGACATCAGGTATACATCAGAATAGCTCATCAAGAGCACGTAAGAAACTCATTCGTCAGAAGCGCATCAGAAACTCATTCATTAGAAGCGCATCAAAAACTCTGCGTCAGGAGCTCTATAGAAAAGCGGTGGCCAATTCGTACTAGACTAACATCAGGAATACATAAGGAAATTCATCAGACAGTCATTAGAGACTTTTGTGATCCTGATGCGTAAACTCATCAGACTCTCTACAGAATGACATTAAATTTTTTCATAAGGGCATTACAATTCCCTCGCTGAACTCTTTACGAGACTGCAGCAGGACGTTCAAAAAGCTACCAAAAATATCTCTACAATACGCAACATCGACCACATGGACCGCCACCTCGCACATCTCCTGGAGGCTCACAGAAGTCTTCAAGAAAGATGGAGAACGCAAAATACCAATCGTAGGCTACGAAAAAGAATTGCATTGCTCAACCGACAAATCGAAGAGTACAGTCAGTCACTAACATGTCAACAGTGGAATGAGGTGTGTAATTCGCTCGACGCACGCATGAGAAAAGGTCTAAAATGGGACCTTCTCAAGCACCTGCTCGGCGACAAGCCCACCAAGTCAGAGCAGCGGCTAACTCTGGATAGACTATTACAGAAAGCGCGAGGGCAGCAACTTACAGATGCGCAGATTTTAGAAGCTACAGCAGCCCGGTATCTATGCATAGAACCCAGCTCGCATGATGACTACCCACCATACGCGGGGGTCACACACGACCCATTTGAGGAAGCTATAGCAATTTTTTTTTGTCTATTGTCCTGTGTCGAATTCGCAGTGTTCAGTTCTTCTGAATGTAGCGGAGGTCTCCGTATTAATTCTAACCACCAGGGCCCCCTTGATGTGCTCGAGGACACATTGCACTAGCGTTCGATTTCCGTGGGGCAGGGGTTCCTTTATTTTATTAAAGTTGTTCTCTCTCTGCCCCCGCAACTCCACCACCACATGGAATGTAGCGGTTTCGACAGACAATCGCAACCACGACCTCGTGCTTCGCTGTAGCAGGCCACGACCACTTAGCCACCGGCGGTGGATGAAAAAACAATTGCATATGCCGAAGCATATGCCAGAGGGACTAACAGCGACGCGTAGAGAGACGAAATGCCACCGTTCATCCTTCAGTTAGTCCCTTTGAAAATAAGGACGAAACATTTCGACCATGAGATTTGCGCACGACACGCATCGTTTTCAGTTACTCTCTCCCCAGACTAACCGCTGGTCGCGAGGACTAACTGCAGCGGTTACTCCGGTTTTCGTCCTTTGCGGCTTAGAGTGCAGCGCTGAAATATGCGCGGTAATAGCAGAACTCAACACTAAGTCAGCCCCGGGTCCTGACGGAGTCACCAACAAGCTACTCCGCAACCTGGCTGACAATGACATCGAATCACTAGCCACCCACATGAATGAGGTTTGGGAGCAAGGGAGCGTCCCGCCAGAATGGAGGGCCGCGACAGTCACTCTCATTCCCAAACCCAACAAAACCCCGGAGCTCGACTCTCTACGACCCATCTCCCTCACGTCCTGCGTGGGTAAGGTCATGGAGCACGTCATTCTCCGCCGAGTCACCAAACATGCAGAGCAAAAGCACCTCTTCCCATTCAATCAAGTCGGGTTCAGGCCGGCTATGGCCACACAGGACGTACTCCTCATGCTGCAGGAGACGTTACTTAGAGTAAGGAGCAAGGACCTCAAAGCAATTCTAGCTCTCGACTTAGAGAAAGCTTTCGATACTGTAAGCCATGCTCATATACTGCACGAAATTCAGGAGGCAGGATTAGGCCGCCGCTTCTACGAATACGTCCGCTCTTTCCTGAGAGCCAGAACGGCTACACTTATGGCGTTTTTCACTGGCGGATCCGGAGCAGTCACCGAGATCCCAGAGGGAGCGCTCGGATTTCACGAATCCGAATCTGCCAGCGGAGTACGAGAATGCTCCGCGAGCGAGTATACGGAGCACGTCATACAAACCCAACTTCCGCTCCGTGCGTTTCCGTGGCAACCAAAGACGCCTTCCCCGGGCACATTTTGACTGCAGCAGTTTCCGAGTTGTTTACATTCAATTCACGCATTCTGTGCTCAAGCTTTATTACTCAGAGAGGGCACTAAGCGCTAAATACACGGTACGATTCTGCGTTCGGTGCCGTAAGCTCCGGCATGAAGCGTACGATGGGTGGGGAGGGGAACGATGAGCACGTAGGGACGCAGGCTCGGCCGCATTTTGCACCTTGGCATACGCGCTCGTAAGAGTTCGTGCCTTCATGAACAAATAGAAAATAAAGAGTTTTGCACATCCCTGCTCTATAACACCATTGAAGAACAACCTCGATAAAGCTGTGCCTTCGCGAGCGACAAGAACATCCAAACAGCCCTACGTCAATGACGACTCCGAGGGTAGGCTTAGCTAGAACCACACCGCTTCTATCCCGTCGTCGTTCGCGACGAACTCCAAATGAAGCGCTTACTTTTGCCAACACGAGAAACGTTTGTACTCACATGTCATGCGTTAACATATCCAATCGGTTTTGAAACATCGGTGTGGAGCGCAGCGATGGAAACGAAGCAAGCCACATCGGTGAAACGGCCCCACTGTTTACCTTTCGTACCGCGGCTTCAGATCTATCGAATGTTTTGAAAGCAGGTGCTGCTTTCCACTTTATTCATACTTACACTCATTTGTAAGCTATTTCATTTCACAACGCAATCACAGTCAATATATTACACGCCATACCGGCAAATGCTGCCTACATCACACCTATTCGAACGTCGGGGAGAACCAAACGGTGGCCAGCGGCGCGACGCCACACGTACGGCGCACGTCGTAATCACTGTCTAATCACAGCACGTCGCAATAATCACAGCACGTCGTAATTACTCTCTTCTGAGCTGGAAAAGCTTCTGCTTGTCCTGCTGTCGTCGCTACACGGAAGCTACACTTTCTTGTACACTCCAGCTCCACACGCGCAGCGAACGCAGCCATTTTGACAGGCAAGACGGAAGTGACGCGAGGACGCGGCCCGCTTCCGCCCGAATCTGTCTGAATCCGTGCCTCGGCGCCGGAGCAAGTCGGAGCGCTCTGGCGCGGTTTGAGTTGCTCCGAATCTGCCAGTGAAACGCACCAACCCTCTCCCGCTCGACCAGTGAAACACGGATTCGTCGCGGCGGAGCAAAAAAACCTGCTCCGAATCCGCCAGTGAAAAACGCCATTAAAGTTGGCGATCTCAACTCACACACCTACAACCTCGGCCCGCGCGGCACCCCGCAAGGGTCGGTGCTCTCACCGTTCCTTTTCAATTTAGCCCTCCGACAACTTTCGCAAGAGCTGAAACACATCGAAGGCGTAGAGCACGCTTCCTACGCCGACGATATTACTATATGGCGCACTGGAGGCAGCGACGGACAAATCGAAGCAAGCCTTCAGGAAGCAATCAACAAAGTAGAAAAATTCTTAAAGCCCACGGGCCTCAAACTCTCGGCATCTAAGTCTGAGTTGCTTCTTCTGCCACCGCAACACGGCCGCAACAACGGCGAACCAACCATACACCTCTCCACAACGGACGGCTCGGATATCCCGATAGTATCGTCGGTTCGAATTCTGGGCGTTACCCTGCAGGAGAATGGCAAAAACGACTTAACAATCGCACATCTCGCCAAAAAAGCTGAGGCAGTCATTCACCTCACCCGACGCGTCGCTAACAGACACGCGGGACTCACAGAAGAGAGCTTACTGCGCATCTTTCACGCGTTCTTAATGTGCCACGTTCACTACGTTGCTTGCGCTCATCCCTGGAGCAAGGGCGATGAAACCAAAGTAGACAACCTCATCCGAAAAGCCACGAAACGAATACTTGGTCTACCCATGACGGCAAGCACGCAGCGCCTGCTAGCTCTTGGGGTACATAACACGTTCACAGAAGTCACACAGGCACAAAGAATGTCCCAGCTCATATGCCTGTCCTCGACAGCCGCGGGCCGGGAACTCCTCTCTCACATAAGTCTTCCCATCCCAACTGAAGTCAACGATCTGACTCCACTACCGCAACACCTTCGCGATAAAATCACAGTGCCACCCTTCCCCAGGAACATGCACCCGGTGCATAATCAGACTCGCAGGCAGGCGCTCAAGCCTTACTCAAAGCGGCCACCCTACACGCGACATATGTGGCTTTCGTAGACGCCGCTAAATACGTAGACAAACCCTACTTTGCGGCTACGGCGGTCGCCCCCGACGGGACAGCCCTCAATGCTCTTACCGTAGAAACAACGAACGCCTGCGAGGCCGAACAAGTGGCCATTGCCCTTGCCCTAGCCCTCCCTCAGCGCGACACAATTTTTACCGACTCCAAACCCGCTGCACTGGCATACCGCCGCGGTACAATATGCCAGGCGGCTTTAAGCATTCTAGCAACCACTGAAATAAACGTAGATAAGCACATCTACTGGTTTCCGGGGCATGAAGGCCTGAACGTTCAACCAGGGGTCCCCAACGGTAATGAACTGGCCCATAACCTCGCGCGAGATCTTACGCGCCGCGCGGGGACGCGGGCCGGCTCACCGGCCGGGGACCCCAACACGCACCACGAGCCTCTCCTCTCCTATCACGAGATTTGCTCGCACTATAAGCTATCTAGAAAGGAATTCCCCTCACCTCACTCAGCACTAAATAAAGCACAACTAACGCTTAGACTTCTGCAAACGCACAGTTACCCAGCCCCTATATCTGCAACAAATACCTCCCGGATATAAGGCCCGAATGCCCCAAATGCCAAAATGCAAAGTGCGACTTAAACCACATGCTGTGGCAGTGTCCCGCGCTAAACGCTAGCTTCGGGTCTCCTGCCACCGAGGACGAATGGATCACCCACCTTAAGAGCCCCGACAGGGCCCTTCAACACCAGGCCGTCCAGAAGGCCCAAAGGGTGGCTGGCGAGCTCAGACTCCCAGTCCCCACATGGGTGGAGCCACCGGGCCGGCCCCCGCAGTGGGTACCCGTGCCCCTTCAGGAACTTTAATAAAGTTAATTCTCTCTCTCTCTCTCTCTCTCTCTCTCTACCTATCGTAGACCCCCTCCAGTCGGGATACGACACATCGTCCTAATTGCTCACATCTACACTCAAACAACACGAACGGCAAATACAGCTGACGGAAACACAAATGGACGTGGACAACCACCTCCTGGTAGGCCCGCCTCAGCCTTACCAAACGATGGAAACAACAGAAGCATAACAGACACCTAAAGAAGCGCATCCTCGAACTCACACAGCAGGCCGCGGAGTGCGCTGCTCACTTAGCCGATACTAACTGGGTGGACCGGTACAACACGGCACTAACTGGGTGGACCGGTACAACACGGCTGCGCGCCAGATGTCTGGTCGAAACACGTGGCGCCTCTTCCGCGCTCTCATTGATGCAACACAAACGCGCACGGAAACTCAACGCCACTTACACAGGGCCATGCACAACTTTACAGGAACGACAGCACAGCTAACACACACGCTCAGGGACCAATACCTGTGTACCACCAGGGACCCCTGGAAGGCCGCGTACTTGTATGCAGGCAAAGAGAACAAGGAGCTGGATGCACCTTTTAGCTCCACGACCTCCGGGTGGCCTTAAGCAAGATGAAGCGCGGCACTGCACCCGGGCGCGACAAGGTTACGGTGAAGCTCTTGGCCAACCTTCCCGATGTAGCCTACGCCGCGCTTCTCAAATACACCAGTAACATTTGGGACGGAGAGACTCCCCTCCCTCTAGACTGCAAATCGGCTCTCGTGAACTTCATCCCGAGGGCCGGCAAACCTATTAACGTGGAGAACCTCCGGCCCATCTCCCTCACGTCTTGTGCCGGCAAGCTCATGGAGACGATGGTGCGCGACAGGCTCTCCGACTTTTTGGAAACACAACACATTTTCGCGGACACCATGTTCGGCTTCCGGCCTCAGAAGTCAGCACAGGATATACTTCTGCAGCTCCACCATGACGTCTTAGATCCTGTTGAATGTCCCCACAATGACAAGGTAGTCCTGGCCTTGGATCTTAAAGGAGCATTCGGCAACTTCAAGCACGAAGTAATCCTGGATCACTTCAGCCACACCAACTGCGGCCACAAAACAATTAATTACATACGACAATTTTTTACAGACCGCCAAGCCTACTTACGCATACAAGATACGGAGCATGGGCCGTACACCATAAGCTCGACGGGAACGCCTCAAGGCGCGGTCCTGTCTCCCCTACTCTTTAATTTGGTCATGCGTTACCTACCCTCCAAATTAGCTTCTCTACCCGGGATACATCAAGCTCTTTACGCGGGTGATATCCCAATATGGGCCACAAATGGTAACCTGGGCCACATGGAGTCCTGCCTGTAAGCAGCGGCGACAATAGTCGACGACTACGCAACGTACTGCGGACTCCAGTGCGCCCCTGCCAAATCCGAGTTCGTGCACGTACGTCCGTCCCTTCGGGACACAGCTCAGCTACGCATCAGTCTCCCCTCGGGACCAATCCGGGAGGCCAAGGAGATCCGCGTCCTTGGACTCTTCATACACCACCAACGTAGGACCGACACTCCCCTAGCCAAACTTCGTATGGTGGGAGAACAGGTGGCCGTATGGTCCACTGGGTCTCCAACAAGCGGGGCGGATTGCGAAGCAGGGACGCATTTCGGCTAGCCCATGCTTTCGCAACGAGTAGAGTCCTCTACTCCAACCCTACTTACACCTGCGCAAACACGATGAGGACCAACTGGAGGTCACCCACCGGAAAGTCATCAAGCGTGCTCTCGACCTCCCGATCTCTACATCCAACCAGAAACTGCTGGCCCTGGGCGCGGTGAGCACATTCCGGGAGCTTCGAGAGCACATTCCGGGAGCTTTTGTCTGTCCGCATATATAGGATCTCGCCGCAAGAAAAACGGCGGGGCAAACGCTTCACGTTTCCAGAGAGACAGATCGCCGGCCGGCCGGGTCTCACCACTCCGATCCCGTGGCCTACCTCGGCCGACCAATTTGCTCGCCGCGATTAAAGCGACTAAATATACGTTTTATATCACAATCGTAACCCCTTCATGTTGAATAAAGTGATGCCAAAAGCACACGACTTCCGCGAAAGCGGTGTCCGGTACCAAACCATTCGCGAGTTCGAGAACCGCAGCAGAAAAATACAGGGACACCAGCTCTGCTGTGCTTTTTTTCTTTTTTCGCATAAAAGCGACTGGCTTCTCTTATTGGCCGTAACATTGAGGTAGTCAAGAACTGGTCACACATAATGACGCACAACATGAAAATTTAAGCGTTAATCATGTTACAAATGTACGCGCTGATTAATTTTTGCCGCATTGAAAACAGCGTTAGTCGCACCGTCTACCTAGCTATGCCCGCGTCATATTCATGGGCTGTCAGCGAAGCCTTCATGACTGCGCGCAGTTCCCACGTGCATGTCGCACGTGGAGGGGTGCTGTTATCTAATTATGTCCGTGCGAAACGAAAGAGAGTCATGAGAAGTTGCTTCTGTTGTAGTTCTTGTCGAGAATGCGAGGTCTTGCGAGTGTATGCACTACACGATGAGCGCTGTACCTGGGCAGAACCTACGCACCGCTCACTCGATTGGATGCTTCCTTGCATATTTCTTGAATTGCAGTGTGTGGCACATGCTCGAACACACGGCACTGCACGATGGACCGGTGTGGATACCAGTCGATCGCGATCCGTGTATCGCAGTTCTGCTAGTCGACTGCGATGGTAGCCTGTTGTCTGCATCGTTTGAATGAAATATATATATCCGAATGCGGACGACCTCATGTAGTTGTACCACAAACTCATCGTAATTGCTACAGTTAGCCATAATAATAGCGACATGTGTGCTTATATACAGCCAGAAAAAGAACTGATAAAACGCGCACGGTCCGTTGGCGCGCGCGCACTAGCCCTGCCACGGCAGTCAGCTTCTCGGAGGCACTCACGATGACGTCATGAAGCTCCTCAACCAATCATAGGCAGTGACAAGGTTTTCGTTGCCGGCCATGACGCGCGCCGCGCGTTTTTGCCAAATTAAGGTCATTTGCTCAAGTTTATGCCCATTTTCGACCGGATTTTCGCGTTCATTGCACTAAAAATGATTAATTAGCATTATAACCTCAATTTTTCTAAAAAGTGCTTCAGTGCCCCTTTAACGTGAGCGCTATGGGGCGAGGGTATTGCCGGCGTTGCGACCATATGCGATGCGCCTGGAACGGAGCACGTAATCGAGGCGCTGCTGCGCAGTACGCAGCACGTCCGATGGCTGTCGAGATAGCGCGCGCGCCAGCGATGGCGACGGCGCGAAGTCCACAGTTGCTGCTCGAGTAACACCCCATCCCCCTACGCCCTCGCGTCTTTTCATGCTCATTAAATATGGGCGGGGTGTTTCCTCTCCGTTTCGCAGTAGGCCTCCAGAGCGGGGTGATGTCATCGCATGCGCCCTCCGAGCCACGGAGATGGACCGCGCTCGTTTGATCTCTGCTACAGCCATGTTAGTCGCCCCCCGTCGCGTGCTTTTACCCGCAGGTAGAACGTACGATGCGTTGGGGGTTGTTATTGTTACGAGCCGCTGTTGTTGCGACTCGAAGGAAGAAAAGGGCGCACTAGCGTGCCCGCATAGAAGATGCCGCAGAGAGCCGAGAAAAAGGAGACTGCACTCGTTGCTTTCTCGTGTCTGACTACCCCGGAGGCGGGGAGCGTTTATTGCCTTGTTTTCCCCCCACCCGTGCGCGGCGTCTGCTTCACAGCGGGAGACAGCGCTGCTTCCTTGTCTCCTCTCCCGCGGTCCCTGTCTCTGCCGCACTCCGCACATCTGCTCGCGCACGCTCACACACACGCACAAGCACACATTCCCAGCACACTGTAACAGTTATCAATTTGGACTTTATACGGGACATGACGGCGGCTGCAAAAACTCGTCGAGACTTTCCATATAAGTGGCATCACAATAAAACAACAAAACATGGACGACAAGCCTCTAAGCATATCTAAACAGTACACCACGCCGTAAATGTGTGCCCAAAGATGATCATAAACTAGCTTAAAATTCATACACAGAATCTCATCTGGGAGCTCTTCAAGTGAAGAGTGAGGATTTGCTACGGATCACCTGCTCTTCTGTCATTTTTTTTATATTTCCCAACGACGTTGAGTATCACACGCTTGATTTTCCCTGTGCTTGCCCTGCGTTGCAGCCTCCTATGCAACGTTGTTGTTGGGTAGCATCGGCACGACGTCCAAGCGATGGCGCATCACGCAGCCACAGAAAGTTGTGTTTAACATTAAAGGGCCGCTGACACAAAAAGTTTCGTCTGCTGTTTTTTCGCTGCAATATATAGCTGGGGACCTGTCAGTCATAACACGACACACGACTTTAAAACGTAATACACACAAGTGTATTACGTTTTAAGGTTGCCGGCAAAGCATTTATTGTTCTTCGCTCACCACAAGTGGCTCACTACTTTTTGGTCGCGGAAGTACACGGCGCAAACAAGAACGCTAGGTCTGGCAGCGTTGAACTTGATGTATGAAACGGAGTATAGAGGCCATGGCAGTCTGCTGCTGATCTGAAGGTCACTGGATCGAATCCCGGCCGTGTCGGCTGCATTTCAGTAGATGCGAAATTTTAAGGCCTGTGCGGCGTCAGTGCACGTTAAAGAACCTCAGGTGGTAGAAGTTTCCGGAGCCCTCCACTACTGCGTCTCTCATAATCATGTCACGATTTCTCGTTCAATCAACATAGAAATGTTAAGAAATGCCAACAACTAAAGCAATCTGCTCTCATTTTAGCTAGCTTGAACCGTTATCACAAAAGCTCTTGCGTGACACCAGCACGACCTTAAATGACTATCGCCACTTCAGTTAGCTTTATTTCAGCGTTGTTGAGTATAGTTTAGCCTATTGCTTAGTTTAGTGATGAGTCTCGCGGGCGGTACACGAGGAAACGTTTGAAAAATGATAACGTCTCATTTTCGGGAAGCGTCACTTTGACGACTTGTCGCCGTTGTGAGCGCGTCATATACACTTGTTTCATCTTGGCTGTGAGGTGATGCTCATAATCCATTTGACGATCTTAAAGTTTTGCGCAAGTCCTCTTGTGCAGGCCTGCCAACAACCACGTCATTGCAACCTGGTACATAATTAATCAGTGTCTGCGAGAGAGTTCAATATAGATTGCAACTGCTAAACAGACGGCACAGTTCCGTCTATGGGCGCCCTACTACGCGCCCGTTTCCTGACTTTGTGGATAGATGTATTGTACGTGTACGCAGTGAGTACATACATATCCCTTGAGGTAGTGGAATGATTGAGTGTGTAATCGAATAACTGATGGATGCGCCAAAAATGCACTGTTTTCAATTATACCTACGCCGCTACGTGCCGAATGCCTTCTTTAACCAATTCACGCAGTCGGTCGAAGCAAGTACGACAAAGACGCATCATCGACGTACAAGAAAAATGGGCGGCGCTTCAAGGTTAATTACGAGACCGGCCTAGTGCGGGGAACATTGAGCAGAGACGACCTAGGTGTGGCAGGGGTCTCCGTCAGGGGACAACTGTTCGGCGAGATTACGCACACCACCGGACACATCTTCAAGGAGGTCACCTTCGACGGAGTTTTCGGCCTCGGCTATCCGGACATCTCTGAGAAGGGCGTGGTTCCACCGTTTGACAACATGCTCAAGCAGAAGCTCGTCACAGAGCCCCTGTTCTCGATTTTCCTTAGCAGCACGCCCAGCGAACAGGATGGAGGTGAAATCCTTTTTGGGGGCATAAACAGCGATCGCTACACGGGAGACATCACCTACACGGACGTGACGAAAAAAGGCTACTGGCAGTTCACCATGGACAGGTACGTGGTGTCGTCAGAATTTCAATCATCTAAGCATGGTTTCAAATGCTTTATTCCGTGTCTTGCAAACAAGACTACATGATAACCAAGTTTTGACAGCGCAAGCGACAGGAGCGGACAGAAGAGAGTACAAAGAGCGCCGTTCAACACCCTTTGTACTCTCTTCCGTCCCCTCCTGTCGCTTGCGCTGTCAAAACTTGGTTGTAATTTATACCAACACGCCCAGTCGTACATTCCGCTAATACTGTAGAAGGTGACGGAAAGAGAGACCATTGTTGCCGTGGACGTGCTTATCTTCTGATAAACAAGCTCTTAACACATAACTAACAGAAATTGACAAAAAGTTCGACAATCCCTGAGCATATTCTTATGAGATGAGAACGCGAAAGTGTTTCTTTCGGCTAGATTGTTGTTGCGGAGGGGTGCTACAAACTGGTGTTGCCGAGTTGTGTTATGGAGTATGAGGCAATGTGAGAGGCCGGGTTGTGTTGATTTACATGATTTGATGCCATCAAAGCGGTGTCGATACTTGAGATGTCCTATCGTATTTCGTCGTCCAGGCAGTATATGCAGATATGCCCGAGGCAGGTCTCGGGCATATCGAAGTAGTACGACTGCTGCTGCGTTGTGGGTGGTGTCATTAGACAGTCACCGGTGTCGTCACCCTCTTATCGTTCCAGTGACGGCGTACTTGGGCAGGGGTACATAGACACTACCATGTCCTTGTGATCCGAGACATACATCCCATTTCGCACAATGTATGCGTCGTTGGCGAATGCGAGATCGATGCACGTACATCTCGACGTCGTAATGGCCCCTGTGGGCGTCCTCAATTCGAGATTGAACTCGGCACGCGCGGCGGTGAAGAACGATGGGCTAGCTAGCGCGTTCGCGCACCGAGTGTTGCTACGGCGACGCCACGCAGCTGGGCGGGCGCTTTCGCCAACCCCGGGAAGAAACGCGGCGGCGCGGCCGCAAGCCGCTGCAGGTCAGTGATCTTCCGTCCTGCGCCATGGAATTCCCTTTCTGAGGCATGAAAATTCTCTATTTTGGGCATTTTTCCCCGCATACATCGCTAAATATCCCCGCACATTTCCCTGCACGAAGACAGTAATGTAGCATTATAGGCCCGTTCGATTTGCCTGCTCTGCCGGAACTATAGTTCATGTGGCGCCGCACTCAACCATTCGTTTTGTCATTGCAAGATGGCGCCGTCTGAACTTAGCCGTTCGTTTTAAACGAGTTTAGGTATCGTGCAGAGTTAGTTCATACAGATCCCTGCACTACCTGCACTGACGTGAGAGCTAGTGCCGTTCGTGAAGAAGCATTTGCAACCATGGCAGCAGACGACACACGCGTGTTAATCAGCGGTGTCCTGACGACGTTGACGCCGATCATGAATGAAGACGGGAGCCGCGTCCGTCAAGGCTTTCTCAAAGTACCTCGGAATTCTGTTGCTTGTATCTTTGAGCGCAGAACTGTTACAACATCGTCGAACTTTTCGTCTTCGCTGTCGGAGTCCATCAGTTCGACAATTGTTCGAACGATGGCTACAAATTGTGCAACGCAATCCATAGCTCCAGCGCAATCAGTAGCGCACCCAGGATCTCTGCCGGGGGGGGGGGGGTTCAATTTTTCACGAAGGGCCGGGCATGCGATTACACAGTTGTTGCGTGTGTAAAAAAAAAGGTAAAAAAAATGCCAGCTGCATGAGTGCATGAAGCACCGACAGCACTTTTGTCTGAACTCCCTAGAACTAGTTCGCACCGTGCATGGTAAATCGAACATACCTGTATACGTCTCTTGCCATCGTTATCGCCTCTTGCACTTGTGCTCCTGCACTACTGAAAGGACTGCATGGCTCCGAGAGTGGCATTTAATACTACGAGAAGGTATACGTACCTTCTACTTGGCTTTAGGCGATATGCGATGCGCAAGAAATGCTTTGCATACTTGTTCGTGTACAAACAGCCGCTGAATAAAATAAAAGTTTGTTATTATTGGTATTATTTGGTTACTGAGAGCTCTTGGCCCTGTCGCGCACAGTTTCCAATTTATGGCGAAGAAGTAATGGCTTTCACTGTTCTACTATGGTCCCTAGAATACTGGGGACCATAGTGCTACGATATCGTTCTACGACGTCGGACCTCATGTGCTGTAAATGGATCGCGCATGTGTGGATTTCGAGCCTAACACCCGGAGTAAACAAAAAGACGGTGTCTGTAAATAAAGGGAACTAATTTCAAAGACTATGATTTTGCGTGCTGCATGCACCGGAAACGATTGGAGAATCCGAAAGCACCTCGTAACCCCAGTGTTACGAACATTACAAGGACATTTCTCCACCCCCAAAATTCCTTGCAATCTTTCGAAGATTCCCTTGTCCCCTTTCGTCGAAAATGACAGCCCTAAATTCCCAGAAAAGGGAAAATTCCCTGTACGGAACACCACTGCTGCAGGTAAATACTTGGAGCCGAGCGCGTGCCGACTGCCGCTGCTGCGAGTGTTGACCTTCAGGTGGGAGAGACCACGTGCTTTCCGGGCACGGCGTTTGCGGACGCTTTTTGCAGACGGCAGCTGCGCGCTGTCGCCAACCTAGGCAAGAAACGCTTTCGCGTTAATAACGAATTTATCTCTCCGAATCGGATACAGTGACTTCTATTTAGCAGCACAATATTGGGCTATTCCGTTCAATCTTTGGTGGTAGGGAAGAAAGGGAGAGGGAGTCTTACTTAGACAACTTTGCAGAACGCGCAAAGTGGCTGTTGCACATATTTGAAAAACAGAGGTTGCCACTTTACAAAAGTAATATCGTGTGTATATGTCTTCGACGCTGCAAACCACCCGTACGAATTTTTAAGAAGTACGCTTCGCACACAACATCAGAAAATTGAGCTATATAATTGGTCGGCATACGTTATGAGTGCGTGTCAACTATATATGTCCCTGAATAGAAGCTCTCACGTTGTATTACAGAGTGTACCACTTGCATCAAGATATTCCATTAGCAAATTAAGACTTCTGATCCTATTCGAAGTTTCGTAAATTATTCCGTGGAACAAAAACTTAGAACTATAGTATCACACAAGGACAGCTGTCTGGTTGTTATTTCATACAGAACGTTTTTAGAAAAAAAGAAAGGACTTCTGAGTAATCAAGGCCGATTTTGAGACTCAAACTCAAGCCAAAAATGAACGCTCTGTGCGCTTCCTGTTGCGACATAATTTCGACGATGGTTTCTGGCGCCAAGAAGGGGAAATCGCTTCCTTTTGGAAATTTCCTTTTGTAAAAATGTAAAGGCGATTCCGTTACGAATGATTCTTTCAGAGGTGGGAACCTGGTACTTAGCTGGATCTTCGTTACCCACAGAGCTGTTTAGCTTCACCGAGTTTTTCAGATAATTTTCGCATGCGTAACTGACGGGCGCTAGTTCAATTCCGAGAGAGAACTCTGGCAGCTGGCGGAGCTTTTAATTTGTACATTAAAGACCTCGATTACTCTTTACCACATGACAGGTTAGGTTGTGATAACGAGTTTATTAATGATGAAGTGCAGGAACATGGTTTCATCAATGAATGTTCTGTTTGAACGGGGGCTTTTTAATGCGAAAGCGTTTCTTGGCTAGATTGGCGACAGCGCGCGCCGAGCTGCTCTCCGCAAAAAGCGTCCGCAAAAGCCGTGCCCAGAAAGCACGTGAAATCTCCCACCGGAAGTGACGCCGGCGCCAACACTCGCCGCAGCGGCAGTCGGCGCGCGTTCCGCTCCGCTGCCGCTACAGGTACATTCACACCGAAGGCGGGGCGGCAAAGCGGCCAAGCGGGCTTTTCATCGCGGCAAGGCGGCGAGTGCGCGCACCTGTTCAGACCGCGAGGCTACCTCGGCTGCCCGCGCGGCCGAAGACGCGGGGCATGGCGCGCTTTTGACTATGTGTGTGCCGCCATCTCGTGGCACTCGTAGGCAAAATTTCGCACTGGTCATTGAAACACACGCTACGGCGAGTTAATAGAGTCAAGCGCACTGCAGTTCCTTCTACGCGTTTGTGCGTAAATAGCTAGCATTCGACGGTCTGACCGGAGCGGATCGCCCAGCTACAATTTCCCAATGCTATGAACGAGGTGCTGTGCACGTACCAGTCACTCCCAAATCCGCTGCAATCTTCATCCACAGCTCTTTCTTGAACTCGACTTCTTTGTACCGCGGATGTGATTTGTCGGATAGCACCGGGTGCTGCTTTATGGCATCTATTAGGAGCACCGCGCTGAAAGCCGGTTGCTCAGACATGATTGCCGCCATTTCCATAATCTCGACCCGGTGTGCCGATGTCGCCGATATTTGCAGCGCGTTTACTGGCTGCGGCAAAGCGGCAAGTAGCGGCGAGCGGCAAAAAATTGGTCCGAGAGCGATCGCACCTGCCGCCTCGTTTTCCGCCCCGCTTTCGCCGCCTGGAGAGGAGGTTTTCCCGCTTTCCGCCTCACCGCTTTGCCGCTTTGGCCGCCCCGCCTTCGGTGTGAATGAGCCTGGTAGCTGCAGAGTCGTACTGCCGCGTCGCCGCGTTTCTTCGCTGGGTTGGCCAAAGTGCGCGTCGCCAACCCAGCGTGACGTCGCCGTAGCAACCCTCGGCGCGCGAACGCGCCAGCAAGCCCACCGTTCCTCGCCGCCTGTGTGCCGAGTTCGATCTCGAATTGAAGACGCCCTCTGTGGCCATAGCGACGTACGTGCATCGATCTCGTATTCACCAACGACCACATTGTTCGAGATGTGATGTATGTGTCCACCTACTACTCGGTTCACAAGGCCTTGTCTCTGTATACAAGTCTGTGTACGGCATATGCAACAAAACAAGTGGTGCTGTGCTGGGTGCCAGGGCACCGCGAGATTAAAGGGAATGAATTGGCCGATAAGCTAGCAACATCTGTCCATGCAAAAGCAGGCAACTACTCCCGAGGTGTCTCTGCTATGGACCTGAAGCCCTCCATAAGGAAGAAAGTGACAGCTTACTGGCAGCACTTATGGGACAGGCAAACAGAAAATAAGCTGCATGTTATCAAGCCACATATAGGTAAATGGCCGCCAGTCTCTAATATCCGTCGTACACAAGTCACACTCTGCAGACTGAGGATAGGACACACATACAGTACACACACACACCTTCTGTCAGGCGGCGATTCGCCGATGTGCGAAAAATGCGGCGAACCATTAAGTGTGCTCCATGTCCTTCTGCAGTGTACCCAACTAGAGGGCCTCAGGAAAAAACATTTTCCCTTGCCATACCGACAGCGGCTGCCATTACACCCATCAATGTTCCTTGGCAGGGAACCTATTTTTAAACAGGAAGCATTGTTGTCATTTTTTAGAGACATTCGCAGTTTTTATGTTATATACCCCGGACATCCGTAGTACGCCCTCCTGCCAGAGGACGTTGCTGCGGTAGTAATTTTAACCGAAAGCACTTGCCTCCCGGCCTTTGGGCGCAAAGGCTTTGTGCAGGCATTTGCGGTAATTTTATGCTCACATTTTCACCATGGACAATTGTGTATCACCGCCATAATTTTATAGCATCTACCTTTTTATGCTTCTTTACAGCGATTCAATTTTAGGCCATTTTACAGCCCCGTAACGCCATACCATCGAATGCTTTTAGCTCGCTTGTCATACATGATCATTGAAATGGCGCTCTTTGGCCAAGACTGGCCCTTGCGCCATTAAAACCCACTCATCATCATCATCATCGGTTCACAAGGCCATTGTGCCCCGGCCCAAGTACGCCGTCACCGGAACGATAAGAGGGCGACGGCACCGGTGACTGTCTGATGACACCACCCACAACGCGGGGCAGTCGTACTACTTCGCCCTAGACCTACCTCGCGCATATCTGCATATACTGTCCGCATGACGAAATAGAAGACATGTTAAGTGTCGACACCACTTTGATGGCATCAAATCATGTCAATAAACACAATCTGGCCTCCCATACTGCTTCATTCTTTATTACACAACTCGGCAACACCAGTTTGCAGCGCCCCTCCGCAACAACACTCTAGCCAAAAGAAACGCTTTCGCGTTCTCATCTCATAAGAATACGCTTAGGGATTGTAGAACTTTCTTTCTAGTAGGTGAAGAGGAGGTGTGTGTATGAAATCAGTATTTTGCGTTTCCAATACGATTGGCCTTATACCCTTAATGATCAGTAGTTTGCGAGGTTAAGAAAATACTTATAGGGCGCCTTATGTGACTCCCTTATTAGGGCATGAAATGCAAAGCATTTCTTAGCGAACCTAAGTCACTTCTATCTATCTATCTATCTATCTATCTATCTATCTATCTATCTATCTATCTATCTATCTATCTATCTATCTATCTATCTATCTAGCCGAATGCGTCCGGTGCTCTCGCCTCGTTCAACTGGTATACCCCAGTATTTGGGAGGTTGGGTATAAATGTATTGTCCCGCCGCCACGGTGGTCTAGTGGCTATGGCACTCGGCTGCTGATCCGAAGGTCGGCTGATCAAATCCCGGCCACGGCGGCTGCTTTTCGGTGGAGGCGAAATGTTTAGGCCCACGTGCTCTGCGATGTCAGTGCACGTTAAAGAACCTCAGCTAGTCGAAATTTCCGGAGTCTTCCAGTATGCGGCGTCTCAATCAATGTGCTGTGCCTCCCTTCTTTCTTCTCTCTCTCCTTTTAATCCCTCACCCCCGAGTGTGCCGGTCAAGGTGTCCTCATTGAGGGACAGTTATCGTGCAGTCTTCCCCCGCTTTTCCTGACTTTCATAAAGAATCTCTCTCTAGCTCTCTCTCTCTCTCTCTCATAATAAAATAATGGTTTTGGGGCGTAAAACCCCAGAAATTAATAATAAATGTATGACGAACACCAATGACAGATATTTACATCCCTAACATGATATACCCGTCATCTGCGCCACGACATGTGCGCACGTGATGTATGAGCTACACGTGAGAGAAGTAGAGAAAGCAGTAGAGAAAGGCACCACCATTAAATCGGTCAAGAGAAACTGCACTTAGGGCAGAATAAAATGTATGCGCTAAAGGATAAACAAGGTAAAGTTATCAACAATGTCAACGAATAGTAAAGGTGCAGAAGATTTCCATTCTGAACTGTACAGCTCTCAGATGGACCATACAACCTTAATAGAAGCAGAATCAGATGAGGGCACTGAAATTCCATGTATAACCACTAAAGAAATCAAAAAGGCTGTCAAAGAGATGTCCCGCGGTAAAGCAGCAGGTGAAGACGGCATAACAGCCGACTTGATCAAAGGAGGAGGAGAGATTATACTTGAAAAACTTGCATCGCTCTTCACGAAATTTATAAAGACATGTGTACCACGCAGTTGGAAAAATGCTAATATAATCCTAATCCACAAGAAAGGCGACATAAAGGAGTTAAAGAATTACAGACCTAGTTAGCCTACTCCCAGTAATACACAAGCTATTTACGAAAGTAATTTCTGCTAGGGTAAGAGAAACACTCGACTTTAGCCAACCAAGAGAACAAGATGCTTTTAGGAAAGGTTACTCAACAACGGACCACCGCTTTACGTGCCCTTTATAGAATACGAGAAAGCATTTGATTCCAGAGAAATACAGCAGTTCTAGAAGCTTTACATCGACAAGGGGTACGGGACGCGTTCGTGCAAGCCATAAGTAACGTATACAAAGACTGCACAGCCACACTACTCCTACATGAGAGTACAGCAGAAAAATTCCGATCAAGAGAGCGGTCAAACAAGGAGATACGATCCCCCCGATGTTATTCACTGCATGTTTAGATGAAGTGTGCAAACGACTGGGAGGAAAATGGAATTGGAATGGCTGGAAAATATCTCAGAAATGTAAGGTTTGCAGACAACATTGTGCTCATTAGCAATGATAGAGACGCACACCGGGAAAGTCTTAAAATAGGACTAAAAATGAATAAGCAAAAGACCAAAATTATGCCGAATAGCCTAGCTAAAGAACAGGAATTTAAAATTGACAGTGAACCCTTAGAATGTATGAACGAGTATACGTATACCTGGGACAGTTACTAACAGCAACACCTGCGCATGAAAAAGAAATTCTCCGTAGAATAAGGTTGGACTGGAGCGCATTCGGAAGGCATTCCGAAATCATGATTAGAAACTTGCCGCTCTCACTAAAGTGAAAAGTAGTCGATCACTGCATTCTCGCAGTACTAACGTACGGTGCAGAAACGTGGAGGATAACGAAAAAACTAGAGATGAAGCTGAGGAAAACGCAACGTGCTATCGAAAGAAAAATGATAGGTGTAACGCTAAGACATAAAAAACGGGTGGAATGGATCAAGGAACAGACAGGAGTAGCTGATATTATATCAATTAATAGAAAGAAGTGGACCTGGGCAGGACGTGTCATGAGGAGGAAAGATAACAGATGGACAGTAAGAGCGACGCAATGGATAACAATTGAGGAAAAACGCAACAGAGGCAGGCAAAAGGTTAGATGGAGCGATGAAATTAAAAAGTTTGCTGGCATAGAGTGGAATCAACTCGCTCAGATAGGGTTGGTTGGAAATCGTTGGAAGAGGCAGTCATCCTGCAGTGGACCTAAAATATGATGATGATGATGATGACTACTCATGTGCTTTACACAAGGACCTTCATCCTACTCATAACACTTCGCTAAATGCCAAACAATTAGTCAAAGAACATGCCTTCGCTGACTGCCTCGCATGGCACCGATTCCCACAATGCGTGGCATCAGCAGGGTTTCCTTCGTTACGCGCGCGCTTACATGACAGAGCTTGAATCTATTGCTACCTCACTAAGCAACCAACTTAAGGTAGGTAAATCAAGGTTGAAGTTTACTGAATAGTTGCCTCAGAATATCGTAATACAATGCCCAGATTTCCTTTACGCTTATTGGGAACCAAGTGTCAATGGTTGGCAGCACTTCACTAGTCCTCCAATGCCGTCGCTAAACCTTTCATTCAAGCATTCTAATATTGTAAAATATTGTTACGAAGGTGATCAACACGGCTCAGTAAAATAGAACAGCCTGCTTTAAAGGGGTCGTGAAAAGAATTTGGAGATGCCGGTTTGTAACCTTCACTGCTTCAATACGCGTTCGACAAGCCGATTCCGAAATATTTCGGCGAAATATTCAGTGCACATTTAACAGCGCCCGTTTTAAATCTCAGCTTTCTTGCGCTCCCGAAACGACTATGCGACACTACCGGCCGGCGTGGTACTATTTAGTGACGTTGAGTTAAGATATTTTTTAAGTTCAAAGGCACAGTGAACTCGCGTTTGCTCTAAAGGAATCGATTTACTTGAAAGCTAGAAAGGAAGAAAATACTTGGAAACCGTGCGGTGCCACCATTCGGAAGAAAAACGGCAGCACGGTTTGTTTTCCCATGGCCTCCGAGGGCGCGCCAATCTCGAAGGTATGACGGTTACTAAGATGACGTCATCTGCAGAGTTGAGGGGAACGCACGCAGTGAAACCGAAACCGCGTTTTTTATCGCTCTAAATCAACGCACACGGTGCAACGGAACAATGCATATTGTTGATTGGAGGGTCGGGATCCCGAATACGCACTTAGTACAAAATGTTCAGAAAACGTTTCACGACCCCTTTAATGATTGCGCACGCCTCAAACAGAACGCTCTCACAAGTGTGCTCTTCGTCATCCGACTGTAGAAGGGGTGCCCGTAGTGGGTAGCTCGCTTTCGCCAAGAGGTAATCATTTCATGGTGGTACTGCGCGAAACAAACGGGGACGAAGGAAGGAGACACACAGACAAGCGCAATCTGTGTGTCTCCTTCCTTCGTCCCCGTTTGTTTCGCGCAGTACCACCATAAAATCGTTCCAACTAGGCCGGCTAGCCGTTTTGCTTCAGGTAATCATAGTGGGCACATCCCCTCGCGTCAGTATTGAAGCGTCGTGCTCATCGTCTCCTGTGCGCACAGAATGAACACAAACTTCAATGCGTAGCATGTCGCGACATGCATGTCGTGATTTTCATGTTATGACCTGTCATTTAGTAATGCAGTCTTGTTGTGGCATACCAATTTTCGTATACATCCCATTAACGAAACCTCCAGGAGAGCACAAAGTCGTAGGCGGCTAGATAGATAGATAGATAGATAGATAGATAGATAGATAGATAGATAGATAGATAGATAGATAGATAGATAGATAGATAGATAGATAGATAGATAGATAGATAGATACGCTCAATGTGGCTAAGAAATGCTTCGCATTTAATAAATAATAGTCATGTTCATGACATAATGATGACATAAGGGTTGATGATTTGTGGGGTTTAACGTCCCAAAACCAGCTGTGATTATGAGAGACGCCGTAGTGGAGGTCTCCGGAAATTTCGACCACCTGGGGTTCTTTAACGTGCACTGACATCGCACAGCACACGGGCCTCAACATTTCGCCTCCATCGAAATGCAGCCGCCGCGGCCGGGATTCGATCCCGCGACCCTCGGATCTGCAGCCGAGTACCTTAGCCACTAGACCACCGTGGCGGGGCGATGACATAAGGGTGGTTAAGCAGAAGAGAAATCATGGAACGGGGTCGAAATGGGTGTCAAACAAAAGTTGCTGGTGGATCGATGTGATGCGGGTTTTAGTGAGGTTCATGACCTAACATGATCATAGCGTGGCATGAAATGAGTATCTGACGAAAATTAAACATATTTCATTACATGAATATCACTGAATACAGGTCTGTACCTGATGATGCATATGGCATGGTGCCATCATGTGGCAGATAACGACATTAATGTTTCTGACATGCATGTATTATAGGTCATGAAATGACTGGCTCAGCTCGAACAGTTGCAATGTGCATATATTAGAAACATGTGATAACACAAGACATAATCATGACATAAGCGTCATAAGCATGATATTCCATGAGTGCAATGAGACGTCATTACAGTCACTTTTTAAGCTGGTACTTATATCAACATTCATGGCAACATATAAATGTTACAACACGATAGGTAACGAAAGGGAAGGGGTCTGTATGCTCATTAAGTTGTTTCTAACACGATAGGTAAGCCATATATGTGGAATTTGCTCATTTTAAACCACCACTGGTTACCCAGGTAGCAAGTGTTCGGTGGAGCTCCGTCATCTTCGTTAACCGTCGACTACTGGGCATTAACTTTTTCTGTGAGGCCCCGCCATGTGGTGGTCTAGTGGTTATGGCACTCGACTACACATCAGAAGATCGCGGGATCAAATCCCGGCCTCGGCAACTGCATTTCGATGGAGGCTATGAATGTTGAGGCCCGTGCGCTGTGCGATGTCAGTACACGTTAAAGTACCCCAAGTAAGTCAAAATTTCAGGAGCCTTCTTGTACGGCGTCTCTTATATCGTGGCTTTGCGACGTGAAATCCCAGAAATCATCTCTGTGATGTCTAAGCCGCCGTGATTCGTAGGTTATAACACCTACGAATCACGGTGGCTTTTAGGGGCGAAGCTCCTTTGGGCGTGGGTCTGTCCTTCCCTCGATCTTTGTAGCCACCTGTAGTTTCTGAAGCGCTCACTAGATGGCGCTAGTATGTCTAGAAATATCTAAAATAGAAAGGAGGCCGTTGTATGTCGCTTTTCTAGACATCACTGGGGCGTATGACAATGTTAATCAGGAAATATTGTGGGAAATTTTGGAAGGAATGGGCATAGGCGACGATTGTGTACAGCTTTTGAGGGAAATATATCGAGAAAATACAGTTTGCATAGAATGGGAAGGAATAAGTAGCAGAGAGAACGTTGATATTAGCAAGGGGCTGAGACAGGGATGTCCTTTGTCGCCGCTGTTATTCATGCTGTACACGGTTAGAATGGAAAAAGCGCTAGGAGATAGCCACATTGGTTTTAATCTGTCACACAAACAGGGCGGCGTGATGATTGAGCAGATGCTTCCGGGTTTATTTTATGCTGATGATATTGTCTTATTCGCGGACAGTCGAGATGATATACAACGGCTGGTGAATATATGCGGGAAGGAAGGCGAGGATCTAGGACTAGGATTTAGTGTAACAAAATGCGGATTGATGGTATTCAATGATCCCAACGACCAGGCGGTATCCATACAGGGCCAAGAAATACCGAGAGTAAGCGAATACAAGTACCTTGGCGTATGGGTAAATGAGGGTGATAGATACATGAAGGTACAGGAAAAAGCCTTGGCAGCAAAGGGAAAGAGGAACGCAGGAATAATGAAGCACAGAGCGTTATGGGGACACAATAGGTACGAGGTGCTTAGGGGTCTGTGGAAAGGGGTAATGGTACCGGGGCTTACATTTGGGAACTCAGTGGTGTGCATGAGGCCAGAGATACAATCGGGAATGGATGTGAATCAAAGAACTGTGGGACGCCTCGCGTTGGGTGCTCACGGGAAAACTACAAACGAGGCTGTAAAGGGCGATATGGGATGGGCGAGTTTTGAGGCAAGGGAAGCGCAGAGCAAAATAAGGTTTGAAGAAAGGCTAAGGAATATGAAAGAGGTTAGGTGGGCAGTGAAGGTGTTCCGCTATTTATATAGCAAGAGCGTTGACACGCAGTGGAGAAAGAGAACTAGGAGGCTCACCAGTAAATATACGGCTGTAAGAGAACTGACAACAAAGAGCGTAAAGGGAAAAGTCAGAGAGGCGGAGAAGATTTACTGGAGGACAGCGATGGAAAAAAAACGACTCTGAATAACTACCGAGAGGGCAAAAACGAAATAAAGAGGGAGGCATTTTATGATAATTCAAGAGGAAGCGCTTTATTGTTTGAAGCGAGATCGGGCTGCCTTAGAATGCGTGTTTATAAAGCGAAATTCGGTAAAGAAGAAGAAAAATGCACATGCTGTGAGGAAGATAGGGAAACGACAGAGCATATATGTTCTGATTGAATGCGGAAATATCCACCCAGGTGTACGTTTGGGCACCACCCTACATGAAGCCTTGGGTTTTAGGGCGAATAACGGGAAGCTGAACATAGCCGCGATTGAAATAAGTAAGAGACGGTTAGAATACTGGTGGCAGAAAACTAGAGAGAACGGACAAAAATAATTATAGGGAAAAATATGGAATTTCTGCCATAAGGGGCAGGGAACTGGGCTATGAAATTCCGTTTTTGATATGGCATGATCGATTTGATTGAAGTAAATTTAAAAGGCATGAGGAAAATTAAAAGAGAGAAAAAAAAAGTTCTTAAATCTTCTTACGAGCCTGGTGGCGCACATGTCACCGCCCCGTTACAAAGGGGAAGCTCATAGCATCCATCCATCCATAATGCGCTCGAATCCCAGCATATGCTCGCTTCATTCAGATGTATAGGAACGCGTAGTATGGGAATCTGTCTGTCTGTCTGTCTGTCTGTCTGTCCGTCTGTCTGTCTGTCTGTCTGTCTGTCTGTCTGTTCGTCCGTCCGCCTGTCTGTCTGTCTGTCTGTCTGTCTGTCTGTCCGTCCGTCCGAGCGCTGCGGTGCTGCTTAGCTAGTACGTGAATTGATCAATAGATGGCGCGGAGGCGCTCGCTGCGTACTCTAGTGTGATAGGAGAGCGCTAGATGGCGACACACAGTGTTTGTCACGTCTTTGATGATGTACTGGGCAAGATTCACGGAAGATTCACGGTTTTTACCGATGAACATCCGGAGCTTCGCCCACTCATCATTCACTCCGTGGATATGCGCGGATTTTTTCGCGTAACATCGGCTCCGGCGGCGCGCTAGCCCTGCTGTACTTTTTTTGTTGTGATCGGTTTTAGCTGTTGTTTCATTTATCGCAGTCATGGATCGCAGTCGTAGTGGGGTTCCTTATCGACTTTAGTTTTGTAACTGCGTGCCGAGATCCCCGCGCTTTTCTTTCTTTAAAGGAAACGTTCACAGCACAAAATGATCAACCAGTTGTGCCGTTCAACGTCACTTCGTTAAATGCGCGCTCGCCTGGTTTGCCTTCCTCAAGGCGGACCCGCGCCTGTGTTCGCTCTGCATGTTTTTCTCCTAGCTGGTGGCTGGCCTTTCAAACCCGGGGGTGATTGCAAATGCCTTCATCGCTTAAATACAAATAAAAGTACAAATACGCATTAGAAAGACAAAATAGACACTGCTGAGGGAGGAGAAGGATCTGCACAGGGTTATGAGCGGTCCGCTTGCCGTCCACAAAATGCGCCGAACATACGCGTGATGAAGGTGAATTGACAAAACCTTTCTTTTTCATCGCGGCTGTCCACCGTCTCTTCAAGTCCGTATCAGCCGAAAATGATTGCAACGAATTAACGTTGCAGCCGCACTCCCCCTGCGCAACGCCGTGCGTGCTGCACAGCTGTTTACGTGCCGCATTTCTTTTCTGCTGACTGTAGGTGCAACCGTAAACAATGCAGTGATGCCCTCTCGATAGGCTGTTCTTAAAGGACATCTTAAAGAGCTCTAGTGAGCGAAAAACAGCGCGCGCACCGAGCAAGCACGGCAAAACGTATGGGCGGCTCGTCGCAGGGGTGGGCGTGGTTCGGAGAGCTCTCTCCCGCGCGCTAGCAGACGACAAAACAGGTTCCGGTTCGCCGGTCCGGAAGTGCCGCTGGAAACGTCTATTGGCCTCGAGATCGAACACAGTCGGCGCTTAGCGGCGACAGTACGAAGCTCCCAAGTGTGGATAGCTCCTTGCGTCGTCTGCTAGCCACTGCGCTTTTGCATGCGCGCGTACATAACACATATCCTACAATATGTTAGTTCCCTGAGCAGGTGCAGGGTGGAATGCGTTCATGTATTCTTATCCAAGCATAAACGTATTAGTGATAGTATTATGCGGCTTTGCGCTGCAGTCCTTGCTCGTTTTTAAAATCAATGAGCGCCTGCATCGTGAGCGTGCTGTCATCGTCGCACCTTCGGTTCAGCATTGTTATTTCTGTTTGACTGCTGTTGTGCATTTCAATTATATGGCAAAGTGCATTTAGCGTCCTTCTGAAGAAGTTAAGCGGGAAACATCAACGTGTAAATGCAGTGCTGCAGCGATATCATCTCGCGATATGTGATTGTGAGCATGACGGGATATAGAATATAGGTGATGCTTGAATATAGGTTTTCGCTTGAAGAACACCATACTTTTTATGCGCATAAAAAACTAAACCTTTTCTTGTCACTTTCACGCAATTAATCATGCGATGAAAGCCACACGTTTGCGTATTAAAATGTTACCTTAATATAGGCTTATGTCAAATATCGTGATAGTCCTCAAGCGGCGTATACAGTCACGTAGCTTGACTAACTAGGCCAGTTAACTGCCTTGCGTTTCAAGGAACATGATATGCGAAGCATTTAAACGCAGCTATGCGCGTAAGTGATACAGCGCAGTGTACCTCAAGCTGCTACTTCATCTCACTGCCCAGTAACGATCCTTTTTTGCGGTAGCCAATAGACCTATTCCATGTTGGTAAACAGTGGTAGGCACCGGCGATATAACCGGGGCTTGTGTCGACGTCGCGGCGCGGAGGCCCCGCCCACCGCTTGCCGCGGTCCTGCACGGTCGCGCCGCCGCCGCCGGCGAAGCGCGTGCGAAAGCTGCCTCCGATCACGGGGCGTCGGAGCGCCGACGGCGTGTTTACAACAGTTTGTGAGGGGCAGCCGCGTGAGATGAAGTTGCGTTAGCTCTGTAGGAAGCATTCAATGAATGTAGAAAAGAACGTGCCGACGCTCAGCTATGACAAGATGTGAGAAACTGATTGAAAGAATAAGCACCTTGCCACATGATGCGAATGATCGCGAGCTATCATATCGGCGTCGCTTCAAGCGTATGCTTTAATTCGGTAACTAGCGCAAGGATGAACCACTTGCAACAGCGAGACTTGTTTAAATGCGACTTGAAGATGCCTCAGCTAAAATACTGTTTCGGACCCAAAGCCTCTTATCCCTACTCAACATCCTTGCGCAAGAACACAAGTAACGGAATAGGTACTCAAGCATGCGATACTGGTGACGCTATAACCTATGTAAATACGGCTGTGATAACGCACACACACAAAAGAAGCAATAACGTTCCAAGGACAAGGCTCTCAAATAACTGCCAGCAAGGCGCATAACCACGGCTTGCGGCTTTGCCCATACGCTCAGTTCCGATCGTGAAGGCGTGAAGTCCTGTAACGATGCGGCAAATTTCAAGCGTGTAGTTCATTCGAGCAGTCTGACAATCGAAAAAAAAATTTTGAGCGCATCATAACCACCACAGCATTGCCAAAGACACTTCTCGTGTGTGTGCTATCGCAGCCGCAAGCAATTTTCAAAAGCGTCGCTGTAATCGGCCTTTCGCTCACGGCTATACGTGAATTAAGCTCTTATATATTTGTTTAATTTGAGTGAACGAAATTCGTATGACGTATGCGTTGCTTCCGCACTTCGATAATACACGGCGACCGCGATTAGTTCTACACATCGAGCTAATTGTTAACATCGTGCGCGCTTTGCAGTAAGCGTCATCGCTCTGTGTCCGCACTTTGTTTATGCCAAGAAACTTGGTGTCGAGCATTACACTTGACAAACTTGTGACAATGCTATTTCTCTCAAATGAAACAAGCCGCACTAACGCTAAATAATTACACATATGCTTAGTCGTGACGAAAATGTTTGGCGCATAACCGATGCGCCAAACAGCCGGCATTACAGGTTCGTCCCTTTCCTTAAAGGGACTGTCTACCGCTCAGAAAATTTTTTAAGATTGTGGTAAAATTGGGCAGATCGTGCGTCACATTTACGGGAACGAGCACGCTTTCACCCCACAAAAAAGGAATTATGTTTTTAATTTCGCTCTGAAAGTGGTGCAAAAAACGCCGCTAGCGACACCCAACAGCGTGTTCGTCATTTTCCAAGTGTACGAGAACCAGCCCACGCAGGTATGCATACTCTGCTGAAAAACTATTATGTATGTCTTACAAGCGTACTTCACCCTATGAGACACCTTGTTATAGCGTGCAAGAGCAATTTGTTCTTTTTTTCGCTGCTTTCGGGGTGGAGCAGGTGGCGCTGCCTTCGAACTCGTCTGCCTGCGGAGGCGCGTAGTACTGCGCTTGTCATGCATGCGGCGCTGCATGTCCGAGACGCACCCCGCGCGCCGACTTTCCCTCGCCTCTCCTCCTCGGCGTCGCCTCTGGAATGTCGACCTTGAAGGCGGTTCGCGTTGAGATGCCTCCCGCGCCCGAGAGGGTTTCCAGGGAGACGACGACGCATCATGCGCGGTACCCAGTGTTGCTGGCATGCCCACACTAGGAAAGGAGCGACTTCGTAGATAAAAAAAATTGTGTTTTAATAATTTCTATTCAGTTTCTGGAGAAACCACTGCATGCTGGGACACTTCGAAAGGTACGCTTTCTATTGAGCCAAAAAACAGGAGAGCGATAAAGGACGGTAGACGGTCCCTTTAAAGGAGTCGTGAAAGGAATTTGGATATGCCGGTTTGTAATTTTCACTGCTTCAATACGCATTCGACAAGCCGGTTCCGAAATATTTCGGCGAAATATTCAGTGCACATTTAACAACGCCCGTTTTAAATCTCAGTTTTCTTGCGCTCCCGAAACGACTATGCGACACTACCGGCCGGCGTGGTACTATTTGGTGACGTTAAGTTAAGATATTTTTAAGTTCAAAGGCACAGTGAACTCGCGTTTGCTCTAAAGGAATCGATTTACTTGAAACCTAGAAAGGAATAAAATACTTGGAAACCGTGCGGTAACACCATTCTGAAGAAAAGCGGCAGCACGGTTTGTTTTCCCATGGCCTTGGAGGGCGCGCCAATCTCGGAGGTATGACGACTGCTAAGATGACGTCATCTGCAGAGTTGAGGGGAACGCGCGCAGTGAAACCGAAACCGCGTTTTTTATCGCTCTAAATCAACGCACACGGTGCAACGGAACAATGCATATTGTTGATTGGAGGGTCAGGATTCCGAATACGCATTTAGTACAAAATGTTCAGAAAACGTTTCACGACCCCTTTAAGACAAACATAAGCAGGAAACCGATAAAAACCTATCGCACATGTCTTGTGCGTTGCTGAGCAACCAACCCACGGCACAGGTCATCAGTGAACACTTTTTTCTTCATTTCACGACGGTGTGAAGCGCCCGCACCAGCGAAAGCGCAGCGGCTGCTACGGTAGGCGCGCCGGCGGATGCCTACCATGCGAAACCAAAACTCCCGACGACAGCGCCACCGCATCTGCGTGACGTAGGCCCGGTGGAATAGGTCTATAGGGAAAAATGAACGAGAACGCAATACTGAACACTTTTTTCGCGTAACAGCAGTGTCAACATTATAGAGATAATAGAATTTAGGTAGCCCCGCCACGGTGGCCTAGTCGGCTGCTGATCCGAAGGTCGCGGGATCGAATCCCGGCCGCGGCGGCTGCATTTCGATGGAGGCGAAATGTTGAGGCCCGTGTACTGTGCGATGTCGGTGCACGTTAAAGAACCCCAGGTGGTCGAAATTACCGGAGACTTCCACTACGTCGTCTCTCATAAGCAGAGCTGGTTTTGGGACGTCAAACCCCACAAATAAATCAAGAGAATTGAGGTATGGTGAAAGAAAAACAGACGAAGGGAAACGGAAGTCATACTGTTAGGCTGGATGATGTCAGCTATATAGTGCTCATTGAATGACATACCACGCTTCCTTCACGTTGTTGGGATCGAGGTTGGAGCCGGGCCATCGGTCCTAGGATCCACGCTTCCAGGTCGACGGTTCCACCATCCCGACTCCAAGGGGAGGTTGCCGAAGTACGGAGCCGACACGGAGACGATGACATGAGAGAAGAAGAGAGAAATGAGGTTTATTTTATATGATGAACGGAGCTCATTGAGCGCGTTTGCGCTCTTATTATATACAATACTATGTACAATAGTGTCCAATCACGACGTCGTCTCCGTCCTCGAAGAGCGGAGGTGACGCCCCGCCTTCGCTGCTTCTCTGCGGCAAGGTGTAACGTGACCCGAGTGGCAGCCGATGCTGATCCCCGGAGAAGGTACGGTCCGGCGAAGAGGCTAGCTGAAAAACAACAGCAGCACAAATAAAAGCACTCTTCCCGGCCCCGTCCTTTTGACGACACGCTGCCGTTTTCTCACAATGGGGAAGCCATAGGTCACCTGCTGGCAGCAGACCTCAGTGTCGGCCGGTGCGCTGATGCACCCCTCCCGCTGCGTCGGTGTGGTCGAGAGGTTCATATTTCAAAAGCGCCACAAACGCGCACACACACACCGCACGACACACCGACGGCCCATGCGGATTCCGGGAGCTTCACGCGGGCTGGTTGAAGCTCGAGGCAAGCGGCGAACAAGGCCGTCGCTGCAGCGTCCAAACAATGCACTTGTCTCTTCGAGACGGCAGCCCAGCGATGTACATCCGTGGGAACGCAGGCACACGCGCTCCCCACGGTCATTTTCCCCGAAAAGTAGATCCACCGGCCACCTCCAGCAGCCTCCCTCCACCACATCCATGGGGGGCCCACGCCGATCTTAACAACGTGCAATAAAAACGTCTTGCTTGCTTCCTGCCCTGACGTGAGATTGAAGGGCGCATGTGTTACCGTTTGACTGAAATTAATACTTTTATTTAGCTATACAACTGCTTCAAACCAGAGCGCCGCTGTGTACATTTCAATGCGCGCCAACGAACGCCTATCCACACTCACGCGGCGACGGTGCTGCCACCTACATGTCGATCTCGAGGCCAATAGGGCAGGGAAAGTTGGCTCTGGGAAAGTTGGCAGGGAAAGTGTGGCTCTGCTAAAAAGTCGCGTCTCCTTTGCTATGTCCCCACAGCTACGCTGGTCATTGGTGTTTGCGATAGGAGGGTCACGCCCAACTTTTTGGCACCGGCTTCACGTAGACGGCCTCCATGGACTGACCCACCTAAAGTAGACTCACCCTGGGAAAACCGGCTGGTCGCCCTTTCCTGTCCCCCTCCGATCTTTCTCTTTCCTATCTCCTTTCTGCACTGCCCTGTTGTCTCTCCTTCTTCTGTGACTTCCTCATTTTCTATATGCGGCATAGGTTAACCTTGTGCGATTATCAAATCTTGGATGTGCCATATTCGCATGTGGTAACAATGTATAGTTAGCACGCCAGCACTTGTTTCACCACAACCTCTGTTGTGTTTCCTCGTCGGGCTCGTTAATGGGCAACAGCCATTGATGCTGAAAATACACCTTCCATGGGATCCTCGGATCCTTTCTCACCTGATCGCCCCCCCCCCCCAAAAAAAAAGAGGGGGGGGGTGCACTGATGCAACATTTAAATTTCTTCTAAAGAAAGAACACGATTTCCCTCAACAGCATGTGATTCATTAGAACACCGATAAGAAAGCAAGAAACACTTCACGGTTTTTGGCATTCGAAAGCCTCACGGTAAACATTGGTGGTATGTATACAAAGTCACTAAGATGGAAAGCGGTGATCCCCTGAGGAAGCCAAATACTGACCCCAATATGGGTAATTAACAAGCCTCGAGGCATTTGAATATCAAGCAATTTCGTTCAGTGCACACCGCTCGACGAACACCGTCAAAAGTGTCGTTTCGAACGAAAATCTCACGGACCTCACCGACGAAGAACTTCTGAATGGGTGGAAGGAGGAAAATTTCATACATGTACAGCGTATAAAAAGCAGGCGAGAAAACGAGGAACTGCTTACCCGACACATAATATACCCACCTTTTGATCGAGCTCATACCCAGACACAATAGAAGCAGGTTACCTGAAGTTGCGTGCGAGACCATATCCCAGGACCGCAAAGGCTTCGCCTCTCCAGGCGAAACCAATAAAGCGTACACGATGCTGTTTAGAGCGAGTGTCTAACATCTTACAAGAGGCAAAGGACACTACTCCTTCACAGTCGGCGCCAACAGCTTCTAGGGAACGCCGAGGCTCGCTCGACTGGGCAAGCAAATACAAAACACCAGTTCACGCGGCCTGGAAAGGCCTCCGCAATTTGAAGCAAATACATTTCCGTTTTTGCACACACAGCACCAATTAGCTACTGATGCGCATTTCTTAAAACGAAACGTCAGAGGTATCCTCAAGAAACGTGATGACTTTCATGAGCTTTGTCATAAATACATTCCGAAACATACTGTGTTCAGCAAGCTCACCTAACATACCGGCTTCGACCATACGTAACCGTCCGTAGAAACCGCGAAGATATTCTCGCTTCATCCTGGGGCGTTGCCTTCATAACAGACAAAGTATGTGTCGCACGTCAACGCTTACAGCTTCAAATCCCCCTCAGGCAGTGTCCCTTCGAGCCCTTCTGAGAACGACGCAGCGAACAATGGAACAGAAAATGGTAGGTGCAACTTTAAGGGACAAGAAGAGAGCAGAGTGGGTTAGGGAACAAACGTGTGTTAGGGACATATCAATAGAAATTAAGAAGAAATGGGCGTAGGCGGGCCATGACAAAACAGGCGAAGACAAAACAACCGTTGGTCATTAAGGGTAACAGAGTGGATTCCTAGAGAAGGCGAGCGTGGCAGGGGGAGACAGAAAGTTAGATGGGCAGATAGATCAAAAAGTCTGTGAGGATACATTGGGCACAGTTAGCACAGGACCGGGAAAACTGGAGATCCATGGGAGAGGCCTTTGCCCTGCAGTGGGCGTAGACAGGCTCATGATGATTATTATGAGGTGCGCAAGGCTAGGTCACGTGACAGCGAAGCTATATAGCGTCTTCCCCCTCCTCCTTTCCCCGTCCTCACCCTCACTTCCGTTTCCCACCTCCTTGCTATACCGTACTATACATGGTTACGCTACGCTTTACCCTCTCCCCCCCATTTCCCTCTTCCTCACTTTCACACCACTCCTCTTCACCTTCGCCTCCCTTTCCAACCTGTTTGTTATACTATACTGTGGAGCTGGTGGCCTTACCCTCCCCCTTCACTTCCTTCTCACCCCCACTTCCCTCCCGCGCATCTCCTTGCTATACCACACTATACATGGGTATGCTATCGTATACCCTCTCCTAGTTTCCCTCTTCCTCGCCCTCACATCGCTCGTCCCCACCCCCAATTTCCTTTCCCACCCCCTTGCAATACTGTACAATACAAGGCTATATATGCTTTACTCTCTGCCCTCCTTCTTTGTCTCCTCGATCAGCTTCACTTCCCTTACACACTTCCATGCTGTACCATAGTATACATGGATATGCTTTGCTACTCACCATGTATCAAGGCTTTTTTCCAAACCCAGCTAGCGTTCTTGCGATGTTAGCATAAAGGACTCGAAAGAATCGTAAAGTATGCTGCAGCTCAAGCGTTCTTATCTGGTTGCGCGAAATGTTAAAGGGACTGACAACCGATTTTTAAGGACCCTTATTTTTATGGCGCAATGGAAAGCTCGCCCTCTGTACTGTTTTCAGCTGCAGCGGTTACTTCCAAAAGCGCGTGGATACTTCGCACGCAGAATTTTTCGATCTGAGAAGCCTCTAAAAAAGGCAGAGTGCGCACTCTAGCAACGTTGAAAAGTGATCGCGATGCCGATAATCCGCCTCGCTTCCGGACATCGTTCCGCTTTCGCAGGAGGGAGCGTAGCTGTGATTAACCACCCACACTTTGACCTGTTCAACTACTTTTCGAAACAAAAAGACGGTGCAACGAGCTGGCATTGTTTGCCAGGCCGATCTTGTATTTGTAAGGGGTTCTTTCGCATGTCCGCGCCTACTTCATGAATGGCCGGGCTCCGGCGCTGCCACTCTGGCCATAGCCGAGCCAAGCCAGGCCAGCTAGATCCGAAACCACGCTTTCGCACGTGACGGCAGAAGCGTGCAGTAGCAACGCGCGCTACAAACGAAGGGTTATCTGCACATTGTAAGTGACAATAAGCTTACAATATCAAAAGTTTCATGCGGTCTGATACTAATAAACAGATAAAATATTGCGTAAATTTGTAGAAGGCCACGTGACCGCACTCTAACTCTAGTTCGTATGTTTGCCGCTTGAGTTACCAAACGTCAGTTTTCGCGACTTTGCATGAAGAAATAAAAACATAAACCCGTGTTTACTGAAGAAAAGTGGCGTCGTTTGAGCCAATGCAGCACACAATCTTTCCGCCAGTGGGGTCATCTCAATTCAAGTTTTGGGCGGTTGTCTGTCCCTTTAACTAGATGCGAAAAGGATTTGTTTCAGTTTAACTAAAGAGGACACTGGGGCTTTGTTTCCGTACCCCTCTGGCGCGTACCCGATATGCTAAGTCTCCTGCGGAACAAGAAGTCACAGCGAGCTACAAGATCTACGCTCTTCAAAGCAGAGAGCGGGTGCACGAGAGCAGAACGGCCGCACGAGGTACACTTGCAGCGTTCCGACCGGGCGGGCAGTAGTTACGGGCGCCTGGCGTGAACGAGTGCCCGCCGTGAAAGAGGGCCTGTCGGGTACGAGGGGCTGTCGAGTGAGACGCGCGTGGCAAGGTGCCTGGACCGAGCCCTCAGTCGATCCCCGAGCTGCCGCATCTGAGCTGTACCGAGCAGCGTATTGTCTGGCACAGCGCCATTGGTGTGCTAGACGCAGCCCGCCTCACGTGCGACCGTCGTACACGGGTGTTGGGCGGGGTACGACATGGGCATCGCGCGCCTGACCCTGCAGGACAAGGTCTGTTGGCTGCTGCTCCTGGCTGCTCCCGCAACTTGTCCTGTGTTTGAGTCACGCCTTGTGTCGAGCTGGACGAGCTTAAGCGTGTCGGCTTCGCAGCCTGCTTAAGCAAGAATGGGCGGACGCTGCCGTGATAGAACTGTGAGCTCCATGGCACGGTTTGTTCATTTGTCGTCGCTTCTGGGAGCACCTTCATAAAATTATTGAAAATGTCCCCTAGTCTTTCTTCCATGCCACTGCACACTATTGAAAGTGCTTAATCGTCTTAAACACCACAACCATATTTAGCTCTTGGTGATTGCAATATGCACAACACCCCACTCAGCAAACTGGGACCGGTATAAAACATTTACTTTGATCTCGTGGGCTGACATCTCTGCTTTAAGCGCAAATGCTGCTGCCGAATATTTTACAAACATCCTTATTTATGACGCTTTAAAAAGCATTCCTGAGGCAAGTGGCATGGCTACAAAAACGACCAATTCCGTGGTGGACCGATGAGTGCCGTGAGGAACATAGGAAACAGAACAAAGCATTGTGGTTGCTGCAGGGTTCCCCGGCAGAAGAAAATCTAATCAATCCCAAACATGTGAAATCCGAGGGAAGGCAAACGCGCCGGCAAGCGATAATGGAAGAGCAGACAGAAATTTTTATCGGCTATTATTTTTTTTCGAAGATGAAGCAAAAGTGTGAGACATAGTAAAAAGGGTAAAAGGCTGACAGCCTCACTCGCTCCCTTTGGTTGAGATGCTTAAAAGACCAAACAAACCTCCTAGGCGTGCATTTTGAACGCATATCTAGCTCTTCCCAATAATCCAAAACAGTTCAGCCATGTGAAGCACGAATAAAACGACAACCGTTAGAACGGAACTGTCCAAACAATCAACTGTACAACCAGGCATTTTGCATGGCAGAACTTCGGGCCTCACTGAAGGGATTGCTTGGTTGATTGATTTGTGGAGTTTAACGTCCCGAAACCAGTTTTTATTATGAACTGAAGGGATTGCATCTGTTCCTGTTGTGTAATATATTGTCACGGTGCAACAACAGGGACGAAGACGACGATCTCGAGGGGAACAAAGAAGACGCAGGAGTGGGGCGCAGACTGACGGTCCGCCATTGGGGCTGCACCGGCTAATCTCCCCGTTCTGAAATAGACAATTAGAAGCGTATTCCTGTGCCCGTTTTAACATGAAATGCTGAAGCATCTTTTTGCTGACACACATGGAACGCTGTTATTTCTCTACAATTCTATATGGTGTTCTTGTCACGTTAATCCTTCTTGGAAAGAGGCTATTATAATTCCAATTTTGAAGCAGGGTAAGGATCCTTCAGTACGTAAATATTTACATGCCCATAGCTTTGACGGGGACATGCAGACTCTGAGAAAATGATACATCACCGTTTGCTGCATTTTCTTGAAAAGAACTATATAACTGATGTTCTATAATTCGATGTCAGGAAACGCAGATATACAACAGATCACCTTGTTCGCCTATACAGACTGGTATACAGACTGGTTGGTAAGGATGCCGATAAAACACGACGGTCTAAATGACCTCATGGGCATCTAAAAACGTTTAGATGCTTGAATCTTAATGCGCGCAGCGTATTGAATAAAATGGACGACTTGGAAAGCATTATTGTAGTACATTAACCTCATGTAATAATTATAACCGAGACCTGGTTGCGCAACGACATCACCGACGCTGAAATTGCATTTCCACACTACAAAATCCATAGACACGATAGGACTCTCGAGGTGGTGGGGTAGCTATATTATTTTTGGAATAATTAAACGCTCTTCTTTAAGACTACCGGATATTCCTGGAATTGAGTGTGGGATTATAAAAATATTCCTCGAATAATTTAATTTATTTATTGGTGGAATACCGCCCCCCGAACGTCAATAATACGTTCTTTAATTAAATAAATGAGTTTTTATGTCAATATAGAAATCATACATGTAATTTGCTACTATCCGGCGACTTCAATATGCCTCTGATAAACTAGGCTCAAGATTTTCCGGATCCGTTCTGTAGAGTTTCCGAGCCAATTGCAGACCTTAGTTTGTTTCACAAGTTAACGCAACTAGTGAAGGAGCCTACTCGAACTCAGCGAAATAGCAACTCAGTTCTGGACCTCTTTCTCGTTAAAAGTGGAATTATGCGTCGCAACCCACCGGTTCAGATACTCGAAGGCATATCTGACCATAAAATGGTGCCCCTAAATATCAAAACAGATTTTACACACAAGGCACAGGATACAAAAAAGGAAGATTTCTGTCTTCACTCGTGCCAGTGACGTTGACATTTTGGATGCTATGGACAAAAGCTTTTCTGAGTTGACTTCGCTTTAAGAAACTGCTGAACATCCAGTCGATAATCTATGGCGTTTTTTTAAAGAGTTATTGTTCAAATGCATATACAATTTCGTTTCATGCAAAAAAAAGTACTGCGTAATTCTAATCCTTGGACAACAAAAGAAATTATGCGATTAAGTCGTAAGCCGAACAAAGCCAGAAAACAACACAAACGACGCCCCTCAAAGAACAGCACAGATAGCATGCTAGGACTGCACATGCAACTCAAAAACTTTATCTCAGAAGCTAAAAACCACTATCAGAAACTGTCTTTAACAAACTTTCTCCTTTCATCACATGGAAAGTTCTGGCCGTCATACCCACACAAAAAAATAATAAAACTGCGTTCAGTCTTTCCGTAAAAAATACAAACGTATTGATTTTGCGGGGTTTTGCGTCCCAAAACCACCTTTGATTATGAGAGACGCCGTAGTAGAGGACTCCGAAAATTCTGACCACCTGGGGTTCTTTAACGTGCACTGACATCGCACAGCACAGGGGCCTCAACATTTCGCCTCCATCGAAATGCAGCCGCCGCGGCCGGGATTCGATCCCGCGACCCTCGGATCAGCAGCCGAGCACCATAGCCACTATACCACCGTGGCCACTATACCACCATAGCCACTATACCAACGTAGTCGACAGTGCAGAAATCGCAGAAGCGTTAAACGTCTACTTCAGTTCGGTGTTTGAAACGATAACGTAATCGGCCCTCCTTTTGCATCATTAGACGACATAGCTCTCTTAGACGAAATTAGCGTTTCTGAAGAAGGTGTTCTATCGTTGGTGCTGAACATTGATGCAAAAAAATCACCCGCAACTGATGCTATACCCAACGGATTTCTTGATTGTTATGCGGAATAGTGCTCCAAATATATTACACTTATATTCTCTAAATCATTGTCTAGTGGCGATGTTCAGAGTGAATGGAAATACGCAAAAATAATTCCTATACCTAAATCCGAAAACAAGTCACTAGTGCCATCATACAGGCCTATTTATTTGTTGTGCACATGCGCAAAACTGCTTGAACACATAGTATTTAAACACATCTCGGCCTTCCTTGACAGCAACAACATGATCGACCCACGGCAACACGGTTTTCGTAAAAGGCTGTCGACGACCACACAACTTCTTGAGACAGTTCACGACCCCGCGGGCGCTCTAGATAACCATGGTGAATTTGATATTATATTCCTTGATTTCAAAAAAGCATTCGACCGAGTTTGCCATCATAACTTGCTTATAATATTAAAACGAATCCTGAGAAATGATTCTTTACTCGCATGGATTCGGGCATAACTTTCCCATAGGTACCAAAGCGTTTCTGTAGATGGCGCAACCTCCACCCCCACTTCAGTACACTCCGAGATACCGCAAGGCTCCATCCTTGGCCCGCTTCTGTTTTTAGTATTTATTAATGATATAGTCTGTGGCACGGTGGTCTGTGGCATACCCCTTAAAATAAGACCTTTTGCAGACGACTGCATCCTTTATCACGTCATCAATGACCCTTACAACCAGATAACCCTAAACAAATCCTTGGAAAAGATACACTCTTGGTGTTTGACTTGGCAGATTAACATTAACCCCCACCCCCCTTCAAAAAAAAACTGTCACAATGAGAGTTACACGCAAAAAAAAGTCCCTTTCCTTTGTGTGGGGTTTAACGTCCCAAAACCAGCTCTGATTATGAGAGACGCCGTGGTGGAGGGCTCCGGAAATTTTGACCACCTGGGGTTCTTTAACGTGCACTGACATCGCACAGCACACGGGCTTCAACATTTCGCCCCCATCGAAATGCAGCCGCCGCAGCCGGGATTCGATGCCGCGACCCTCGGGATTCGATGCCGCGACCCTCGGGATTCGATGCCGCCCCTTTCCTTTCACCTATTGCATCAACACTAACTGTACTAGCTACAACACTAGCTACAAATACTTAGGTGTTTTAATTACCTCTGACTTAAAGTGGAACGAGCACATAGAGTACTGTTGGTATCCTGGTGGGTTCAGAAGTCGGGCCGTCGATCCAAGAATTCCACGTTACCAGGTCGACGTTTCACCCATCCCGACTCCAAGGGAAGGTTGCTGAAGTACGGAGCCGACACGGAGACGATGACGGAGAGAGAAGAGAGATGTTTATTTTACATGATCGGAGCTTATCGAGCGCGTTTGCGCTCTTATTTTATACAATACTATATACAATTGTGACCAATCACAAGGTCGTCTCCGCCTTCGAAGAGAGGAGGTCACGCCCCGCCTTCGCTGCTTCTCTGCGGCAAGGGTTGACGTTACCCGAGTGGCAGCCGATGATGATTCCCGGTACGGTCCGGCGAAAAGACTTGCTGAAAAACAACAGCAGCAAAAATGAAAGCACCCTTCCCGCGGCCCCGTCCGTTTTGACGACACGCTGGCACTTTCTCATAACGGGGCGGCCGTAGCGCCACCTGCTGGCAGCAGTCCTGTGTCCAGTGCGCCGCCGTACCACTCCCGCTGCGTCGGTGCGGCCGACAAATTCATATTTTCAAAAGCGGCACAAACGCACACACACACACCGCACGACACACCGACTGTCCACGGATTCTGGGAGCTTCACGTGCGCTCGTTTGAAACTCGAGGCCAGCGGCGAACATGGCCGTCTCTGCAGCGTTCAAACAATGCACTTGTCTCTTCGAGACGGCAGCTCAGCGAAGTACACCCGTGGGAACGCTAGCAGCACTCGTTCCCCACGGCTTTTTTCACGGAAAAGTAGATCCACGCCACCGCCGGGCGCCTCCCTCCACTATACATCCATGGGGGGGCCCGCGCCGATCTTAACAGTACACACAAGAAAAAGCAATGAAAACACTTGGGTACTTACGCAGAACCATTGGAAAGTCTACCAAAGAAATTAAAATGTTGGCGTAGAAAACTTACGTGCGACCCATGCTGGAATACGGGTCTCCTGTGTGTGATCCTCATACATCAGCGCTGGAACGCGTACAAAGAAAATCAATAAGGTTTATTTAAAACGCTTATAGCAGAAACACATCCCCCCAACCCTTCTTGAAACTTCGAACTTGGAACCCTTGGAGCGCAGGCGCGCCTGTGAACGACTGAAACTGTTCCATCAGATGTATCACAATAATCTAGGAATCAATAAAGGTGGATATACCGCACCTTCGAAATCACGTATAACACGCTCCCATCAAAGCAAGAAAGTCCAAGAACTTTCATGCAAAACCACTGCTTTCCAAAAATCTTTCTTTCCCCAAGCAGCACGTATAGTTGGAACGCCCTGCGCCCCCCCCCCCTACCCCCCTAAGCTCTATCATCCCCAACTGTTTCTTCCTTCATGAATGCGATAGCGGATCTGCCAGCTATCCTTTGAATGTGTTTTCTTTTTTTTTTTTTCATTGACACAGCATCTGATCTCTACTGTGTGTGTCTGAGTTACATTACTTTCCTTTGTTCAGCGCTAGCTCGATTGTATCATATGTCGCTTCTTATGTCGACATATCTGTTATTCTCGCGTTTTTATCAGCAAAACCCCCATTCTCTTAAAAAAAAGAGGGGGAAAAAGAAAAGAAGAAAAAGTGCTGCATTGACTTATTATTCAATTTTTGTAAATTCATATTTTCCTTCCATGTTTTCCCCAGATATACTGTTTCTGTTTTTAAGCTTCTTCTGTTGCTTTCTTGCATTGGAAAATGTATTATCAAGTGTATCTGTTACCCGCTCCTGCCTACGACTTCGCATGGAAATCGACAGTCTTGACTAAATAAAATAATAAAGAAATATTCTTTAAAACAGCGCAAAAAGCACGCACGACAAGACAAAGAACGACATAGACAAGCTCGACAAGCAACTGCCAGTTTTATTATCAAGAAAAGAAATACATACAAGTAAAGTATGCCTGTGCGCGCACCCTCAAATCACACATAATTTTCCCATTTTTTTCTAGAAGGATGATTTCGCTATCAGGTAGATAAATGGATTGGGCGGAAATTCAAACGTCATGCTTTTTCTTAACCTTCAAGGCTTCGATTTCTTCGCGTATTGTTGTTTTGTGGGGTTTAACGTCCCAAAACCAGTTCTGATTATGAGAGACGCCGTAGTGGAGGTCTCCGGAAATTTAGACAACCTGGGGTTCTTTAACGTGCACTGACATCGCACAGCACACGGGCCTCAACATGATTTCTTCGCGTATCTTTGATCAGGATGCTTGAAGAAGACTTTCGTGTCGCAGAATAAAAATTCGCAACCACATGGATGACAGTGAGCTGAGGGATGAGATGTAGGTGTGCCCGTCAAAATGATATGGTGCTTCTGTAGCCCTATACGAATGCATGTCTGACCAATATACACCTTCCCACAAGATAATGGGATACCGTAAACACCACCACCTACACAGCCAACTGCAAAAGGTCGCGATGGCTAACAGGACACGCATTCCTTTGTGACTGGCCTGATTTTTCTTGCCTATTGCGGCAAAAGCACTTTCAATCTTTCCACCTGCCGAAAAAACAACATTCACATCGTAAACTTTAGTTATCGTCATGACGTGAAAGTCCGTGAACGCATAGGATGACGGCTAGATTGCCGCAAGCTTGGTAGCAGTGGGGCTTGTGCACTGTTCGAGTGGTGAAGTGCATAGCTTAAAAGATTTTAATAACCTAAGATAAACAGATGACAAAGATGATTAAGAGAAACCAGCATTCTTTAGTCGAACCAATTGGTCACGAAAGCTGAAGCCGACTTTAAAGGGCAACTCCGGCGGTTTTTTCGCCATATTCTGATATCAATGTTTTCCAACGGCACTGATAGTCCTGTAACAGCTAAGGTACTTCAGTTTGCTCAGAAACGCACCAATGGTTTTAGATAACCAATTGAAAGTCGTGTTAAAACCGAAACCGAAACGGGTAGGCGCGTCGCGCAGCGTATGCGATGACGTCGCAACCTCCCCGCCATCAGAAATATGGAGCTGGAGCCCGAAAAACGCCAGTGGAGCGGTCATCCGACGATACATCGAGTTCTGCCAGCTTTTCTGAACTTGACTGCGTCGATTTCAGCGCTCAAGCGTCGACGTTTTGCCTTTGACGGCCCGCTGGCTCAGGTAGGCAGCGTTGAAGGTGATGACGTCAAAAACACAGGGTGGCCCGCATGGGAATCCGCTAAAAAAATTTTAAAATTCATTTACAGGAAAACTAAATGATTTACAGCCGCCTGACTTGGCATATATTATTAGTGTACAGAGGAGAATATATATTGAATGTTTCATTGAGATCAGTGGACACTGAAAAATCGCCGGAGTTGCCCTTTAAGGCGCCAAGTCTTAAGACAGAACTTAGACAGTTGTAAGCGATGCCATTTTTAACTATTCTAGAATGACCAGAATGATAGCTCAACAGCGATGATGTTATTGTTGTTGTTGTTGCTGATGATGATAATGACTGTAACATATAGAAAAAAATCGCTGCAGTGTTGTAAAGGAAAAAAAAAACATCTACAAAGGGTTGAAACAACAGACTTTCAGAAATTTTCACACAGTTGCTTTTTTTCTGCTGAGCACTCTCACATGAGCATAGAACAAAATAACTTACAAGATACGTTTATCAGGTAATTTGCTAAACTGTTCCACTGTTTTGTCGTTTGCAGGAAAAAGGAGTGGTAAGAAGTGTCCTACAAATATAGGCTAATATTTCCTTGTTATGACAGCGACTGGATATGTACGGTCTACTGGTGTAATTTAAGCAGCGCTTCCTGCTAAGTATGTGATGGAATATGGGTGCTGTGACGTTGCAACATTGTGCCAGATGTCCGTTACCTTAGTTCACGGTCACTAGGCATGCTAAGTAAGCAGAAATTGCCAACTTCATGATCACATTGCCAACTTTATGTCACTTATATGCCAGTCTCCACGTGGGAAGCCAGTCGATAGTGACCAGTGAATGCAAAACAATAATCGACAGCGGCACCACAATTGTGGAAGGTCCCAAGAAAGAAATCGAACGAATCAACGAGTATCTCAAAGCGACTCCTGATTCCAGAGGGTTGGTGAGTACACTTTCCTTACCGTCAGCACGCTATGCATATACCGACTGCCTGTGATTGTCCGGGGAAGTTCAGCAGTGTTTAGGTTTATTGGATAGAAAGCCTTAGGTGTTTCATGCGAAGGTATCCTCGAAAAAGTTGCCAGTGGCCGTGTCGAAAACCTGGCATGGCCAGGGATGGTAACAAAAAAAAATAAAATAAAGCTCCACCACAGGGAGCCCATAAGCTCTCCTTACCAAAAGTCGTGAGACCAAGTGGCAACGTCACCACATGACGCCACGATGACGTCGCGTCGCCAGGGTGCTTGATGACGCCACTGGTGACGTCCAAATCTTACAAACACTCCGTTTCACGTCAAATTTCCCACAGAGAGATATATAGATAGAGGAGAAAACGAACTTTTATTAAGAGCGAGAAAGAACAACTTTAATGAAAATGCCTCCAGAATCGATTAAGCTAGCTCCCCACAGGGAGGAACTTTTATAACAAAAAAGTAAGGCAATTCATCTTCGCTGAGTAGGGCATTCAGTCCAGAGCACCATTGTCTTGCACGATCCTGCGAGTCCGCTGGACCAGCTGTACCTGTTCCTGGCGGCCTAAGTTGAACTGTGCAGACTCCCAAGAGGAAGGGCCCCGCCACGGTGGTCTAGTGGCTATGGTACTCGGCTACAGATCCGAGGGTTGAGGGTTGCGGGTTGCGGATCGAATCCCGGCTGCGGCGGCTGCATTTCGATGGAGGCGAAATGTTGAGGCCCGTGTGCTGTGCGATGTCAGTGCACGTTAAAGAACCCCAGGTGGTCAAAATTTCCGGAGCCCTCCACTACGGCGTCTCTCATAATCATAGCTGGTTTTGGGACGTTAAACCCCACATAACAACAAGAGGAAGGGGTAGGGTTGGGGTTGGGAGGAACACCCAGTGTACAGGAGCACGCCTACGTGGGTCATAGACTTCGATCTTGGATCCACAGTAGGGAGAGTGTAGGAAGGCCCATAAAGAGGGATGGAAGAGATGACGCATGTAAAGGAGAGGTAAAAGAATTACAGCGGCCGCCAAGCAACGGCGTCGGCCCTGATAAGCGAAGGATGAACATAAGGGTTCGTACGATGGCTCTGTCCGTAGTACTCAAGTGTGGCGTTGTAGTTTAGTGGTTCTGTCGGTGCGTCGTCTGGACTGGACAGCTCTTCCGATGGTGCCCGGCGTTCATTTCCGTGGAGAGGGGCGTGTCCAGGAGTCCAGACGACGCGCACGAATCGGACGGCGTGACAAACTAAGCTTGTCCTATATAAATCGCTAATTCGTCCAATACTTGATTATGCAACTGTCGTCTGGAACCCGTATAAGCAATGTGAGATCAACAGGCTAGAACCGATCCAGAAAAAAGCGGTAAGATTCATATGTCATCGTTATGACCGTCACTTTTCACCCTCTTCTACTCTCTCTTCATTCAACTTAACTTCATTCTTGTCGCGTCGCCGAATAGAGTCACTGAAATTTTTGCACGGCATCGTCACGTCTTCAGTTAAACTGTCAAATTACAAGGACTACATAAATTTTGCACCCCAGTCAATGACGAGAAGCCATCACAACTTAAACTTGAAGCCTTATGCTCGAAATAACATGTTCAAGTTCAGATTTTTTCCCCGTTCCATTGAAGACTGTAATTCATTACCTGTGTTCGCTCACGCCCATCACCCAACTTCGTTGCCGACATCCATGACATGCATCTGTGATGTATACCCTCATCTATTTGGACATTTGTCATTGGTATCAGCTATTATGTTGCATCGTTTGTTTGTCTGGTATTCCTTTGTTTTATGTTTGACCTTGTATAACACACAACTGCATTATTTTACCTGTTTGTATATTTTTCATTGCTGTTTCTTAAAATTTCGCTCTTGAATTGCTTTGTAACCCCATTCCTGCCATAGCGCATTTCTCCGCTGCAGTATGCATAAATAAATAAATAAATAAATAAATAAATAAATAAATAAATAAATAATATTGTGAGTATGTGTAGCCATAAGTCCCTGCATGAAAAGGCCCCTGCGAACAAAGACAACTCACTGCTTTAAAAAAAGCTTCTCGGTTTGGATAGAGCGTGTATCTGACCATACTGAAGACACACATGACGTAGTTTGGCACCTTGAGAACGTCAAATAGTATTGCGACCCTTGTGGAATTCTTGATTTTTCTGACTTCGAGAGCCGTGGCGTTCCTCGGCTGTACGATGAGACTCCTAAAGTACTCATGATCAAATTCGAAATCGATGTTCTTGATGATTCCCTTGTATGTGTTGTCGGGCGTAGCGAGATAGGAGTTGTAGTTGGCTGAGCCGATGGAGATAGGTCCCGAATAGGTCTTGGCGTTTCGTTGCGAAGGTGTGCTGACCGCCAAAATGTTTTGCATGGCGTTGGGGCAAATGATGTCTTTCGCAGCATCCGCGAATAGGAGACCTGCCGCCATCACGAGAGCGTGGGCTATTTTAACTTGACTGACATTTTTAATGTTCAGGCCTCCTCGACGTCGGTCGATGACTCTGAAGTGCTCCCTCGGCAGGCGAGGCATTCTCGAGGCCGCAGCAAGACGTTTCTTCACGCTGGGAGGAGTGCGGGCTCGATCACCGAGCCGACGTCTGCCCGACCTTCGAAAACGTGATCTGCAGGGGCTGCGGAATCAGTTCTCCAAACGACCAACACGTCTATTCACCGAAGTGCGCCCTTTTCGGGGGATCTCAGCCCACAGCCGATAAGTCCTGCTAGCACAGATATCAAGTACCCTTCATCGTCACACGGAGAAGAAAGGAGCGCCGTGACTACAAGAAGGATTTTTCGCCGATAGGCGCGCAGTCTGGATCAGTCGTTCCAGTGCGGGACAGGAGCGAATCCCGGTAGCCGGGTGCGACCAGGGCACCATTGAGAGGGTGCTCAAGGGACCGACTGCCGCGAGCAGCTTCCAAAGGCCGCTCCTGCTCCAAGGGTCCGGCGGTTCGCATTCAGGCGCCTACTGCCGAGGGGACCGTTTGGGCTGATCGAGTAAAGGGACTTTCGAAAAAGGTGACGGGGAGTACGACACCAGAGCAATACAACGCAAGAATAGTACAGTTGGAACAGGAAAACGCGATGTTAAAGAACGCTATCGAACAGCTCAGGGCAGAGATGGCAGAACTGAGGTCGGCTGATAAGCGCGAGGCCTCGCAGCCTCCGCAACATGCCAGTGTGGAAACTCCCATGGAGGTTCCCGTCGAGGCACCCGCCGCGGCGCTTCCGGCCAAAAAGAGAGCTCTGGCGAAATCCGTTCGTGACGAAGGACACAAGGAATTTCACACTGAAGTGAGGGCTATGCTTCATTCACTCAGCGAAGCGGTCGCGATGCTTAACGCTAAGTTGGACGTCCTTGACGGCAAGTTCAATGCGCTGCAGACCAGAGCAAGCACATTGAAAGCTATAGGAGCGAAGCTCTGGAGCTTTGTGCTCTTTCGAACAGTGCGCCTTCTCCCGCCGACAACGCGGCACCTTCTAATATCCAAGAACTTCCAGCGGCTACACGTTCTAGCATTTTACTGGACAGGCTTACCAGTAGATCCAATCATGGAGGCGCATCTTAAAACAGTTGGAATCCGGCAATGGAATTGCGGGGTCTTTCAACGCAAGAGGGCTGTCTTCCAGCAATTCATTAGGTCCCATCCGGAGAAACCACATGTCATTTTACTTCAGCAAACACTTCCTGACGCGGTCATGCTAGCGGGTTACAAATCACACGTGGTTTACGGTGAAGGGAACAGGCGCATTTGCGCACTCGTCTCCAAACGATACACTTTTGTTGAGCACGATCTCTTTCTTGGCTCCAGTAAGGCAGAGCATTCGTTAGTTGAAATTATTCCTAGTGGTCAGCTTAAATGTATAGTGTCTTTATACTCCACATCTACAGTTAACCTAAGGATTTCAGAGTTTCGCAATGCTGTTTAGCAGGACAGCCGTTAAAGCCGGTGGTTCCCCGATGATCGTGGCTGCAGACTTCGCCCAGCACCGGGCGTGGGGTTACTCAAGATCGACAAGCAAGGGAGACAACTTGTGGCAAGCGGCGGCTAATCATGACCTCACGCTGGTCACTGACTCGGCCTTCCCGACCAGGATCGGCAACTCTTGTTCGAGGGACACGACAGTGGATTTAACTTTTGTCAAGAACGTAGGGGCTGTGTCATGGAACCTGAGCGAGGACCTAGGCAGCGATCAGAACATACTCGCCACACGCATCAACGTGAAGAGCAAACCGTTTAGGGAATTCACCATCATGGACTGGGATCACTTTCGCAAGATCAGAAAGGAGCGAGCGCCGGAACAGGCGCAGCTCAAAGAAGACGTCAAGTCAGCTACAAACAAGGTCCAGACGCACCTGGCGGAGATCGACAGAATGGACAGCCGCCTCGCACATCTTATGGAGGCCAAAAAGACGCTTCTCGGCAGGTGGAAGGGGCAGAGACTTAACCGTAGGCTCCACAAGAAGATCCCGGAGCTCAACCGAAGCATCGAGACCACTGCCAATCCCTCACCAGGCAGCAATGGGACAAGGTGTGTAACTCGGTGGACGGCCAAATGAGAGTCGGAGGCAAATGGAATTTACTCAAGCAGCTGCTGAACGACTCCCACACGAAATCAAATCAGCGTCCGGCCATTAGCAGAGTACTCCACGAGGCCAGGCAGTCCGACACGGAAGACGCCACCTTAGACGCACTGGCTAACAAGTACCTACCTATCGGTACTTCGAGTCCTGCGAACTACCCGTCCTACAAGGAGCCTTCCTGCCTGGCGCTTGCAAGCCTTTCAGTGTCAACGACGTCAGAGAGGTTCTTCAGAACCTCAATGGCAGATCGGCCCCTGGCCCCGTGGGCATCTCCAACAGGGCGCTTCGAAACCTGGAAGATAGCTCCATCGTATCCCTCACTGCAGAAATCAACTGCATCTGGAACGATGGCGTGGTCCCAGAGTCCTCGAAGACGGCGTCTGTCGGCTTGATCCCCAAGCCTGGTAACCTCCGGGGCTAGCTAATCTCAGAACCATCTCCCTCACGTCATGCGTGGGAAAGGTGGCAGAACACTTCATACACAACCGCATCTCTAGGCACATCGAGGAGAACAATCTCTTTCCGCACGTGATCTGTTCCCGCCCGTCTCTGTCGACGCAAGATGGGATGAAGTTGCTCAAGCACGAAATCATTTACAAGAACACGAGAGATGTCAGGGGCATCCTGGGACTCGATTTGGGAAGAGCGTTCAACAACGTCACCCACGCACACATTTTGGACTCCATTTCTGAGCTCGGGCTGGGCGAGACGTTTCACAAATTTGTAAGCTCGTTTCTACGGTCCAGAAAAGCCACGCTCAATATTGGCGATCTCACATCCGACCCTGTGGAACTAGGCCAGAAGAGTACTACTCAAGGTGCGGTAATCTCCCCGCTTTTATTCAACATAGCAATGTGTAAACTCTCCAAATCCCTATCCAGAGTCGAAGGCATCAACCACACTCTCCACACTGACGACATCACCGTGCGGGTGGACGTGGGGGCGAGGTCGAAACTGCGCTTCAGGAAGCCCCTGATCACACGGAACGTTTAATCAGCAACACTTGCCTAGGGGCTCTTCGAGCAAGTCGGAGCTCCTCCTATACCGGCCCGTCATGAGGGGTCCCAAACCCAAGGGTTGGGTGCCTCTGTCGGAAGTCGACCTCAAGCTCCGCACGAGTGACGGTAATGTGATTCTCAGGGTGGATGTCCTTAGAGTTCTCAGCATGCTGAATGAGTCAAACGGCTGTAACGGTCGAACGATCAACAAAATCACCGCGAAGACAGAGCACATGATCAGATTAATCAACAGTGTACATCGGTCGTTCAACCGCCGTTTACAACTCACTCTTACACCAGAACAGGAATTGGCCTCCATGGTGAAGTACTTGGCCACCACCTCCCACACGCTTTCTACAATTAAACCCTCGCCCTCAGTGTCCAGCAGCTGCAGAACATCTGTCCACGGCGGCGGTCAGCTCTGTGAAGCAGCAGAGGGCCGTAATAATCACTGGACCCGGACAGGCCGCCACTGGAAACTAAACATTGGAACGTTCAATGCAAGATCCCTCTCCAGCGAAGCTAGATTAGCGGAACTACTCGAGGAACTAGAGGGAGTTAGTTGGGACGTCATTGGCCTTAGCGAAGTTAGGAGAGCAGGTGAAGCTTACACAGTCTTAAACAATGGACATGTCCTCTGCTATAGAGGATTAGCCGAAAAGAGAGAATATGGCGTTGGGTTCCTAATTCACAAAGATATAGCGGGAAACGTAGATGAATTCTACAGCATTAACGAAAGGGTAGCATCCGTCATAATAAAACTAAATAAGCGGTATAAACTTAAAATATTCCAGGGATATGCGCCAACAAAGAGCTACGACGACGAACAAGTGGAGCAGTTCTACGAGGATATCGAATTAGCAATAAAGACAGTACGGACACAATACACAGTAGTCATGGGGGATTTCAACGCAAAAGTAGGGACAAAACAAAGTGGAAAGCAGGCGATTGGCAACTACGGCGTCGGCCGTAAGAATAACCGTGGGGAAATGCTCGTACAGTTTGCCGAAAGAAACCGACTCCGAATAATGAACACGTTTTTCAAGAAACACAAGAATGGGAAGTGGACGTGGAAAAGTCCTAACGGAAAAAGAAAGAATGAAATCGACTTTATAATGTGCGAACAACCAGGTATAATTCAAGACACATAAGTAGTGCGGAATATAAAATTCAGTGATCACAGATTAGTAAGGGCAAAGATTATACTTAACCTAAAGAAAACAAGAACTAAATTATTTACTAGAAAAAAAATGCAATCTAGAGGTAATCAGGGCGAGCGACGAAGAATTTAAAGTCGCCCTAAGGAACAAGTTCGAGGCCTTAGGCGAAAACGGTGACGATTTAGAAGAAATAAACAAGACCATAGCGAAAACAATCCTTCAAACAGCGATGGAAGTCGGGGGTAAAACAACAAAGCAAGCCACAAGTAAGTTGACCCAATCTACCAAGGACTCAATAAAAAACGCCAACAAATGAAAGTAACTTCGTCAAAAGATAAGATAGAATTCGCAGAACTATCAAAATTGATCAGTAAAGCCAGGCAAAGAGATGTAAGAAACTTTAACACAAGAGAAATAGAGAAAGCAGTAGAAAAAGGCACAAGCATTAAATCGGTCAAAAAGAAACTGCACTTAGGGCAAAATAAAATGCATGCGCTAAAAGATAAACAAGGTAACGTTATCAATAGTTTCAACGAAATAGTAAAGGTAGCAGAAGATTTCTACTCTGAACAGTACAGTTCTCGGACAGACCATACAGCGTTAATAGAAATAGAACCAGAGGAGGACACTGAAATTCCATGTATAACCGCTGACGAAGTCAACAAAGCTGCCAAAGGCATGTCCCGCGGTAAAGCAGCTGGTGAAGATGGTATAACAGCCGACTTGATCAAAGACGGAGGAGATATTTTACTTGAAAAACTTACATCGCTCTTCACGAAATGTGTCAAGACATGTAGTGTACCGCGCAGTTGGAAAAATGCTAATATAATCCTTATCCACAAGAAAGGTGACATAAAGGAGATAAAGAATTACAGACCAATTAGCCTACTCCCAGTAATATACAAGCTACTCACAAAAGTAATTTCTACGACGATAAGAGAAACCCTCGACTTCAACCAACCGAGAGAACAAGCTGGTTTTAGGAAAGGTTACTCGACAATCGACCACAGCCACGCAATCAACCTAGTAATTGAGAAGTACGCGGAATATAACAAACCTCTTTATGTGGCGTTTATCGACTACGAGAAAGCATTTGACTCCATAGAAATACAAGCAGTTCTAGAAGCTCTACGTCGACAAGGGGTCCCTGGCGTATACGTGAAAATCGTAAACAACATATACAAAGATTGCACAGCAGAGACAGGGAGATACGATATCCCCGTTGCTATTCACTGCATGTTTAGCGGAAATCTTTAAAAGTTTAGACTGGGAAGACAAGGGAATTCGAATAGACGGAGAATATCTAAGCAATTTGAGATTTGCAGACGACATTGTGCTCTTTAGCAATGATGGAGACGAACTACAAAACATCATTGATGACCTAAACAGGCAAAGTATTAAAATTGGGTTAAAAATGAATAGGCAAAAGACCAAAGTTATGCTCAATACCCTAGCTAAGGATCAGGAATTTAAAATCAACAATGAACCCTTACAACGTGTGAACGAATACGTATACCTGTGACAGTTAATAACAGGAACACCTAACCATGAAAAAGAAATTCTCCGTAAAATAAGGATGGGCTGGAGCGCATTCGGAAGGCATTACAAATTAATGACTGGAAACTTACCGCTCTCACTAAAGCGAAAAGTATTCAATCACTGCATTCTCCCAGTACTAACGTACTGTGCAGAAAAATGTGGAGGATAACGAAAAAACTAGAAATGAAACTAAGGAGCACGCAACGTGCAATGGAAAGAAAAATGATATGGGTAACGCTAAGAGATAAAAAACGAGCGGAATGGATCAGAGAACAGACAGGAGTAGCCGATATTATTATATCAATTAAAAGAAAGAAGTGGACCTGGGCAGGACATGTCATGAGGAGGAAAGATAACAGATAGACAGTAAGAGCGACGGAATGGATACCAAGAGAGGGAAAACGCAACAGAGGCAGGCAAAGGTTAGATGGAGCGATGAAATTAAAAAGTTTGCGGCCATAAAGTGGAACCAACTCGCTCAGGATAGGGTGGATTGGAAATCGTTGGGAGAGGCCTTGATTGATTGATTTGTGGGGTTTAACGTCCCAAAACCAGTTCTGATTATGAGAGACGCCGTAGTGGAGGTCTCCGGAAATTTTGACCACCTGGGGTTCTTTAACGTGCACTGACATCGCACAGCACACGGGCCTCAACATTTCGCCTCCATCGAAATGCAGCCGCCGCGGCCGGGATTCGATCCCGCGACCCTCGGACCCTCAGTGGACCTAAACAGGCTGATGATGATGATAATGATGATAATGATGATGTCCAACAGACGGGGAGGTCTCAGAGAAGACAACCTCCTCAGGCTCTTTCACGGCTTCCTTATGAGCCACATCACGTAACGGGGCCGCCATGCACTGCTGGCACGGCCACGAGAAGAGGAATCTGGAATCGCTAATGAGGAGGAGCATAAAAAGGGTGCGGGGCATTCCCATGCAAGCCAGCACCAAGCGACCCACGCTGCTAGGGGTTCACAACACCCTGGAAGAGATCATGGACGCACAGGAATCTGCTTAGGTAGCTCGGCTTTCGTCTACGCGGGCCAGAAGGAATATTTTAGCCGTTCTCGGCTTCAATCCCACGCTAGTCGAGGAGCGGCGACATTAGCTCTCTGACGCCCAAAGGGCCAGCATTCAGGTCTCTCCTTTTCCTCGTAACGTTCATCCACGGACCACGGTACAACGTCGGCAGACGCAGGGCCCGGGCCGTCGTGCTGCTTAGACACGTTAGGAACGAACCTCACTCAGCTTTCTTTGTCGATGCGGCCTAGTATAGTCGCTCGGCCAGGTTCGTTGCCGTAGTCATCGATCACAAGGGTTTGATCCGTAACTCCACATCTTTCAAAGATTCTACTCCTTTGAAGGCCGAGCAGGCGGTCATAGCTCTCGCCTCTTCGATGATAGTAAATCAGAAATATACAAACTCTAGATCGGCTTTTAGGGCCTTTGCTTCTGGCTCCATTTCCGCCGAAGCCTCTAAAATTCTCCGGAACTATCTCCGGAAGGTAGTCTTCCGGAGACTGTCTCCGGAAGACTATCTCCGGTTTCCGGAACATCTGCATTCTCAGCTAGATTCCCTCACCAACCTCAATGAAACTGCTCATTCTCAGGCGCGCGCTCTAACCTTCCGCGCTGGGATGGACGCCGGTCTTCAGGAGGGGTGGGGCGAATTTAAAGACATTTTATTCACGTTTAATGAAGTCACAAAACACTATCAAATGGGCAGACGGACTTTCCCGCCCTCGCACAGTAAACTTCAAGTCAACCTGCCCGAACTGCGGGTCGGTTAGCAACTTCGAACATATGCTCTGGCGGTTCCCCTCGTTACATGGGCCCAATCAAGTCGCCGAGGAGGATTGGAATTCTACCATCAAGAGTTCCGAGCTTTTTCCACAACTCCGGGCTGTCCAGAGAGCCCACGATGCAGCGGTGAGGCTATAGGTCACCCTATGCCCACGTGGGACAAGTCCGCAGTGCTGCTCTAAGGGCGGCGCTTCTCATGACCTAATTAAAGGTTCTTTGTCTGTCTGTCTGTCTGTCTGTCTGTCTCGGTTCGGGTAAGAAGTGAACCCAGGCCTCGAGGTACCGGCCGAGTACTCTTCCATTCATTCACGGCTGCTTTCAGGTGTGGAGCGTGGGCTGATTGCAAGCGACATGCTTTCACATACCTATGTGTAAGCAGTCTATATATATATATATATATATATATATATATATATATATATATATATATATATATATATATATATATATATATATATATATATATATATATGTGTGTGTGTGTGTGGGGGGGGGGGGGTGTAAGCAAGAGATGGAAGGAGAAGGCGACGAAGAAGAAGGGGCGCGTGCAGTGGAATAAAACCATGGCGCAACAACCACGGCACGACTCCCGTCTATAGCGTTACACGAGTCGACAGGATGGAGACCTGGCAGCCACCTCATCAGCCTCACATCAACAACGACAGCCCAAACACCATGCCTTGACCGAGAGTCGATCTCAGACACTGACATCTGCTGCATGCTGTGACCACCTTCATGGCAGCATCATCGGCAGATCTAAGCATTCCTAAGTACTCCGGATCAGCGGACGATGGACCCGTGGAGGACTGGTTCGACCTATTCGAACTCCACGCTACCGCTGCATCGTGGTCGGAACGGGACATGGTCGCCAAGTTCAATGACTACGTAACCGGTGAGGCCTTCCGATATTATCTGACGTTCATATTCCAAAACGATGAAACGTGGGAAAGGATTAAAGAGGAAATGATCACCAGATTTAAAGAATGCCATCAAGATTCATCTGCAATTCACCCGACAGAGACATTTAAGTTCATTCGGCACAGTCACAAGCAGTCTTCACGCGGCAATCGGGTTTGCGGAACGTGGCCTCATATTAGGAATTTGTCGACGGTTGTGCCATGTTATAATTCGCCTGAGTATATGAAACGCATTCGAACGCCGAGCACGAATCTACAATTCCCAACAGTGAACCGAAACCCTGCCCCACCTGAAACACATCGAAACCATATCCCCAAAAGGCCCCACCTCCCACCAGCCTTCCGATCTGCTGAAAAGTCGCCAACGTCTACTTCTTCGCTTGGCTGTAGTGCTGGAGTCATTACTCAACCATCGCATGCACTTGGTTTGTCGTCTCGCACACGTAGGCCACCACCTGGCTTTGCAACAAATGCCTCTTCTGTGGCTCGCAATGGCCCCCGCATGCGTCGCAGGGCTACTACGTCCACGGTAGACGAGCTGATCCAGCGGGAGAATCCAGCAGGAGATCCAGCGGGAGATCCAGCGGGCCCTTTCACCGAGGCCCACGAGAAAAAAGGGTTCAGCACAATGATTTCGCAAGACGACACACAGTTTCAATCGACACAAGCTCAAGCCATGCATGCTGCGATGTCATCCAGCGACCAGCTACCTGAAGGTACAACCGATGTTGAAGTAGCCGTGAGTACAAGCCTCAGCGACGAAAGCAAGAAGACACTGCACAGCGTCGAAGGAGCCTCTGGAGACCATTCTGCCAATTATGGTACACTATCATCACTACCCGTCAAGCCTCAAAATACTCCACCGGGTAAGAGCTTTGCGCTGACCACCAAGTCCACATGTGACGAATATCAGACGTTTGACCGGAAAAGAGCGCCACATCAACAATCTCCGGAGCAACATCAGACAGCCAAACAAGGGCAAGCCGAAGAGCCTCTGCGACAGCCAGAGAGACATCACCAAACGAAAATGTTATCAAAACCCCACTTGCGGCTTAAAGAAGGTCGTCTGGAGAAAATCACACTAGAGCGAAGGCAAGTTCGCAATGAACGACACCTTCACCGAAATAAACGCCATGAAAAACGCCTTTTATCCCAGCGGTCCAGGCAGTGCCTACAGTCAAAACAGGTGGAACAACGCCACAGAACGCGACAAAGGATCAAGCCGACCCTATGCATTCCGAAAGAACATGGACATCGCCCCATTCGCTTCATGCAACGCACGCACAACTTGGAAGCATTACGTGTCTACGGGCCACGACAAACACTTCGGCGCTCACGACATCCGATGTGTGGATACTACAACATGCACATGCCTAATGCGGTTATGATGTGGTCGCGAACTGCATCCCCATCAGTATCGACGCTCAGGGCATGCTTACGTTGTCCGGTCTGGAACAGCCAGCCCCGGCCGCCAGAGATCTAGATTTCTCCGGACTGCACCACCCTCCACTCTGAAGCTTTTGCAAGTTTACGGGAACCAACTTGCGAAATGTGAAAGTGTCTGCGCATTGTGACTTTTCCTTTTTGTGGGTGTTTCCTCTCCTTAGTCTGTTTTTTTATACTTTTACTGCTTTTACTTCTATCGGGGGGAGGGGGAATCCTGTGACGTACGTAGCAAGCAAGAGATGGAAGGAGAAGGCGACGAAGAAGAAGGGGCGCGTGCAGTGGAATAAAACCATGGCGCATCAACCACGGCACGACTCCCGTCTAAGCGTTACATATATATAGCAGTCATGGTGGTGAGGCCATCGGAATCGGTGACAGGAATGTGGAAAGCGTTTATTCAACGTTTCAGCCGGACACCGGCCTTCATCAAGAATGCCTATGGTTGTATATCCGCTTCTATCTATACCTGTCTGAGAGAGCTTTTTCTTTAAAAAAGAAAAAGAAAGAAGAAAGAAAAGAACATAGAGAGAATAAGAAAAGAAGAGAAAAGAAAGGAAAAAGCACAGGAAGGATAGAGGACCTGAAAGAAACGGACCGAAGAGTGGAATTAACGCAGACGACGTGCGTCATATGCGAGCACCACCTCCCCCCCCCCCTTCACCCTCCCCTCTTTACGAAGTGGTTTTCGTGGCCCGATCCAACTGCGGCGTGATAGGTCACATATCGCGGTATTGTGATCGCCCCCGAATGCCACGCTCTGAGCGATGGCCAAGCCATGTGCAGCAGGAGGAGTGTCCAACCTTTTCACGAGCACTGGTATACCCAAGGCTTCCCAGACAGCAGCTTCTGGCATGGGCACACGCGGAACGAGTCGCCAACATCTGACCGAAGTGTGACGCCACCTCGAGCCCCTCGACTGCGCCGGTCGCCATCGCCACGTCGGCGCTCTCCTTCACCACATCAGGAAAACTAGACAGTGTGGCCGATGGGGGTGAAGTCGCTGGTGACACACTGCGAAAAGACATACCTCCACCGATGTTTATGTTGAAAAACAAAGTACAAATAGACCTTTTTCAAGCTATCCCAGAAGCCACTGCGAGCGCGTAGTGCAGTATGGGAAATGTGTACATCGGCGGAGGTAAGCTCGGTTCAAGCAAGCGCCCGACGCAGTGGCAGCTGTGGGTTCGAAGCTACGACGCCGTAAGAATCGAATCCGAGTTTGGTGAATGCAGTCTGTCGACGTAGCCTGTTCATCCGCATCGTGAAACGTGCGTAACATTTACATTTGCGCGTACGAAAACGATGTACGTACACAAAACAGGCGCACGCTCAACGTGGCTATACTCTCCTTTGCTCTCGAACATTTTCAGGGCAGCATCTTCAGAATAACTGATCAACTCCATCGCGTGAGCTGCAGCAACGACATTTGTCACTTACATGACAGCTGTGATCGTAATGTCAACATCACAAAACTCGACAAATAAACACAAAAACTAAAATTCACACACTCAGTCTCAGTACTGCAATAAAAATGTTCACGCAACAGGATAGTTAACACATAACATTTCAGAAAAACGAGATCACACACATGTTCGCACAGCAGTCCGTGTGAACATCTAGGCTCGCAAATCTTCTCTTCTTCGTGCAGCAGTTAAGATTACAGAGCATCGAAGTGTACGCGATCGCATGTGCGATATTTCACCGACACAGCTGGACATGGCACGTCGGCGGAGCTTGCATACATCAAGGACCACTGTCAACAAAATGTGGTTTTATTGAAAAGGGAATCAAGCGACAGTAGCGAGTAGCGGGAACAGAGCCCAGCGGGACGGAAGAAAAGTATACACGCACCAAGCACGAAGGGGTACCAAAATGAGCCGGAATAACCCACGCGGTAAATGGAAAACCATACACGTTTAATTAGAGAACAATGAATTACAGTACCTAGAAAGAACGAAAGGGAAGGGGTCAAGGGCTCGTTCTTTATTTGTTAGAAACAACTTAATGAGCAAACAGACAATGAAGCGGTATCCGCAACAGACTTCGTTCATGCACTGCGCACAGTTCGTTCGTTTAGCACACACTGCCCGTTGGTCTACTTCGTCGTCGCAAACACATCGCTATTTTGCAGTTGCCTGCGTAGGACCACACTGCAATGCCGACACAAACACGTACACAGGAATGCAGCGTCCACACCTCGGTGTTCTCCGCACACGCGGAATGGAGATACAAGCACATGGTCACTCGCAAACGCACGTACACTGCCGAGACTCCGGGAAACTACGTTGACGAGACATCGCACACCCCGTACGACCAGTCCGACCCCCGCGAATGACCCCCTTGCTCCCCTCCTTTTTCATTGTCCCGTGCAGCTGTGCGCCTGCTTACAAAAGAAAACACACAAAAAATGCGTTTAGCCTCCCATGCTCCCATGTCACTCACTTACTCGGAGCGGAAGACGCGCTTGGAAAGGCTTCGCTCTGCTGGGCGGCTGGATGTACAGTACACACATTTCCCAGAAGCACTTGCGCGCCCACGGGTGGCGCTGCGGTGCTTGAAAAAGGTATATTCCTGTTGATGGTGTAGATACAATGGCCTTGGTGGACACTGGGGCTACTGTTTCTATTATGAGTGCTTCTTTTAAAATGCGTTTAGGACACAAAGTTATGTTCCGGTGGGAGAAGAGTGCAACATCCTCTGGGGTGAGTGGCGATCCGTTGCACCCCGTTGGTGTTTGTACCGCAAAAGTATGCGTGGGCGATCATGTGTTCACAACAGAATTTACTATTCTCTCAAGGAGCACCCATGACATAATTCTTGGCATTGACTTCCTTAGTGCTCATTCCCACAGCCGTCAAACGGCCCGTCGCGTCACCGTCACGGCGCCGGTTCTCGTCAGGGGAGAGGGTTTCCGAGTCGTTTTCTCCTCGAAAACAGGTTGACGGAAGCGTAGAGCAATGGTCTACGTCGCCGTCAACCCGTTTTTGAGGAGAAAACGTCTCGAAAATCCTCTCCCTTGACGAAAACCGCTGCCGTGACGGTGACGCGACGGGCCGTTTGACGGCTGTGTGAACGAGCACTTAGAATCTGTGGTGCCACTGTCGATTGCAGAAACGGGGAGATGTACTTTAGCGACCTTGTACCTGACGGACTGATGGAGGAAGCGAACAGTGAACGTAGTTCGCTCCAAGTTGTTGAAGATTCTGTAGTTCCAGCATTTTGTGCTTTGTGCGTCCCGGCAGCTTGTGATGTTCGCAACAGCAACAGGGTGTTTGACGCAATGGTGGAGCCCATTCATTTGGACTGTATGAGGAAGAACACGTTAGTGCCCCATTGTATAGTGTCAGTTGTGCAAGGATGTACTGGAGTATTGGTCATTAACTATTCAACAGAATCAGTTGTTCTACCTGCTGGCCTCAAACTCGCCATATGCAAAGAATACGTACCGACGGCTGTGACTGTTCTCAGTGACAAGAGTTGCGATACGGGCTTGTTGGTGGTTCATATTAAACGTAATTTGATGTAGCGCAAAAAACAAGACACGGACAACAAGAAGGCACATATGGACACCACACAGCGCTACTAGCAACAACAAGTTTATTTTCAAAATCAGACCGCTTGTAAACCATAATCGCCAAGCAGAATGGTCAGCACGTGGGATCACTCAGATAAAAGAAACAACAGTGCCACACATCAAAAACGAAATCAGAACATAGAACACCATCTATCACCGCTTACGCAGAAAACCCAGTTCCTTATGTGACAAAGCTATCGAAGGCTTACTAATACACAAATCACCAAGTGCATCGATACGTTCCGCTTCCACGATTAGACGCGTGATCTCATCCTTATGTCGACCAACGATGACAGTGTTCTGGAACAAAGGCCGGCAACCACATGCATGAACGTGGAGAGCGAGAAACCCTTCAGGTGGCAATTTACTCGACTTGTACTTGTGCTCTTTCAACCGTTCATTCACGCACCTGCTAGTTTGGCCGACATATTGTTTCCCACACGAGAACGGAATACAATAAATAACACACGTCTTGCACTCAACACCAAAATTGTTTGTATGCTTTCTTGTGCACATAACTTTTTGCCTTCTAGATGGATTAGTCAATGAACACAATTTCCCGAGTTTATCGGGCACAGAAAATACCACCCTAATATTGTCACGTACAGCTACCTTCTTGAGATTATGGGACAACTGGTGAACATATGCAATTACGGCCGTGCGTCTAATTTCTGCCGTTCTGTGATGATGGGCGTTAGCATGCTTTGCACTTCCGCGAATTCTTTTTAGCTCTTTTTCTACAACAGAAACTAAAACATGATCTGGATAGCCAGATTCTTGCAATCGTATGATCTGATTATGGAAGCTCTGCTTAGTTAAGTGGGCACATGACTTGTTCAATGCATTACTGAGGCATGTCGTCACAATACCTCTCTTGGTTAGTTTTGAATGATTCGAATGAAATGGGAGCAAGGCTTTTTGAGCACGTGGGTCATAGCACCAGCATAGCCGGTTGTCAAAACAAACGAGTCTTAAATCTAAAAACCTAATGCTACCATCAATCGGCCACTCAACAGTCACTTCAAGCGGCTTAAGACCAACGCGAAACACATCCAACACATTGGTGCTAGCACTTTTGAAATTTTCCCACGAGCTGTCGATAAAAATAATAAAATCATCCACATAACGAAAAACTTTCTTCACATTTGTTCCTTCGAGACGACAAGCCAAGTCTCTGTCAAGTTCCGCTAAAAACAGGTTGCTTAAGACAGGCGCTATACATGACCCGATGCAGATACCCTTTTTTTCCAAAAGAACATCATTGTTCCATTCAATGAACGTCGATGTAAGATAAAATTTCAGCAAAGTAATAAAACCATCAGGAGACACACCCGAATCAACAGAAAACTTGACTACCCCAAATTGGTCAATGCTACTTTCAACACATTTTAGCAATTGTGGATGGGGGATGGAATAGTATAGATCAGTCACATCAATAGAGAAGGCTTTTAGCCCTTCATTTTTATGAGCTTCCATGAATTCTAAAATGCGCTGTGTGGTGTCCATATGTGCCTTCTTGTTGTCCGTGTCTTGTTTTTTGCGCTACATCAAATTACGTTTAATGTTCTCAGTGACTCTCCGGAAGGCGATCCAGTGAGCAGCTGTTTAGACGATTCGAAAATTCCGGATATGATCGACAAGTCTCTCACAACAAGCAAGCGCCGTATGCTTCTCGACGTTCCGTTAACAGGATCGTTCTGTTAACAGGATGTTAACACGCCACAGGATCGATACGGGGACCGCCCATCCGGTTCGACAAAAACCGTACCAAGTGTCACCGTCTGAGCGCAAGATAATCGACGATCAGGTCCGTGAAATGCTGCAGAAAGGCGTCATCCAAGAATCATCCAGTCCTTGGACAGCTCCGGTTATACTTGTCAGAAAGAAAGACGGTTCCTGGAGATTCTGTGTCGATTATCACCGCCTGAATTCAATCACAAAGAAAGACGTTTATCCGCTCCCACGAATTGATGACGCCCTGGACTATCTTCATTCGGCGTCACATTTCTCTTCTACAGATTTACGTTCCGGTTACTGGCAGATACCTATGCATCGGGCGGACAAAGAGAAGACGGCGTTCATAACACCGGACGGACTGTACGAATTCAACGTCATGCCATTTGGCTTGTGTAATGCGCCCGCGACATTTGAACGGTTTATGGACACCATCTTAAGTGGCCTAAAGTGGAACATCTGTATGTGTTATCTTGATGACGTTGTGATAGTCGGGCGCACATTTGGGGAGCACAATGAACGAGTGCGTGTTGTTCTGGAATTCATTCGAAATGCTGGGCTTGTTCTTAATGCGAAGAAGTGCCGTTTTGATGAACGACAAACGTTAATTCTTGGACACCTCGTCAGCAAAAATGGCATCAGGCCGGACCTGTAACAAGACAGCGGCTGTGGAAGCTTTTAAAGCACCTCGCTCCACGCGGGATCTGCTTCTTGGGCCTCTGCTCTTATTTTCGCCGATTTATCCCTGCATTTGTCGATGTTGCCTTTCCCCTGTCTTTCCTTCTTCGCCAAGGCGCTCGTTTTGAATGGACACATCACTGCGAGACTTCCTTCAACCAAATGAAGTTCTTACTCACGTCACAACCTATCCTCCGGCATTTAGATCCTTGCGCACCGACTGAGCTTCATACGGATGCAAGCGGCATTGGTATCGGCGCTGTTCTAGTCCAACGTTACAGTCAGAAGGAACATGTCCTTGCATACGCCAGCCGCACTTTGAGCAAGCCAGAACGTAATTGCACCGTGACAGAGCAAGAATGTCTGGCTCTCGTCTTCGCTGTGCAGCGGTTCCGCTCCTACCTGTATGGTCGTCACTTTCAAGTTGTCACTGACCACCATTCCCTCTGCTGGCTTGTGAACCTGCGAGATCCGTCCGGCCGTCTTGCACGTTGGGCACGTTGCTTGCAGGAGTACGACTTCACGATATTGTACAAGAGCGGCAGGAAACACGCTGATGCAGACTGCCTTTCACGGATGCCACTTAACAGGAAGGTGCGCGACGCTAAAAACTTCGATCACCTGATTGCGTCACTAGCAACACTTTTCCCGGATAAGGCAACGTTTGAAACTGAGCAGCGTAAGGACCTAAGGTTGAACCCATTATTCGCCGCCGCACGAGCGTCTACGATACAAGGCCGTTTCTGCGTTCGAGATGGACTACTGTACAGGAGGCGTTCTCCGCTACGGGCGCCCGCTTTCTGCGGTTGTTCTGGAGACACCATGTTCATCTGTTCTACGTGCAATGCACGACGATGCCACTTCGGGCCACCTGGGAACTGCGCGGACGCTCCATCGTACGCAGGAACGCTTTTACTGGCCGCGCATGCGCCAGTCAGTTGAGTCGTATGTGGCCAGTTGTACCCAATGCCAGGCGCACTAATCGCTTACTGTGGCCCCAGCTGGACCTCTAGAACCGGTGACGCCTCCCAGTACTCCATTTGAGCAAGTTGGCATTGACCTCATAGGGCCTTTCCCGGGTTCCTCTAAAGGGAACCGTTGGATTGTGGTGTATGCTGACCATCTCATCCGTTACTGCGAGACGGCCGCCTTGTCATCCGCGACTGCTAGCGAAGACTGCTCCTTCCTACTGCATTCCATCATACTGCGACACTGCCCACCCATAGTTATAATAAGTGACCATGGGCGTCAGTTTACAGCAGACGTCGTTGAGCAGGTCCTCCGTATGTGCGCCTCTAAATTCAGACACTCGACGCCTTACCACCCGCAGACGAATGGCCTCACGGAGCGCACAAATCGGACACTGGTCAACATGCTTTAGATGTACGTTGAAGCCAACCATAAGGACTGGGACGACGTCTTACCGTTCATAACGTACGCATTTAACACTGCACAACATGAGACCACCGGTTACAGCCCGTTCTTTCTCCTTTACACTCTACCCCCACGCTATACTCTGGATACAATATTTTCCTTTACTGACCACGCCGACCCTTCTATAGCTGAAATTATCTGCCTCGCCGAAGAAGCTCGTCGTATTACCCGCCTGCGTACCATAGCGTCACAAGACCGATCAAATATTTATGACAGCAAGCGTCGACACGTCACGTATGATCCGGGAGACTTCGTTTGGCTGTGGAAGCCCTCGCGACAGCGTGGCTTGTCCCAAAAACTCTCGCCCATTACACTGGACCATTCGTTGTCCTCGACCGCTTGAGTGCAGTTGACTACCGAATAGCCCGCATCACTGCCAACGGAAGACACTCTACCAAAACCGAGGTCACGCACGTCGCCCGCCTGAAGCCCTACACTCGTCGAGATGCCGAATGATGCACGGCGCGCTTCGTCTGCGATGGGGGTAATATTACGTTGCGTATGTGCCACAAGGTATATGTGCCACAAGGAGAGGAAGAAGCAGAGCGGACGGTGAAAGAAGACGACGTTTGAGCAGTTTCGGTAGCGTAAATGACTCTTGGCCAATCCCCCACGGTGGGTAAGTGCCGTAGTTCTACAGGAGGAGCATCATCATCATCATCATCGGTAGCGTTAATGTGCCACAATTGAGGGAAACAACAACAACATTCGGTAGCGTTGGTCTGTGTGGGCTTCCCCCGGTCTACGCCTTTTAGTGTAGACCGGGGGAAGTCAACACCGCGGAGCACACGGCAGGCATCCCGGGTGCCCCGCACTTCGACACCGACGAAGAAGTGCCCTCCACAGCCATCGAACCAAGTGGACCCGGGCCAACGACCGCGGCCTGCTATACTAGAGCTGGCACCAGCGACCACCAGTCGTACGAGGGCTGCTGCACCACCTGGGGCACGCCGGGACACCGCGACACTAAAAAGGTACGATCTCCGGAGACCTTGCGGTCCAGCGAGCCGCGTTTGCACGAAGTGACAATCCGGCGGCGCGGGCGGGAGAATGCCATTTCGGTCAGCCGATCTGAATCAGGGAACAGGCTCAAATTTTCTTAAAATTAGAAAGCTCGTTGACAAACGTATACGGCACGAGCTTCGCGTGAGTAGCCTAAAAACGTACCTACTGGCAGGTACGGCACCGAGGGGACTGCGCCTATCGGTAAAACCACCAATGACTAATTTTTCAAATACGGAAATCGAGGAATCGAACAAAATTCTCAATCATGCCACAATCGAGCTAACTTATGTCACCGTCCAACACAGTGAAAGAACTTTGACATCCTTAAAAAATCAGGAGTGGTATTTGAAGAACAACTTTCCCCTTTCCGAGTCCGAGACCATCGAACTCGGCGCATTCGAACAGAAAAAAAGAATGGAAGTGGAGAAGACTAAAAAGAAAAAATTCGACCGAGATAACGTCCCGTCACAAAAAAGGCCCACGGCGCCCAACACAGAAAAGATTAGCCCACTTCATCCTACAAACAATTCTCAAAAAGATTACGAGGCACTCCCCACAACTAACAAACACAATGTGATCAATCTTGTGATGCGGAACTTAGTAAAGAGTAATTGGCTGCGCTATCACGTGGACTCACCTTCTGGCCAAGCAATGGAAGCTACGCAGAATTCGCTCTTTTAAAGGACCTGGACGCCTTCACACGAAATTTACGATTGGAAGAATATTTCTTTAACAAACCGTAAAAGGAAAAAAACCATTGTTTCGTGGTGTCGTAGGACGACAATGGACTCCGGATTCCCACAGGGACAGACACCTCGACAGGTATATTGAGGCAGTTCAAAAATACATCATACATGCGTACAAGATGCGCCAACCAGGCAACTTGGAAGATATTGTTATAAAACCGGCTGACAAGGGGGGCGCTATTGTACTCCTAAATAAATCAGACTACATTGAGGAACGTATTCGACAACTGAACAACAAGCAGTTTTACAGACTCCTTGATTTGTACCCCACGGCCAAACACAAAGAAATAGTTGTGACAGCTCTGCAGCAACTCACACTCAAGGGCGAGATCGATCCATAGTTGCGAAATTCACTGGTCGCGTCCCATTCGGCACCAGGGCGTTTTTACATGCTACCCAAAATTCACAAGGAGGGTAACCCTGGTAGGCCTATCATATCAGGCACAGGAACCCTAACCGTACCCTTATCTAGTTATATAGACTCATTAATCAGAGACATACCACCTACATATGAATCGTTCTTACGCGACACAAACCATTTCCTCCGCGAAATATCGGACCTAAAAATACCAGGTGGCGCTTTTCTTGTGCTATTGGACGTTAGCACACTCTACATGAATATTCCGCATGACGACAGCATAAGAGCTCCCGTGGAGTCCTATAGCAACCACAACCCTACCGCATATCCAGACCAAAAAGGTAATTGGAATCCTAACGGGGCTTGTCCTGGAATACAACAGCTTTGAATTTAATGATCGGTACTAACTTCAACCCAGCGGCACGGCAATGGGCACCAAGATGGCACCAAATTACGCTAACAAATTTATGCACCACATAGAATCCAGTTTATTATCGTCGTATAAGATTAGGCCGTTGTTCTATAAACGCTACCTGGACGACATATTCTTGATTTGGTCTCATTCAGAGAACGAACTTCTCAAGTTCATACAGGTCTTCAACGAAGTGCACCCAAGTATTTCTCTTACGCACTCTTATTCTAACACCGAAGTAAATTTCCTTGATGTTCACTACGGATAGAAGACGGTGCGCTAGCCATGAGCGTATACGGAAACCTACGGATAGGCAACAGAACCTGCATTTCAATAGCTGCCACCCGCGCCACGGTAAAACTAGCATTCCTTATTCTCAGGCACACGGATTCAAAAGAGTATGCTCCCGCACGGAATTCCACAAAAGCACCTTGTCGATCATTGAGGGTGCGATTACGAAAGCTGAAATTCTCGACCGCCAGGTGCTCCTGTATGACCAAAAAGACACCAACCACGAACGCCGAAGAAACCTTGTTCTAACCTTTACTAGCAATCCACCCAACGTTAATAAAATCTTGAAAAAGAACATTTTAACATATTGGAACAAAGCGAGCGACTCTCCAAAATTTTTACCGATCCTCCGCGTGTGGTATATAGGCAACCGAAAAGCATAAGGGATCACGTTGTACATTCAAAAATAGGAACAGCGCCTCTCGGCGGGTGTCGACCTTGAAATCCAGATGCGGCGTGTGCAAACACATCCAGAAAGCACACATTCGAATTTTAAACACATAATAAAAGGACAACTCGACTGCGACTCAAACAATGTGATTTATCTCTTAGAGTGTGGAATGTGTAACGTGCAGTACATTGGACAGACAGACACACCATTCAGGATAAGGTTCAACAACCATCGGTCCCATGTGCGCTCACTACCAGGCCTTCCGCTCTCTAAATACATCAACTTGAAAGGTCACAGGTTTGAGGATGTCAGGGTAACACTACTGGAAAGCAACTTTCGAAGCACCAGAGAACGTGAGCAACGGGAATCCTACTTTATCTACAAATTTGGCACATGCAAACACGGCATAAATGAACATCCAGGCCCTCTCTCGGTGTTACGATCATTAGGAAGTGAACAGTCGAACGTTAAAGAACCCCAGCTGGTCGAAATTTCCGGAGACCTCCACTACGGCGTCTCTCATAATCAGAGCTGGTTTTGGGACGTTAAACCCCATCAATCAATCAACTTTGTATCCTCTATTACAATATCGGCCATTCCCGCGAGTTATCATTGCCTCCTTCGACCGTTCGAACATTTTTTAAAGCTTTGTGCGCCCTATTCTGTCGGCCTGGCCCTGTTGGCATTTCCCGTGTAGTGGAAGCCGACACACGCAACGTGGCTCCGGAGATCGTACGACAGGAGGTGACAAGACGTCATTGTGGTGTACATAGAATTTGACTGCTTCAAGACCTCGTCTTTCTGTGCGGCTCTTTTCCTTCATCTCGTCTTTTGTTCTCCCCTGCCTACCACACCCCACTGCTCCGAATGCCTGTTGGAAATGGTGGCTGCAATCAGGAACACGAGTGCTGCGCCCTTCATGCCCGAATACGACCCCCACCCCCGCTCCTTCTACACCGTTCTTCCCTCCTGGGGGTTACTGTGCAGCGGCATCGCAGAGGCAATAGCCAAACCACTTAAGGCACGCCACAGAGTGTCCTTTGTTTCGCCAGACATGAGCCGGCATGACGGTATACGATGCCTAATTGATGGATTGCTTTTTAAAATGTCCACGTACTCAGACAGCCCAGCCGCCGCGGACGGCACTCAGCCTGTTCGCTATTTCCCCCATTTATCCCCCCTTTCTGTTCTTTCCCTCTTTTTACTTAGGTACTTTTTCTTCGCTTTCTCTCCCTGTGTGTGTGTGTGTGTGTGTGTGTGTGTGTGTGTGTGTGTGTGTGTGTGTGTGTGTGTGTGTGTGTGTGTGTGTGTGTGTGTGTGTGTGTGTGTGTGTGTGTGTGTGTGTGTGTGTGTGTGTGTGTGTGTGTGTGTGTGTGTGTGTGTGTGTGTGTGCGCGCGCGAGTTGCTGCTTTTGCTTGACTTAATTTAATTGTTCATCTTTTGATGCAGTGAAGATGCCACCAATCTTTCTTCTTAATATTTTTTTTAATTTTTGTGTTTATTATTTTCGTATATTTTTGCCCTACTTATTCTCCTTCCCATCCTTGTCGCTCTGTCCTTACTATCAGGCAAAGTGTGATATAAAAGGTCATATTGGCCTGTGGATATTGTTAACATGTCTTGAAAAAGGTCGGACTCCGACCGAAACGTTGATGTAATAAACCCTCGTTCTCTAAGAGGCGCATCGTCAATTCAGTTATATATATATATATATATATATATATATATGTATATATATATATAAAACTGAATTGATATATATATTCCCACGGCACTCGTAGACGCATTCGCATGAGCGCTATGTGGCGATGGCATTGCCGGCGTTGCGACCACATGCGAGGCGCCTGTAACGGAGCTCTTGATCAAGGCGCTGCTATGCAGTACGCACCACGTCTGATGGCTACCGAGATAGTACGCGCGCCAGCGATAGCGACTGCGCGAAGTCGACAGTTCTTGCTCGAGTGACAGCGCCCCCCCCCCCTCTAGCGCGTCTTTTGAGGCTCGTTAAAGACGGGCGGGGCGTTTCCCCTCCGCTTTGCCGAGCGGGATGATGTCATCGCATGCACCCTCCGAGGGACGGAGATGGGCAGAGCTCGTTTGATCTCTGCTTCAGCCGTGTTCGTCCCCCTGCTCGCGTTCTTTTCCCCGCGGGTAGAAAGTACGATGCACGGGGGGGTGTTATCAATTTGGACTTGAAACGGGACATGACGGCGACGCAAAAAAAAACCGTCGATACTGTACATATAATTGCTATCGCAATAAAAAAAGATCTCCATACAGTCTTCTCCGGGAGCATGCGCAAGCGTTTGCTACTAATGAGGCGATGTATCTAAGTCGTTTAATACTGCTTTTGGGCGAGTAGTGGGCTCTTTATTCCCGACAACGTGCTTCTATTTCCTGTGCTAACTGTGCGTTGCGAATTTGCTGTATCGTCGTCGGGTGGTGCTGGCATGGTATTTCCAGCATTCATCAGCGTCTGCAACGGCCCAACCAAAGGCGCATTCCTCGGCCACAGAAACGCGTGTTTGGCCTTGAATTTATTTCAAGTCAAAGTTTACTTTAAGTCACCATCACCAAAAAAAAAATATTGATCTTATTTTCTTTTATTTTTTTACAGAGATTCTTTTTGTGGGATTGGCACACATACTTTTACGTATTCAAAATTAAACGCTGTAGCACCGCGTGTCAGCATGCGAGGAATTGTAATGCTATCAGGAACAGTAATACTCTCAGTGTCTTTCGTATGTTACTGGGCTGAGTGTCAGTGATAGCATCATGCATGTTCTTTCCACAATGCGCCAACAGTTTTCTGCAAATATTAGTCACACAACATCAAAACAAAAATGTGTTACCGTGAACGGTGAGCCTCATTTGAACAGTGTGCGCTCCCCCTACGTGTGTTTTATGGTGCTGTTATCTTGTGCGAGCACAGGGTGTTCGTACCTTAGTATTTCGCGCTTTTCTCTTTTCACAAAATGTAGTAAACATGCAGATCTCAAGGGCGCGGGATTCGATCCCGCGCCCTTGAGATCTGCATGTTTACTACTTTTTGTGAAAACACGTTTTCTGTTCGTGGTATACGAGGGATCGTCGTAATTTATTAAACAAGTTTCGGTCAGCCAAGCAACACGGTAATGCAGAAACTGCGCCGGCGAGTGTCCGCAATGGCATACGAACTAAAGGCTCTGTCTGCTCCTGTATACATGCTGACGTGCAAACCATGGCCAGAATAGAACACACCTATATAAAATGGCGTGAAGCTATTGTCGAAAGTCAGATACTAAGGATGGCAAAGCACACTACATGTGCAACCTCATCAGCATCAGCAGCGAGGTGCAGCTCCTGGCTTCGCGATTGCGTGTGCGCGACTTCCGAACGCGTTAACAGCGGCCACCATAACACGAATTCGCAGCTTCAATGAAGCGACCTTCGTACGGCGGTAGTGCGCGTTAGCATGCGCTGAAAATTTCGGCCCACGCCTACATACTGTCTCGAACACTTGCACTTCGCCACGCCACAGTATGTGACTAACAGAGCCGCACACGCCGCAGCAACACAACACTCAGCGCGCACATGGCCATAACAAAGCCTCCATTGTGCCCTATCAAAATGGGCGCTAATATGCGTCATTTTCTCCACTCTTTCTCGTCAGCGCGGAGGCTAGGCAGGGTCTCTCCTGAGTTTCCTTCTCCGTGCTCAGAATAGCGAAGATGTCCTTGTATCGTTAATGGTGACGTAACTGGCAAGTGCGTGCAGTTATTGATGTCATGATCTATCAGTTGTACGTTTGTCATGCCGCCATCCTTCACTCTCTACTGACCACACTTGATCCTTGTCTTTCTTTCTTTCTTTCTTTCTTTCTTTCTTTCTTTCTTTCTTTCTTTCTTTCTTTCTTTCTTTCTTTCTTTCTTTCTTTCTTTCTTTCTTTCTTCGCATTTAGCGCTATGGAAATTCAGTCGGGTTTGCGGCGATCAAACCCGCCCGTTCTGGCTAAACCTTTTCTACACTTCATCACACGTTGGCCTTCGCATCATCACTGTCATATAGCAATGGTATTAGGGCAAGATTGGGTCGAGCACGGTAGTGGATTATGCGTATAGGGCAACAGCGGATCCGCTTTTCCCTCCATGCGTGACAACGAGGTCCGACGTCCGGCATAGCAGCAACCTTGAACAGCTCCGTTGTTAATAAAAGTGTTCTCAGGTCATTCACAAGTGGCACCGCGCACAGTTCAGGGGAAACATTTTATGTCTAACGTCTCAGGGTTTATGTATGAAAAATTAGCACGACATGATGTGAGAGATGTACCAGCCTGGAATTTTTTTATTCTTTCAGTATCGTGTAAGCTGCAAGAAAATTCCTAAGATGCCCAAGGCTGTATTCACGATTTCTGGCAAGCAATTTGAATTTGAAGCCAAAGACTACGTCCAACAGGCAAGTCACTCAGTTATTGCGTCAAGACAATGAGGTAAAAAGTAAGAACACAGAAATATCAAAGCCGTCAGCAATAATGCGCCAGACAGCAGAGGTCTGGATGCAGAAATGAACTTATTGCTACCTCTCGTTTGTAGCTCTTCATGCATGTGTCCGGTGTTTATTAAGAAGGACTGTTGTAAATAATGGCTCCAACACACTACAGTCACTTTTCTACATATACACGAAGTATCAGGGCGTTGCAATTCGAGAAAACTAACTCAATCTTTTCCAACTTGCTTTTTGTTTAAACAACATACTAAAATTACCACACGTGCTAAAGTACCATAATTATTCTTTTTTTATTTTTAGTACTGCAAGTGATACCATATATGGCCACATATTGTCACAACGTGAGTTTCCAGCACGACACAGCACACTTCGGAGAACGTGTATATACGAAATACAAAAGCAAAGCATGCCATGTATGCCTACGCAATGCAGTCGAAAAACAGGAAAGAAAAAAACAGCTTTTCTTGCATTTTAATGATTGATTATGAAAGACGTCGTAGTGGAGGGCCCCGGAAATTTCGACCGCCTGGGGTTCTTTAATGTGCACTAACATCGCACAGTACACGGGCCTTAACATTTCGCCTCCATTGAAATGCAGCCGCCGCGGCCGGGATTCGATCCCGCGACCTTCGGATCAGCAGCCGGGTGCCGGCTAGACCACTGTGACGGGGCATGAGAAGAATTGAGAACTCTTGCCATTATGTATAGAGGCTGCAGTGTGTAACGTGTGCATAGGTGCCACCGTTAGCCACTTTACAGCCTTTATGATCGACGTCGCTTCTAAATCTATCCTTGAGACTAGTGAATTCCCTAGCAAACGGCGGTGCTTTGTGGCGGCTAGACGAGTGTTGGAAAGCGCGTAAGGAGAAGAACAAAGCATGGATGTTGCTTGGCGGTTCTCCGAGGGAGAAAAAAAAGTGAATAATTTCAGGCACGTACCCCAAGGATGGAAAACATGCTGGAAGGCTATAAGACAGAGTTGGCAAAAAATTTTCAGGTACTTAACTCATACACATGAGGCAAAATTCTGAGCTAGGGTGAGTAGTGTCAATGGCCGAAAGCCTTGTTCACTTTCTATATATAGCAAACACTTGGGGAGCCTGCAAGGCCAGGCAAGCTATCTCGGCTTGCATTTCGAGCGCATATCGAACTCGTTAACCTGCTCCACGGTGTTAGAATAGGTTAGGTGTACCGACGCTCGGCCTCCGCCGCGCAGCCTCCCCGCCGAACACGGAGACGCGTTTCGCATTTTTTCCGACAGGCAGCGCTGGGTGTATCGAGGCTTCAGGTCAGCCGCTTCAACGGGGGCCGCGTCGCTTACAAAGCTGCATTTGCGACAATTTTTCAACTGCTGGCCGTTCGTTTTTTATCAGGGTAACCACACATATCACTCTGATTTGAAAGTAAATGCACAACATCAAGAAAATTCAGTGGCGGTAGCCAACAGACGGAAACACATAGGAAATATAGCTTCTGCGAACAGCGATAATGAGTGTGCAGGTGAACACGAATTTCAAAAATATTTTAGCTCGTGCCGGCTCGTGCACAAATAATTCCACCGTGGCAAATTGGGTGAGGCCGCCGTGACGAACTGGCTTAGTAATCACTGGGTTAGCAGCCGAGCACCTTAGCAACTGATCCACCGTGGCGGACCCGAACTGGGTTAGTCAAATAGAAAGATATTCACTGAAAAAGAAAGCGCTGTTGTGTGTGTGTGTGTGGGGGGGGGGGGGGGGGGGGGGGGGGTTGACGTTTCACTAAATGATGGTTGTCAGAAGGAAGGAACACTTTTGACAATGGTAGGTTAGAAATTCCTCTCATGGGTTGTCGTTGTGCATGCCCCATATCGGATTATGCTTGGCACGTGTAAACTTAAGTTTACACGCGCTGGCTGGCGCGTGGTAATGAAGGTTGACGTACGTTTAACGACCAATCCATCATGGCTCACCATGTGCCATTCTGATTGTGCCTTTCGTTATTCGTCACAGACATGCTGTTTAGATCTTTGTGCCCTGCTGTGGGTGCACAAACGTGAAATGGTCGTGCTCGTTTGGCACGACCATTTCACGTTTGTGACCACGTTTCACGACTATGACAATAGACAATGTAGTAGAAAATTCCATGTTATCATTTCCCTGTCATGAGCACACGGTGGATGTTATGTCGAAAGTGCTTCATTATTATGTTGGAGTCAGGATGAGGCAATACTGTAAGCAACTGCGGAAGGTTGAAGCAGACAAGACGCAGAAGCTACGAAAGCTTTCGAAGCTTGTCTAGTGTGTTGTGGCTTTTATCCTGTCAATGCATGTTGTGCTGGTACAGATGATGCACTGTCGAATGAATAAAGTGTTTTTTTTCTTTTTACTACCACCTTGAGTACCATCCTACATTCTTTCGTAACATTTAGCCGCACTACACAGTACTCGAGCTAAAGCCGCTTTTTCAGGCAAAAATATGTAAAATTCGTAGATCGTGCCAATACTGTGATAAAATTCTTGGCGCACCGTAACCTATATACCTTGCAGTCTGTTTATTTTGAATATATCAAAGAGCGGCCATCGGTCACAAGCTGTCGCCCACTTTATTGCATTCGCTTTCAATCCTGCATTTTCGACCTGGGAGCGGCGCGTCACGTGCTACTGCACGCCTTGAAAGACCCAAATAGAGTTATTCTATTCCATTGCATTAAAGCATTCGTTTTCTCGCTGATGTTTACGGAATTTGCAAATAATCGGTTCGTAATAAAAGATTCTGTAGGGTCACTTGATCTCATATGCGAAATGCCCCTTACGCATGATACCTGCTCTTTATATGATGCTGACCGCAAATGCACCAATTATTCTTTCGAGGGCAAATGAAGGGTGAATTCAACACGTGCCACGCAACTGCATATTTACTTTTGTAGACAAAATGCGGGAACGATCGCCTAGGCCACGGTGGTGCCGAGGCCGAATGTGGTGTTTATGAGCTTCACGCCGCATGCCGAACCGTCATGCGTAAAACACTACGAAGTCTTTATATTTAACATATGATATTACACTGCCACATAATCCTCACAGGGCCTTGCGATATCGCTAAACACGCTAAAAGACCGAATGTTAGAAGCGTCAGGTATGCGCTGGGTATGGCCAGGCGGCCTCCGTCCCGTGCGCGCCTCCTTCCGGCAAGAAAGGGAAAGAGGTCCCCGATTTCTCCTCACTCCAATGCGCCGTCGCTCCACCTAAACTATTCTAACACCGTGACCTGCTCTGAAGTCTTAAATATTAAAGAATGCAAATCATAAATAGAACAATCATTAGAACGAAAATGTGCTAAATGTGCATTAGAACGAAAAGTTCTTTCCTCCGGGGTCCTTCTCTGGGTCCCGCGCTTTTTGTTGCCCGGACTTCTCCCCATTGGCTCCTGGGCGAGGGAGGAGGGAGATGATGGGAGGTGTCCGTACTTGACCCGCCCATGGCCGCAATTATCGAAAGTCCGGGAAACGACGCCGGAGACGATCACGTCACGCGGCCACGTGCACGTGCGGAGACACACACCGGTTAACAGTTTGTGTGGTCGGATGCTGATGAGGTGGACACTCGCCGGACGAACCACTTCCAGATGTGCCGGACGGGGTCGACTCTTCGGCTCGGGACCGGACGTTCTTCCCGGCTGGCCTTCCTTTTGTGCTAACTAAAAACGTTCGCACACACGAAGCACAGGCGCACGTGCGGCACAGGAACTCATGTCCCCAGGCGGCGCCACACCGTCGCAAGCCCACGTGCAGCAGCTTTGTAACAGGGGTCAGACAAGGAGATACGATCACCCCGATGTTATTCACTGCATGTTTAGATGAAGTGTGCAAACGTCTAGACTGGAATTGGAATTGGAATGGATGGAAAATATCTCGGAAATCTATGGTTTGCAGACGACATTGTGCTCTTTAGCAATGATGGAGACAAACTACAAAACATGATCGATGACCTAAACCGGGAAAGTCTTAAAATAGGACTAGAAATGAGCGGGCAAAAGACCAAAATTATGATAAACATTCTAGCCAAGGAAAGGGAATTTAAAATTAACAATGGACCCTTAGAATGCGTGAACGAATACGTATGCCTGGGACAGTTACTAACAGGAACACCTATACCCATGAAAAATAAATTCTCCGTAGAATAAGGGTGGGCTGGAGCGCATTCGGGAGGCCTTCCCAAATCGTGACTGGAAACTTGCCGCTGTCACTAAAGCGAAAAGCATTTAATCACTGTATTCTCCCAGTACTCACGTACGGTGCAGAAACATGGAGGGTAATTAAAAAAAAATCACAGCATATTCACGGGGTGAATGATGATGAGTGGGGCGAAGCTCCGGAAGGAATCATCGGTAAACCGTGAAACTCTTCCGTGGAATTCGCCCCACAATTAAATGTGAAACACTTGAGTAAATGTCATCAAACTATTATAACATCTCGCATCTTTCATCATCAACTACAAGTACCGCCATCTAGTTTTATAACATCTCGCGCATGCTACGAATCCTCACGGTTCAACTATGCACAATGCACAAGTGAGATCTCCCACCGGCACTTCATTGCAAGTCAAGATGCAGTGCCTGTATATATATATATAATATATATATATATATATATATATATATATATATATATATATATATATATATATATATATATATATATATATATATATATATATGCCGGGAGCCACGCGCTCGCCCTCGGCGCGTGCGTGCCTCCCGGCAGGCACGCGCCGGTGGCTACCTACTACTAGGGACGCACGACCCACGCCTTAAGGAGCTTCGCCCCTAAAACTAGAGGTGAAATTAAGGAGCACTCAGCCTGCAATGGAAAGAAAAATGGTGGGCGTAACGTTAAGAGATAAAAAAACGAGCGGAGTGGACCAGAGAACAGACAGGAGTAGCTGATATTCTATATCAATTTGAAGAAAAGTGTACCTGGTCAGGACATATTGTGCGGAAAACAGATAACAGATGGACAGTAAGAGCGACGGAATGGATACCAAGAGAAGGAAAATGCAACAGAGGCAGGCCTTAGTCCTGCAGTGGACTTAAAAATAGGCTGATGATAATGACTCCTTCAGTAACAGACGGCATGCGTGCCAGGCGTCGAGCTTCGTAGCAGCGTCTATCCTATAGAGAGCGGAATCGGAACGCTGTGTGCTTCTTGACGTGCGATGCGAGCTGCGTGCTTGTCAATATCAACTATCGACGTACTTATCGATGTCATGAAGGGTTCTATAGACGTCTGTTGCAAAGCATCGCTTTATAAATGTTCGACAACTCCGTCACAGCCTTATGGAGTTTCGGCACGAGAGCGCGAGGCCATAAAGCAACCATTCAACGGAATCCTACGCGATTACATCATCATGCCGTCCAAAGATCCTTGGGCGTCTCCCGTGATGTTAAAAGAAGGGTGGCCCCCTTGTTGTGACTTCAGATGTTTATAGGCCCTCGAAACGACTGTAAACCAGAACTCGCGATGCCGCGCATGAGGAACTGCCAGCAGCGGACCCTCACGTTAGCCGAATGTGGTCATTTTTTACAGGGGGTCACTGAGAGAGAACGGGCAGGTGTGCACTGCGGCTACTCTGAGTAGGTGATGAAGGTCAGAGCTGCCCGCTACCCTGTTCCTGTGTTACTAAAGAGATAATGTGTTTTCAAGAAACGCTTGTACTTGTGGCGCCGTTGGTTCTGCCGTCATATGAGAAAAAGAAATCACCATCGTAAAAGCAGTGCGCGTGCACTTTCTTCTCTTTCGCTTCTTGTATGAGGTAGACTGAAAATAAAAATTTTTCGCCGAGCTGCGGATTCGAACCACACACCTCAACCTCCACGGTAGCCGACTCAGCAATTGTTGGTTCATCATGTGCGCCCTTTAAAGCGTGGTTTTATACGCACGATGAAGTAGACGCCCGTGACACGTGAACGCACTCTTCAAGGCATGCTCGGCAAACCAAGATGTCAACATATCAGAGCCATATGAATCTCTTCGACTTTTCTACCAAAGAAAGAAGTAAGATATTTATGGCTTCACAGGGTTGGACAAGTTTCGCGTGCTCCCTTGACCCCGGTAGGGGAGTGGTTACTTAGTTTTGTCCGTTCCCAAGGGAACGTCCGGACAAGAGTTGCCTCGTTCCTGGAACATGGCTGCGTCAGACAGTGAGTTTCAAGCAACCTACGACAGGGATGTGCGCTATTTTGATTGCCTGTCATCCAGGTGGGCCACGATCAGTGGGCCATGGTGGGCCATGATCTTTGGACCCTGGATACGAGGTCCATCCAGTAGCTCGTCGTTGAACTCTTGCCTCCTGTATACAGCTATGTAAATAAGTTTTTCTTAGAAGTACCATTAACCTCTTCGTTATAGCTTTCCCAACATCCGGACTTCAGTTTTCTTCAACACGAAAACTCGACAGGCTACCAAACGTGGTACGGGTTCGAAGTGACCCTGCGGAACGACCCCTATACGTTTCTGCGTCCATTACCGTATAACCTGAACAAAATGGCGAAGAAGGACGTATATCGCCTGCCACTAATAGACGACGCCTTGGATCTACTCTAGACAAAGTCGCTGAACCTGAAAGGACGGCAGGTTTTTCTTTCCTTTGTCTTTTTCTTTTTTTGTAAGCGGTTCAAAATATTTTCTTTCGTACAAATGCTCCGAGAAAGCTTCAACCTTTCTTTGCCTGTATGGAAAGAAAAATGATAGGGGTAATGCTAAGAGATAAAAAACGCGCAAAATGGATCAGAGAACAGACAGGAGTAGCCGATATTATATCAATTAAAAGAAAGAAGTGGACCTGGGCAGGACATGTCATGAGGAGGAAAGATAAGAGATGGACAGTAAGAGCGACGGAATGGATACCAGGAGAGGGAAAACGCAACTGAGGCAAGCAAAAGGTTAGATGGAGCGATGAAATTAAAAAAGTTTGCGGGCATAAAGTGGAACCAACTCGCTCAGGATAGGGTGGATTGGAAATCGCTGGGAGAGGCCTTCGTCCTGCAGTGGACCTAAACAGGCTGATGATGATGATGATGATGATGATGATGATGATGATGATGATGAAGAAGAAGAAGTCCCGGCCACAAGGGCTGTGAGGTGCGCGTCCAATACCATGTGCTGGTAGATTTTCTTCCGCAAGTTCTCCGTCGCTTTTCTTCGCCTGTCACTGGGTGCCCCGACTTCCCGCTAGCCTGCCCAAACATTGAATTCTTGAACATATCAGGCATCTGAACTTCCTGTCCACAAAGATATTCGTTTTCTCTGTTGATGAACTGCTCGGGCTTCTGACAGGCTCAATGCGCTGGCAACTCTAAAGTCACTATCAATCGGTCTTTCGGAAGGACAGCAGTCAACACTGTTAATTTCCGTTGTAAGCGTCTAGCTGTGTCCCACACCATGGGTGACATAGAAAGAGTTCAACAACAGGACCTTTCGAGCCAGAACGAAAAACAAATAATACAAGAATATAAGCAGAAAATAATGCAAAGCTAATGCTGTAGTACACTAATATTCTCCGTCTGGCTGGAAAGACCAAAATGGAAAAGAAATTCCAAACGGTTCAGCCGGTTTGTTTTGGGAAAGGCTGCAAGCTTTTACTCGTGAAGGCTGGCGAGTAGAGAGTACGCACTGTGTTGTGCCTCGGAGCGGAGAGGTCAGGGCTGTAGACCGAGTCGCGGCATGAAGGCACGGGTTTCCTTTTGCCTTCAAACGTCTGTGTAGAGAGGTACCGACATTTTATCTTGCTCAGTCTTAGACTTTGCAAAACGGGGTATTCATTCATGCTAAAGCTCACAGTCTCATTTAGGAAACGACAGAGCACAATGCATCGACAGTCCTTCGTTGACAAGGAAAACGCTTTCCTCGTCCGCGCTTCGCCTCACACAACTTCGAAGCGTGTTACCAATCCGTTTGAGAAGTGACAAATGCCTCTCCTCACACCACGATACATTGACAGAGAAAAAGAATGAACAGAAAAAGAAAGAGATACGCGCGATACACGGCAGAGACAGCCAACCTCAACCAAAGCGCATTTTACGCTGGGAACCGAACGCAACTTCCCCACTCTGCCGACACCTGCTCGTCGTTTGAGCGACCAAGGGCAAGGCCCCTGGCCCCACTTAGTTGGGCGCCAAAATGTAGGGGTTACTTCTACTAATACTTACTGCTAGCAGCGGCATCGCCGCTAGCAACCCCCTGTCGTGGGTTCGAGCACTCAACGAGCAGAGAATGAGGTCGTCGCGCTCGCGCGCTCGCCATCTCAGCCATGCATGCCGCGTTACCGCGCGCTTCGGCCCGCGGCCCGACTCCAGGCAGGGCAGCGCGAACCGTCGCACGCGGCTAAAGAGGAGAACATTAGGCGCATCTCTCCGAGCATGGTAATTTAATAAACATTAAAATAATACAAACAGTAATACAAGGCCGAATAAGTCGAATTAAACACAAAGGACAACAACGATAACGATTAACAGAACGCGAACACACACGAACACAAACAAAGGACAATGACAACACGCGAACACATAATAACACACAAAAAGAACCATGCAAGGAAGGAGAGCCTAACCCCGGCTAGCGCACCCGCGACCGCGAGCCCTCGAAAAGGAAAATAGAAGAAGAACATACAGACATGGGCGTCGGTCGCAGGTCGCCGCCGTGGTCGCTGGGGCTCGCAGAAGCACGCCGTCCGACCGATGGCCTGGTCGGCCGGAGCGTCACAAAAGTACGTGCGCACTTCTCCAAGTCCCAGCGTGTTCTCCCCAGGCATCTCCAAAACCAGAAACGCCAGAACGCGCAAACGTTCGAGGAATTTCTCGCTGCCCAATGGCAGCCTAGTTAAAACCATATGGAGCGAGGCGGCCAGCCCTCCACAGTGGTGGGTCGCCGCCGCGTCCAGCTGGGAAAGGGGGATGCGGAGACATCCACGCTAAACATGGCGTCGCGCGGGACCAGGTCCCACAATATATATATATACAGGGTGCCCCAGCCAGGGTTTAAAAATATGCCGATGCACCCTAAGACAACGCGACCAAATGCATTTTTCTTGCTATCGTGTGGAGTCAGACTATTTTTGTGTTCCACTTAATTGGTTAATTAGGCGAGATTAATTAAATAACTTCGGAAGCAACAAAGTTAGGTAAATATTTCCTATGGAAAACTTGTAGAGTGGTCTGTGAAATGCCCAGTTAAAAAGTTTCCAACTTTCTATCTATTCATAATTAGTGTTTTCCAGCTTGCTGCAGATGCCCGCGAAATACAAAAAATACCACGTGACATAGCGGCTTGCACGCCGCGATTGCAGTGCTCTCAAGCGTTCCGCGTACGAACTAACACCGCATTTAGCCGGGCGTACCGCCGATTAAAAGCGACAGGGCTGTGAAAAAGGCGGTGGTCGTCCGATCTAAACCGGCAACTATCATCGCAGCGCTGCGTAAAGCGATTGACGGGACGCGTGCAGCATTACACACACACACACACACACACACACACACACACACACACACACACACATATATATATATATATATATATATATATATATATATATATATATATATATATATATATATATATATATATATATATATATAGAAGTTCTTCCTGGCTATCGGGATAAATATACTATCAGAAAGACACAGTGACAAACATAGGATTTCTTCTGACGTTTCGGCTGGAGGCCAGCCTTTTTCAAAGATCTTTGAAAAAGGCTGGCCTCCAGCCGAAACGTCAGAATAAATCCTATCTTTGTCACTGTGTCTTTCTGATAATATATATATATATATATATATATATATATATATATATATATATATATATATATATATATATATATATAATGTGTGTGTGTGTGAAATTAATTTATCCTGCTTGCGCCTTTCTTTCGATTAGGCAATATTATAAACTAATGCGTTGAAACGTGTATTCTAAAACCCGAGAAGGGAATTAGGGGCGTGGCGCTCGGGCAACATCACTTAGTGGTGTTGCCCGAACACCACGCTCCGCTTATGGTCGCAGCGTTCCACGTAGCGAACACGTCCTCTGATGCAATGTGTAAACTAATGGGATGTGTGCCGTCAGTGTCGTGCGTTCTATACAATCACTAGCCTACGCTATGACAAGGTAAAGGCTACAGCAGGTTATGCACAGCTGTTAGTTGCATTTGGAATGATGTAGGAATGTCATCTGTCAAATCAATATCTATGTATTTGAGTCAGACAACCACTGTCTACCTAAAATACATATAAGTGAAGTTACGCTAAAGATTACTGCTTTCTTAGAGAAAGAAGAGCAAATGCATGTGGCCTGTCAGATACTCTTACTTCTGTGTGCGTTCGGCATGCATCTTTGGCATGTAGAAATGAATTCATGAATCAGATAGTCATGTAAGCATGGTATGTGATAACTGTTTGTAGGAGAACAACAAAGTGGTGGTGTCACAATAAAGGAGAATAAGTGAGAGCATTTTATGCGCAGAACATGCACAAATTAGAGTGGCGGTATGGGTGTGTACTTCATTTTTTTCCGGTGAAGTTAAATTGCAAGCGTACTTTTTCGGAGTTAAACAAAATGCTTTCCTTTCGTACTTTCTGTCTCTATAGGTCCAGACCCCCAAAAAGGTACTCTGCTACAGCGGTTTTAAGGAGCACGGCGAAGGAACCGACTGGATTCTGGGACAAGCATTCATGCGTCATATTTACACTATCTTTGATCGAGGCAACAATCGCATTGGATTCGCAAAGCTCGCTTAACAAGCTGCGCTGGCTGGCGCAGTGACAAGGCATATTAAAGGAGTCCCCGTGTGGCACAGTTTGCACGGCAAGTGTCTCAAGTGAGTGCTTGCATTGCTGGGAGCAAAACAAAATGATTTAGTCAGAGATGCACTGCGAGCAGCTAAGTGCGTGTCAGGATTCCACGCAATAATCCCAGTTTAATTCTGTACTGAAGCTTTTCAACAGCCCTATGAATACGGAAGCATTACATGGGAACAACTGCAATTCGACGCCGGTGATACTGGTCAAAATTTCACAAGTCTATATACGGCACATGTTTCTCTCCGCGAGTACAAAATAATTTTACCCGCCCTTCATTGACATCCCGTATCACGTCAAAAGCTAGGTTTCACACATTTTGGAGCTTGGCTTACGTGCGACCCACACCGCCTTCTCAAAAGTAGAGACCTATATGGGAAACATGCAAGGCAAAATAGCTCTGGAGGTGTGAATCGAAGTTGAAATAGAGGTTCTGGAACGATCGGTTGCGAAAAGCTAATTATTACTTGAGAAACAACTACTGCAGCTGTACAACTGCTACAACTACTGCAGCTAGAAACTTTAAGGACCTGTTAATGCATGCCAAAGTAAACCCTCAGCGCACCGCCTGCGTAATAACTTGCTCCCGTCCCAGATGTAAGACTTGCAAGCATATTCAAAATGATCTTAAAGTTAAAAGCACGGGAAGTGACTATGTCCATCATGTAAAATCAAGTTTCACTTGCACTAGTTCAAACGTGATTTACATGTTGGAATGTTCACTCTGTCACAAGCAGTACATCGGCGAAACTGGTCAACCAATTAATGTTAGATTAAACGGGCACCGCGCGGACACCGCGAATAACCTGCCGAAGGCAGTGGCGCAGCATTTTAATATGACCGGTCATAATTTCGATGAACTGAAACTCTACATACTTCAAGGAAACTTCCGCTCGCCGAGGGACAGAAAATACAGGGAATCGTATCTCATATACAGGTTCAATACTTTGTTGAGGTATGCACAAGCTAACAATGTTTCTCCCAGAAAGTCTACTTTCAGGTGCGGAGCCCCCATCCAGTTCGACGAGAACAACGGAGTTAAACAGTGTAGTTACCTTTTTTTAGCCACAAGCTTTCGGTGAAATGCATTGTTGGTGCGGCGCAGGTGGTGTGGGGTGGAGGGGGGGACACATGCCACAGGAGCAACTTCTGTTCCGAGCGTGTGTTCCTTTTTTCATCCTGCTTTCTAGCGCTGTGCACACAGTGCATTTGCAAGATGTGTACAAGGAGAGGATTCTTTGGAAGCTTTCGCTCTTGCCATTTATATTAGGGACGCTAACACCTGTCACCCAAATACCCCTGCACCCAACCCCCCCCCCCCTTTTTTTTTTTTTTTTGTTCGCAGGTGCTGCTCTTCTTCTCCTCTCTTTCTGAGGACGGGGGAGAGTGTGCAAAGGCGTACATAAACGAACGCTGGAGAAGGCAGTTGCCGCCCTGACGAAGACAAGTCCGCTTGTCGAAACGTTGGCTTCCGCGACATTCACTGTTCTAAATCGTACTCTGCGATTTGTTCATCGATTCAAGCCAGTAGCGCACCGAGGATTTCTTTCAGGGGAGGGTTCAAATTTTAACGAAGGGCATGCGATTGCATAGATGTTGCGTGTGTCCGAAAGAAAGGGGGGAAAAGGGCGGGGGGGGGGGGGGGGAGGCACCATGCGCAATACGTCATTTTCTTGCTTCAGCTGGAGGAATCGTAAAGCAAATATGCCAAAAAATAGTAACATCAATGATGATGAGTATTTTATTATTCGTTCGGCGTTTTGCAGAGACATCTTGCAAGAGCTTGACAGGGCCATAAAGCCATTCAGCAAAGCAGTACACGTGAAAATGAACGGAAAATTAAATAAAGCAACACGTAGCAATGATAGCATATAGTTCCAAACAGCGTTGTCTGGAACGTGCTTAGTTTCCCACTCCGTGCAGTCATATATGGGTGCCGGCATGCCGACCGGTTGGCGGTCGTGCGATGCTGTTTAGAAAAACTCTGCAGGTCAGCATGTTCGACATTGTGAGAGCGGAACATGTTATACCTTTCCTTTGAGCCCCGTCAAACTATCTGAAAGTGACATGTCTGCCTGTAGCTGCATTTGTATACGAACGACATAGCCTGAATAGGTACATTAAATTATCACAATAGTTCATAAAAAAGTAATAAAATCAATGGAATAATTCGTTATATAGAAACAATGCGGCTAAAGTTAAAAATGTAGGGAAATGACGCGACACAGACTCGAAGACGTTAAGAAATTCTTTGTTCAAGTATATAACACCTTACTGCAAAGCTGGGAAGTAACTCCCATTGTCTTGCTGTAGCAGAGCTTAGTTTCAGGCTGTTACTGGAAGTTCGCTTGTTTATTAGCATTACCAGACCAACAATAAAGGTATTAAATTACTACCTTTTGTACCCCTTTTCGCCGCATCATGATTACGGTAACAAGAGTTAATTTTCGGAATGGTCTTGCTTCTCGATGGTTCATATGACCATGGCGACACGTTGAGGGACGGAGTCTGTCTGGGCCAAGATGTCCTCACAGTAAAAACAAGCAGGTTCATTTACAGTGGCTGTACAATATTTACAAAACACGGCCAGGGCGGCCAATAATGTCACAAGACATCATGACGACACAACTGGGTTCAAACCACACCAAGCGGTTCGTTCCGAGCCCTTAGCGTTTGCACCCAAACGGGGTAAGCGCCAAGCTTCACAACTGAAAGAGCTAAACGAGTAAAAGAGCTAAACGAGCTAAAAGAGCACAAGTGAAAGAGCTAAACCAAACGAATAAAAATTTTAAACCAACCATATGCATGTTGCGGAAGCTGGAGTAAAACCACTCGATTCAAAAGGCAGCGCCCATTAGTTGTGGGGTCTCGTAATGTTCTCCACGCTCTCGGAACACACGGACAGTCACGCCGTCGGGCAACCAAACGCGTGTATATTTATTACTGCTTTTACAAACGACAATATCGCCAGCCGAATATAATACATCATTGATGATACGCTCAATAACCTTATATACAATGCCAATACAATACATAAAACAACACACACAAAGTACATCAAATGCGGCGTCGCCGACGTCCGACTCACGGGAGGCCCATCATGTAAATCAAATCAATCGTCTGTCCCAGACGGCTCCCGGGCGCCGCCTTCTGGATAGGCTCTCACTGAATCCGATCTCTACCCCACCTCCCGATGCCTCCGTTCCGGAGCTGTGGCGGCAAAAACTTCGGGTCGAGCCTCTTCCTCGCAACATGGATCCCAGTCAACACACAGGCAGACGCCTAGCCCGAGCACACTTTCTTCCCACTCGATACTCCGACACCCCTGGCGTTTCCTATGTAGATGTTTCAGGACCAACCCCCTCCGGACACTTTACGACCGCAGTGATCTCTTTCCGCTCACCGAATGCAACTCAGGCTGAAGAGGTGGCCATAGCTCTGGCCGCCTCTCATCGCACAGCAAGGGTAATTATTACGGACTCGCGCTTCGCCTGTTCCCGATGCCAGCATAATACCATAGCTTCTCTGGCCGCCCAGCTTCTCCAGGCGGCCTCATGGCGCTTTCACCCCCACTCCATCCGCATTGTCTGGTCCCCTGGCCGCGCCCCGCCACGGTGGTCTAGTGGCTATGGCACTCGGCTGCAGATCCGAAGGTCGCGGGATCGAATCCCGGCCGCGGCGGCTGCATTTCGATGGAGGCGAAATGTTGAGGCCCGTGTGCTGTGCGATGTCAGTGCACGTTAAAGAACCCCAGGTGGTCGAAATTTCCGGAGCCCTCCACTACGGCGTCTCTCATAATCAGAACTGGTTTTGGGACGTTAAACCCCACAAATCAATCAATCTGGTCCCCTGGCCACGCTGGTCTCCCCGGTAATGAAGCGGCTCATGCCGCTGCCTGCGTCTCTCTTTCCCAGGCCGTTACCCCCTCCGACCCCGCGTCTCCACCAGGCACCTCAGCTATTACGCAGTACCGCGAAATTCTTGAGTATTATCGAACCTCGCGCCGTCTTTACCCAGACCCTGCACGGGGCCTCTCTAAAGCGGACGAGCGACTCCTGAGACGCTTGCAGACGAACGCCTTGTTGTGTCCTGCGGCCATCCAGCACTTCATGCCGGGTATACACGGCTACTGCGCGCACTGTGGGGTCCTGGCTGACACCTACCACATGATTGCAGTATGCCCTGCCATACCTCTTCCTTTTTCACCCCCCTTCCCCCTACCCACAAGAGAGGCTTGGGAGGAGTTCCTGCTCGGCTGCTCTACCCGGGACGCTCAGCGCTCCTTGGTGGCGCGCGCCCGAGCGGCGATCATCTCCAGTGGACTTCCGGAATAGGGAGACCACCCAAGTGCATCTTTAGTGCAACTCTCTGTACTTTCCTGAATAAACGTTTTTCCACCGCCACCACCCCGAGGGCCCATGCGCCCGACCCGTGGAATCGTGTACGCACGGACCCCGCCGTGAGCCGTCCGTCTACGCACGCTGCTGACCCCGTGAGGTGTCCCTACTTCGCACAAAGGGGGAGGCGGTTCTACGCCCTACGCAACACTTCAAAATTGCCACAACTACCGTTCTCCGTCTTACAAAATGCAACTAACCTCGCTCATCCGCCCCCCCCCCCCCCTTGGCCACACATCTCAACCATCGTTTAACCCCAAAACCGTATTCGTGCTGGGGCTGGTAAAAAAAGCGGCAACAGGCCTTCTTAAGTTAAAGGAGTACTGACACCCATTTTCAAACTTGAGTTTACTCCACCATACAACTCTCCTATATGCGTAGACAGCTCTGTGCAAATGTTAAGCTCAGGAAATGCTGATAAGATATTTTTATTTGACGTCAAAGTCAGTTTTCACATGGCGTGCCTACTGACATCGACACTAGTGTGACGTCAGGCTACAGTACAAATTTTGGTGACTTCACGCAGCAGCATGGCAAGTTGTGATGACGTCATGTACAAAAACATGCAAAATGGCCGCTCGCGCGTCACTCTCGGTCGTCTGCTCTCGCCGTTCGGTTACAGTGGCTAGCCAGTTCGGTCACCGTAGTTGAGAGTGCCCGTGCAGCGAGCGAGCGAAGTCGAATTACCCTCTATCGTCGTGCGTGCCCGCGTATAATCGGAAGGCAAGCTGGCTGTGGTGCCGGCATTTTGCCCCTGAAATTCTGCGGAGGTCTCGGAGGCCACCTTAGCTTATCGCGGGCTCCGTAGCCATGCCGACACCCACCGTGCGTGCCGTACGTTGCATCTTGCACTGTGCCGAAGTATTTGCTGTCGTCGCGGAGTCGCTGTACAAAATTTCGTACATCGTTGACCCCGCACTTACAGGCGCTGTGCGCGAGAGACCACTCGGCGAAAACGTCACGATTTTTTGCGGGAGCACGTCACGAGGGGCTCATTATTATGCACATACTGTGTCGTAACGTCAGGCTACAGTAGGAACCGAAACCAGTCTTTAAAGGTATTCTGTAAATAAATTTTCACGGTGCGCTCACGCTTACCAGTACGTTTTCTGGGATCTGGAGGGCTTGGCCTTTCATTTCATGCAAAAAAAAAAACGCCAATTGAAAATTTTCGTGGCAGTACTCCTTTAACAAAACGTGAAATTTAATATGCGAACATGATTAAGGTACACTTTACATCTTGATTCGTTAACAACATCGTGGATTCGAAATTTCTTATCTCGCAAGCAATTCACAGTCGTAGGCAACCATTCCTCCGAGTTAAGTGACGTCACATCTGGAGTCCCACAGGGAAGCGTTTTAGGTCCTTTATGGTTTTTAATTTTCATCAATGACCTCCCCGACGGAATCGCATCCAACATCAGGTTATTCGCGGACAACTGTGTGGTTTATCGTAAGATTTCCTCTAGTACTGACCACATTACCTTACAGCAGGATCTTGATAGAATCAGCAACTGGTGTTCATCTTGGCAAATGACCCTGAACACGGACAAATGCAAGTTACTTACTTTCAGTCGTAAACGTACCAACTCGGCATTTGACTATTCGCTTAGCAATAATTCTGTAAGCCAGACATCTATGTACAAATACTTAGGTATTCATCTGACACCAGACTTATCTTGGTCCAACCATATCGAAAAAATAACTACAAGGGCCTCGCGTACACTTGGATACCTAAAACGAAATCTTCAGAATGCTCCGTCAGCGACTCGAAAACTAGCCTACTTATCATTTGTCCGTCCACAGCTGGAATTTGCATCTTCTATATGGTCCCCTCACCAAGCATACCTGATTCATTCACTCGAATCCATACAAAATCGTGCAGCTCGCTTCATCGTCGGTGATTACAGGCGCGCATCAAGTGTGTCTGATATCAAATCGAAGCTATCACTTCCATCGTTGGAGTCTCGAAGGAACATCGCACTTATCAGTCTCCTTCATAAGGTAATCTGCAGTCAACACCCATCTACACTACCGCTTATCCATGCGCATCATATATCTCGTCGTCTTCACAATCATCATGGCTTGGAACGCCTGTTCGGTCGAACAAAGGCTTTCAATTCATCGGCGTTACCTCGTGCCATAGAATATTGGAACAATCTTCCGGATAAAACTGTTGGCCTACATGACCCTGAAGCGTTCAAAAAAGAACGACACATTTTGTTTTCATAGCTTTTCTTAATGTTTGTTTTTTTTTCCGCACAGCCCCGACTTTCGGCTTGTGCGAAGGATGCTCGCTCTTGTTAAATCCGTATGGGCGAGTCAAGTCTCTTTTATTGCGCATTTCGCCTGTCGCTTTCAGCCATATTACTACTAATATGTTAGAAACAACTTAATGAGCAAACAGACAATGAAGCCTAGGAAAGCATAGGGGAAGTTACTTGTGGTATTGTAATTGTGGAGAAAGTAGAAAGGAATTAAAGTGGACGAAAAGACAAACCTTGCCTTCGGTGGGACCCGAACCCACGACCTTCGGATGTCGCGTCCGATGCTCTACCAACTGAGCTACGAAGGCGGCCGTCCCTCCGTCCACTTTATTGTGTATGTATGTACGTATTATCCTGGGAGTGTTAGGCAGCGCCACTTTCCTAGGCTTCATTGTCTGTTTGCTCATTAAGTTGTTTCTAACAAAATAAAGAACGAGCCCTTGACCCCTTCCCTTTCGTTATTTCATAGCTTGGGCCTCGTTGCGGCAGACTTGGTGCCTTAGGTAGCATGCGAGGGCTTATTGGGCAGCAGCCATGTCATCTAAGTTCACGTTCTACGTGACGCCTCCTGGCAAGAAAGTGCGTTCCACGCACGCCGCCTTGGCCATGAGTGGCGCTGCCTAACACTCCCAGGATAATACGTACATACATACACAATAAAGTGGACGGAGGGACGGCCGCCTTCGTAGCTCAGTTGGTAGAGCATCGGACGCGACATCCGAAGGTCGTGGGTTCGGGTCCCACCGAAGGCAAGGTTTGTCTTTTCGTCCACTTTAATTCCTTTCTACTTTCTCCACAATTACAATACCACAAGTAACTTCCCCTATGCTTTCCTAGGCTTCATTGTCTGTTTGCTCATTAAGTTGTTTCTAACAAAATAAAGAACGAGCCCTTGACCCCTTCCCTTTCGTTATTTCATAGCTTGGGCCTCGTTGCGGCAGACTTGGTGCCTTAGGTAGCATGCGAGGGCTTATTGGGCAGCAGCCATGTCATCTAAGTTCACGTTCTACGTGACGCCTCCTGGCAAGAAAGTGCGTTCCACGCACGCCGCCTTGGCCATGAGTGGCGCTGCCTAACACTCCCAGGATAATACGTACATACATACACAATAAAGTGGACGGAGGGACGGCCGCCTTCGTAGCTCAGTTGGTAGAGCATCGGACGCGACATCCGAAGGTCGTGGGTTCGGGTCCCACCGAAGGCAAGGTTTGTCTTTTCGTCCACTTTAATTCCTTTCTACTTTCTCCACAATTACAATACCACAAGTAACTTCCCCTATGCTTTCCTAGGCTTCATTGTCTGTTTGCTCATTAAGTTGTTTCTAACAAAATAAAGAACGAGCCCTTGACCCCTTCCCTTTCGTTACTAATATGTTCAGTGTATTGAAAGATCTGTATTTAGTATTCACTTTGTACAACTGACCAGTTTCTGAATTCACTAACTTACGATCTGTGCTGTTTGAATAATGATGCATTACCCCCCTCACATAATGTTCCAAATGGGAACCTGTGATGTACTTGAATAAATAAATAACTAAATAAATAAATAAATAAATAAATAAATTAACATTTAGTAGCCAACTTAACGATGCAAGGCAAACAAGGAGCAAAGTAGACGCATAGTGCAGCACAGGAATTGACATTGCGAACAAACTCATCAATGTCCGGTTGATACAATGGCTTATAAACTAAAAGCGCAATGTCTCAGCTACGCAATGTCCTAAGCCGCAACGAAAGGAACGCTTATCTGCATGGGTGGGCTCCATCGGCGCATAGGTGTCGTCGCCGGCCTGTGGACTGGTGCTTCGGTAGGAATACGGATGTCGCCCTCGAAGTCGCCGTAGTTCACGGATCATCTCCGATCATTGCTGCTCACATCAGGCCCTCGCGGCGAAGACCACTACATCATCACACCGAGGTTGGAGAACAGAACGGTGAGGCTTGTGCGAGGGATCGCAAAACGAGGCTTACTTCTTCCCATGACGGAAGGTCACTGCTACTATCAATCTCTCAAATCTCTAAAATTCCGCCCTGTCCTCGGCCCCGAGACGACGTTTTCTCCCTGACAGCCCCGAATCACCAGGGCGTCTTTCCAATGGTTGTCTACGGCAACGCCGCCAGTAGAAAACGCACCAGTCCAACCCGCTGTGCGACTATTGTTTGGGACCCGCGTCCACAGTGCAACGCAGTACAAACTCCTCTCCTAACGTATAACAAGTAAAATGAAAACGCACATAATACTCTGATTTCGGAGGGGACGTCCGACAGCCTAACCGGCGACGCATGTAGATTACCGTAACGAGCGTTAGCCACCACGGCTTCTCTTGATATTGCTAATTCAACCTGCATGTCCGTTCATAAAGGAATGGACATGCAAATGGACGCCCGGTTTAGCACGTTTGCCGTACTTATCGCGGGACAATGGTTCATCACGAGCTTATTTATCACCAGTAAATTGTACCTTAAATTCATGCATACGGTTCCGCCATGTGCGCGTAGTATCTTGAGTGATGACAGAATCAAAGCAGCCTGTTATTTTTTTCGATGGCGCTGCTCCGTAAACGAGACACGTTTCCTCTACAGCAGCAAATACGCGTCGTAAATTCGAATGCCTACAGCCCGAGAAAGTTCATGCCGTACTCACTGAACATTTTAGCTCCAACACCGTGCACAAAATTGACTTCGCGAAATGCTTCCCACACACTCGAGATGTATGAGCACTTGCCTGTTTCCCCATTCTCAGCTTTCTCAGCCAAGATGCTTCGCCTTGGGGTATATATGCGTGCAAATTACACCTAGCTCGGTCAAATTAAAGTCCCTATAGATTTTTCCTTCTTTTTAAGTAGCGGCAAGTTTTGATGTGCCGCTGACGAATCTCATTGGCCAACGCTCATATCCGGTTGACGGCGGCTTCCGGTCGCCATGTTATTCCTACTCCCCGACGACGCTGTGATATGGTGTACTGGAATGGGGTAGTGTGCCGTCTGGCGCCTGAGACGTGGCTCTTTTTGCGATGACGGCTTCGTCAACAGAGCACACCGTTCTATGGTGGCGCCACCACTCGCTGGACCTCAGAGTCATTGATTGTCCGCGGATAATATATACGGCCTCTGAGATTGGCTCGGCTTTCACGGAGGCCATGTTTAACTAGTACGATTGGGTGCCGGAGTGCTTCGTCTATCTTCGCTGACAGTTTGTTCCTGCGGCGTTCTCTTGCGTTCTTAGCACTGGTGAATCTTTGCGACTATCTTCGATTAGAATGAGCTGTATGCAAAAAGGGGGCAAGCATTGCTTTATCGCAGTGTTTTTTAAATGAACTATTTCTGGTTGCGTGCAATGAATTTCTGGGCTCAGGCTCTTCTCGCGCTGATCAATCGGGCTAATTATAACGCGCAGTTCTTGTTTGCCTTAGGCAGGGTAACTAAAGGACCAATGAAACCTATAGTTCACTGCTAATGCGACTGTATTATTGTGTGCGGACGGGCAACTGGGTTGTGTGTGAGGGTGCGTACGTGCATGCGCGCGTGTTTTATCTCATAGTCCTTCTGCTATAAACGCGCCGGACTCTACGATATGGTATTCGTCCTTCTAGACGAATAAAAAGGGTAGCGCTGTATAATCGGCGTTTTTCGTCGGTCGTACGATGTTTCCTTCTTTTTTTAATATGGCCCGCGGGAGAAAGTGTTTTCCGCGAAAGTTTTTCAAAATGAAACGTTCATAAATGAAAACTATATGCATATCCAGAATAAATTGTGTTACACAAGCATACCTTCACGTCTTGATTTTTTTATTTGTCGTTGTTCTTTGATTGGTTGATATTTCGTAAAATATTATTAATTGCGTGGTCGAGGGACAAAAAATACCAACTTTTTTCATCTCTTTGAAAAATTGTCATATCTAGGGAGGAAAGGCGATGGTCGCATTTATTTTCAAAATGCCTTTATTCCCGGGAAATGCACGTACGATATATAAAAGTATAAAGAAGACATACACACGTTTTGTACGTGGGCAACTTAGGTGGACCTCCTTAGCTTAAGGTGCTTCATTTGTTCTCTTCGCTCGCTCATTTTTTGACGTGCAGGTTGGTGCTTTGAGAAATAACGATGGAACAGCGTCCTTACTCAAAAGCGGCAGCCCCCGTGGGATTTCCACTATTTCGCCAGTGACTGTCGTCTTGTATGATCTCTCTATGTAGCGTGGCTAAAAGTGCCGCTCACATATTGTGCACGCTTCATTAAGCTCCCTGTCAGTTCTCTGAATAAGCTGCGATCACTCTTCACGACGTTCGGGCTCCTTGGGCACACGAAAAAGAGACCACTTTTCCTTGCAAGACCGGTAGCCGCTTGTACAGCCTGGAACAAAACAGGTCGTGTCCCTATTCTCCCTCTTCCGCTTCTTCATGTTTTCTGTTTCGCGACTTCGCACACACGTTGAAAATGCACTTCAATAGGAGGAACAAATGTAAAGTAAACTCATGCGACAGAAAGCGGTGGCAGCCAAGGATAGACCGCTGCGCGTCATGCGGACATATGCTACATATATGTAGCAGACGATCGCAAAAAAACACCCGCATCACTCAGCAATTGTCTTTCACTTTTAGTACCGTCTTCAGAGTTCATTTAATGATTTCAACTAACAAATACTTCTTTTTATCGCATTATGCAAACACAAGGCCTACATGCACAAAAAACGAAATTTTTTACCGTCTGCATTATGAGCAGACGACGCTCAACATAAGCAGTTAAAGCAGACGATTAGAAATGCAGTGCCGTGCACGCAAGTTATTATTCTTTCGTTTCCTTATTATGTTACCCAGTGTGTTAAAAACTTAGAAGCCGTTATGTTACGCTTCATTTCGAGCTCTTCTTTCCGGTACACAACGACGAAATATGGCCTACATGCGGACTTAGTCACATCAAGTAAGTGGACTTAGTCACATCAAGCTCACTGCCACAATCGAGCTCTGTGGGCGGGCACATTTAAGACTTTCTTCTTATATTTGTCGGCAGTTAGTTGTCTAATGGTATGAAATCGAGCGACAAACAAAACTGTGTGAAATGATGATGCTTTTCGGCTTAAACCAGCATTGGGCCCCGCATAACAAATTCAAATTTCGCGCCTTGGGCACACCGTTCGATCGCAGCGCCCCTATGGTGGCGTCATCGCAAAAGTGACCACGTTGCTCCCATTGCTTTCCGCCGAAGACGGCACACTACCCCATTCCAGTACACCATAGCTGTGAGCCCGTGAAGGCTGCTCGCTACACCGGTAGCATCTGCATTCACTCGAAAGCAGTCGCGAGTAGTTAGTTGAGTGTTTCCGTACGCATCTGCTTTCTTCTGCTTGTGCGAAGTGTTTCGTGCAGTCGACGGCCCGTGAGCATTCTCGACAATGCCGGTGTGTAGCGCCTTGAGGTGCCCCTTCCAGTCGAGAAACGGGTTGGTGCTTTTTTCTGTGCCCCTCGGAAAGCACCACAAAACAAGGCGTGGAATGTGGCTGCACAAAATAGGCAGAAAGAATTTCAAGCCCACGAAGTCCAGCAAGCTGTGCAAGGTATGTTGTATTTTCCTTGTGCAAAGAATCGTGAAAAATGCAAGTAGATTTATTCTCAATTCTTTTTAACCTGGTGAGGCGCATGAGAGTACCCCAAGCTTTCGGCAGTTCCGAAGTCCGAGTAAGCGCTTCTATCTTGACGATTTCATGGCTTTTTAATTACGCACATCTGTCCGCCCGCTTTTTAGCACATACTGTATTTACGCGAACCATAGTCTACGTTTACACTGCGTATTTTTCTACGTTCACAACTCGCGCGTACTCGACTCGTGCAGCGGTGCCAGCGTGTTGGTAGGAGCTCAAGTGGAGGAATAAAAATTATTGTGCCTTGATTTATGCACATACAGGAGGATCTCTTGTGGCCTGATTTAATACACCCCTGTTCTCTACCTATTACCGCATAAAAGCGCGTGCGTCGCTTCGGATGATATTGCTCAGTCGCATAGTCTCCTTGCTTCGTGGTACTTCGCGGCTGGTTTAACAGAAAAACACACACCCGCATCTAGTGACCTTACGCTTTGTCGCGCACTTTACCGTTTCTAAAGGATTGCATCGGGTTATTGCAAGCATTTGCTTAATAAATATGCATGGCGTGATATGAGCCGGAATAGCGAGGGTCTGCTCTCGTGTCCTATGGGGACATGACGTGAAAGAAATTATATAATAACAAAAAAAAGCTGGTGGTTCTGTGAATTTCTTTTTTATAAAGAGTCGTCGCCTAAACGTTTGTAGCTATTTATATATTGGAAAACACAAGCAGGAGAAAGTTACCCATTTTGTGTCACGAATGCGTTGTTTGTACTTCTAATATTCTGCACGCTGTCAAAAATATCGACTTGTGCTCTGACAGTGCTGTATTTTGCAGTGTCATTTCACTGAGGACCAGTTTGAGCCTGCCATCTGAAAGAACTTCGGCATAAAGAAATTGAAATCCTCAGCTGTGCCGTCCATATTTTCCCACCGACTAGAGAAGCGGCCTAGAAAAGCACCACACCCACGAGGCGCTGGTATAGCGAATAAACTTTGATCGATGCCGAAGCGTTTGATTGCTTTGTTGTGTTACTCCAGCATCACTGATGCCAGTGGATGGATGGAACAAGAAACTTGAATGAGGTTCGGTCAGCGTCATAACTATATTTGTTCCGTGTTTAAAAAATTAGATTCGGTAAGATGTTAATGACAGAAGTGAAGCGGTTATACAAAATTATTTGTGTGATTGGAAAATCATGTCACCCTGCAATGTCAATTCAATGCTCGTAAAGGCCTGTTTTACTTGTTACCAATTCCGTGGCCCCCACTTGCATGTAAAAATAATAGTAGCATTATAAGATGCGTGCAATTCAGTACGATAACCTTGCCATCAACACTAGATTAGAAAAGAAAAAGGTTTGAAAGTGGGACTCATTTATGGTACAGCTCATGAAAATTCAGAACACTGGTTAGTCCAATAGCAATAAGATAGTAGGATGTCTAACTGAAGATAATATATAAGCACAACAACAATTTGCATAAGAAATCAAACATCATTCAAAGAAAACTGCTTAGGGAAAAGAAACAATATATCAAAGATTTCATTAGGATTTAAAATAAATTAGTGCATAAAATATGTGCATGATAACACATACAGTAGTGTACTGATTATATCACTGTTTTTTACATGTAAATCATGATATAAGTACTATAGGCAAAACATAAGATATTTGCGAAAGATTTGTGCACGGGCCCCGCCACGTGGTCTAGTGGCTATGGTACTCGGCTGCTGATCCGAGGGTCGCGGGATCCAATCCCGGCTGCATTACGATGGAGGCGAAATGTTGAGGCCCGTGTGCTGTGCGATGTCAGTGCACGTTAAAGAACCCCAGGTGGTCGAAATTTCCGGAGCCCTCCACTACGGCGTCTCTCATAATCAGAGCTAGTTTTGGGACGTTAAACCCCACTTAACAAGATTTCTGCACGGACCAAATATTTTTAAGTGAGCGTGACAAGCTTTTCGCATCTTTTATCTGACTGAAAGCAGCCGAAATTCACGCGGAAAAACGACTATATTGGTCTTAACATTTCTGAGCCGCAAAAGATTTAGAAGGAAAAAGCATGTGCTTACCTAATTAGCATATTTCGCATAGCATAATTAGCATAGTTTTTGCAGCCCGGTTTTAGTACAATGAGGATGGGGACGCCGGAAAGAATGAGTTGAAAACGGACACCGTATATATAGATCACTAGAGTTCATAAATACGGCGAGAAATTTTGTGTTGGGCCTTCACAGTGCAGTTCTAACCTAGTCTTACTTTGTATTAAATCGTGTTAACCCATACCTGAAACTTAATACTTGAGTCGTGCTGCGCAGCAGCGACCGTTTACGCCCGGAAGCTATGTAGGTGGATACTCCGCTCCGGGGAGAAAAGAACAACATGGCGGCCGGCGCGCGCTGCGTGTGAAAGAGTGCCGGGAGAGGAGGTAGTTGTCGCTACTTAAAAAAAAACGAGAAACGCGATCTAGGGACTTTAGGTCAAATAAGTCAAGTGCTGAGGCGCCAGGCAGTTTCCCATGCGCAAAAGCAAGCAGAAAAGTAACAGGCTTGGGAAAAAAGCCAGCGCGCTTCGCCGGCGGCGCCGAAGGCGTCACGTGATGTCGTTTACTATATTCACAACGACGTTTACTACGTCACAACGTCACAACTGCTGCTGCATTGTGGCAGCAATGAGAATTAATTTCGTGTCACAAACAAATCATTACCAATATTTTCGACGCGATTCCATCGACACTGGCACATGCCTCGGTCGCCTCGGCGGGTCAAGACGAGCGATCAGCGCGTAAGCTCCACCCTCACGAAGCGCATCTGCATACACGCACGTAGGACATCGTATCCTCGTCAGTAAGTACAAAATAAACATTTTTGTACAGCATGGCTTGGTCATAGAACACAGAAAAGCACTGCCGATGCCTTCGCGAGCGACTAGCACATCACAACAGCCCACCGTGACTACAGAGGGTAGGCCTAGCTGCCAACCCTCGAAGTAGTCGCCGTTCGCTATAAATCGCGAGCTCGTCACAACGTGCTCATTTTTACCTACACGATTAACATTTGCGCTCATATGTCGTGCGTTAACACATGCGATTAGTTTCCTCGAAACATCGTTGTGATTGAACCGCTATGGTAGAAATGAAACAAGCCGCTTCGGTGAGGGGGCCCTTGCTGAGATGTTTGTTTACCTTCGCACGGCGGTTGCTTTCGATCTCACCGCTGGTTTGGAAACGGGCGTTGCTTTGCAGATTGATCCACGTTAGGCATAACACTACCTAATAGGCATTTATTTCGGGCCAGAAACAAGTCATAATCAATATTTTCCACGAGATTCCGGCGATACCGGCAAAAGCCTCGGTAACCTCGATAGGGCGATCGGAGCGGAGCAGTGAACCAATGGGCGGCCAGCAGCGCGACGTCACGCGTCTCCCGCGCTGCCATTGGCTGCTGCCGTCCGACCTTTCCATCCGACGACGAGAAAATCTGCGCGGTTTGACGCGCACTGGACGACCGGAACAGGGAACCGGTGCTGCAAAAACACCCTCGGTACACCCGGTACAACTGCCGGATCGCATCGCCGGACGTCGGATCGCATGGGAAATCGTACCGTGTGTCCAGCCCTTTACTCCGCCAACCAATCACAGAACCAAACGAAATCGTCGTTATTGAGTCCTATCATCGGCATAAGCCATAATGTACTCAAGAAGCATGGACGGAAAATGTGTGAAGTTTCAGCGTTTCTATCTGCAAAAGGCCGTGGTACAGTTCATTTCGCTTCCGAGCCCATTTTACGCGTGAAACTTTACTGGAATGAGTTGAAAAGCTCCGGTGGCGGCGCTTGTGGCGCGCTGGGTTTGTGCATTGCAAGCACTTATTTCGGCTCAATAAAGAATTAGCATTCCACTCTAATGAACGAATGAAGGCATAAAAATGCATACGCCTGTCCATTATTGTTGCCACCCTCACTTTATTTTGGTAACATAGAAAGTTCGAAGAAGGAACCATATGAAGCTTCGCGGAGGTACAGTGGCTGGCGGTTGTAAGGTTGTGGGAGGGGCTTCACTGAGACTTGAGTTGTATCCGACTATAGTTCCCGCGTACGCGCGCGCTTACTGCACGTTGCTCTTGAACTAGCGATCTCATCCAGTGTGCTCACATTATGAGAACATTATATCCCTATTGCCAGAATATGCCCTTTTGTTCACAGTAGAGCACGTAATTTTCTTTTCTCGTTCCTTCGCTAACGGCAAACTCGTGAAGGCACCTACCTCTCCGCGCTCATCAATAAGTAGATGCGAAAAGCGGGCGTCCCTTCCTCATTGATAAGGGCTCCAGATAAAAATGACTTTTTAATTTCCATTGATGAGACATTTATAAATGGTTGAAAAAAGAAAGCGCAATTTTTGTAGCGAATCAAAAGTGCTCTTTTCGTTCACAAATTTACAAATATGATACAACATTGAAACAAAACGATCATTGCACATTTGTAAGCATACATAAAGGTAAGCGCACTCCTTCACAATCACAGCTGTGTACATAAAAAGATAAACATCGAAACGAAAGATCATTCCACATTACTTCAGCGTAACGTAAAAGAGGTAAAGTTACTTTTTCTGAAGTGCTGCTGATGTATATAAATTAACATTGAAACAAGGCAATCATTGCGCATTACATCCCCGCACATGCATCTTTAAGTACATATACATTAGATAGCAGAAATATGGCTTTAGCTTCTTGCAGCCAGTTCTCGCAAGAATGGATGGTTCCAATTGATCGTCCATGAAGGAGTTTCTGAAAGATGCAGACATCGACCTCCGCACCGTCTTCAATTTGCCTAAACAAATACGGCCGAAGTATGCTGCAAAACAGTTTGCAAAAAAAAAAATTACAGCATATCCACGGAGTGAATGATGATGAGTGGGCGAAGCTCGGGAGGTTCATCGTAGATCGTGCCGAGTTCCGGATTAGTTTAGTTAACGCGCACGCTACGAATCCTCATGGTTCAACTATGCACAAATGGAATCTCCCACAGGCACTTCATTGCAAGTCAAGATCCAGTGCATATATATATATATATATATATATATATATATATATATATATATATATATATATATATATATATATATATATACCACTCCTGCTTGGGCCTTTACTTGGGCCTGCAGTATGCCATAAATAAATAAATAAATAATATGGGTTGCCGGTGAACGCTTCTCCAACGCGAGCAGTCGGTATTTCTCAATCAAGAAACTCGCTGGGAGACGCTGCCTGCGCCAACCTTGTCTCTCGCTGGTGAGGGCGCGTTCTCCTTCTTTGCGAGCTGGTACGGCGTTCCTCTAAGAAAGAGCGTTTCCATAGCCAACGCGCGCCTTTCGCTCTCTCTCTCTCTCACAAGACAGCAGAGGCACGCGCCGGGAGGGAGAGAGAGAGAGAGGCACGCGCCGAGGCGAACGCCGAGGGCGAGCGCGTGCCGGGAGGCACGCGGGTTACGACTGACGCGTGACGCCACGCGTGACAAGGTTAGACTAAAGGCCCAACCACAGGCACGCGTCAGCACGCGCCTACGCGTCAAAAGCGTCAAATGCGTCGCCGCGCGTCACCCTCGGAGGGGGTTGAAGGACCGAGACGCGTCGACGCGAGGGTATCTAGCACTGTCAGATATTTTCGCCTCGCGCACGGCTCGCGTCGACGCGCCCGCCACGCGCCAACCAATCAGAGGCCGCGGAACCTCCCACGGCTAGGCCTAGCATGGCGGCCGCCGCGGTGCAGCCGCGAAGACACGACGGAGTTCTGGGGAAGTGCGGAAGCGTTTCGGAATTAACGCGTCGTCAACCGTAGCCCACAGCGATACGATCAAGGACCGCGATTGTCGCAGGATGATATGATATCGTGCCCACCGTGATTTTGCCAATAGTTCAAGCTGACCTTCCGCCGGCGTGAGTGCGATCGCTGCTGAGTCAAAACATCGTCGACATCGTACTGGAGACTGCTGCTGCGCCTGTGCTTGTGTCTGTGTTTACTTGTGCTTGAAACGAGTGGAGACATGCTTTCGAATTTCGAAGGCTGGACCGTCACCTGTTGCTAATTCAATTGTGAGCGATGTCAGTAACTAGCGAAGGCCTCTGGCGCGGCCCGTCGACTTCGCCCGAAGGGGCACAGTTGAGAAACTCGGGTGACGGATGTTGATGTTTGTTTACGTCGCAACGTAAACGGTATAACAACGCCCCTGATCCTGACCGTGTGTGGTGCTTACGCAAGAATGTTGAACCGCTGCATGTTTGTTTTCAACATCAGCACCTACCACCATCGCTGCCAAAGGTGGACCGCGCCCTCGCCAGCACTTTCCAGTGATATCTTGCCACGAACATGAGTGTATGGCGCACTCTACGACATGATTCGAGACAAATTGTTTAGGTGTAGTGTCAAGCCAGCAACAACGGACCATCGCTTACGGCTGCGATCAGCTGTTACCGGTGTAGTTGCTGTGTTTAGAATTCAAGCTCGAACGTACACGAAAGTGGTGTTTGAAAAAGAAAATTGCATGCACGAAGAAATGCTGCTTTTGCTCTTGTTCTGCTTTCCTACAGTGCACTGTACATTGGCACATGCGTAGTACAAAGCAAGGTATGTGCAATACCTTGCTTTGTACACTGTCTGCTCTGACAAACACACGGACAGAGGTGTAATGCAAGAGCAGGTATCATTCATCAAGTAACGAGGATCTAAAGAAGATTGCTTTTTGAGGGTTGTTTACATAGCGTGTTTTTTAGCACTTGCCGTCTCATCAGAGCTTGTGAATGAGATGTGCCTTTTTAAATATCAAATGCATGACAATTTAAAAATGTGAGGACAGCATGGCACCAAATGTACTCGCATTGTTCGCTGAATAAGCAGTGTGCAAAATTAGAGTACAGGTCATTGTTGAAGGGACACGTACGGCAGTGGGCAGCAATGGTAGCTGATATAAACATTGGTCTGTCTAAATTAGGAACAAAATTCTGATAAGGGCTATGTAAATGACAGCTGGTTTGCCGGAATGACCTTACATTATTGCACAGATCTATCCCGTGATTCCTATCATGAAGTGCCATATCTATAACCACCACCTATCTGCCCATTCATTGTTTCTTTATTTTTCTCAGCACCGTGATTTGAAACAGAATTATCTTTTGACAATTTCAAATAACAAGATCAGATGGTAACAATATATACATTGTGTTCACGCGTCGTCACATCCGCCGCTCTCACCCACACTCGCTATTCATAGTAGCCATTGCTGGGTACCTCCCTGGGTACCTAGCTGACGTAGTCAACAGGCTGCAGCCAACCAGGAATGCCGGTGGCGAATGCCGGAAGTGACGAAGCCGCGCTCGGTGACACGCGTGCACACTATGTATAAGGAATAACATGGCAAGGATTATTCAATTTTAAAAGTTTGTGCGTTTTCCCACATATGCTAGTACTCATGCACTTTTCACGTGGCCAAAATGCCAAGAATTTCAGCTTCTCAATGTCAACAACTTGCAAACCTGTCTGCACAGGTACTGTATTGCATGTTTTCAAGTGACATAAGTCGCACCATATGGTTATGAACACATGTTGTGTCAATAAAGGCCTCTCAACCATAAATTGCTCATAAAGGCATCCTACAGCTGTGCTTGGTCAGAATTATAGAGGCGATAGCACTCACATCACACAATTAAGCGCGTCTTGTGTTTACAAAAGACCTCTGGCCACAAATAATGCTCAAAAGTATGACAGAACAGTACTGTCTTAGGATTTTGCTTGTAATAGAAGCCACATCGCAATGTTACAAGCACACCTTTTTGTAATCACTGATCTCTCTTTGAATTGCTGTCAAATGTCCTAAAAGAGTGCTTTGTTAGTATTTTGCAAGTAATAGTAGTCATCGTGCACACCTTTTGGCAATAAACGACTTCTCATTCATGAATTTCTCTTACAGCACTACAGAACAGTGCTTTGTTAGCACTTAAGGAGCAACAGTACTCGCATCATACAATTATGAGCACATTTTATGTTAATGAAAGACCCCTCATCCACACATAGCCCCCAAAAGCATGCTAATAGAGCGTTTACGCAGAATTTTAAGAGCGACAGTATTCACACAGTAAATTACAAACATGCCTTGTGTTAATAAACAATTAGTGAATCACAAGTAGCTGTCCAAAGCATTCTAAGTTGCATTTGGTTAGAATTTTGTGAGTGATGGTAGTTGCATCACACGATTGTAAGCATGCCTTTGTTTATAAATGACCCCTTAACCATGAATTTCTCTTCAAGCATTTTAAAACAGTGCTTGGTTGGAATTTTAGGAATGACTGGAATGATAATTATCATGTCAGGCAATGATAGGCTTGTTTTATGTTGTTAGAGGACACTGACCACAAACAAACTACCAGACAGGACTTTACAAATGAGGGCTGCCCATGATTTTCTACCTATACTGTGTGGATAGGCAGTGACCCACAGTATGTGTATAGTTGGTAACAGCCTCACCAAAACCTAAAGATGTTGGCATATGCCTAATGGATATTTAATATATACATAAACGAGGCTGTAGTTTACATAGGACTTCAGTGGTCAGAATATAGCAAGAGATATTTGGAAGTGACATGCTTTGATACTATTTAAAATTGTGTGGGAACCGCACCCTCTTGCGCCTTAACTAGGTTTGGCCCTCGGATAGTGGCGGGTCATCACAGTCCAGTTATTTCGGCCATGCTTACATTATCCCCAATATTGTACTGTAATAAAATTGAATACTAAGGCTTCTATAATGTCTGTTTGCTATGCAAGCACACAATGTACGTTGTGCTTGCCATCTTGCTCATTGCTGTTGTGGTAGGACCCGTGTCGACATTAACACTTTTTTTCATGATAATGACAGAGATACTGTGCAAACTTGTTCGAATCAAGGTGTGCACTTCCTTTTTCAGCTTAACTGTCTCTGCATGAGTGCACTATTAACCTTGACAGGACATGGTCATCTTGAAGCTGACTGCAACAGTAGCTCATTATCAGCAATCTGTATTGGTGCTGCTTATCTCATTAACAGGTGAAAATCTACTGTTGTGTGAAAGGTCAAGGCAGGATCCTATAAATAAACAATGAAAATAGTTGCCCGCATTCATTCAAATTAAGGTGAGGAAGGAGCAAAATAATGTGCTTGGTTGATGATTGGAGCTTCTCAAAGGTAGCACATGTAAGAACCTGTTACGCATATTTTGAGGCATGAATATTATGTTGATGACCATAATATACAGAAATGCCGCCTCTTTGCCTATGTGAAATCCATTAGGTACTATGCCTAATATGTAGGGAACCTTAATTTTTACTGGTTAGAGCAAACGTCTAACTTTAAAAAAATATTTTTCTGTCAGTAGCCATAAGTCAGTGTACTGGTCTCGCACATTTGACCAGTACATACAAAAATTTCCATTGAACGTTATGAATGTGTGAATAACGTGACTGATAGGACATGACATCAATAACATGACATGGATTAATTCAGGATTAATGATAATGAAATTGTGTGGTGGTACACGATTACAGGGCACTGAAGCAACAGACGCAAGGGACAAACGCATAGAAACACACTGGGACGCTGTGTGTCTGCGCATTTCTCCCTTACATCTGTGCTTCAGTGCCCTGTGGTCATGTGTGATTTGTGCCAACTGCCCGGAAGTCTTAAGATGTGTAGTGTTTACATTGCACTCTTTGGCCAGGGACAAGAGGTGGGCGAAGAATATAATACCCTTATAAAAGAGCGAAAAGTGTGGAAATTGTACTTGACGGTTGTCTATGATTGAGGGTATCAAGTTGACATTAAAAATGTTCAGTTACCTCAGTAATGATGACTAATTAATTAAAATGCTCATTGCACTCTAGACCATAAAATTAATCGTATCCCCGCTGTGAATGGTGCTAGAAAGATGCCATTTCGGGTTCAAGTATTTCCTATGTATAATTTTCATGAGTGGTCGGAATCGAACCCACGACCTTTCCCAGATATTGGGAAGTCTGGTCATAGCTCCACTGTAAATATGGAGACAAATATGTTTTCAGATTGAATTGTATTTAACGTTTAAATGATTAATTTGATAATCGGCTGGACTGGAACCCGTGACATTGCCGAATGGAGAGGGGGCGGGGGGGGAGGGGTTGCTGAGTGGCCGTAGATCCGCTGTAAATAAAGGTAGAAAGATGCCGTTTGGGATTTAAGTGGATCTTGGATTTAGGCATTCAATTTCATTAATGGTGAGACGATCACACGTGGCCTTACTAAAATACAGTGGTGTGCGTGTTCGTTCGTGGGGAAAGGGGGAGGGGGTGTACCTTTGAGTCAGTGACAAATTAATTATGTAGCTCCGCTTCAAAACGATCTAGGAGAGTGCTGCTTGTAACATACGTTCCTGGCGCTCATAAAAATCGAAGCCGCAACCTTCGAGGGGTCGAAACTAGCCCATTTCGCTGACACAGAGCGAAGGCATCGACAGCAAAAGCAGCAAGCGCTGATATAAATGACTTGTGTATACGTTGTTGCTGTAGGTATTGCGATTGCAATTGTTACTTAAATGTTTAAGTAATAATTGCACAATGTTTGCACAATTGCACAAATGTTTTGACTGTTCAGTCAAAACATTTGTGCGAGGTGCACATTTTGTACCTAAACGTATTCTATATATCTAGGAAAGTATGCGGACAGCACGGAATGAAGTTCAAGCATCAGTGCGCCTCAGCCAGGACTCAGGAGCGAGCGCCGCCGCGCTGCCGCGTCGCCGCGTCTGCTCTGTGGTTGTGCGCCCTCCCCCTCCACCGACGCGAGGCGACGCGTCTGACGCGTAGGCGCTTGCGTACGCGTAGCGACGCGAACACGATGGTGTGCTCACACTGAGTAGGTTCCTTTGCATTTACAAATCCAATGTTTACATCACAAGCTTGGTCAAAACTACAACAAAATAATAAAGTGCATCACAAGAGAGAAGCATACAGCAACTGTGTCATAATAATTATACTTGAATGCAAATTAGTGACAAGAACACTGAGAAATAAGGATAAATAAAAAATAGAGAAACAGACAACACAAAGAATAAAAAGAACGCTTACACTCGCTTACAAATAAATATAGAGTTTAAGGAACAAATCTAGCGGATTTAAGAACAAGCACTTGGCTAAACTTATTGTTTATATATGGAAAGCTTCGCAGCACATCGCGAAATAGACTGCGCTCATAAATTGGTGCTACGGTACGTGCCACTTCTCTTTTTTTTTTATCGCACACACCGCATAACTCCACACATTATTTTATGAACTTTGGCAAAACGACGCAAAAGAAAATGCAAATCCCGCGTGCAGTCGGAATCGAGGAAATGCGAAGCACGCATCAGGAACGTAAATTGGATCTGCACTGTTGTCTCGCTATACCGATTTTGGTACATATGAAGTTAACGAAACGACCGCAAAAGTACCAAGACTGTGGCATGTAAGCCATGCCGCTCATGACACCCATTCTAATGTTATGACCTGTCATTTACGTTTGTCATGCACTCGTGTTGTGCCATAGCAGTTTTGGTGTACATCCCATTAACGAAACGCGTGGCAAGTAAATCATGCCGCTCATGACATGCATGTCACGATTTTCATGTTCTCAGAACGTGCCACCCGTGGTCGTCATACATTGTTGTCTCGCCATACCAATTTTGGTATCACGGCCTCCGAGATGGCGGGCGCGCGGCGGGTTTGTCTCCGGCCGTCCCAATCGCACGGAGAGAGCGTATTTTCCGAGGTGGGCGTGGCGCGCTCTTTTCTCCGCACCGCGGCGCGCTTACTTGGGATCGGAAATAGATCGGAATAGGCGAAAAGAAGGACGCATCTAGGCTTTTCTGGAACCACCTGCAATCGCTGGGGAAGAAAACTGTAACTATGCAACGGCATATTGTGGATGAAGAAGGAAATAAATTGGAGGGGTACGACGCATTGACTTATATTCGAAACGCAACAGCCGATTCCTTTAAGAAGCATGACGAGGCTCCCTTTACGACGTGTAACAGTAGCAAGGGAGACCAAGTGGAAGAACTAGTTCTGGAAAACTTCAATTGGAAGAAGGCGGAGGAAATGATTCCCAAACGAACAGCCACAGGATTAGATGGGGTTAGCATTACTGTTATAAATGAGCTCGGAAGAAACAGCAAAGAAGCCCTATAAAAAGCAATTGAAAAAAGGTTAAAGGACAGGCGAATACCGGACAGTTGGCGTCAAAGTAGGATGAAGTTCATTTATAAGGGCAAGGGAGAGAAAAATAACATTCGGTCCTATAGACCACTGACCATTACATCAGTACTCTACAGGTTGGCGATGCAGGCAATTAAATTTAAAATGCAGATATGGACAGAGCTTAATGGCACTTTTGGCGAACTCCAAAATGGATTTCGAGTCGACAGGAGATTAGATGATAACCTTTTTGCGCTTACGCAGTGTATAGAAATAGCCGGAAAAGAGAACAGACCTCTACATTTGGCATTTTTGGATATTAAGGGTGCGTATGACAATGTGAATCAGAATATTTTATGGGACATAATGAAAGAGGCTGGTATAGGGGATGATTGTATAGAGCTCTTAAAGGAAATATACAGTGGAAATACAGTATGTGTGGAATGGGAAGGTATGGCGAGTAATGGTAGAATGGAGGCCCTCGATATAGGTAAAGGGTTGAGGCAGGGATGCCCGTTGTCCCCACTATTATTCATGCTTTACATGAGGAGACTGGAGAAAGCATTGGAGATGAGCAATATTGGTTTTAAGCTGTCGTACAGACAGGCAGGTATAGTGATAGAACAAAAGCTCCCCGGGTTGTTTTATGCAGACGATATTGTGCTATTCGCAGACAGTCGAACAGATTTGCAGGGTCTGGTTAGTATATGTGGTCGGGAAAGTGAAGATTTAGGGCTAAAATTTAGTGTGACAAAATGCGGCTGGATGATATTCAATGACAGCAACGATCAGACCATATCAATACAGGGCGAGGAGATACTCAGAGTACGATAGTACAAATACCTCGGGATATGGATAAATGATCGGAATAGATACATGGAAGTGCAAGAAAAAGCTATGATAGTTAAAGGAAAGAGGAACTCCGCAATAATGAAGCATAGAGCGCTGTGGGGTTACAACAGGTACGAGGTAATTCGAGGTTTGTGGAAAGGTGTAATGGTGCCAGCACTTACATTCGGAAACTCAGTGGTGTGCATGAGGTCAGAGGTACAATCAGGGCTGGACGTGAATCAGAGGACGGTCGGACGTCTCGCACTGGGCGCCCATGGGAAGACCACAAATGAGGCTGTTAAGGGGGATATGGGATGGTCTGACTTTGACGGAAGGGAAGCTCAGAGTAAAATTAGGTACGAACAGAGATTAAGGAATATGAAAGAAAGTAGATGGGCAGCGAAAGTATTCAGGTATTTGTATAGGAAGAACGTTGATTCACAATGGAGGAAGAGAACTAGGAAGCTTACCAGTAAGTATACATCCAGTAACGAAACGGATGGAACGAAAAAGAGCGTTAAGAGCATGGTCAGAGCGGCGGAGAACTCGGATTGGATAGCTAGAATGGAGAAGAAACCGGCATTGAACAACTACCGAAAAGGGAAAGACGAAATCAAGAGAGAAAAATTTTACGATAATTCAAAGGGAAGCGCTTTACTGTTTGAGGCAAGGTCCGGTTGCCTGAGAACCCGAAGTTACAGAGCAAAATTCAATAAAGAAGGGGATACATGTACGTGCTGTGGAAAAGCTAGGGAAACGACAGACCATATTTTGATTGAATGTACAGATGTCCACCCAGGTGTAGCTGTGGACACTACCCTACAGGAGGCCATGGGTTTCAGGAGTAACAGGGGAAAGCTGAACATGCCGGCGATAGATATAAGTAAAAGGCGCTTACAGCATTGGTGGCGCAAAAGTATGGAGCAAACAAAAGCGAAAGGTAGTTCGGGTAAGATTGTTTCATCACAGAGGAACGATAATAGATAAAATAAATAGACGAAGTAAAAAATTAGTTGTGAAAATATGTGTGATTCGGGAAAAGAAATGGTTGTAAACGAAAAAGAAATAAAGCTAGAGCTTGGTGGCCCGGCTACCGCCCCGTTATAAAGGGGACGCTCCTAATATCCATCCATCCATCCATCCATCGGAAAAGCTGCCGCGCTGTTGGCGCAGCTTGCATTTGGCGAGGAAAAAAATGGTTTTGCGCTTTTATTAACCTCGCGCTGATTTGGAAATGTCTGGTCAAGGTGTACGAGAGGCCAAGTCAATGCCGGGGCCTATCGATTCGCAAATGGGCATTTTTTTTTTTTTTTGCTGTAGATTTGCGTCGCCTTATTAGAGCACTTAGAAAAGCGATGCCTCTGCAAGAGATCCGCATGTGCTAGAAACTTAACATACCTCGAAATTTGAGGGCTGTATAGTATGGGGGCGCTAGCGAAGGAGAAGAAAAAAAAAGAACGATGATGAGGCTCGGCGTGATGACGCTCGGGGCTCGCGCTCGCCCTGCCGCTAAAGACCGATCAGTCGTTGCCGGGCCTTCGTAAATTAAACGCGTTTTTCTTGACGCCTACGTGTTCTCTGGGGGCTTCGACCGACCACTGGCCCCGAGCCCACAATAGATATGTTGATAATGTTGTAAGCTAGATTTAAGGCCTGCGAAGGAAGCAGTCCGTTTGAAAGCAGTATCGCAAAAAGCAAGTATCGGTGCTTGCTTCCTTTGCGCGTTTTTTCCTTCGGTGTAACAACATATAGCGAAATGAAAATACACGTACAGCAGCACTCAAGTTTTCGAGTAGGAACACTTTATTTATATTTCCTTTATTAACAACTTGCAGGTACTTCCTTCTATACGGAATGCTTTACAGTCATTGTGTAACAGGTGAATGCCGTCACAGCAGCGTAAAGAAGTAAAAAAGTGACATCGGAATAAAGGAAGCATTATCCGCACAGAGTGAAGTGGCAGACTGTGGCCTTCAGGCAGTCAATATACATAGTAAAACTGAAGCGAAAACTAAGATCATGAAAAAATTACGCACGCAAAGCTGCTGGTAAACACTGCGCAACGATCATTGCACTGCAATGCATGCGAGGAAATTAAATAAAACAAGAAATGCAAAGACGTAAGAAAAGCATTATTCGCATAAAACAGCTTAGTGCTGCATGAATACAATACCATAATACAACTAAAATGTAAACTAAAAATAGGAACTATGCATAGAACGAATCAAAACGAATCTACGCAGTAAATACTGCACGAAGATTACGGCACCACAAAGTAGCTGCCCAAACGCGACAAAAATCATGTATGATGGCTTCGTTGGAATAACATCTTAGTCGGGAAAGCATTCCCTTACTCACGAGACAGCGTTTAACTATTGTCCGATGTGTCAATATAATCTATACACGAAGCACTTTGCGATGCAGGGGCTTTGACATGAGTTTTTTACGGTAGCTGCCCTGTCTGTAAGAGTGGTGCCTATGTTCGCGAGCAGTATTCTTACATATTTGTCAATTACAGTAGACACTGTACATTCTACGTGTTCATCTCTGGCCAGGCACATAAATAGGGGGCACTTAATTAAGTATGGAGTGATGATGTTTGGATGATGTATGTATGGATGATGTATGGAGTGACTTGCAGAAGGGTACGCAGCAGTATGCCATATGCCTGAAATTAAAGATAAGACACGGGACCTTACAGCATTTTCTCTAACAACAACAACAACAAAAAAGACAGCACTGACAGAGTTTCAGTTATATAGCCGTAAGTAGTATGCAACTTCAATTAATGAATCACTGCAATTGAATCAAACATTCATTTCCACTTCCACGCCAAAATTTTGTCTTCTTTACGCAGAACGCCAGCGACACAAGCACGCAAGATAAAAAACCGCGCAAACGCCGAAGCATGAGCGCGTTACGTCTAGGCCGTGGTCTAGACCGAAAGTCGCCGGTTCTGCGACGACCACGGACTGGTTACAGGCGCGTTTTGTTCATTTACGATCGATTGATTGATTTGGATATAGTCGAGAGCACAGTAAATGAACACGATACTGATATTGCCATTGTGCTACCAAAACGTAAGCAAAATCCGGATGACGAAAAAGGAGGCGATGACAACTCAGGCACTTTCACTGTGAACAACGTGTGGAGTAAATGTAGGTCGGCTAATCGAAGCCTTCAACAATATTCCGGCAAAATTACTTATCTTACTTCAGTTACATCACCAAGGCACTCAGTTAGCGTAACCGTGCTTCGGTTGACCAACTCATAACTATCCGTACGCGATCAAATAGTAAAACGATGTGTCACGATAGGAGGGCAATATGATTCAACGACGAAAGTTATCCCAGTTTTCACCCATACACGTCTTCAGAAAGGAAGAATGCTAGAACGCCCCTGTATATTTCTCAAATCAATGTATTTCGCGCCGAGACAAAACGGACCGTAATGAAAAAAAGTAACACTGCCACAGACGAATTGATACCTCCTTACCCCCTTAATAATTTATATCAGGAAAATTCAGCAGCTGCCGTGCTTTTCTCCTTAAAATGGACCAAAAATAAATGCAGTAACAGAAAAAAAAAAGTACTTGCCTTCAGTGCATCCAGAATATCCTGGAGGCAATGCTTGCTCGTACGCAGAAAAAAAAAAAAAAAACATGCGCACGATGTAATCCCGCGCGCTCTGCTTTCTGCCGCGGTCTCAGCTGCCGCCGCCGGTGATGATGATGATGGTGAGGCCATTCCCTTTGTAACGGGTGGGCGCCCCTTGGCACCCCAGCCAGTGGTACATAATACAATAAAAGGAAAAAAAAAACAACGAACAATCCCAAGTAAGTGCGCCATCTCGCGGTAGCAGGGCGCGCGACGCGATGTTCGTATTTTTGCTGGGGAGCGCGGCGATTGGGACGGCCGGAGAGAAACCCGCGCCGCCATCTCGGAGGCCATGTTGGTATACATCAAGTTAACGAAACGGCCGCAAGAGCACCAGGACCGTGGCACGTAAATCATGGCGCTCACGACATCCATGTCATGATTTTCATGTTATGACCTGTCAGTTATGTTCGTCATGCAGTCATGTTGTTGCATACCTATTTTCGTATACATCCCATTAACGAAACGGCCAGGAAAGCACAATGTCGTAGGCGGCTAGATATATATAGGTATGCTCAAAGTCGCCGAAGTTCGCTAAGAAATGCTTCGCATTTAAAAAAAAAATAAATGAGAGAAACGACTTTTTAGGAATATGCGTTGTAAACGACACGGCAACTGAATTTCATGAAACCTATGGGCCGCGCCAGGGCTGAGAGAAAACAGAGCTCTTTAAAAATTATTTTCCTGGACGTTGCAGTAAATTTACATAAAATGCAAAGAAAATTGTGAACACTTAAGAATTTCGCTTTAATTACTGTCGCCAGCTTCAGACGTAGCAGTGTCCAGTACGAGCGAGCTAGAATAGTGTTGCTTTTATTGGTATCAGAACCGTGGCCGGTAATGTCACGCCCCCCCCCCCCCCCCTTTTTTTTAAATTTTTGTCTTACCTTAGGCGTCGGTATCGAGCTTTAGCTTCATCTAAGACTTCGAGGAGCAAATATACGCGAAAGTCTGTAGTAATGATCGACTTATCTCGCAAAGCCTCCTCGGTGGCAATCGAAGTTCTTTCTACCCATACCACATGAAGCCATATCGCTCGCCATTTGAGGTATTCCTTTCCACGAGGAACAGAAAAAAAGCCTAGCTGACACACATGACAATGCTGCTTGGCAGCCCACAGTGCAACAATCGGCATCTTGCTGCTGCCGATGACGTCTTGCGAAATACAAAAAGCCTGTGCCCACGTACAGCGCAAGCAAGCGCTGCTAGTTTCTACACGCTTCGTTTCCCGGCGAAAGCGAAGGCGGCGGGGGAGATGTGAGGGATTATGCGATGGCCTTTCGCTTTCGTTTAACGCGTCCCACAGCGCTGCGAAATCGGCAAAATGGCGACGCTGAAGAACGGTCAACAGCGAGAAAAAAAAGGAAAGAAACGAAGCACTAGCGGAACGCGGCGGTTTTCGCCGCGCATAGTTTCTATGGTTTGTATTTCGCCGTGGGTCTCGCGCGTAACGACGCCACGATACGTAGGCCAATGATCCTCGCCGCGCCGGCTTGGCCGTCTTGCGCCAACCAAAGTCGCTATAGGCTCCGTGCAGTCGTGTTTTCCATGTGCGACATCGGCGCCAGAATGCACAGCCTGGCGGGCAGAAGGAAAATCGGGCAGACTATGGCCGGACAATACGCAAACGCGACGCGCGCGTCTCCAAGCCCTATGGGCTCCATCCACTGACCACAGGGCCAAGAAGGTGCCACGTAGCTCTCGCCGGACGGCTCAGTGTCGCTCACATTGGCCGCTTGGGGTGCACTTATGAGGCGCGCGTTAAAGCCCCTACAAGTTATTTTCAGGGACTTTAGCGCGCGTGCGTTCGCCCATAGCGCGCGCATTTGACGTTCGCAAGAGCACGACGAAGTCACTGCAGTGCACCGGCTCAACTATTGCACGTCGTCGAAATGCCGATGAAGCTGAACGACTAGTTGGCGACAAGATTTCGGCCCTTCGCAAGTAACTTCGTTGCACTGAGCCTCGCGCGGTCAACGGCTTGAAGCCTTGACTGTTGACTCTCGTACTGGGGATGAACAGACCAAACATCACCATCCGCAGTAGTACTTAGGCGAAGCTAGACCTTCAAGGAGCAAGCGTCTCCGAATTTTCCTCGCGTATGCGCAGAGAAGACAAAACTTTCCTCCTCTCTACGGTACCGACCAGATGTGAAGGTCTCGTGCGCGCTAATGGTGAAAGCCAAGGCGACAGCGAAGCGCGCGTTTCTTCGCTGCTTTTCTGGTGTGCTATGAAGAAAATCACACGCGCGCTCTCGTCGCCCTCTGGAACAGTTTGCCGCAGGTTTGGAGCGCGCGTCTCAAAGGAAACAAAAGAAAGTGGGACGCGCGGTGTAGACGCGCGTGTCGCGTTTGCGTATTTCCGGCCAAGTCTGCCCAATTTTGCTTCTTTCCGCCAGGCTGTGCATTCTGGCGCTCCTGTCGCACATGGAAAACTCGACTGCACGTCTACACTTCGCGTCCCACTTTCTTTTGTTTCCTTTGACACGCGCGCTCCAAACCTGCAGCAACCTGTTGGAGAGGGCGATATATAGTAGCTGGTTCCCTCCGAAGTTTCCCTCAGGATAGCTGGCGCTCGATGGGAAAGCAGTCACACCTGGTAAAGCGAATGATTAGAGGCACGAACGTGCGTGTGGTTTTCTTCGCAGCTAGCCCGAAAAGCAGCGAAGAAATAGGTCACTCTAGAAGAAACGCGCGTCGCTGTGGCCTCGGCTTCCACCATGCGCGCGCTATGGGCAAACGTGCGCGCGTCTCATAAGTGCACCCCAAGCGGCCAATGTCAGCGATACTGAGCCGTCCGACGAGAGCTACGCAGCGCCCTCTCATCAGTGGACGGAGCCCATGTCGCCGATGCAATCCCGGAGACGCCTAGCCGCATCAGCGTTCGGTAGCGTTCGTGGGTAGTGTTTCCCATCACCGCACGCGAAACAGCTCGTCATCGCATTTCCACCTGATATCTGTGCTGAGCATCTCAATCGTGCGCCGTTAAGCATGACGTCCGAGATTGCATCGTGGCAATCTCGCAGCCTACGCCCCGAGCATGCTTAAGCTTAGCTATAGGCCTCGTGCGCTGCTGTTTCAAATCGGACATGCAGCGCCACTGCGGCGGCTGCTGGCGAAATGTCCCTGTTCCCTCCGCCCAGCCGCGCCTGGCCGCAGTAGGCTGAACATGGCCTCTAGCAGCGCAATTGTGCCTGCACGACGAAAAAAGTCGACTTCTGTCTACTGTTGCGTGTGCGGATGTCATAACAGCTACAAAAACACGGTTGGGAAAATTCCGAAGGTACATTTCTACCATTTTCCTTGGAAATCGTACGAGGCTGATCGGCTGCAACGCTGGATCGCAGCCGTTCGGCGCGCCCGGTAAGTAAACACGTCCTGTCTTCGCGTGGTTTCTGTCGCGTTCTCTCAGTCACATTAACACATTGTTGGTTCCCTTGTTTTCTTTTATTACTGTTAGCCCGAATGGAGATACGTGGCTACCAGTGAAGCGCAAAACAGTCATCTGTAGTGCCCATTTTGTCGGCAACAAAGCGAGCACAATTGCCAGCCATCCTGCCTATGTACCAACTGTGTTTCCGCCGTGTTACAGAAGAAGTGATGCAGTACTGCCGGCGTCAAAGCTCGATAGATACAAGAGGTGAGTGATATTAGTTGAAAGCTTACCCGAAAATGGTTAGAGTTGGCTGTGAAAACAAATTGGTGCGACTTTATTGCTCTTTGCGACTTTGAAGAATGGCAGAACAGACAGCTCATAGATCATGCCGCGCCTCAGTGAAAACCGAAATCTTATTTTATGGTATTCATTAGGTGTGCTAACAGCCATTGTTCTGCGCAGGATTCAGCAACGTCGCGCAGTGCTTCAAGCGCCGACGTCCATGAGCGCGATCACGGCGGCTGCGGATTCCTCCGAGGATTCCTCGGCTGACCTTGCAGTCGAAATGATTTCATCACCGGAAGAAACTGGCAAATCCACATCTGTGGTAAGCAAAAGTTTTACGTCTTTACTACATTTGCAAGACCCTTGAGGCATAATGGTTCGTCTGCATCGTTGGCCTAGCCAGGAATTTTGTATGGGGAACGCCCTTGACACAGAATAATAGGTGCTGGGTACACAGCTGTTTATACGTCTCGTGCTCGGTGTTCCATAGTAAACAGAAAAATTTGGGAGTGCCACTTGGATGTGCCTGTGCAGGTTTTCCCATCAGGGAGGGGGGGCAGGGAGCCGGCGAAAGTTTATTACAGACCCCCCCCCCCCCTAGGAGGGGGGGGGGGCGCTCTCCTCAGTGTATGAAGCATAGAGGAGAGCTATAAGTTGGGCTTGTTGGTGTTTATTCATCTTCAAAAGAGCAGATTTTGCACCCCCCCTCTCATTTCTAGGTGATTAGGGGGCGGCCACCCCCGATTCCGTTGCGCACGCCTATGAACACTTACCCTGATGAACCACCTTCTGGCCACACGCCAGTTGTAACAGTTTGGGGGAAGCACTGTGTTGTGACTGATATCATGCAGTGTTTCGAAGCATTTCATTTGATGCACCATAATAGTGATCGCAGGAAACATGTATTCGATCGCGACTCCACTTTAGTAATTTGTCGTTGAATTATTTCAATCAGCCAAAATATTATTCTTTGCTCGAGATCAACGCAGCATTTCAATGTGTTCAAGTTCTTCTCAAGCACTTAAAACAAAATTTGATGTTTTGCTTTTGTTTAACTTTTCAGATGACCCAGACAGATGCAGATTTTAACGGAGGTGTCTGCACTCTATTTCTTTCTGTGACGGCAGAAGGCGTGGCATCTACTCAAGTTTCCCATGCCAACACTGTCGAGAAAAGTGTACAAGCAAGTGCCTCTGTAACATCGACAGCCACTGGACCAAATGAGCGCAGCTGTTAATTTCTTGGGTATAATTCCCTGATACACAGAAAGGATGCTTTTCGCGAACTGTGCGGTGTCAGTGCAAATGTCTTTTCTATGTTATTGTCTGTGCTCTCATCCATTACTGTGAGAGAGGTGGATGTACCAGTTTCCCAGAAGTTGTCCATATTCTTGGTGAAGATGAAACTAGGTGTTTCATTCGCCAGCATTGCAGTGCTTTTTGGCCTCCATCGCACAACAGTCAGCCGCATATTCTACTTTGTATTAACTAATCTGTTGCGGGCAATGGAGAAATGGATACCCGAACCATCGCTTAGAGCTGTGCAAGCCACTATGCCCACATGTTTTAGGTTGCACTACCCGCGCTGCCGCTACATTATTGATTGTACCGAGCTCCGCACGGAAGAACCACCCACCACAGAACAGAAACGTGCCCTGTTTTCACATTATAAAGGTGGCTACACTTTGAAGTTTTTGATAGGTATATTGCCAAATGGAACAGTCACCTTTGTATCCCAAGCGTATGGTGGCCGAACCTCACACTCATATTACACTGGAATCAGGGTTTCTAGATCGTGTAGGGCCAGGAGACGTTGTTTTAGCGGACAAAGGTTTCCCCGGAATCAAAGCACCCGCTGAAAGCCAGAAGGGCATTATTGTGCTGCCGCCATTTTCAAAAGGAAATGTGCAGTTCACGCATGAAGAATTAGAACAAACCTATCATGTCGCGCAAGTGCGCATACACGTTGAAAGAGCGATACAGAGAGTGAAAATGTTTGGCATAGTAAATGCAAGGGTGCCTATTGAACTGATTCCTCACATGACTAACATTATGCGTATGTGTTGCATTCTTGTTAATCTCCAGCCGCCCATTATTAATGAGCCAAGTAATCCGCACACGGAACTTGTTTGAATGCTGATGCTGACAGATTTGTTGGGCCAAAAAGCAGCATTTTGAATATGCTAGGTCGAGGCTGATTTGACTGAATCTTCCTCTACCGTGCTTAGTGGAAATGCCTCCAAAAGAGAAATTTAGGTTATTCGGTAAGTGGCTAGACCAAGTTTTGCTTTAATGTTGGAGATGCTGATGATAATGGCACACTTTGGCTAGCAGGTAGTCAGCATATTGTTGCTATGTTGTTATGTGGGGTTTAACGTCCAAAAACCAGCTCTGATTATGAGAGACGCCGTAGTGGAGGTCTCCGGAAATTTCGACCACCTGGGGTTCTTTAACGTGCACTGACATCGCACAGCACGCGGGCCTCAACATTTCGCCTCCATTGAAATGCAGCCGCCGCAGCCGGGATTCGAACCCGCGACCTTTGGATCTGTGGCCAAGTACCATAACCACTAGACCACCATGACGGGGCAGGTAGTCAGCATAGCAGTGGCTGTAGCAGTGCTGGTGTGGTGTTTTTGTGTACCAAGTCAGCGCATGATGTGATGAATGGAAAATAAGAATACATGCTAAAAATGTAAAATTTTCTGTGGTTCATTTCAATTGCACGCACATATTGGTATCTGCACATAAGCTCAGACTGATGATAATCTTCCTCTACCGTGCTTAGTGGAAATGCTTCCAAAAGAGAAATTTAGGTTATTTGGTAAGTGGCTAGACCAAGTTTTTCTTTAATGTTTGAGATGCTGATGATAATGGCACACTTTGGCTAGCAGGTAGTCAGCATAGCAGTGGCTGTAGCAGTGCTGGTGTGGTGTTTTTGTGTACCAAGTCAGCACATGTGATGAATGGAAAATAAGAATACATGCTAAAAATGTAAAATTTTCTGTGGTTCATTTCAATTGCACGCACATATTGGTATCTGCACGTAAGCTCAGACTGGAGGCTTCTCAAAAGACATATGCATCACTGCAAGTCTAAAAAATGTCTCGTTTTATTCAAGGAACAATAATTGTACGACAGTCATATTGACACAGAACTGTGAAACAACTAAATATCCAGCAAAATGTTACTGGCATAAATGGCACTCATGTTTCTGTATTTTCGATTGTAAAGTATCACAGTACCCATATTCTTGTAAAGGCACAATGCAGAAGCTCTTGTACAGAAATTTACGTGAACATAGAAACACAGTACAAGTGAATCAGGGCCGCCACCATTCGTACCCAGTTTGAGACATTTCTAAATATGTTGAAAGAGACAATAAAATATCACACAAAAAAAAATTGCCTTGAAAGTATAAGCACAGACATCTCTAATGCACAGTTAATTACATGTCAGTCTGTTGTAAATGCACGAGAGCATTTGTTTGAACGTATTGCAGCAAACCACACATGAATATTTGCAGTTACTGGTAAATACACTACTGTGTCTTTTCTGCATTGTTAAGGTGCACACCAGTACCTAAATGCTGTGAAATAAATAAATAAATGCTGTGAAAGAGTAAATAGACTACTATTTTTCACAGAAGCCATGTACTCTGCAATGTAAGTCTGCCGGGACTCATCGCCACCTTTCGGCTAGGAGCCTTAATGCATCAGTGAGGAAAACTCTTGTACAAAAATTGAAATGAACATTGAAACACAATACAAGTGAATCAGGGCCGCCATTTATACCCAGTTGTGAGACATTTCTAAATACGTTGAAAGAGACAAAAAATATCGCACTAGAAAGGAAATCACCATTGAAAGTATTAGTGCAGACATCTCAAATGCACAGTCCGTTACATGCCAGTCTGTTGTAAGCTCACGAGTGTATTTGTTTGAAAGTATTGCAGCAAACCACAACATTGTAGTTACTGGCAAATACACTACTGTGTCTTTACTGCATTGTTAAGGTGCACATCAGCTAACTAAATGCCACTGCTGGCACGAGCCATGCATCGTTACACGAGACCGCTACAAAGGTATACTGTCAAATATACTTTTTCCGTAGTGGACTTTGGAAATTCACAATCTAAAAGCTCTAGATCAGGGGTACGTGCCCCGCCAGGACACAAAAAAAATGTTGTGAAACAGTGACTGTACTCTGCAATGTCAGTACTGCTGGGACTCATTGCCACCTTTTGGCTAGGGGCTTTAACACATCGTTGAGGAAAGCTCGTTATGTTGATCCACACCATGCTGGTTGCGGAACCTCTCCAGTGGCCCAAAACCTGGCTTCAGCTCTTCTGCTTTCCCCAGACCACTTATTAGTAGGAACATCACCTCATTTATCAAATGGGATATCAGTCTTAATAAAAATATGACTAGAGCTTGGGTACTCAAGTATGTTGGCCCCAGAGAACCCTGCCAAGCTCCAATAAGTGCCAAGGAACACCCCCCGCCATATAAAAAATGTATTCGCTGACGTATAACTGAACTCGCTTTCCTTGCGCCAACAAATGACGTGAGTAATGAAGGTTCCTTAGATCGACCACACCTTGGGTATGCCATCTAAGTGACTTGGTGAGTGTGAAACCAGAGAAAGTTTTTCAGTGGTTCACAGAACCCCAAGGAATCACCTGCGGAACCCGCATTTCGGTGGAGGCGAAATTGTAGAAGCCCATGTACTGTGCGATGTTAGTGCACATTAAAGAACACCAGGTGGTCGAAATTTCCAGAGCCCTCCACTACGCCGTCTCTCATAATCATACCTGGTTTTGGGACGTGAAAGCCCGGATATTAAAAAATTATTATGGCCTGCGGAACCCACTTTGAGAAACCATGGACTAGAGCGATATCACAGGTACATCACATTGCACACAAAAGAAGCAAGAAATGAGAATGGCTTCAGGTGTGCTTAACTATCTCACTCAACAAATATTCAAAATAAAAGATCTCAAGCTTGGGCACATATTCTGCCAGGAATTCTTCATCACGTTCTACGCATACAGTGATGCTTTGCTTAGATGAATAGACATAAAGAAGTGCTTCCCTGATGCCTAGAATGTACAGCATAATCATCATCTGGGAATAATATTGGTGTGTCTTCTTCAGATGAAGTTGGCCATTCACATACTGGATGTACGGCACGAAGCTTGCTTTCTCTTCATGGTCGATGAGTTTCTCATCTTTTAAAGAAAATGGACACTTTATCTCGACCAGACGCATCGCTCCATTTGAATCTATAATGCCATCTGGGCTGCAGCATAGCCAAGGTTGATCGGGGTGGATGAAAAGACCGACCTGCGAATGAAAGAGTAGCATAAGTTTCAAGCTTTCTTTCAAAATTTGCATGCATCTTTACTTCATGGATGACAGTGCCAAGTGCGGTGGACAGCTCTGCTCTGGCTTCACTTTCCATTTGTTTTCCTGCACAAAGTACCAATAAAAGACGACACCACAGTGAGCACCAGTAAGTGTTTGTCATGCTGTGCATCAAATACACATGAACTTCTTTCCCACAATTTAGCACACTAGATTATCTAGCCTATTTTTTAATTCTAGCTTACCATAAGAAGTTGCAGCTGATGAAAAGAACCTCGGCCTTGCAAGGGAGCTTGCCAGAGTATCGTAGCTGTCGAGCCTGGTTCTGATGCGATGTGCACTGCTGCTCGTTATTCGCAGACGCCGTTCCTTGTGCCACCTGCGATTAGGCATGCTCATCAGTAAGAGAAAACACAGGCGGATACACTAGATATCGACAACAAACCTTCCGACTGATGCTTGCCGCCTTGTTGCTAAAGCAACTTCAACAGCCTCATGCCTACTTTTGGCTATCACACTTTGATAGAAACATTGCTCCTTTGCTGAGCGTGTGGTTAACATGTCACGCTTTTTGAGCCTCAGAGGTGATATGGTGGAAACTTGAAACGTATGGTGAAGCTGGCGCTCATTATCAAAAATTTTGTTAATGAGGTCGCAATGAGACTCATCAACTTGCTTTGCAACAACGGCGACATCATCAGGTGCCTCAATCTCGCTGCTCTGTTCAAAATTTAGGACGTGCCTGAACACGCAGTTCACGTCAGGAAACTGGCTGTGCACAACTGTCGGGCTGAGGGGCCTCAGGATGGGCTTTATGCTGAGGTGACCTAAACGAAAAACAGTTGCATATGTTCAAAAAGACTATCCCGCAAAATGTAAACTGACTCTCACACTTACTCGGGAAAAGTTCACTGATGGCCTTCTTGGTGTCCAGAGTTGGGCGCGTTGACGGCTTCTGCCAAGTGCACGGCAGGTCGGTGCACGATGTGGGTTGATGGTTGTTTACAAACACGGCCAGCGCCGCGCCGTGCTTGCACCACCCACGACATCCTGCCTTGCAGGTGCAGTAGCCTTGCAGAATTTTCCTTTCGTTCGCTGATAACTTGAGGAAGAAAAGTACACAGTCTGTTTATGCCCGCGCTGAAGTGGTTCCAGACAATCTACGCAACAGAAACACCCTTCTAGAGCGCGCAAGCCTAAAACTGTGCAGTCGACAAAAAAAAAAAATGCGGAGAAAGGTTTAACAGAAAATTGTCGATCACTACGTACTAGGTAATGCGCTAATTCGACGTACTAATAGCTCTGGAAAGCTAAGAGGCCGACAATTCATGCGGTCTCTCTTTTTGTCCGCTGCTAATGCGTCGTGTCAACTATCCCAGCTTTCTGCTAATGCGCGGCGGTGATGCGCCACGCTCGCGCTAAACAGTAATTTCTATCGCATGCCAAGGTAAATGTTCACTCACCTCTAAACGCACGTCGTACTCGACGCTTTTCATCTGGGCGACGCATTTCCCGAAGACTTCCGACGGGCCGACGTCACTGTGAAGTTCTTCTCTCACGCCGTAAACGTGGTTAGCGGCGTACAAGTCGCCCCCGCGAAGTAAACTGCTTCGTTTAAAGTATTCCTCGACGTTTGTGATTCGTTTGTAGCCGCAAAACAACACGCGGAGCTCATTTAACGTTGCCATTTCCTCGCGCCAACGTTCACCGCGCACAACCTCGTGCTTCGCGCCGCGAAGGAAACAGGGACAAAATGCGCGTTGTGGCCGCTTTGGCGCTGCGCACCCGAAGAGCGGTGGCGCCATCAAGTGAGCGCACGAGGCCTATAGAGGCTGGAAAGGTTAGCTTAGCTGCGCCAACCTGCGCAGCACTCATGGCAGCACGTCACAGCGAGCGTGAAGGAACCGCCATATCACGGGGGCAGTGGCGCACCGACGGGGGGTGGGGGGAGGGGGGGGAGGGGTTTGTAAACCCCCCCCCCCCTGAGGCCGACCTAACCCCCCTCCCACTCCGTAACTGCTCCTATGTCCTAGAACAATTTGTCGCTAATGTCTCTGCAAAACGCTGAAAAAAATAATAAAAATAATCATCATCATTGTTACTATTATTTGGCATTTTATTTACTTTTTTTACACACGCAACAACTGTGTAATCGCATGCCCGGCCCTTCGTGAAAAACTGAACCCCCCCCCCCCCCCCTTGGCAGAGATTCTGGGTGCGCTACTGCACGGGGGAACGCAGCATTGCGAGTAAATGATGTTACCTCCGCTTTCACCCGGCTACGCTCGCAAGCGTGCAGCACTTTTATCGTGACGCGGTAGTTATGAAGCGACGTGACAAGCGGATCCCCGATACTCCCAGACACCGCGTATCGAGTGAAGTGGGAAAGCACAGCGCGGCTGTTCGCGGGATTGCCGGGTTTAAAGGGTCCGACAACAGGCCAGAACGTGTGAACGAACCTATTGTGCATTTCGAAAAAAAAAAAAAAAAACTTGAATTATAGTGCTGGAATCGAGCACCCTTTCGCGAGTTGGACAGAATTTGTATTTTTAAATTGAGCTTAAAAACTGCGGCAACTGAATGTGGCATATCCTTGTGGAGACGCCTTGGTATCTGGAGTCTGAATTGACCATTTGCAAAATAGTGAGCGCCACCTGGATTTTCCCAGCCAAAAACTCTCGTGCACAGGTTGCTTTCGTGTTCTACGCGCGTACACATGTCCACATTCGTCACGCCATTCATCCCGTTCAGCGTCCGTCCCCGCCTTTCCTTTCGCTTTGCCCCTGTCTCTCTAAATCGTGGAACTGGCTTTGAGTCGGCGCACTCCCCGCAAAATTTCTGAAAAGCTTTTGTGGTGCTTGTGCATGTCGGATGGAGTGTGCAGACGTGAATGCGCTTAGAGCAGGAAAGCAACCTGTAGATGAGAGTTTTTGGCTGGGAAGCATCCTTGCGGGAAAGCCATCTTACAGATTTTTGCAAATGGTCTTTGTAATTACCCCTCTTCATGCCACTGGCTGAATGCTGCATACAGACGATTGCTACTTGACACGAGCATTGAGGCATACTATTTCCATACGATTGCTATTTGAGGCAAGCACTGAGGCATACTAGCTACAAAACAATCGCCTGATCAAGCAGTTGAGATGTGCAACTCCTCCACAGGCAGCGTGCGAGACATATTTAAACTTTGTTCGGTGAAGAACTTGCTGGTCTTCAATTACCTTACAGCAGGGGTTCTCAAAGTGGGTTCCGCGGAAGCTAAGGGTTCCGCAGGCCCCTCCTTGGGGTCCCGCGAGCCACTGATAAATTTTTCCTGGTTCCGCACTCGCCAACTCTCGCTTAGATGGCAATCCCGAGGTGTGATCGATCTAAGGAACCTTCATTATTCACGGCACACTTAGCAGTGAAGATGTTGAAGTGGAAAATGAGTTTCTAGAACTGCAGGCTACAACACTGCTCTTAAAGGGAAATTTGGCTGCCAAAGTGTTGTTGCCTTCTGGATGGAGACTACTCCTTTATTCCCACATCTGTTTAATGAGGCAGTGGACATGCTGCTGCCATTTGCAACAACATATGCATGTGAGCACGCATTCTCGGCACTAGCCTATTTGAAAAATAAGCACAGGAATCTACTGAACCCAGCAGCCGGCATGCAGTTGGCACTGAGTGTGACTGAGCCTCGGATCGATTTGCTGGTGCAAGGAAAGTGAGTCAAGTTGCACGTTGTTGAATAAACTTTTTATATATCCTTGCTTTTGAATTTATTGAAAATAAAAATGAAAAATGCTCGCCGGGAGGGGGGGTTCCTTGGCACTTAATGTAGCTTAGCAGGTTTCCCTGGGGCCACCATGCTTGAGAACCCCTGCCTTAGAGATAAGCAAGTTTTTCACCAACCATACAATGGAGAGCAAATAATTGATGGCATTGGGTAACAATTCGCTAGGTGTGTCAGGTTGTGCACTGTCGACAGCAGCTGTATTCTTTGCTCATTGTGACATCAGGATATTACAGCCATGTCGGGCAGATGTGCGAAAAATGCAGTAATCTAATGGCTCCTAGCTTGCTCAAAGCATTGACACCCACTAAGTATATCGCACAAGTTTTGCACTTGGCCAAGTTGAAAGCACCATCAGCAATTCCCTTCAAAATATTTCCTACCTCATCCAACTCAGCCATGATGCTGTCTACTTTATTGTACAGAAAAACATGTCCTGCATTTAGGAAGCGCCCCGCCACGGTGGTCTAGTGGCTAAGGTACTCGGCTGCAGATCCGAGGGTCGCGGGATTGAATCCCGGCCGTGGCGGCTGCATTTCGATGGAGGCGAAATGTTGAGGCCCGTGTGCTGTGCGATGTCAGTGCACGTTAAAGAACCCCAGGTGGTCGAAATTTCCGGAGACCTCCACTACGGCGTCTCTCATAATCAGAGCTGGTTTTGGGACGTTAAACCCCACAAATCAGTCATGCATTTAGGAAGCATATGGCTCTGCAGAAATTTGTGTGCGAGTCACTAGTTCTTTCTTAACAATGCTTTTTTGCCCGGCAGGATGTCTGACAAAAATCTATCAGCTTCTGCTTACATGTGGCTCAGCCATTCAACTCGTAATTTTCATACCACACCTTTGCCACGTGACCCCATTGAAATAGGTCTGACCCAGCCACAGCAGGTACATGATCATGCAAGCAGTTCGTTTTCCAACACTCACTTTTTGAATGATTGACAGGAGTGTGACTGCAGTAGGGCATATATGCAATTTATGGTTTCACCCACCACAGTGGCGACCACACTGACGACAGCATGGGCACCAACAAATCGGGAGCTGCCAAAAGAAGTGTTTGGAAAGCAAGCTGCTTTTGTGATTGCATGCCTGTTGCACTTAACGGAGGTGAAATGCTAGTTCGAATTAGGCACACATTAACCCTTTCACTGCCAGGCTGGTTTTTTTTTTTAGTGCTTTTTTATGTTATTTAGAAATATTTTGCTGCTAATTAGGATGCCAAAGTGTTCAGAAAGCATTTTCAGTGTGTATTCTATCTTCTTAATTTTTTCTGCTGTCATACAGTGTGCTCATATGGCATGCTGACTCCCCACTGCAGCACTGCTGAGACACTGGGACTCGAACCGATGCTGATGTATAAACATGCACTCCATCTGTTATAAAAAATGTTGCAAGTTATATTTCTTTATACATCCTCTGCTTAGACGATGGGACACACATGCATTATTGCTCTTAACAAGACTTGGCTCGCAAGCAGCAGGGAGCAATTTAAAGAGGCAAGTCAAGTACACTCTAGATTGGCAGGGTTTCTGTGCCTGTGGTCGCCAAGGCTGTTCCAGGCTTGGCCGTGAAAGGGTTCAAAGAACACCATGTGGTCAAAATTTCCAGAGCCTTCTGCTGTGGTGTGTATCATTCAGTATGTAAAACCCCAGCGATTATTATCACACCTTTGCGGTGCCCCATGAATAAGATCACTCTGCCAACACGAGCATCAGATCCAGTTTGTGTGCGGAGACATTCATATGTGGTGACCTAGCCTTTTACTTAGACAGTGTTGGTTCCCGAGAATGTTTCTGGGTTATATTTGATGAGCCTGCATCGCCAAATATAATCCACCATTTCACGGGCCCAGCTTCAGGTCATTTAATTTCGTCCATCATGTTGTTATGACCGCGGCAATGATCACTGCAGAGCTAAGGTGTATGTAGCTGCCATGCACCTCCGCCACTTCGTTACAAAGTAGAAACTGTGCAGATATCACAGGTGATAATGTACTATTTACACAATTAGGCAGGTGATGGCACGCAATCGAGATGACTGCGAAAACCCTGCCTCTGCTCAACTACTCAAATCCTTGTTTTTTGTTTGCTACCAACTTTATTACCTTTTGACACCACTCTTTGTAGCTATATAACAGTATCAGTAAGCTGTTCCAGCCACTACTCAATTCGCTGCCACCACAGCATGCCCCAGTTTTCACCATACCAGCATTACATTGCCAACATTCCACACTCTCATACTTGTAAGCATGCCATAACACGAGTGCACATTAAAAGAAAACTACAAATTTTAGCCAACAAAAACCATTATGAAATGGATTTTATAATGGCACCCATGTATGGAACGTTGAAAGTATCTGAAATAAATCATTCAGTTACCTATGCTCATAGCTTCATTGGATATGCTGAAACCTTTTATTCAGAGATTTCAATATTGTGCAACACATCAAGACACAAAAAGAATTTCGCTGCTGGAAATCAGCAAACAAGAATGGATTAATTGTACAAGTCAACTAGCTAGACTGACTCATGCATATCACTCATACACTAGCATACACTTTCAATCTGCACAAGTATCACTTAGATTTATCATCCAAAAATTGATGAAGACTAGGTACTGCTGGACATGAGTGCTACAGGTGGAAACAGGCCAGGAAAAATGCAGCTTTTCTCCATCAAAGGACCTCACCTCCAGCCAGCTGTGTCATCGCGTCAACAAGACACCACAACTGACTGCTGTACAGCTACGAGTAGTGCTCAGCTAGGCTTCTCCGAGTGCATCTGCACCCACAAGCTGTTCGCAAAGACACCTTTATTCTGAACGAAAATCAACATGTTATGACCAGCTCTGCCAAGATGCATCACTGAATAAGAGAAGCAGGAATCGATCGCATTCTCCGAATGCGCTATAAGGGACACGCATCAGTGAGCCTGCCAAATGCCAACTGCGTCCAGAAGGAACGCTAAAGGGGAAAGGCTTGCACGTACACATCTAGACATACAGCCTCCTAGTGTCTGGCGAACTGTATAGAAGGAAGTACGTAGAGTATGTACTGCGCAGTATCTAGCCTTCACTGGGCCTCTGTTTTCTTGTGAAGGTGCATCTCTGCACTTTCTTTTCTCACATGTTCTAATAACGTAAATTAAACTTGTGTTTTAGGGGCGAAGCTCCTTATGGCATCACCCGTTCGTCCCCGTTGTCGTTTGTAACCACCGCTCATTGAGTCTACAATCCGGCCATAGATGGCGTTACTTGTACTATATAACGAATGCATATACGCTGAGAAATGCAAATAGATGGCGCTGTCCCATAGAGATGCATGCAAACTTCAGTTGGGTGACGATATACTAGATGGCGCTGGTCGTCATCCCCCTTTCTCGTCTAGTTTCCTAGATGGCGCTGTCCCATAGAGATGTGTGCATTATGGCGGTTGGGTGACTGGACACTAGATGGCATCATCACGGTGAATATGCCGCGGACAGTCGAGCTCCCCCTCTCTCGCCCCCACTCTCTCCCTTTCCCTCCCTCTCCCCTCCTTCTCTCACGGTTGTGACACTAGATGGCGTCACCACGGTGAATATGCCGCGGTCGAGCTCGACGACAGTCGAGCTCCCCCTCTCTCTCCCTCCCTCTCCCTCTCTCCCCTACCCTCTCCCCTCTCCCTCACAACCATTCAACGGCCCCCGCCCCTCTCTCGCCTCGCGATGCCGACGCAGGCAGCGTCTACTAGCGAGTTTCTTGTTTCCCGTGTATATGGCACTGGATTTTGACCTCCAAGGTAGTGCCTGTGTGCGATTTCTCCTGTGCGTGATTAAACAATGAAAATTCACAGCGTACATGTAAAATTAAAGTGAGCTGCAAGTCACCATAAATCTCATCGACCCTTTAGTTTAAACGCGCACGATCTCACGTCTTGATGATGTACTGGGCAGAATTCACGGTTTACTGATGAACCTCCGTAGCTTCGCCCACTCATCATCATTCACCCCGTGGATATGCTGTAATTTTTTTGTCTTCCATGAAGCTTAAGAGGAATCCTCTAGAGCCTGGGTGGAAGACCTCATCCTGCTCCGAGTCTCATCAACATTAACATCATGCACTATGCATAAATATAATAGTGACAACTTGCTGATGTAATGAGAAATAAACAAGTGAGCAGTGGAGGTGGCCATGTTGAAGAAAAGAAAACGTAAATGTGGAAGAAAACACTTTCTGATTTCTCATGTAACGGCAGCAGGAAGACAGTCGGCTGCTATGTCACACTGACAAAGCGCCACCATTGGTTGGAATAGGAGCCCTTTGAGGCTAAAAGGAGCATTTTTCTTGGCTTGTAGTGGAGTGCAGTGAAGTTCTGTAAAAACATGCAAAGTATCTCTTTTGCAATATAGTTCAGCTGTTATACAGAGCTTTACCATTACTTCAAATCCTGGATATACTTACTGCTCTGTTTCACAATAACGTTTCCTACGATGATGTAAAAATTTATTTGTAAAATTTGACAGTTGCAAATGACAGCAACTTCAGGAGTTTGCTACACATTTCCAAATGTCAAGAACCTTTAGGGCATTTGCTTGCAAAGTGGCAATCTCTTAAAGGGGCCCCCTAACACTTTTCTCACACTCGTTTTCATGTGCACGTTGCGTAAATTGGAGGGTGGACAAACAAATGCTGCAAGAATGACCCCAATAGGAGCAGGCAGTGCGAAGTTATTAATCAGACAAAGTTCAAAATACAGCAAAAAAAAAGCGGACTCTCAACTCGAGTTTCACGGGGTCAGATGACCGCATTTCCCTCTCCAACGGCTATATATCGCTGAACCAACGGAATTGGCTTGAAGCGCCTATGTAGGGAAAGTTCGTATGCCATGGTTGCCTGTTCACTCCAGTAATGTGATGACGCTGTTGCCATGTCAATAAACAACATAGAGCGTGAGCGTGCCGCACTTTCAGTTATGAGCTTTTCTGACTGCTCCGACTTGTCAGAGTTAGAGCGGGTACTTTTGCTTCGAACTGAAGCTTTACGGGTTGTTCCGTATAACGACACTCCAAGTCAAGTGCCATCATCTCTGAACTCGCCTTCAAGACCAACAAGAGGTACCAGCGACCAAACGGCGTACGTCCATACTACACAACGTTTCTTCAGGGGCTGTTCTGCTGAATGCGCAGACACGGAAGCATAGAAGTGGGAATAGGGAATTTTAGCATGTCCGGTAAACTGCAATAGGCAAAGCACTTTGCGCAAAGCAGCATACTGTGTGTAAAAATCACATGCGCAAGAATGGCTGACCACCTGGAGCGTATGCCATCCGCTTCGAATCTTTCAAGTGACTGTTGCACGCTCTGTAGCCCTGGAGATGCTAACTGATGGTTGTATTTGCTTTAGCTTTATATCAGGAAGCTTCGGCAGTAAAGCATCCCTGACAACTCGACACTGTTTCTGAGCACGACACTCACATTTTCAAAACTGTAGATTTAGTGAGTGGTGCCAGAATCTTGGAGGACATAGATCATGCCGTTTTTGCATGTTCTGTTTATCACCCATAGCTGGCGCCACTTGAGTGTGACTTACAACAGCAGCCGCTACACCTTTGTGTATACAGGTTTGCCAGACCCTCTAAAATTCGCTAATACTACCGTGCGCAATACAACACACTTTGACAGAACGGCAGACATTCAGCCAGTGATTCAGCACTTCAGCGAGTCATGAACGTGCACAAGAGAGATGAAGGAAAGAGAGAGTCCTTTCATTTGGACGCACAACTCATGTAAACAAAAGGCAAGAGGCGAAATGGGAGCCAGTGCCTCTGTTGAATTTTAATATTGCAGTGGCCTCTCTGCTATGACTGCGTCTTTTTGATGCTCAATAAAATCTACGCAAGTGAAAAACAAAACCGAATATTGCTTTCTTTACGAATGTAGTGCTACGAGCACTTCTAATGTTACTTTCACGCAATAACAGCCCCCCCCCCCCCCCTCACACACTAAATAACCATTTCCGCCTCAAATAGTTCTGGCAAGCGCCACTACGCACTTATGTGGTCGGCAGCAATGTGATGATTTCACTGAACAATCTAAATATTAAATCAACTGATATGGGTGGTCTGACACCTGCCAAAAATATCCCCAGCCATTTGTCTATGTGACCCACAAATAAAAATCAGGTGTGAGAAAAGTGTTACAGGGGCCCTTAAACACTGCCACATAACATGCATGTCATTATTCTAATGAAACTACCACATTTTTACTTAGCATCCATGCCTTGTCACATTGCATTCACTGTACTGCACTAAAACCAGCTCTATCAATAGTGAAGCTTTTCTAGCTACAGGGAAAATGTTCGTGTTGTCCTGAAAACTCGGCATATTAGCTATGCATGACAGGCTTACTAAAACAAAGCCTCAGTTAAACTGAAACAATTCTTCTTTGCACCTAGTTAACATTTGGTGCAACCAGATCAGAATGTTTTAGCTGCAACATACTTTATGATTCCTTCGAGTCCCTTATGCTAACATTGCAAGAACGCTAGTTGGGTTCGAGTGGGAATCGATCCCAGGCCATCTGCATGGCAGGCAGGTGTTTTATCAAAGATCCATGCCAGTGGTTGACGCTGCTTCAGAACAAAGCCTCTATACGTGGTGAATAGCAAAGCATATCCATGTATGCTATGGTACAGCAAGGAGGTGGGAAAGAGGAGTGAGATTGAGGTGAAGGGAAAGGAGGAGGGCATAGAGTAAAGCATAGTGTAGCCTTGCATAGTAAAGCAAGGGGGTGGGAAAGGAAAGTGAGGGTGGGAACGAGTGGTGTGAGGGTGATAAAGAGGGAAATTAGGGGAGAAGGTAAACCATAGCATACCCATGTATAGTGTGGTATAGCAAGGAGGTGCGGAAGAGAGGGTGAGCAAGGCCATCAGCGCTGCAGTAAAGTGTAACAAGGGAGTGGGAAAGGGAGGTGAGGGTGAAGAGTGGCATGAGGGTGAGGAAGAAGGAAACGATGAGGGGAGATAGTAAAGCATAGCATGCCCACATATAGCACAGTATAGCAAGGCTCCTATCGCGAAGAGACCCATAGCATGTTTCTTAGCAACTGCCAGTTTATCCTGTACTTCATTCAGGTTTTTATCCCTGGAGGAAGTACAAGAGAAACTGGTGGTCATTAATATATAGCAAGAAGGTGGGAAACATAAGTGAAGGTGAGGATGGGGAAAGGAGGAGGGAAAGGCCACCAGCTGTGCTACCTTGCCTTGCTCCCCTTGTGCAAGCGGCCCACAGCTTCTTTTAAGAAACCAAAAAAAATGTACTCTAATCACAGCCAAGAGCACAAAGTTTTCAAATGCTGAAGAAACTGTCCGGAGAAGGTACTGTGGGATTGGCCTTTAGTAACCACTCCTTTTGTATAGCCTAAATCTGGAGAATACACAGTCAAGTCCACAAATGTGCAAGCAGTAAAGAAACCAGGAGTGCATGTAAATGGGCAAATGATGCTGGAGTAATTTTTACCTGAAATAAATTCCCAGCATATACTTTCAATCTTCACAAGTATCACTTGGATTTGTCATCCTAGAAATTAATGAAGACTACGTACTACAGGACATGAGTGCTACAGATGGCAACAGGCCAGGAAAAATGCAGCTTTTCTCCATCAAAGGACCCCATCTCCAGCCAGCTGTGTCATTTCTGCTTTTGTATAACACAACTCTTTGATAGTCCAAAGGCATGTATGAGTGATACACACATTAGGTGAAATTATGGCAAGGTTTTCCCACTATGTGCATGTGTATCCCTGCTTACAATGCTAGTGGTTCAAATTGCATATGGTTGGTACAGTTACACCTGTGACAGGTTCCTAGGCAGACCTGAGATGCATAAAATCTGGCTTCCAACTAGGTGAACGGCAAATGTTGTGCAGGATGTGCACGTTACACAGTATGCACACAATGCCATTTCTCAGCAGTATGTTGACATCAGTGGAGTGTCACTTGTGCTGAATAAAGAATACTCACAAAACACCTTCGTGTTGCTCTGTGCTGTTATGACTGGCAGTGTAGGGTTACATGCTTGCACAGAAATAAAAGATATCAAAGTGGATGGAATGTGGTTGTATATACAGCTATGCAATTAATTTCATGCAAAAATTATGACTTATAAACAACAGAGGCACTAGAGACATGACTGGTTCAAGCACAGGTGTGGTGAGTAATGCATTAAAAAAGAAACATAGGTGTTAATAGATGCACATGCCATGTGATGCTAGAACTTTGTTCTCAGCTGCCCCATCACCGATACAATGCCATTTGGTTCACAATGTCCTCCATTGAAGTGTCGCCAAACTTGTCGCTGTGTGCAGCCATGAGACGATAGATCTCTTCTAGCTGCTTTCGTTGTGCCCTAGAAAGTTCACAACCCAAAGGGATCATGTAGCAGTCACCTTAGGTTTTCACAAAATGAAATCTGCATGCAGGTTCATAAATAAACGTTTGGTAGATTTTACTGTACTGCACAACAGATATAACTGTGTAAAGGTGCTACAAGCCAGTTTATAGTAGTGTTCTTGGAAGACAAAGAAATATGAACTGCCGCTAAATTTTTCAAACAATGCAGCTGTACAGAAAATATAGCATGTGCCACTTTTTTTTTTTTGATGCATTGTTGTGGAACCTGTGTTTTTACCTGGGCCTAAAATAAAATTAGAAACAAGAGCAAACAGACAGTACAAGTGTTGGACAACTAAGAGCTACTTCACGATGTGATATGAGGTACAAACAACACAATATTAGGCATGCATTACCTTTGTCTTTGTGATACTAATAAAAGGAGTGCTAAAGAAGCTATCCTTCTTGTTTACTGATGCAGAATGCTTCTAAATGATGCATTATCTTATATATAAATGGTCATAGGGTGAGTGTTATCGTAAAGTTGGCTACACTGACATTTTCAACAGGGATCAGAGTTCTTTGGCTCCTGCTGTTAGTACTTGCTCAAAGTGTTTTCTCATCCTCTCAGTCAGATGTGCTTACACATGGGTGAAATTTTTGCGCCTCAAATTTTGCATTGTATTGTTACAGCAAATTCAACAAACACAAGCATTCATGTAGCTCATAAATTGACTGAGAAGAGAGCTCCATTAGAGCTCCAGAAACATTCACATGTCCACAGCTTTATGTTTATGCTTCATCATCATGGTCATGCTTCATCTTAATATGTTAAGAAAAGTACAGTTTCATTACTGTGCAGTCACAGAGGATTCCCCAAAGCATAATCACAGCTGATAATATGCACTAAAAATTGTATCTTTCCCTGTTCACTTTACTAAACATTTTCTTTCTAAGAAGAGAAGGTACTAGTAAAGGATAAGGCTGAGTGCAGGTTTTGTCATCTGACCAAGTTTCTGCACAGATGCCACCACACTGTAAAGCTGTAGAATGAGGTAACAGAAAAACACAAATATGACATTTCAAAAGATCAATCTCCATATTATGCCCTCAAAGCATAAAGTGATATAACAGACATGTAAATACAGTACCCCATGAACATAACAATGTGAGGGAAATGTAAAATGTGCAAGTTAATGTGCATTAGCCACTTGAAAATAACAGGAGTAATCTGGCTACAACCCTGCAAAAATGCCTGCCCTTGGGGTTAGCAGTAAATAAGATTAGTGAATAGGAGTGAAACAGCTGTTGTTTCCTAAACTCACTCTTTTTCCAATGTCTTCTGCTCTTCAGTCATCGTAGCTTCAATGAGCGACTCAGCTGCTTTGGCTGCCTGGGGTTTCGCAGACATTCGCTCCTTCTCCTCATCAGATAACTCACCAAGGACAGCGTCCTGAAAAACAACAAAATTATTAGAAGGCCAACATTATCTAGAAAGTTGCACATACATGGCAGGATACAACAGTAAACTGAACACTTGCAAAAACAATATAACAGTTGCAAAAACATACAATGAGGAAATGAAAATATACTTCAGTAAAACAGATTCTTGGGCTAGTTGGCCTTGCATATTCACAGTAACAAACAGCGCAAATAAGATGCACAAAAGAGAAGAGGCAGACAAGGACAGGCGCTACTAACAACTGATTTATTGCTGGAACACCCACTGATATATACAGAACACATGTAGCGCATGCGCTAAGGCACAAAACTTTGCAACAAAGATAACCTGCGTCAAATTCCAAAATCAAGTTGGCAAAGCTTTGCCCATGAATTAGTGCTAGAGTCCAACATCGATGCACCACAAGGCACAAGTCCCCCTTCACAATAAAATGCTCTGTGAGGGTAGTCTATTTTATTCCCTTTACTTGTGGAAAAGTGTACATCGGCCAAACTGAGCGTTGTATTAATGACCGTCTTATGGAGCATGCTCAGAAAGTAAGTAAACGAGATGACAAGTACGCACATTTGGTTTCGCATGTCACTGCATGTGGTTGAGAGGCACGATTTAAAGAAACTAAGATTCTTGGACATAGCAAGAGCTGCACAGCTCTGTTGGCTTTAGAAGCCTTCTTTATAAAGATGCACCAGACCATCCGCGTAAGCGCGCCATTGATCGCGCTCCATCCGTCCGAAGTCCTTTTCATGCAACACGGCGTTTGATTTCGGAATTTGTCGCATGTGATCTTTGTTTCAATGTCAATGTGTTGTGCCTTAGCGCATGTGCTACATGAGTTCCATATATATTGATGGGTGTTTCAGCAATAAATCAGTTGTTAGTAGTGCCTGTCCTTGTCTGCCTCTTTGTTTTTGTGTCTTATTTACATTGTTCGTTACTGTGAATAAGAAATAAAAACAATGCACATAATCAAATATGTGCCTGAAAAACTTTAAGATGTTTAGTCTATCCACACAAGTCTGTAGTGCTCTCTCTCCAGTTGCATGCGGCAGATAAGTTGAGTGGCATTATACAGGGGCCAAGACAAGATAAATACAGTTTCGTTATCAGTACTCTGGTAATAAATCGGCATGGTGCACAGCACAAAAAAAAAACGTGGACAGAGACGAGAAGACACAACAGAGGCGCTAACTTCAATTGAGCTTTATTGGAGAAACCGGCAGAAATATATGCACGAGAAATTGCCAGCTCATGAACAGAAGAATCTGGTGCACATCATGTGCCTCATGGCACCTTAGTCAGATACTCGGTTTGCTGTTCAGTGAGGGAAATCGATGGCATGCTGATACAGAGGTCACCTAGCTGCTGTACCTTATCCGCTTCTATAATTTCTCTGGTGAGTTGCTCACGATGTTTTGTTATAACAGTGCTCTTTTTTAAATCTGGCTTACAGCCACAATCCCTGCAACGGATGGTCAGATGCCTTTGAACGGCTGTGTTAACATTATAAAAATGCTCTTTTAATAGTTCATTTATGCATCTGCCCGTTTGCTCAACGTACTTGTTGCCACATTTTAGGGGAATCATGTGTACAACACCCTCCTCGCATGCCGCAAGATCATTCTGGTGATCAGTTTTGCAAGTGTTCCTCCGCTTAGCTTGAGCAATCACATGGCCACAGAGCTTTGACAGTTTGTTTGGGGCAGAAAAAGTGACCTTCACGTCTACTTTAACCCCTATCTTGTTCAATCTGTGCGAAAAATTATGCAAACAGGGGAGCACAGTGACTGGCTTCCTGCCACTGGTAACGCACCTTGCTGGTGCGATCCCTCTCTGCTTGATCAGCCTTAGCTTCTTTTCCACAACAAATACAAGCACGTGTTCTGGGCATCCAGCGTTTCTCAGGCAGAAAACCTGCTCAAGAAAACTGTCTTTAAGGAATGGTGACAAGACTTGCGCAAAGCATTTGAGAAGCGAAGGTTAACAATACCCCGCTTCACGAGCTTAGAATGGGCAGAAATATGAGTGAAAATCAGTTTGTTGCCTTGGGGCTCATATTTCCAGCACAGGTGATCGTGCTGGGAATATGACTGCAGGCAATCTAAAATGCCTTGCACAAATCTTGTAGCCATTCATGAAAGAGCAGTTTTCTTGAGCAGGTTTCCCGCTTCAGAAATGCTGGATTTCTGGAGCACGTGCTTGTATCAGTTGCGGAAAAGAAGCTAAGGCTGATCAAGCAGAGAGGGATCGCACCAGCAAGGTGCGTTACCAGTGGCAGGAAGTCAGTCACTGTGCTCCCCTGCCTGCATAATTTTTCGCACAGATTGAACAAGATAGGGGTTAAAGTAGACGTGAAGGTCGTTTTTTCTGCCCCAAACAAACTGTCAAAGCTCTGTGGCCATGTGAATGCTCAAGCTATGCGGAGGAACACTTGCAAAACTGATCACCAGAATGATCTTGCGGCATGCGAGGAGGGTGTTGTACACGATTCCCCTAATATGTGGCAACAAGTATGTCGAGCAAACAGGCAGATGCATAAATGAACTATTAAAAGAGCACTTTTATAATGTTAACACAGCCGTTCAAAGGCATCTGACCATTCATTGCAGGGACTGTGGCTGTAAGCCAGATTTAAAAAAGAGCACTGTTATAACAAAACATTGTGAGAAACTCACCCGAGAAATTATAGAAGCACGTAAGGTACACCAGCTAGGTGACCTCTGTATCAGCATGCCATCGATTGCCCTCACCAATAGAAGCGGATAAGGTACAGCAGCTAGGTGACCTCTGTATCAGCATGCCATCGATTTCCCTCACCAAACAGCAAACCGAGTATCTGACTGATATGCCAAGGGGCACACAATGTGAACCAGACGTTTCTGTCCATGAGCTGGCAATTTCTCGAGCATACATTTCTGGCGGTTTCGCCAATAAAGCTCAGTTGAAGTCAGCGCCTGTGTTGTGTCTTTTTGTCTCTGGCCGTGTTTTTTCTGCGTTGTGCACCATGCCGATTTTGTATCACCAACTCGCCCAAGCTACCACTTTATCGGATAATAAAGACTGAAACACAGTGAAGTAGCAGCCACAGTAAATGCTTCAATACAACTGTTTATAAGAGGAACTCTGCAATAAGTGGCATGTACATACCGTAAGAAAGATACACATGCACATGAAATTACTCGACAATTATCTCCAGTGACTGTTGGTGGACTTGAAGTGAACATAAATTCATGAGCTGATGGAGGTTAGAAAGCAGCTCATAGTATAGTATGCAAAGTGGTTCAGGTGTATGTTGGGTAAAGAATTATTTTATTTAAGCAATGCAGTCAGTGCTCAAATTTGTCCATGCTTAAGAAAATCTGTTCACTTTAGGGGTGTGCAAGCATTAAAAAGTTTCATATAATGAATTGGATAGCTTTCTATTCAATTCAGTACTCGAATCAAATAATTCATATTCAAAATACCGAATATTTTTTGGAATAGTTAGCGAGCAGCCAACACCGATGAAAAATTTCAAAGGAAGAAAACGTTGGAATTGCGAGGAGTAAATTTTTAATCATTGAACTACACCAAAGCAGGTAGCTCAACCTTTTACTGGACTGTGAAGGCTATATTTATCTCCAGATCTAGACATTTTTTGTCTAAAATTCCAGTGTCACGGAAGCTAAAGTGTCATCAATCTGTTACCATGATCATGATATTAGTAGTTTTGTTGGCCGCGCTAGAGGCGACATGTCGGAACCCTAATATGCTCCCGTGCATGGAGGACAAAAAAAGCTAGGAGAGGACATCATGTGATAATCTGGAAGCTTAGTCACAAGAGGTATAAAGGAGAGAATCATGGGAAATATGCCTCAGTCACATGACAGGCAAGCAGTAGACTAAAGTATGGTCAAGAGCCACCTAAAGTTACATAATATCTAAAAGGCTTTAGCCACTGCTGTGTGCAAGGCTACCTCATTTTGCAAAATTGTACTTTTTGTCAGTTAAATGTTCATAAATATTTCTTGCGTATAAAATGTAAAATTCTTGGGCTGTTATAAAAATTTTTACCTTACTATTAGAAAACTATTAAAAAACTATTTCAATAATATCTGATTTCTATTAAATTCAAGTGCATAACTATTCAATTCAGCTCTAAAGTTCACTGTTTGCATAACCCTAGTTCATTTTATCCATCCGATGCTTTGGACATGCCTAGCTCATAAAAGTCAGCTCAAAATCATGAGCTTTGCTTCATATAATAATTGATTATGAAGCACTATAAAAGAAAAAAAATGTACAAATACATGCGCACTGATATAGCTTAGTCAAGAGTAAAAATGAGGTTTGGATCTACGAAGTATGAGATCAATCAGTTGAAAAGACTAGGAGTACTTTAGAAAAGCAAAGTTTGAAAAATATACCTTAAAAATGCAGCAAGGTAATGTCAATCTTTGCGATAAATAAAGCTCTTGAGGGGTTAATGTGTCCTGCCCAGTATCATGAAGTGTTGCTCTACAAAGGGCAGAAGCAATTCACTTGCACACATAAAGCAATACGAAAATACCACAGAACCCAATTTAACCTATCGCTTTCAAATAAGATAGTCGGAAAGTCATTTACATTAGCTGCATAATTACAATCACAGAAAGCACAGTCTCTACAGACATTACTATGAATATGTCCCACCACATTAACATCTGGATGATCAAATGTCACAGCTTCAGTTTTGAGCAGTTGTTTCTACACTTGTCAATACAGAGTGCATGTAAACAGTGTCCCACTTGCAGTAAACTTTCATTAATTCGAACTTGAAGGAACCCCACAATTTCGTTTGAATTATCAGATGCAAGCAGAAGTGCGGCTCTGGGCAGCATACCAGTAAAAACAGAGAGAGCCACTTATCACATGCACTGTTCCCACCTCAGTGTTTATTTTTCTCTTTTTTTCCAGCTAGTGTTTTTGAATGTTTTCATAAGTGCTGACAGGTGATCTGCCTTGTTTCTGGCTGTTAAAAAAGTATATCAGCATGAATGTACACCTAGAAGGAAAAAAATGTGGCCAATATTTCTGGTAATGATAAGCCACAAGTATGAATTAAAAGGATTAAGTGAATGGTTTAGTTCAAATTAAGCAGCTTTTAAGTACACTAAAAAGATAGTAGGCCAACGAAAAATGTGAAATTTGTTTGAATTAACCGAAAGTTTGCATCACTGAGTCTAGTGCATGTTATTTCTATGCAACAGAAATGTATTAACAGCATGTACACCGTGACAGTAGTTGGCAAAAGCCATAATACCTGTTACAGGCAGCCTTTTTGTGCATGAACACACTTTCCAACTCCTAAAACATCAATTTGTAAGGATTGTTTCAAAGTTAGCTAGGACACTCAATTATGGAATTCATAAGTTTCTAAATTTACTTGTCTCATGTATTTAGCCATCGTGTCATATCATATCAGCTTTACAATCACTGCTGTGCAGAAAGGAACAAAAGGCATTCATAACATTTGTAGAACTGCTTTTCGTACCTTTGCTCCTATCTTGAGCACATTCACACACAAATTCTCGTTTATGGGTATAGCCTCTAAAAGCCTACTTCATGCTACAAGTGGCATTTGATCAAGTGTATAGATGATGATTGTAGACTTAAGCCGGGAAAGCGCTAAGGCAGTATTAAAGACGAACATGCAGAAAGCAAAGGTAATGCTAGGTGGCACGGTGAAAAAAACGTGTCTTCACGATTGGAAACCAGACATTAGAAGTCATACAAGAACACAAATACCTAGGACAGCTACTGACAGGAGAACCCACTCATGTAAAATAAATACACAGAAGAATAAGCATGGGATGGCGCGCATACGAGAAACATTGCAAACTCATGAACAGAAACTTACCATTGTCACTCAAGCGGAAATCATATAACCACTGTATTTTGCCGGTACTGACATACGGGGCAGAAACTTGGAGAATTACAAAGAAGCTAGAGAGGAAGTTAATAACCACAAAGTGGGCAATGGAACAAAAAATTATAGGCGTTACGTTAAGAGATGGGAAGACAGCCAAATCAATCAGGGAACAGACAAGGGCAGCAGACATAATAATCGAAGTTAAGGGGAGATGCTCCTCGAAAAAGGTTTTTCTTTAATCCTTGGCCATTACAGCTACAATAAAACTAATTGCAGTTTTGAAATCAGCATACCAAAGTCTACTTGTGCCGAAAATTTCAGAGTCCTAGGCCAAGAATTAAAGAAACTCATTTTCGAGTAGCATCTCCCCTTAAGAAGAAAAAAATGGACATGGGCAGGTCACGCGATGAGAAGGCTAGACAATCGATGGACAGTTAGAACGACGGAATGGATACCAAGAGAGGGAAAGCACAGCCGTGGACAACAGAGAGTAAGATGGGGGGACGAAATCAAGAAATTTGCAGGCATGAGATGGAATCAGGTCGCACAGGACACGAAAGGATGGAGAGCATTGGGAGAGGCTTTCGTCCTGCAGTGGACATAACATGGGCTGATGATGATGATGACTGATGTGGCACATTTTTCAAAGTGAGAGTCTTGTCACATTGGCTGGCTATTACAGTCCACACGGGCCCTTTTAATCACAGTCAAGCTCGATCAGGATAAAAATTCTTGACCACAATCGGCACCCCTGCATAGCTTCCACAACGCCAATCACAACTCAGAAATTGATCCTATTTGCAATAAAATATGCTCTATGTGACACCCAAATTAGACCAACTTGTATTTGTTCTTTTGTTAATTCTAATATCACTTGAACACTTTTTCCACCACTGCAAGTTTTGTACCATAACTCAAAAGAAAAACAAGAGGGATAGTGCAAGTAACAATACTGCAGGTCCTGAATAAATAAAATGGCACTTAAAATGCTTCCTGGACAAACCTGGACAAAGTCGAGGGTAGCATTGGATGGAAAATTTTACACCAAGAGTTGATGATGTCGCACAACCCAATCACCTGTCACTACACTGTGAAAGGACAGAGCAATGGATGCAACATTTTAGGGAGAAAATGTGGGGTGGGAAGGAGTTTTTTTTCCTTTTACATTGCCCTTGCACAGTAGTTTGAGTGTGTCTTTACTTCACAACCACGAAGCAGTCTTTCTAGCACAATGGATGTAGCAACTACTTGCATCATAACTACCTTGTAATATTTCTGGTACATTGAAGTTTGCAGTAATTGTTGCCTTATGGCATCTCTTGTGCATATATACCTAACTGTTTTCCTAACCTTCAGCAATATTCAAAATGTAATGTCATTACGTATAATCCTATTCCACACAAGTTTTCTTAATTAGCAGATGCAGCAGCTTCACATATGCATGGTGGAGTGAAGTCCACAGATTCATGAGCAGCACTTTCAAAAGCCACCTACTATTTACAGCCAACAACAGTACTCAAGCCACTAATAAATTGTGCCTTCTTTGTGTGTGTGTGTGTGTGTGTGTGTGTGTGTGTGTGTGTTTAAGAAAGGATTAAGCTTTGCTCTAAGCCCACATAACTAAAACTTTGTCATGATGACAAGCTTTTCATGGTAGAAATTGCAAGCATATTTTAACCTGCTTTAAGAGGCTCTCTCAGAACATTTTTGCATAAGTACACTGCCTCACAATAGCACCATTACAAGCCAATGTACGGGCATTAGTGGCATCACTATGCTGCTGCTGGCACGCATCTTGCAGTAGTCGCTCGCAGAAAAAAAAAAAAAAAGTTTTTGTACATTTGCTGACATTTCATTTCTATCAGTGTCTATTTTGTTCACAACCTATTAAAAGACGTCGCAATCTATTGCAATAATCAGAAATCAGCTTGAAAACACATTGTCTTGACTGTGCCCGTATTTGTATTTGGGATCGACGCTTATGACGACAAATAAACTCGAGCGTAATGACATCTCGAGACGTGCAAGAAAGAAATAAAGAAACGGAAACAAAATACACCTTTAGCTTCACTTCTCATTTTAGCTCTTCGCATTATGCGCAAAAGGGATGCTCATAACATCATATCAATTACAACTTAGCGCGCTGAAACAATGCATGTGCTTTGAAAGTCGTTTGCCGGTTATTGCGTCGTTATGTTCGAATGCAAAATTGACCGCGCGAGCGTAAACACAAGGACCGCAGGTACAGTACACTCGGACGATGTCGGTCTTGCATGCACTTGCGACACTCCGTACCGTTTTTTGCCGCCTTACAAAACAGCCGTGCTTCGATGTTCTGTATGCAAAAAGAAATGTAAATAATACTGCTAGTGCTGAAGTGACCACAGAAAGGAAGAAAACAGGACTGAAAGTTGACCACACGCCTTCCATGGCGAAACCACGAGCGAAACTAAACATTAAAACACAGCGCGGTGATGATGATAGTGCCCGGGACGATTGGGTAAAAGCCTATTTTTGCGTGGTAATATTAATAAGAAAAAAAATAATGCTAACTCACACGAAACTGGAGAACCATAAACTTCGTGCAAAGCTTTGCAGCAAATGTTCCTGGCGCAGACAAAGGCGCTGTCGTCAGCAACGATGCTGTGGAGCCTGTGGCTCCGGCACCTGATCCGGAAGCGTGGCCTCCGCAATCGGCTGCGCGGGAGTAACGCCGCGTTGCTAATCGCAGAGGCCACGCCGGAAGGCTCGACGTTCCATCAAGTTGCGCGTAAAGCGAAACTGGTAATCTATCCCCATATTTTGGTTCAGTGATGTTCCGTGCAGGGAATTTTCCCTTTTTCAGGGAATTTTCGACCGTCATTTTGGACGAAAGGGAAAAACGGCATCTTCGCAATATTGCAGGGAATTTCGGAGGTGAAGACATATCACATATCCTTATAATGTTCGAAATAACACTTCTGGGCCGGTATCTTATAAGGGTTCCAAAAGTGGACTGGTCCACTTGCCCGCGCGTGATTGGGTAAAACCGCGCTTGCGTCAGCAAAGAGCTATTGTGACCAATCAGGCGAGGCCAAGTGGACCGGTCCACTTCGCGAACCGTTATAAGATATCGCCCCTGTTAGGGGGCACCGTTTCGGTTTCTCCACTCGTTCCCGGTGCAAGTATCACGCAAAATCATAGCCTTTAAGATTAGTTCCTGTTTCACGAAGTGTCTTTTTGTTTCCTCCGGGCGGTAGGCTCGAAATCTATATAAGCGCTCTGAAATTTACAGCACATGAGCTCCGAGATTGTAGGTCGCCATCGTAGCACACCCTAGTGGAAGCCATTATTTTTTCACAAAAAGTTGGCACCTATGTGTGCGACAAGCCAGAAGCTTTCAGTAACAAAAACAATAATAATAGCACACTTTTCAGTTTATATAGCTGCCGTGTGTACACAAAAGGGTATGTACGGCATTTCTTCTGCATCGCATACCCCTTTTAAGCTCGAAGGTAGCTTCCGCGTAATCTCGGAGGCAATGCTTTGAGGTGCGCAGGAGCACAAGCGCGAAAAGACAGAACGATAGCAAGAGCCGAAAACACGCCAAACACGCATATATGTATATATATTTGTGCATGGAAATATGCGGGGATCTTCAGCGATGCGTGCAGGGAAAAATGCCTGAAATCGGGAATTTTCATGCCTCGGAAAGGGAATTTTTCGGCGCAGGGCGGAACATCACTGATTGTCCTGCTAGGGGCGCTCAACAAGGACAGAATTGCTGTCCTTGTTGCAGATACATGAAGGTACACGAAAAAGCCTTGGCAGCAAAGGGAAAGAGGAACGCAGCAATAATGAAGCGTTATGAGCAATAATGAGCGTTATGGGGACACGATAGGTACGAGGTGCTTGGGGGTCTGTGGAAAGGGGTAATGGCACCGGGGCTTACATTTGGGAACTCAGTGGTGTGCATGAGGCCATAAATACAATCAGGATCAATGGATGCGAATCAAAGAACTGTGGGACGCCTCGCGTTGGGTGCTCACGGGAAAACGACAAACGAGGCTGTAAAGGGCGATATGGGATGGGCGAGTTTTGAGGCAAGGGAAGCGCAGAGCAAAATAAGGTTTGAAGAGAGGCTAAGGAATATGAAAGAGAGTAGGTGGGCAGTGAAGGTGTTCCGCTATTTATATAGAAAGAGCATTGACACGCAGTGGAGAAAGAGAACTAGGAGGCTCACCAGTAATGATACGGCTCTAAGAGAACTGACAACAAAGAGCGTAAAGGGAAAAGTCAGAGTGGCGGAGAAGGTTTACTGGAGGGGTGATGGAAAAAAAAAACCGACTCTGAATAACTACCGAGAGGGCAAAAACGAAATAAAGAGGGAAGCATTTTATGATAATTCAAGAGGAAGCGCTTTACTGTTTGAAGCGAGATCGGGCTGCCTTAGAACGCGTATTTATAAAGCGAAATTCAGTAAAGAAGAGGGAAAATGCACGTGCTGTGAGGAAGATTATAGGGAAATGACGGAGCATGTTCTGAATGAATGCGTAAATATCCACCCAGGTGTACGTTTGTGCACCGCCCTACATGAAGCCTTGGGTTTTAAGGCGAACAACGGGAAGCTGAACATAGCCGCGATTGAAATAAGTAAGAGACGGTTAGTATACTGGTGGCAGAAAACTAGAGAGAACGGACAAAAATAATTATAGGGAAAAATATGGACTTTCTGTCATAAGGGGCAGGGAACCGGGCGATGAATTTCCGTTTTTGCTATGCAAACTAGGAGAGAAGCTCAGGGGAAGATGGATGCTTGAATCGATGAACAAATCGCAAAATACGATTTAGAACAGGGAATGTCAGAGGAGCCAACGTTTCGACAAGCGGACTTGTCTTCGTCAGGGCGGCAACTGCCTTCTCCAGTGTTCGTTTATGTACGCCTTTGCACTCTCTCCCCCGTCCTCAGAAAGAGAGGAGAAGAGCAGCACGTGCGAACAATAACAAAAAAAAAGGGGGGGGGGGTGTTGGGTGGAGGGTGACGGGTGTTAGCGTGACTAATATAAGGGGCAAGAGCGCAGGCTTCCAAAGAATCCGCTCCTTGTACATATCTTGCAAATGCTTTGTGTGCACAGTGCCAGAAAGCAGGATGAAAAAAGGAACGCACGCTCCGAACAAGAGTTGCTCCTATGGCATGTGCCCCCCTCTCCATTCCACACCACCTGCGCCGCACCAACAGTGCATTTCAATGAAAGCTTGTGGCTAAAAATATAACTGCACTGTTTAACGCCGTTGTTCTCGTCGAACTGGATGGGGGCTCCGCACCTGAAAGTAGACTTTCTGGGAGAAACACTGTTAGCTTGTGCATACCTTAACCTTTTGGCGTCTTTGTTAACCCCCCACCGTATCTAATGGACTCAAGGGTTCCCTTTGAAAGGTTTATGCCTGTAGGCTGGAGAGTACTGAACCTGTATATGAGATAGATTCCCTGTATTTTCTGTCCCTCGGCGAGCGGAAGTTTCCCTGAAGTATGTAGAGTTTCAGTTCGTCGAAATTATGACCTGTCATATTAAAATGCTGCGCCACTGCCTTCGTCAGGTTATTCGCGGTGTCCGCGCGGTGTCCGTTTAATCTAACATTAATTGGTTGACCAGTTTCGCCGATGTATTGCTTGTGACAGAGTGAACATTCCAACATGTAAATAACGTTTGAACTAGTGCAAGTGAAACTAGATTTTACATGATGGACATAGTCACTTCCCGTACTTTTAACTTTAAGATCATTTTGAATATGCTTGCAAGTCTTACATCTGGGACGGGAGCAAGTTATTACACAGGCGGTGCGCTGAGGGTTTACTTTGGCATGTACTATTACGGCGGTAGGTGACTCTTGGAATTTCCGGAAACGCTTTTCTAAAGCGATCGTTGCTTGTTAGTATTGGATAGTATTTGCGAAGAATATTATTTATGTTTGGAAGCGCATTGGAGTATTTCGTTATGAATGCTAGCGGTTGGTTGGCCTGCGCTTTAGGGGCTCTTTTTTCTAGTGCTGGTGTCCTATCTAGTTTACGCGCGTCATTGTATGCCTTGTTGAGAGCGTCGTGCGGGTGATTTCGTTCAGCTAAGGCTGCCTTTAAATTGCTTAAGTGGTGAACGTAATCCGCGTCCTTGCTACAAATCCTTCTTATGCGCCTCGCCTGTCCTATAAATATCCCCTGTTTGCAGTGTCGCGGGTGATGACTATCATAATCTAGATATTGCTGGCTGTCCGTTGGCTTTCTGTAAAGTGTCGTCTTCAATTTTCCTTTTTCGATGGATACTGTCGTATCGAGAAAATCAATTTTACTAGAAGAGTGGTGCATGGAAAACTTAAGGGGGTCGTGAAAAGAATTTGGAGATGCCCGGTTGTAATTTTCATTGCTTCAATACGCATTCGACAAGCCGATTCCGAAATATTTCGACGAAATATTCAGTGCACATTTAATAGCACCCGTTTGAAACCCCAGCGTTTTTGCGCTCCCGAAACGACTATGCCACACTACCGGCCTGCATGGTACTATTCGGTGACGTTACATTAAGATATTTTTAAGTTAAAAAATGTACTGAACTCGCGTTTGCTCCAAAAGAATCGATTTAATTGAAAGCTAGAAAATACTTGGAAACCGTGCGGTGCCGCCATTCGGAAGCAAAGCTGCAGCATGGTTTGTTTCCCGTGGCCTCCGAGGGCGCGCCAATCTCGGAGGTCTGGTGGGTACTAAGATGACGTCATCTGCAGAGTTGAGGGGAACGCGCGCAGTGAAACCGAAACCGCGTTTTTTATCGCTTTAAATCAACGCACACGGTGCAACGGAACAATGCATATTGTTGATTGGAGGGTCAGGATTCCGAATACGCACTTAGTACAAAATGTTCAGAAAACGTTTCACGACCCCTTTAATGCTGTGATGAAAGTTGTTAAAATGCTCAAAAAATGTGCTTAGTGCACTTACACCATGTTCCCAAATAATAAAGATGTCGTCTATGTAATGCCTCGTTCACACTGGTAAATCCGGCGTCTACATTCGACGGAATTCTCTTGCCGCCGAAAACCGCGTAGTTCACACTGCTTACCGCCGCGGAACCGGCGCCGCCGGAAAGTGACATAGCGCCATCTGCCGAGCGCAGGTCGAACCTTTAAAAAAATGCGGCATGGCCCGGATGTACACGCGGTTCCACCGGTTCTACGCTCGTGCGGATCTTGTCCGTTTTGTTTGTGTGCCTGAGAAAGAAGCGGTACTGCTAGGCTGGCTGCGAAATACGTTCTGGTGATTTATGACAGGCGGAAACACCACCAGCGGTGGTGTGCTCGTCCTGGAATACATGAACGCGAGAAGCTTGGTGACGCCGTGAAAGTGCTATTCGTTGTGCGAAATTGTGACGTGGACACGTGGATTCCTACAACGAGTAAGTTGAGAATGGCTGTTATTCGTGACACTACTCAACGCGCGGCGTTCCCCGAAGAAAAATGGGTGTTTACGATCCAGTTGGATGTCCAGACGGGCTTCGAATACAGAGACAATCGAGCCGAACTTGGCCGCCATTTTTCGAATTTGTGACTCGCGCTCCTATTGGTCCGCGGCGGGAAATCCGGCGGCAGCGGCCGCAAAAATCGCTCCCGGAGCGATCGGCGCGGATAGGGCTGTTTCGGCGGATCTCGCTGTCGCCGAACAGGTTTCCGCGCTTCTGCGGCCGCCGGATTGCTCAGTGTGAACGCTCCTTAAAGGGCCCCTAAACCACCCCCGACATTTTTTTGAACATTTCAAGTTAGCACGCGCATCAAGTTGAAAATGCCGTCACGATGAACGATGTCAAACGCGGCAGCGCTACGCGCCGCGGCCGCGCCACAAACTCGAAAAACAATCCCGTGCGCCTCTCCGGCCAGTTCCGGCACGCCAAAGTTAGCCGTGACGACATTGTGGTTTTTGGTGACGTCAAAGAAGTCCGAGCTCCGCTTATTGGTCGAAGGAGAACGTCGACTTCCGGTTAGTCTCCTAGCAAACGCACGCGCTCCCTGCCTGTTTGTTTTCCTCGTCGTGTGTCGTTCGTGTGGTGTTCGCGTGTGAATTCGCAAATGCGCTACACTACGCAAGTGCAAATGAGGTACAGCCGACTAGAAACTGCAGCAACTATCAGAACACGAAGGATAGCGCTAACAGTGAGCGTTGGCACAGCACCAACGAAACATTTGCACGAACGCGGGAGCCCAGCGGAGGCACGTCAACCGGATGCGCGTCATCGGCGATGTATGTCACGTGACATTCGGAGGAGCACTCGGCGAGGAGGTGGCACTGTCAAGCGGCCGGCGGGCGCAGGAGAGAGCGAAACAAGCAAGCGCCGCGTTTTGAGAATCAAACGCGTGTAACTCGGCTATTTCGGCACCGTTTCGAAAAATTCTTGCGGCTACGTGTTTGTTGCGGACACCGGCACAAAAGCAACGCCACAACTAAATTTCGACCTCTTGGTGGTTTAGGGGCCCTTTAACGGAGGTAGGTGCGAGGTTTTAGCGGCGACGATTCCAAAAGCTGTGCTTCTAGTTGCCCCGTGAAGATATTGGCGTAGGTCGGCGCAAAAGGAATTCCCATGCTGGTGCCAAGGATTTGTAGGTAGTTGGTCGAGTCAAATTCAAAGTAATTAAGTGTAAGTACTAATTTTAGTAACGTGATGTATATAAACTTCAGCGGCGTGTGCACGTTTGCTATTCTGTATTGCCTTCGAGAGCGCTTCGATTCCTTCAGTGATAAGTATATTTGTGTATAGGGAGGTGACATCTAGCGTTACCAGAACTGCCTGATCCGAAAGTGTTTGTATTTCGTTAATAGACTCTATAATCCGCAGAAAGTGAGGTGTATCCTAAATAAAGGACGGAAGGTTGGGCGGTATGTCAGAGAGATGGTGATGAAGAAACTTCTATAATGACTCCGTTGGGGTGTTGTTGTTAGATACTATGGGTCTGCCCGGTATTTCAGCGGTAAGTAGTTCATCTATGCTAACCTTATGGATCTTGGGAAGGAGGTAGAAACGGCCTGCTTGTTTATTATCAGGCATTAAGAAGCGGTACTTGGATTGTGTGATTAATTCGCTGGCTAAAAGATCTGTTATCGTACGTCGTATCCTGTTGCTGTATTCCATAGTTGGGTCGGAATCTAATTTTCGGTAATGTGCATTGTTAGTGAGCTGCTTGATTGCCTCGTTCTTGTACTTTTCTATTGGCCATATTACTATACTACCACCCTTGTCTGCTGGTTTTATTATGATGTCGTTTCTGTCCGCGAGTTGTTTCAGCGAATCGTGTTCTTCGCGGGATAGGTTCCTTGGTTTGCGACTCTGTCTAGTTGTATTCAGGATGTCTCTTGTGACTAGTTTTATGTATTGATCTAGCTCTTGGCATTGCTCAGAATCTGGTGTCCACGTGCTTGGCGGTCGGAGCGCGTCAGTATTTGTATCTCCTGCCTCTACTTTATCAAAAAAAAATTCTCTGATCCGCAGACGCCTTGAAAACTCTGTTATGTCCTCAAGTTCGTTAACCGCATTATTTGTCGGGCAGAATGTTAGACCGCGTTCTAGAAGACCTATTTCAACTGTATTTAGGCTCTGTGATATATCTACCACCTTGCTAGCGTGTTCTCGGTGCTGCACCGAGGGAGAGACTGTTCCTGTTACGCTTATAGAATTATTTTGGACGCACTTCGTTGCGTGAGTGCTTTTGCGCTTTTGTATGGCTATTATCTTGGCTTCTTTCGACAAATTCGGCTTGTTCTTCTATTTCTTTACCAGTTAGTTTAATGGCATTCAGTTTATATATATATATATATATATATATATATATATATATATATATATATATATATATATATATATATATACGCACAGTCTACGCTTGTTATAGCGGACCCGCGTACAATAGACTTTCGGATATAATGGACCATATTTTTACCCAGGTTTGGTCCATGTATTTTATCAATGCAGCCGACTTCGCTTCGAGCGGACCCCGCTACAACGGACTATCGGCTACAGTGGACAAAATTAATGGCAATTTTTTGCCAAAGTGGCGCATACAACGGACTTTTGCAGTGTCGACGCGGACTGACAACTTCCCCTATGCTTTCCTAGGCTTCATTGTCTGTTTGCTCATTAAGAGCTTTCCAATTAGGAAGTCTCTGTCATCTTTGATCAAGTCGGCGGTTATGCCGTCTTCTCCAGCCGCTTTTCCGCGGGACATACACTGAATTGCTTTCCTAACCTCGTCCGCAGTGACGCATGGGATTTCGGTGTCCTGATCGGCATTTATTACACTCATGGTGGGGAGACTTGTATTTTAGCTGTAGAGTTCCAAATAGAAGTCATCGGCCACCTTAGCTATATCACTGATGTTACTAACAATGTTGCCCTGCCTATCTTTCACTGCATGCATTATGTTCTTTCCCGCACAAAGCTTCCTTTTAGTTGTTTTGATGCTGACTCCTTTTCTGACGGCTGCTTATTTCTTTCACGTTATGGTTACGTATGTCCCCGACTCTACTTTTGTTGATGAGCTTGGACAGCTCGACGAATTCTATCTTGTCTCTTGAGTTAGTTATTCTGATCTGCTGGCGTTGTTTGATTAGATTTTTAGTAGATTACGAGAGCTTGTTCACATCTTGTCTCGGTGCTTTGCCCCCTACTTCGATTGCTGCTTCGGTGATCAGCTTAGTAATTACTTCGTTCATCTTCTCTATATCCTCATTATCTTCCTGTCCTAGAGCCTCATACTTGTGCAATTCTAAATTCTCTTTTCGCCCTAACGCCATCGGGGTTGGCCTGTTTCCGCGTGATTGACACTGTCACTGTTCGCTTTAGATTCGCCCTTACTAGTCTGTGGTCACTAATTCTGACCTTATTAACCACTTCTGTGTCCTGTACTATACCTAGATCAGTCGACATTATGAACTTATTTCGTTCTTCGTTTCTCCGTTGAGGCTTTTCCACGTCCATTTCCTGTTCTTACGTTTCTTGAAGTATTCATTACACGGAGGTGATTTCTTTCGGCGAATTCCACTACCACGTCCCCTCTGCTATTCCTATCTCCTTCTCCGTAATTACAGACTGCACGTTCTCCTCTTCGTTTCTTTCCTATTTTCGCGTTGAAGTCCCAATAACAATCGTATATTGGGTGTGTACCTTGTTCATTGCCGTTTCTACATCCTCGTAGAACTGTTCTGCAGCCTCGTCGCTGTGGCTGGTCGTTGGTGGGTAACTTTGTACTAGTTTTATTTGTATCGCCTATTTAATTTTATCACGACACCTGCTACCCTTTCATTGATGCTATAGAATTCTTCAATGTTACCTGCTATGTCTTTGTGCATAAGGAACACCACGCCGTATTCGCGCTTCCCTGGTAGTCCCCTGTAGAAGAGAACGTGTCCTTCATTAAGCGATAAGTATTCTTCCCCTGGTTTCCTAACCTCGCTAAGGCCAATGATATCCCAATTAATACTTTCAATTCTTCTAGTAGTTTAGCTAAACTGGCTTCGCTTGAAAGAGTTCGCGTGTTAAGAGTCGCTACGTTTAAAGGGACTGTCTACCGCTCGGAAAATTTTTTAAGATTGTGGTAAAATTGGGCAGATCGTGCGCAACATTTACGGGAATGAGCACGCTTTCACCCCACAAAAAACGAATTAGGGTTTTAATTTTGCCCTGAAAGTGGCGCAAAAAACGCCGCTAGCGACACCCAACAGCGTGTTCGTCATTTTCCAAGTGTACGAGAACCAGCCCACGCAGGCATACATGTTCTTCTGGAAAACTTTTGTGTCTTACAAGCATACTTCACCCTATGAGACACCTTGTTATATCGTGCAAGAGCAATTTGTTCTTTTTTTCGCTGCTTTCGGGGTGGCGCTGCCTTCGAATTCGTCTGCCCGCACACGCGCGTAGTACTGCGCTTGTCATGCATGCAGCACTGCATGTCCGAGGCGCACCCCCGCACGCCGACTTTCCCTCGCCTCTCCTCTTCCTCGTCACCTCTGGAATGTCGACCTTGAAACCGGTTCGTGTTGAGAAACCTCCCGCGCCCGAAAGGGTTTCCAGGGAGACGACGACGCATTATAGTGTACTAGAACGCCTAGTTCTAGATCAGTGTTGTACACGTTCCTCCATAACAGGAACGAAAACTCGTTCCTCGTTCCTTCACAATTTTGTAACGAGTTCCCGTTACAAGTTCCTTTAATCAGAAAGGAACGCGTTCCAGTTACATTTCGGAAATTGGAACGTGTCGTTACATTTACGTTACATGTGATTTCTAAAATTTTAAATTAATCGTGAGGCAAAATGAAGTGAGCATATTAAATCCCGCATCGGCCTACGTATATTTCAGGAATTTCAACGTTATCGGCGGCATATTATCTGGAGACAAATATCCAAGGAAAGGCTCTAGGCTCTTAGGCAAATGTATTCAAGGAGTACCGAACATACTACAGACAACGCCACTGCAACTTTGGCGCTAGTCTTTTACAAGTAAGACACATATGGCACTTTCTACTTCAGTCTTCAGATTTATAGCCAGGACACTACGTCTCCAATTAGCAAATATATGTAGTTACTCACATGCACAAACGCATGTAACATCGGTGTGTCTGACACTAAAGGGTAGTAATAGACCTTTTTCATTTAGGATAATATAGAAAGGTTTCTGCCTGACCCATATGGCATTGCGCGAAAATACTGGAACAAGATTCTCCGATGTCGTCAGCATTCCCAATCCTAAACGATTTTGCTCAAAATTGGTGGCCCTTGTAGCATTTTAATAAACTAATTGGCAGTTCTAGGTAGTTTGATTTTACTTAGTTCTCATCACTTTAAAGTGTTTGTGATATACAATACTATACTTTTGTTGTTAGTTACAGCTGCGTTGAATCTATGTCGGTGTGAGGAATTTTAATATTGCTGTCCTCTGCGTTTACCGCTGAACTAAATAACACGGGACTGTTTTGTTCTTTCTTTCGTGGCATTAGGAATGAGCATTACGTATTTGCCTGTTCTATTCGTAGGCACACCGACATTAAAGGGCCCCTAAACCACCAAGAGGTCGAAATTTAGTTGTGGTGTTGCTTTTGTGCCGGTGTCTGCAAGAAACACGTAGCCGCAAGAATTTTTCGAAACGGTGCAGGAATAGCCGAGTTACACCCATTTGATTATTAAAACGCGGCGCTTGCTTTTTCACTCTCTCCTGCGCCCGCCGGCCGCTTGCCAGTGCCACCTCCTCGCCGAGTGCTCCTCCGAATGTCACGTGACGTACATCGCCGATGACGCGAATCCGGTTGACTTGCCTCCGCCGGGCTCCCGCGTTCGCGCAAATGTCTCGTTCGTGCTGTGCCAACGCTCTCTGTTAGCGCTATTCGTCGTGTTCTGAGAGTTGCTGCAGTTTCGAGTCGGCTGTACCTCACTTGCACTTGCGTAGCGCATTTACGAATTCACACGCGAACACCACACGAACGACATACGACGAGGAAACAAACAGGCAGGGAGCGCGTGCATTTTCTAGCAGACTAACCGGAAGTCGACGTCCTCCTTCGACCAATAAGCGGAGCTCAGACTCTTTTGACGTCAGCAAAAACCACAATGTCGTCACGGCTAACTTTGGCATGCCGGAACCAGGGTGTCGGAACGAAATGTTTTTCGTTCCGGTTTTCGTTTCGTTCCACAGAAAAAAGTTCCGTTCCGTTTTCGTTCCGGAACGGTTCATAACGTTTTTTTTTTTTCAATAATAAGAACGAGCAAAATACTTAATATTAAAAGTAACTTTTAAAAACAACAAAAAGTACTGAACTAATACATAAGAATGCAAGAATAATTGTTGGGGTTCTACGTCCCAAAGCCACGGTGTGACTATGAGGGAAGTCGCAAAAAGTTTCGAAGCAAGGACACAACAAAAACTTGGCATTTCTTTTTCCTCAAGTTTGAATCCCGAATTTTCGTGACGAGGGGGCGCACGATTTCAGAAGCAGCAGATCATTAAGTGTACTCGCCGCTAAGCGAGACCGCTGCTCTGACAAAACGAACTTGAGTGCCGAAAATGCCCTCTCAACGCTGACTTGTGTGGCTGGCACACCAAGGGCCACTTGTGCTAACATAACTTGTGCTAGCTTGTGCTAGCTCCGGTTGCCGCTCTTTGCGCTCGTCCCAAAATTTCAGCACATAAGCGACGACAAAACCCTCTCTCTCCACGACGGCCTGTGTGAGAGGCACGCGAAACTCCGCTTGAATTTAATACAAACAGCTATGGTTGCCACTTTCTTGGTTTCCTGCATTATTTCAACGCATCTTTCCTTTGAAATACCTGCCCGAGATGCGAGCTGAGGTTGAACCCTGAGTTATGCATTATTGCTCACGTTGCATGACCTCGGTTGTTCCGGATCGTAAAGTTTTCCCGTGAACCGAAAAACGATAAAAAATATTTCGTTTTTGCTCCGGAACGAAATAATAAATAACGTTCCGGTTACGTTTTCGTTCCGGTCAAAAATATCGTTTTTTTCGTTTTCGTTTTTCGTTCCGTTCCGACACTCTGGCCGGAGAGGCGCACGGGATTGTTTTTCGAGTTTGTGGCGCGCCCGCGACGCGTAGCGCTGCCGCGTTTGACATCGTTCATCGTGACGACATTTTCAACTTGATGCGCGTGCTAACTTGAAATGTTCAAAAAAATGCCGGGGGTGGTTTAGGGGCCCTTTAAGGCAAGGGTGAAATGCTGTTGTGGTGCAGGAAATAAATAAGAAAATGAATAGCCTCACATGCATAATTTGAAGGGACGCCCACCAAAAATGGCGCACACCACACAAGCATAATTGACAGGACATTGGTATACAGCTAATGAGGCTGCACAGTAAAGTGGACGGTGTGCGGTGCGTTAAAATGTTTGGTTATGCCTGTGCAGCTAACCCTTTGGCTGCGTAGAAATGATAGCAATGAAACTATAGTTTTTATTAGAAACAAACTGGGCATCACCGAACATAATTAACCATGTCCGTGTTAGAGCGATGTTAACTTCGCTCAGCATTACAAACACGCCCGCACGCACGTAAGCATGTTCCGCACACGTTCGCGTTAGAACGTGTGTATATCCTTTCGAAAAGCCTTTCGTTCCTGCTTTTTGCCGAGGGCATAGGGCTGTTCACGCTAAATTAAGGCGCGGCCCGTTCAGTTCAACTAAAATACATCGAAGAGATTGACGCACAGAGTGTCTTACAAGTATTGATAACCATGGCCGTAACCGCCTTCTCAGTACCAATGGGCGGAGAGGCGATATAGTAAAGCAGGCGTTGACAGTGTTTTAGTTGGGAGGGAGCCATGGCGGCGGGATCATAAGGGACGAAAGGAACTTCGCTGTTGCACGCAGTACCTCCCCCGTTAAGGCCGGTCCCCACTAGCGGCAAAAACGCGCGCGGCACGCCGCACGCGGCGCGCGTTGCTGCCGCGAGCGGCGAGATTCGTGAAAAGCGGCAGCAACGCGCGGCAGACGCTCGAATGGGTCGAGACTCATTTTTTTGCGGCCGCCGCGGCCGCCGCGAAAAAAGCACCAATCAGAAGCGAGCCGCGGAGGCGTGCCGACGGTGGTGCCGACGCGTGGCGCCATCTGTCCGTCAAGCATAGAACCATAATGCACAGCCTCTGAGATTCGAAAGTGACATGGCCGTCGTAAAATCTCAGAGGCTATGCCCAGACCTATATGCAGTTTTCGTTAAGCCTACCCGTACCGAGACGCCGAGCAAGAAGTATCCTCGCAGTAGCAGTTTTTTGATAGCGTGACCAGCCGTAGCGCTATAAAGACGTACTACATGGTCGAGGAAAGACGAAATCGTCTGATTAGAGCTCACGTTTTCGCGAGACCTTTCGAATGGAACAACACAAGTCGGGGCGTCAGGTCGTTCTTGGCTGCATCGTCGCCGCTTGCCGCAAAACGCGAGTGGGGACTTGTTGACGCGCGTTTGCCGCGGAAGCGCTCGCCGCGCGCGACACGCCGCGCGCGTTTTTGCCGCTAGTGGGGACCGGCCTTTACCGTACACCCGTACAGGGCTGTCTGACAGCCGGAAACTACTTGTCCAGCGGCCATAGTAAGCGGCCACCGCCAAAGAGTAGAAGGATACCCTGACGTCGTGCAGCCACAGTGAAGGGGAAGCGTCGCCTTCATCGAAACCGCAATACAATGGCGTTTCCGTGCATGATTTTTTATGAGGGAGCGATAGTGGCGGCAGAAAAACGGGGACTCCAGGGAGGGCTTGTTGTAGCCAAGCATGTCCGCCCTGCATTATGTGCTGCGTACGTGCGATCGCCAAGGAAGGCTCAGTGTGCATTTGTTATTAATAAAAGTTTATTCTCTCTCTCTCGTGGAGTGGAACAAGGAACGCCGTTCCCTTTGCCGTTCCTTCGTAAATGTAACGCGTTCCCGTTACAGTTCCACCAATCCTAAATGGAACGATGGCGTTCCTTCGTTCCTCCCAAAAGGAACTCGTTCCAGGAACGTCGTTCCTTGGAACGACGTTCCGTACAACACATGGTTCTAGTACACTATAGCATCATGCGCGGTAGCCATAGTTGCTAGCATGCCTACACTAAGAAAGGAGCGACTTCGTAGATGAAAAAAATTGTGTTTTAATAATTTCTATTGAGTTTCTGGAGAAACCACTGCACGCTGGGACACTTCGAAAGGTACGCTTTCTGTTGAGCCAAAAAAACGGGAGAGCGATGAAGGACGGTAGACAGTCCCTTTAATTTCCAATGACGGCCTCTCCGAGTCAGAGGCTTTTTGAGTCTTTTGTTCCCATACCCGTGTGGTCGCATCCGCGGCTAGAAGCTCCGTTGATGTCGTCGTCGTAGGTCCAGGGTTTGGTTAGTCCGGTTACTTGGGAGGTGTTGGCCATGGTGTTGCACCAGGGGGGGCAGTTCCTGTTCTGGTGCTCAGGTGAGTTACGCAGATGAGGCATGGTGATGGTGGGCGCCCATATGCATCTTTTGTCCAAATGCTCCGTCGGGGAGAAGAGGGAGGAAATGGACATGGGCAGGCCATGTGATGAGAAGGCTAGATAACCGATGGACTGAACGACGGAATGGATACCAAGAAAGGGTAAGCGCAGCCGGGGGCGGCATGGAGTAAGTAGGGGGGACGAAATGAAGAAGTTCGCGGGCGCCAAACGGTATCAGCTCGCGCAAGACAGGCAAGGATGACGAGGGTTGGGAGAGGCCTTCGTCTTGCAGTGGACATAAGATGGGCTGATGATGATCTGCAAAAGGCTGCGGTATAGTTCATTTCGCTTCCGAGCCCGTTTTATGCGCGAAACTTCACTGAACTGAGTTGAAAAACTCCGGTCGTGTCGCTTGTTGCACGCCGGGTTGTTGCACTCCCAGCGCTTGAGTTCAACTCAATAAAGATTTATCCTTTCCATGTTCCACTCTAATAAACGAATGAGGACATAAAAATTTATCCATCTATCCACTGTTGCTGCCACCTTTGCTTTATTTTGGTAACATAGAAAGTTCAAAGAAGGAACTACTTGAAGCTTCGCGGAGGTACATTGGCTGGCGCTAATAAGGGCGCGGGAGGGGCTTTCACTGCAGACTCGAGTTGTATCCGACCATACAATTTGAGTGTCGCGCTAAGAAACGGTGTGGAAATGTCACGGGTGTTTTACAATCGAAGCTTCATCATAGAATGCTTAATGTTGAATTCCAATGGCAGATCGCGAGCGCTCAGCCGGATCGCCAACGGAGCGCTCCGCTCCGAGCAAGATCGCTCTCGTCAAATCTGCCATTGGAGGGCATTCGCTCCCGCGGGAGCACTTAGTACGCGGAAATCTAGCGAGAGGGCGCTAGCGTAGAGGGGACCCAGATGATCCCAGCATTCCGTGCGCTTTGTTTATTCCGGTAGTTGCGCGAGTGTTGCACGTTCTGGTGCTCTTCCAGGCCGGTATGATGGTAGCGGCCTGGAACCAGATGAAAGTCAGCACATGAGTTTCTGCACACTTTGCGGGCACTCCACCGTGGCTGCTTGACGGTCACGTATACGTGGAGTAGCAAATCCCGCAACTAATTGCTCTTCTACACGCCGCGACAAACGGAAGTGCCTACGGAACTAGAGGAAAACATTGTTTCAGATAAGTTCTTTTTTCCACGCTAGAGGCACCAGAGTTGTGCCGTACCTCATCGCCCGAATATCGCCGAACGACGTCCTCGAGGAAGCCAATCACTTTAGGCCTTTTGGCAGGCAGGGGGAAAATCGTGTCGAATGCCCGTTTGTACACAGCAGCCTCAAACTCGCTCTGTGTCCGAAGAATCCTCACTGGATTCGACACTTGTGCGGTCCGACTCCAAACTCTCTAGCAGAAACAGCATGAGCGCACGGCGGGAAGTGCTTTTCCCGTCGTCCACTGCGGCCCACGGCTGTTAAACAGCCGGCCGTGACGGGAAGAGAGCCGGGCTGAAGCTGGCGCACAAATGACGTCACGCGGACTTCCGGCCAAATCCGCCGATTTAAACGGAGCAAGAATTGTCGCTCCACGGAGCGATCCGGAATCCGCGGCTGCTCCCAATCTGCCATTGGAATACAAAATTCATGCTCCCAATCTGCCATTGGAATGTAACTGCTCCGTACAGAGCAGAAAAACTGATCTGGATCTGCCATTGGAATTCAACATGAGCAAAACCGTCAGTAACTCGAGGGCTACACAGCGCGCGACGACCACTCGAAAGATTCGAAGCGGACGGCAAACGGTCTGCCGTGCTTGCACATGCAATGTTTACACCCGGTATTGCACTCTATGCAAAGTGTTTTGCACATTGGGGTTATGCGGACACGCTAAAACTCCCTATTCCCACTTCTGTGCTTCTATGTCTGCGCGTTTAACTGCACAGCCCGTGAAGAAACGTTGCGCAGTATGGTCATATTCGTCGGCCCCTCTCAGTGGTCATGACGGCGAGTTTAAAGACGACGGCAGTTGCCTTGGAGTGTCCTTACACGGAACGACGCGTAAAGCCTCGGTTCGAAGCAGAAGCGCCCAAAGTCGGAGCGGTTAGAAAAAGCTTAAAGGCCCGTGCACACTGGCGGAAAAACGCACGCGGCGCGCCGCAGGCGGCAAAGGCGGCAATCAGAGCGTCCCCGTCCGTGACGTACGCGCTCCATCGCGGAGTCATAATGCGGACCCGCCCGGAGACTCGTTTCGTACCCGTACGGTGGCTCGCTTGCTTCTCGCGCCCGTTCGCTCGGAGGAGGCGGGATTTCGCGGCGCTGCCGCCGCGGTTCGCCGCGAACAGTGTGGTCGTGTCGCCGCCGAAGCGTTTTTCCGCCGGCGGCGCGTCGCGCGCGTTTTTCCGCCAGTGTGCACGGGCCTGGAAGGCCCGTGCACACTGGCGGAAAAACGCGCGCGGCGCGCCGCGGGCGGCAAAACGCGAGCCTCCGAGGCTGCCGCGCGGCAGGGATTCTCTTGCCGCGAGCCGATCGGTCTGTGCACGATTTTAAGGCCGGTCCCCACTAGCGGCAAAAACGCGCGCGGCACGCCGCACGCGGCGCGCGTTGCTGCCGCGAGCGGCGAGATTCGTGAAAAGCGGCAGCAACGCGCGGCAGATGCTCGAATGGGTCGAGACTACAGTGCTCTAGAATCCGTATATTCTAGTACACTGTAGCACGGCCGGTCTGGACGCGCGCGCTCGCTCCCTCTTTTACGGCCTGAGCAGCTGCCACGACTACAAGGGATCTGTTTCTATACAGGACGACGTTCCGCCGCCCGTCCGGCTTCGAAGCGCATCCACACGACGGACGAAGCGAGCAGACGGACGCGCCGGAGAAAAATAAACATGGCGGCACTGTCTGAAGCGAGAGCTGCCCGCTTGGAATCTTTAAGCTCTTCGTCGCGCATTGCGCGGGGCGTTAGCCCCAAACTGACGCTTGTATTTGCTTTAGGTTTGTGTCCGAAAGCTTCGCCAGCAACGTATTCATGACGATTCGGCACCGTTTCCGAGAACCGTACTAGTTTTGTCAAAGCTGTAGGCTTAGCGAGTGCCTGTATTGGCAGAACATGAGCTCGGTGATCTACGGTAGCCCGAGGGCAACCAAATCTCAGAGGCCATAATAGTGTACGAATGTTTGCTTGTTTCTTTTCTCTATAGATGGCGCGAACAGTATGAAAGTCGATAACATATTCATTGTTAGCAAATGTATCGGAGGATTTTATGTTTTCGTCTTTGTGGCAAAGTTATTTTGAGTTCAAACCAAACGTCCGTCGTGTGGATACACAGCGTGTATCCACACGACGGACTAAATCCGTCTTTTCCGCGGCGGACGGCGCATCACGTGACCCGACGTCACGGTTTTGTGCCGTCCGTGCCGCGGACCTCGCGGACGGAAAATGCCAAGCTCTTTTCCGACAGTGTGCACGGGCGATAAAACGCGCGCGGCGCGCCGCCGGTGGGAAGACGCATTTCGGCGGCGACACGGCCACACTGCTCGCGGCGAACCGCGGCGGCAGCGCCGTGAAATTCCACCTACTCCGAGCGAACGGGAGCGAGAGGCAAGCGAGCCACCGTACGGGTACGAAACGAGCCTCCGGGTGGGTCCGCATGACTCCGCGATGGAGCGCGTACGTCACGGACGGAGACGCTCTGATTGATCTCCTCTCCGGCGGCACGCGGCGAAAAATCGTGCACAGACCGATCGGCTCGCGGCAAGCGAATCCCTGCCGCGCGGCAGCCTCGGAGGCTCGCGTTCTGCCGCCCGCGGCGCGCCGCGCGCGTTTTTCCGCCAGTGTGCACGAGCCTGGAAGGCCCGTGCACACTGGCGGAAAAACGCGCGCGGCGCGCCGCGGGCGGCAAAACGCGAGCCTCCGAGGCTGCCGCGCGGCAGGGATTCTCTTGCCGCGAGCCGATCGGTCTGTGCACGATTTTAGGCCGGTCCCCACTAGCGGCAAAAACGCGCGCGGCACGCCGCACGCGGCGCGCGTTGCTGCCGCGAGCGGCGAGATTCGTGAAAAGCGGCAGCAACGCGCGGCAGATGCTCGAATGGGTCGAGACTACAGTGCTCTAGAATCCGTATATTCTAGTACACTGTAGCACGGCCGGTCTGGACGCGCGCGCTCGCTCCCTCTTTTACGGCCTGAGCAGCTGCCACGACTACAAGGGATCTGTTTCTATACAGGACGACGTTCCGCCGCCCGTCCGGCTTCGAAGCGCATCCACACGACGGACGAAGCGAGCAGACGGACGCGCCGGAGAAAAATAAACATGGCGGCACTGTCTGAAGCGAGAGCTGCCCGCTTGGAATCTTTAAGCTCTTCGTCGCGCATTGCGCGGGGCGTTAGCCCCAAACTGACGCTTGTATTTGCTTTAGGTTTGTGTCCGAAAGCTTCGCCAGCAACGTATTCATGACGATTCGGCACCGTTTCCGAGAACCGTACTAGTTTTGTCAAAGCTGTAGGCTTAGCGAGTGCCTGTATTGGCAGAACATGAGCTCGGTGATCTACGGTAGCCCGAGGGCAACCAAATCTCAGAGGCCATAATAGTGTACGAATGTTTGCTTGTTTCTTTTCTCTATAGATGGCGCGAACAGTATGAAAGTCGATAACATATTCATTGTTAGCAAATGTATCGGAGGATTTTATGTTTTCGTCTTTGTGGCAAAGTTATTTTGAGTTCAAACCAAACGTCCGTCGTGTGGATACACAGCGTGTATCCACACGACGGACTAAATCCGTCTTTTCCGCGGCGGACGGCGCATCACGTGACCCGACGTCACGGTTTTGTGCCGTCCGTGCCGCGGACCTCGCGGACGGAAAATGCCAAGCTCTTTTCCGACAGTGTGCACGGGCGATAAAACGCGCGGCGCGCCGCCGGTGGGAAGACGCATTTCGGCGGCGACACGGCCACACTGCTCGCGGCGAACCGCGGCGGCAGCGCCGTGAAATTCCACCTACTCCGAGCGAACGGGAGCGAGAGGCAAGCGAGCCACCGTACGGGTACGAAACGAGCCTCCGGGTGGGTCCGCAGACTCCGCAGACGTACTCGGACGAGCGCTCTGATGTTCCCCGCGGCACGCGCGCGAAATCTGCACAGACCGTCGCTCGCGGCAAGCGAATCCTGCGCGGCAGCCTCGGACGTTTTGCGCCCGCGCGCGCCGCGCGCGTTTTTCCGCAGTGTCGGCAGGCCGGCCCAATGCGCGCCGCGGCGAGCGCTTCGCGGCAGCTGCGGCGTGAGCCAGAACGCGACGCGTTGTGTTTCCTTCGAGTGCGCGGGCTCCTCGCGACGCGTTTAGCGACGGCGGTCACGCTATCAACACTGCACTGCTAGCGCTCTGTCGCGTCCGTTGGGTGGGCAAGGTACTGGTAAGGCCCGTGCACACTGGCGGAAAACGCGCGCGGCGCGCGCGTGCAACACGCGAGCCTCCGAGGCTGCCGCGCGGCAGGGATTCTCTTGCCGCGAGCCGATCGGTCTGTGCACGATTTTAAGGCCGGTCCCCACTAGCGGCAAAAAACGCGCGCGGCACCGCACGCGGCGCGCGTTGCTGCCGCGAGCGGCGAGATTCGTGAAAAGCGGCAGCAACGCGCGGCAGATGCTCGAATGGGTCGAGACTACAGTGCTCTAGAATCCGTATATTCTAGTACACTGTAGGCACGGCCGGTCTGGACGCGCGCGCTCGCTCCCTCTTTTACGGCTCTGAGCAGCTGCCACGACTACAAGGGATCTGTTTCTATACAGGACGGACGTTCCGCCGCCCCGTCCGGCTTCGAAGCGCATCCACACGACGGACGAAGCGAGCAGACGGACGCGCCGGAGAAAAATAAACATGGCGGCACTGTCTGAAGCGAGAGCTGCCCCGCTTGGAATCTTAAGCTCTTCGTCGCGCATTGCGCGGGGCGTTAGCCCCCAAACTGACGCTTGTATTGCTTTAGGTTTGTGTCCGAAAGCTTCGCCAGCAACGTATTCATGACGATTCGGCACCGTTTCCGAGAACCGTACTAGTTTTGTCAAAGCTGTAGGCTTAGCGAGTGCCTGTATTGGCAGAACATGAGCTCGGTGATCTACGGTAGCCCGAGGGCAACCAAATCTCAGAGGCCATAATAGTGTACGAATGTTTGCTTGTTTCTTTTCTCTATAGATGGCGCGAACAGTATGAAAGTCGATAACATATTCATTGTTAGCAAATGTATCGGAGGATTTTATGTTTTCGTCTTTGTGGCAAAGTTATTTTGAGTTCAAACCAACGTCCGTCGTGTGGATACACAGCGTGTATCCACACGACGGACTAAATCCGTCTTTTCCGCGGCGGACGGCGCATCACGTGACCCGACGTCACGGTTTTGTGCCGTCCGTGCCGCGGACCTCGCGGACGGAAAATGCCAAGCTCTTTTCCGACAGTGTGCACGGGCGATAAAACGCGCGCGGCGCGCCGCCGGTGGGAAGACGCATTTCGGCGGCGACACGGCCACACTGCTCGCGGCGAACCGCGGCGGCAGCGCCGTGAAATTCCACCTACTCCGAGCGAACGGGAGCGAGAGGCAAGCGAGCCACCGTACGGGTACGAAACGAGCCTCCGGGTGGGTCCGCATGACTCCGCGATGGAGCGCGTACGTCACGGACGGAGACGCTCTGATTGATCTCCTCTCCGGCGGCACGCGGCGAAAAATCGTGCACAGACCGATCGGCTCGCGGCAAGCGAATCCCTGCCGCGCGGCAGCCTCGGAGGCTCGCGTTCTGCCGCCCGCGGCGCGCCGCGCGCGTTTTTCCGCCAGTGTGCACGAGCAAGGCCGGTCCCCAATAGCGGCAAAAACGCGCGCGGCGAGCGCTTCCGCGGCAAGCGGCGACGATGCAGCCAAGAACGACCTGACGCCCCGACTTGTGTTGTTCCATTCGAAAGGTCTCGCGAAAACGTGAGCTCTAATCACACGATTTCGTCGACCATGTATGTCTTTCTAGCGCTACGGCTGGTCACGCTATCAAAAAACTGCTACTGCGAGCATACTTCTTGCTCGGCGTCTCGGTATGGGTGGGCTTAACGAATACTGTATAAAGGCCCGTGCACACTGGCGGAAAAACGCGCGCGGCGCGCCGCAGGCGGCAAAACGCGAGCCTCCGAGGCTGCCGCGCGGCAGGGATTCTCTTGCCGCGAGCCGATCGGTCTGTGCACGATTTTACGCGGCACGCCGCGTGCCGCCGGGGAGGAGACCAATCAGAGCGTCCCCGTCCGTGACGTACGTGCTCCATCGCGGAGTCATGCGGACCCGCCCGGAGGCTCGTTTCGTACCCGTACGGTGGCTCGCTTGCTTCTCGCGCCCGTTCGCTCGGATGAAGGCCCGTGCACACTGGCGGAAAAACGCGCGCGGCGCGCCGCCGGCGGAAAAAACGCTTCGGCGGCGACACGGCCACACTGTTCGCGGCGAACCGCGGCGGCAGCGCCGCGAAATCCCCCCTCATCCGAGCGAACGGGCGCGAGAAGCAAGCGAGCCACCGTACGGGTACGAAACGAGCCTCCGGGCGGGTCCGCATGACTCCGCGATGGAGCGCGTACGTCACGGACGGAGGCGCTCTGATTGGTCTCCTCTCCGGCGGCACGCGGCACGCCGCGTAAAATCGTGCACAGACCGATCGGCTCGCGGCAAGAGAATCCCTGCCGCGCGGCAGCCTCGGAGGCTCGCGTTTTGCCGCCTGCGGCGCGCCGCGCGCGTTTTTCCGCCAGTGTGCACGGGCCTTAAAGGCCCGTGCACACTGGCGGAAAAACGCGCGCGGCGCGCCGCCGGCGGAAAAAACGCTTCGGCGGCGACACGGCCACACTGCTTGCGGCGAAACCGCGGCGGCAGCGCCGCGGAATCCCGCCTCCTCCTTGCGAACGGGCGCGCGAGGCAAGCGAGCCACCGTACGGGTACGAAACGAGCCTCCGGGCGGGTCCGCATGACTCCGCGATGGAGCGCGTACGTCACGGACGGAGGCGCTCTGATTGGTCTCCTCTCCGGCGGCACGCGGCACGCCGCGTAAAATCGTGCACAGACCGATCGGCTCGCGGCAAGAGAATCCCTGCCGCGCGGCAGCCTCGGAGGCTCGCGTTTTGCCGCCCGCGGCGCGCCGCGCGCGTTTTTCCGCCAGTGTGCACGCGCCTTAAGGCGGGATTTCGCGGCGCTGCCGCCGAGGTTCGCCGCGAACAGTGTGGCCGTGTCGCCGCCGAAGCGTTTTTCCGCCGGCGGCGCGCCGCGCGCGTTTTTTCCGCCAGTGTGCACGGGCAAAGGCCCGTGCACACTGGCGGAAAAACGCGCGCGGCGCGCCGCCGGCGGAAAAACGCTTCGGCGGCGACACGGCCACACTGCTCGCGGCGAAAGGCCCGTGCACACTGGCGGAAAAACGCGCGCGGCGCGCCGCCGGCGGAAAAACGCTTCGGCGGCGACACGGCCACACTGTTCGCGGCGAACCGCGGCGGCAGCGCCGTGAAATCCCACCTCCCCCGAGCGAACGGGCTCGAGACAAGCGAGCCACCGTACGGGTACGAAACAAGCCTCCGGGCGGGTCCGCATGACTCCGCGATGGAGCGCGTACGTCACGGACGGGGACGCTCTGATTGGTCTCCTCCCCGGCGGCACGCGGCGTGCCGCACACTGGCGGAAAAAACGCGCGCGGCGCGCCGCCGGCGGAAAAACGCTTGGGCGGCGACACGGCCACACTGCTCGCGGCAAACCGCGGCGGCAGCGCCGCGGAATCCCGCCTCCTCCGAGCGAACGGGCGCGCGAGGCAAGCGAGCCACCGTACGGGTACGAAACGAGCCTCCGGGCGGGTCCGCATGACTCCGCGATGGAGCGCGTACGTCACGGACGGGGACGCTCTGATTGGTCTCCTCCCCGGCGGCACGCGGCGTGCCGCGTAAAGGCCCGTGCACACTGGCGGAAAAACGCACGCGGCGCGCCGCGGGCGGCAAAACGCGGGCTTCCGAGGCTGCCGCGCGGCAGGGATTCTCTTGCCGCGAGCCGATCGGTCTGTGCACGATTTTTCGCCGCGTGCCGCATGCCGCCGGAGAGGAGACCAATCAGAGCGTCTCCGTCCGTGACGTACGCGTTCCATCGCGGAGTCATGCGGACACGCCCGGAGGCTCGTTTCGTACCCGTACGATGGCTCGCTTGCCTCTCGCGCCCGTTCACTCGGAGGAGGTGGGATTTCGTGGCGCTGCCACCGCGGTTCGCCGCGATCAGTGTGGCCGTGTCGCCGCCGAAGCGTTTTTCCGCCGGCGGTGCGCCGCGCGCGTTTTTCCGCCAGTGTGCACGGGCCTTAAAATCGTGCACAGACCGATCGGCTCGCGGCAAGAGAATCCCTGCCGCGCGGCAGCCTCGGAGGCTCGCGTTTTGCCGCCGGCGGCGCGCCGCGCGCGTTTTTCCGCCAGTGTGCACGGGCCTTAAAATCGTGCACAGACCGATCGGCTCGCGGCAAGAGAATCCCTGCCGCGCGGCAGCCTCGGAGGCTCGCGTTTTGCCGCCCGCGGCGCGCCGCGCGCGTTTTTCCGCCAGTGTGCACGCGCCTTAATAGGTCTGGGCATGGCCTCTGAGATTTTACGACGGCCATGTCACTTTCGAATCTCAGAGGCTGTGTATTATGGTTCTATGCTTGACGGACAGATGGCGCCACGCCTCAGCGGCTCGCTTCTGATTGGTGCTTGTTTCGCGGCGGCCGCCGCGAAACAAGCACCAATCTCATAGGCGGAGACTACGGGGGGGGGAGCTCGAGCCCCCCCCGAACTTTCGCCGGAGCCCGGAGAGGAGGATCGTTATGTGTAGTTCAGAAGTATGATCGTAACGGGCTGAGCGCTCTCAGCAAAGCGTTAATAATATTGACAAATGATGCGCCAATACACGCGAAGATGATGAACTCACATGGGTAGGAAAGCATGCATTGCTTTCCTCCCCATGTGAGTTGCGCATAGGTCCGGCTAGCAACCACAGCTTGCGGCGAGGCCACACTCGCCGATCCACGTGCCTGGCGTGTCAACGACCGGTGATGAAAGAAGAAACACCTCCTTTCGGGACTGTACTACGGGCACTACGGGAGTACAAAGGCCGACTGCACAGCCTCGACGGCGGATTTTTGGGGTGTTACGCCTTTTAAGGGGATAATGGCGGCGCCAAGGGAGGCCTCTTGCTAAATCGGTTCGCTGCAGGGGCGGCTGAATTCCAATAATTGGCTTATACGAAAAAACAAACTCTCCAGCGTGGAGCCTCTTGCTAAAGCGGTTCGCTGCAGGGGCGGCTGAAGTCCAATAAAAAACAAACTCTCCAGCCACTTTTCTTAATCTAAGTTTTTAATATTGAAATTAAAAACTGGCCCAACGTTTCGAGACCCTTTCAGTATCTTCATCAGGGGGTGACTGTCCGGCCGGCTCCGAAGCTAGCGACTTTTGTTAGTGATTGTCCCTCTCTCCACCGTCGTTCCTCCCGCCTTTCTTGTTGCGGTGTTTTCTCCATTGATTCCGGAGATCATGTATATACACACTCGGCAGGGTCCCAGTTGAGCCGTTGATATTTCCAGATGTTGTTTGGACGTGCCACGACTATAAGAACTGCCTTTTGGTGCGGTTACCTTCCGTGTCGAGGACCCGGGCGTCGTCGAAGTTGTTGTGATGGTCTTTCTTTTCGCTGTGTTCTGCGAGAGCGTTCCGCATAGCGTTGAAGCTGCGTAGTCATTTTGGTGTTGCCGTATCCTTTCCGTAAAGTTTTTTGTCTCGGCGATGTAAGGTGGCGTGGCAATCGGCGCACGGAACCTCGTACACTAGCCCGGGGAATCTTTCTTTTGGCAGCCGGTGTTTTGTAAATCATTTTTCAATTACGTAATTGATACGTTGTACGAGTACTGACACAAAAATTCTGCATCTTGTTTTTTCTTTTGCAATAAGTAGCTAATGACCCACTTATACCTCGAGGGCTCGCGCGCGCGATTGTTAACATTTTGCATACGGTTTTGTGGAGCCCAGACGCACTTTCCGTTTCAAAGGGCGATGAGTGAGGCGTCACCCAGGATGGTATTCATGTAAACACAGCTGACTCCATGTGCACGCAAAACCGCGTTCACATGAGCACCGCGCGGACAACTCATTTGAGTGAAGGCTCCCTGGGTGCTACTGTAATCCCCTCCGGGAAGATTCAAACATGCGTGATCCCTCAGAAAGGCACTGCCGAGGCGAGGACGTCAGTTTGTACTCGGTGCAATTCTGCCCCTTCTTTCCGTCGGAAACGTCTGCTAGGATCAGCGATCTCCCAAGAATCATGACAGCAACACAAACTCGCCACGCAGGTGGCGACTGGTTATTTACATGAAACAGAAAAGCGCGATTCGCATGCAGTGGCGCGACACGCACGTTAAAATTGATATTAAGTATGTTCTAAGCTACATCAGCCGTTGATATTTTGTAGATGATGCGTGTGTGTGGACGCAAATCTATCCCGTAAGTTACCTCGATCGCCTTAAATTTTGTGTCAGTACTCCTTTAACTGGTGTTTAATTCACTGGGTCATGATTGCATGACAATGTGAGTAACAAATGTGAAGTGCAAATAATCATGTAAAGTTCAAAATGATTTGCACGAAAGTTACTTCCTGTGACGTTTTTTTTTTCTTCTCTTGTGCTTTCTGTGTCATTTGGGAATACATTGCTATATTTATTGTAAAATAAATATTTCTTGGAAAAATAATGTCAGATGTGAACTTACAGCAATGTTGATGCGTTCGCGGCCGGACTGGAGAAGCGACGCGCGCAAGTGCGCGCGCGTCGCTCCTTCAGTCCGGCCGTGTGGCAGTTTGCCCGTTTTCATCATGAGAAAAAAAAAAAAATTCCTGAGCTCCCCCGCGTTTTTGAAAAATATGGGAGAGGGTGAGGAGGAAAATGAGAAAGAAGGACGAGAAAGGGTTATTGGAGAATGAGGACAGAAGACCGCAGCGAAGATCCCGGCGCCCCCGACCCCTCCGGAAAATGAAAAATGTCTCCGCCTATGACCAATCTAGTACACTGTAGTGTGGTCGTGTCGCCGGCGAAGCGTTTCTCCGCCGGCGGCGCGCGCGTTTTTGCGCCAGTGTGCACGGGCCTGACAGTGCGGCACGCTCTCGCTCCACGTTGTTGACATGGCAACGGCGTCATCACTACACCAAAGCGAACAGGCAACCATGGCGTATTAACTTTACGTAGGCGCCTAAAGTCAATTCCATTGGCTTGTCCCTATGACGCTTATGGAGAGTGAAAATCACCTGACCCCGCGAAACTCGAGCTGAGGGTCCGCATTTTTTTGCTTCTATTTTGAACTTTGCTTAACAACTTCGCACTGCCTACTCCTATCGCTGTCATTATAGCATTTGTCTGTCCACCCTCCAGTCTACGCAACACGCATGTGAAAACGGTTGCCAAGTGCCATAGCCACTACGCCACCGCGGTGGGGCACGGCTGGCCGGGTTAGGAATAAACACGCGCAAATGATTGCAGCACAGCTTCGCGCACTTCGCTCCCCACTGCTGCGTCCGCAACTTATCACCCTCTTGATCTCACTGATCCATGCGGCGAACTTTGCTGCTCGTATCACACGGCATCTCTTGCTGCCGCCTCGGAGGCGGAGTGGGCTTGCTCAAACAGGCGAGGAAGCTGGGCAAGAGGGTCGGACCGGCGTCAGGAACAAGCGTTGGAGTACACCTTGGAACGATAACTTCGGTTCCATTTATCGTGTGGATGTAATGCCTTAGGACAGGGTCCTGCGGCTTGTCAAGCCTGTAAACATTGCACTGCCAAACAAGCCTTCGTTATATTTCGGAGCCTTGAAAAGCCACAACTTACGCTCATGGACTGCTCCTTGGTAGTCAGTTCTGCATCTTGGCGCATAGCAGTGGTTCAACCGTCGCTCGGAAGGCATCAAAAAAGCACGAAAGAAGCAAAGTTCCGCGACAACAATGACGTACTGAAGCACAAGCGGCGCGCACTCGCCACTTTCTTCTTAAGGTAACGATGGAAAGCGCCTCCGCTCAGGCCACTGTAGAAGTTGCAGTACACTATAACCGTCTTCATACTAATGACATCACACAGGGTTCGTACAGGTTTTGAAGGAAAAAATTCAAGGGTTTTCAAGGACTTCAAGGCCCTATTGGAGGATTTTCAAGGCCCTTAACTCTCGCTGCAATGGCGAAAAAAAGAAAGCCCTCAGACCATGGCATATCACGTAGGCGCATTTCTTCTTGCCACAACAAAACGCCTTTGCTACTTCACTGTCCGGGAACATCCGCTAGAATAACTCCCCTGCTTGGGATGATGTCCGGTATGACATATGGGATGTAACCACCTTCGAGTCAGAAGAATTTCGGCGTCGGTGACAAGCTCGTGCGCTTTACAAGCATCGTATAGGCTTGGCAACACCTCCCAATGCATTGCGCTTGGTGCCTGCAACGGGGGCGCGGCAGCGAACTGCTCTGTCGCGACAGGAGTAAGTTAGCATTTCAGTGTGCTCCGTTGTGCTACATTCATTGCATGAATGTGCTTCGCACTTTTCATATGACTTCTCAAAGCCAATTCACCCATGCCAGTCACATCGAAGACTGCCGCAAAGCTTGCACTTAGCCCGATGCAGACTCGTTGTGTCGGGTGCAATCCACTGCTTGCAGTTGTCGTGATACAGCCACGTAAACTGGAACTTTTCAGGGCATTGTTGATCAGCACACCATTTCACAGAGGACACGATTATTTAGAGAAGCGTTGACACCAAGGAGGCACGACAATGGCAAAGCCAGCGCACGGACGTGACTCGGCAGGCGCCCGCACTGATCGCACCGCACGACCAGTTTTGTCAGTCGCCTAATCAGAATCAGCTATATAGGTATAAAAACAGACTTTTTGGTCGCTACAGTTCAGAGCTTTATTTAAAAAAAAATCACCAACAAAAGCCGTTTTGATGCTGATAAATACAAATTAAAACTGAATATTTATGAAATTCAAGGTTTTGCAAGGACTAGTCAGAAATTCAAGGCTTTTAAGGGCCTTGAAAACTGACTTTTGAAATTCAAGCGTATTCAAGGTTTTCAAGGACCTGTGCGCACCCTGATCGCAGAGCACTTACACCACTCGCTGTCAGACATGATACCAATGAACATCAGCACAGACCACACCAACTGGGTCATTCATAACCTTCACATACTGCCGTAAGCAATATGAACGGAGCAGCACAGGAAAGTGCGACAAAGAGTCGCAAAACCGATTCGGAGTGGTACGTGGATGGCGCTGAGAAAAAAATGGGAAAGGAGGGGTCTCTTCGCTGACTGTTGACACGGCCACCGCACTGGCATTTCTAGAAAGCAGCAGCTTGCACCATGTTGCCGATGACACAGCATTGTCCAATAGTCGATAAGGCACTAATTGTCGCAGTGACTTGAGATTTGTTTTTCTTTTTCTTTACACAACCAATTGATGGTGACTTTAGACCATCGCCCTGAATTTTAAACCAGTTCATTTAAATAGATGCAGCGAGTTGTCAGTGGCACGGCAGAGCTTGAAGCAATGACGAGACAGAGCATTAAAGAGAGGCCAAGGATCTCTTCTATTCACAGGAAAATTTGATTCTGTGTGCTGTTATGCATGCCAGCATCTTTGCAAGATGGGAAAACACACAGTGTTTGCATCGATGACGATAGCATGCTCAAGAACACACAAAACCAAGTTCCCCTTTGAACACATGAGACCCTTGGCATCACTTTTTTGTCAGTGAAAATCAAGCCCTTCATGTGATGTGGTATTACACAGGCTCGGAAAATGAAGAGAAACAATGGATGCATCACATGCTCATTACTGCAAAGCAGCACAAATGGTGCACTGTACAGCACCTAAAGTACAGCGACAAACAAAACACAGTGAAACACGTAGACCAAGCCATGCTCCATCTGCATGCTCACCCACTGTTGTAAAGAGAGCCCCCCCCCCGTCACTCACCCAAAGAACCTTGCAGGAGTTTGTGAAGTATTCGTGCATCATAGCACGAACCATAAACAGTAAGATTCATGAAACGTCGAGGCATATGAGCACACAGAGCGAAGACCACAAAACTACCCAAGCAGAGGTGAACGGAGTCGTCAGGAGGGGCCGGAGCAGTGAGAGGGTGGGGAGCTAAGTGCCAAAGTTTTCAGGTACGGAAGGCAGCACCTCTATCCCTGTTCTACTACGCAACTACAAGACATGAAGCAAGTGTTACTAAGAGCAACACACACCTCACCACTTTTCTTGTTTTTGCTAGTCCTATAGCACGTGTGTCTGTTGAATGCACTAAACTTGCAAAGCTGCTAGCACTGTCCATTAGATTTTATTATTTTAAAAGCATGCACTCAGTTTGAAGAAAGGCTCTTATAATGGCAGGACATACTTCAAGAAGTGGAGTAGAGGTTTTATTACAATGATCAAAATCATCATCATCATCATCAGCCCATCTTATGTCCACTGCAGGACGAAGGCCTCTCCCAATCCTCGCCATCCTTGCCTGTCCTGAAATAAAGTCAACTAAACAACTTTTACATTCAACTGTAATAACTTTCACTGCATAGAACAAGGGCTGCCCTCTTGAAGGGCAAGCTTTTGATAAAGCAACTCACAAACACACATTACTCCAATACAAAAGCATTTATTTCAATTTAAGGTAAAACCGGAAAGTCGAATTCAAGTCTTCATGAGAAGTGTTCACATACAAACAGCAAATGAAGCATAAAAACAGGTGCACAACTTTGTAATGTTATGAACTGACCACTGATAATGAATAATTACTTCATGGCTTATTCACAAGGGAATAAAAGGGCTAGGAAAAAAAAAACAATCTGTCCAAACATATGTACACTGATGCTAGGCAGTTTAATTTAATGTTACACATTGGATGTGCAGCACATCAGCAACATGCACATGCCAACAGGAATAGGAGGCAAAACCTATCTCTCTTCACATGGTGACACAAGAGCTATATTACAGGTCTAAGGAAAGTGCAGTCCAGCAGGCCACAGCATGAACATGTTTCTGAACTACATAAGACCATGTGATGTCATTATGTATAGAAAACATGTTCACTGGGCCGCATTTCATCACAGCATTAAAAATAAAGGTTAAAATGAAGACGACCACACATGTCCAGTGAAGAAACAAGTTATACTGTGTTCACGACCACTGCCTGGACGATGGCTGCTGATCCCATGACATATCTACAGGGCTCCAACCTAGAAGAGTTAAAAAAAAAGTAATGACGCTTATGAATACTCCTTAGTAGAGTATGTCAAGTTCTGATTGTTCAAATATCCATGCACGAGCACAAATCCAACCAACTGTTATTACAGTCAAAGACGGATATATCAAACTCGAAGGGGATCATGAATTAGTTCGATATATGAAAAATTTTACATAAAAAATATACAGGCCGAGACCTTACCAGTGGCGGATGATCATCTACAATTGGCGCATTCAAGAATCACAACTAATTCCGCACACACGATGCAACAGAATGTCTTATTTGTGTTAAAAAATCGCTTATCTTGGCCTGCTTCTTCGTCTTCGAAATGAAGTTGAAGATGCTGGCCTCGATTTTATCGAGGCTGTCCAGGTGCGACAGCCCGGTTCCCTCCATGTCGCCGCAACAATGGCAAATCAAGCCAAACGCTGCCACCACTTCAGCGGCAGGGTATGCGCCTGCAGCCGCCGCCTCGTCCGGATGATCTTCGTCGCCACTTGAACTGTTGGCCTGGGCATCCTGGGTCCCTGTGACTGCAGCTACAATGTCCTCATCAGCGAGGCTCGCAACAGCCTGAACATTGCAGTCCGCTTCTATGAAATCGTCCGCAAACACTACGGGTAGAATGGCAGCCGGGAAGAGGGGCAACAACTCGCGAAATGCATCGTCTATGTGCTCTTGTCACCGTCTTCACCGGTTTCTGCAAATTCCGCCGTCTCGAAGCCTGCCTTGCGGAAGCAGTTGACCACTGTGTCCGTCTTCACGTCTCGCCAGGCACCCGTCATCATTTGTATGGCACCAAGAAGGTCAACCTTCAGCTCAGTGCCCATGCGGAGGTTGACCAGCAGCCTATCAAGGAGTCGCCTCCTGTAGCCCACCTTGAAGGACTTGATGATGCCCTGGTCAAGCGGTTGCAGCTTCGCCGTCGTGTTGGCTGGCAGAAACTTCAGCTCGATGTTTTTGAGCTCGCAGGTGGTCTGGTGGGCCGAGCAGTTGTCCACAAGAAGGCAAGCGCGACGCCCCGACTTGCCCACCTCGACGTCCCACGCTTGCAGCCATTCTGTGAACAGCTGATGCGTCATCCACGCCTTCTTGTTCGAGGCATAGCGGACGGGGAGCTGCTTACAGCTCTTGAAACAGCGCGGTGCCCTTGCTTTCCCGATCACAAAGGGCTGGAGCTTCCGAGGCCCATCCATGTTGGCTGTTCTGCTCATGCGAACTTTACTCATTTTGCCCCTGTGACATGTGCTACCGCGGACGTCGAGTCTTGCTCAGCAACATTTGCCAAAAGAGACCGGTCTCGTCGGCGTTGAAGATCTCCGCGGGAGAAAACTTGGCGGAGATTTCCAGCCACTCCGTCGTCATCCACTGCTGGATGTCCTGGCTCTGACGGCTTCGCTTTCGCCAGAAATGGTTTTGCCGGTGATGTAGCATTGCTTATACCCCTGACACACGGACATGCTAAAGTACTTTAGGTAAGGGGACATCTGCCGGAAAGGCGTTCAGCCCAGTGACACACGACAAAGGAGTATCTCCTTCCCCGCAAAGTTCCTTTGCAGAAAGGTAGATCGGTGATCTACTTTTCGAGCGTAAAGGTGTACTCTCGCCGACAGCATACACGACTCGTAAACGAAAGAGAACTTTTCACAAAATTACAACACCCCGCAAATATTTTCTTGCCTTGCGTATAAGCGTTAGCTTTTAGCCGTGTAATGAGATTTGTCAGGCCGCAGAGATTTATTTTTACTGCACTCTCGAATGCTCCCACGGCCGCCATGCGGGATTCCGGCAGTCATTATCTTTTTCGTCGCGGCGTGAAATGAACCATCAACATTATAAGCCATCAGCAATAAAAACGATGTCTTTACGATCCACAATTGCTAACGGTAATTAAATGCGGAACTTTTTAAAAATGTTAGCTCTCTTACTGCTTTAGCAAGGAGCGCCATTTTCTTGAGGCGTTCGTCTTCGGAACCACCTAAAGAAGTTCACGTGCTGCCGTGTGTCATCGGTGCAACTACTTTATGCAGAGGGTCCTTTAGAGTAGAAAAAGGGGTTCACTACAAAGTACTTTACTTTCGCCTGTCTGTCAGGGGTATTAAATTGGTGAAGAGACCCGGTGTTGTCGGCGCAAGTGTCTTCACCGAGCACAGCGGCAAACCATTTGGCCTTAGCCATCAGCACTGGGCCATCCACAGGAATATTCTTTCCGCGCACTTCTAAGAACCAGGCACAGAGTGCCTTTTCTATTTTCCCATGGGCAGGAGCGCGCATACGACAGACTCCCGACGTGCGCTGCTCTACCGCCTTTGCCTTGATATCCGCCCTGTTCTTCAACAAGGTGCTCAGAGTGCTCCGTGGTATCCCAATGTCGTCCGCCAGCGTCAAACTTTTTTCGCCCGCCTCAACACGCAGTATGGCTTTCAACTTCATTGCAAAGGTTCTTGCGCTTGTTGACGCTGGCCATTGATACATGAGAAGTCTAAAATTCAAGCAGTCCGCAGCGCCTTTGCACAGCACGCATGCAAAAGAGGAATGCGGTGGTATGCGACAACGCACGGAAGTGAACTCCGCCAACAAAGTGCTCGCGAGCAGTCTTGATGGCGGCAATGGCTGGCTAAGCAAATACGAAAGGCATGGGCAGTGGTTGGCTGTCAAAACTCCCAAAACAGCAAAAAAGGTGAAAGGAGGAGGCCGCTGGTTCCTTCGTTCCTGCTCTAAAAAGAAGGAAAAAAAAAAGTGAAAGGAGGAGTGCGCCACCTCCTCCGTCCCTGCTCTCCGAGTAGACGGTAACGCGGAGAAAGCATGAGAAAGAGAGAGAGAGAAAAAGCTATTCTGCAAGTTGTATCTTTGCAAAATTCCCAGAGTGGCACATAATTTCTTTCATGTCGATGCGGGTAGGCACCATGTCACCCAATGTCATCACTAGTAAGCATGTTTAACTCTTTGAGGGTCAAATAAAAAAATAAAATAAAAAAGGCAACTTTCCCAGATCGTCAAATTGTGAAATTTCGGATTTTTAATGTACAAAATGCATAAGGTCGGAAAAACATTGTAAAAAGAATCAAGAGCAGTATTTTGGTGTCAGTGTCACTTATACCGCATTTACTCGAATCTAACGCACACCTTTTTTTTCAATAAAACGGGTCCAAAATTGTATGCGTGTTAGAATAGAGTGCAAACGAATGACACTGTTACCATATTGAGGCATGTAGGAAAATGGCCGCCTCCTATGCACTTCGGGCGCTGTCGAACGGTCGCTGCCGAAAAAACAAACTAGCGGTGCGGTGGTCTTTGGCGCGCATAGTTTCTGTAGTTTCTGTGTCACCGCCGGTCCCCCGCGTAATGACACCGCGACGCACCTGATGCGTAGGCCAATGCAGCTCAGCCATCTTGCGGCAAATAGGAGTCACTACGTCGCCGATGCAATCTCAGAGATGCCCAGCCACACCAGCTTTCGATAGCGTTTACAGGTGGCTGTAATGGGAGAATAGATATTTCTAATCACCGCACGAAAAACGGCTCACCATCGCATTTTCTCCCTCATATCCAGGCTGAGCCTGAGCCTCTTAGTCGTGCGCGCTGCTTGACGTCCAAGATTGCATCACGGCTATCGCGGAGACCACGTCCCGACCGTGCTTAAGGCTTAGCTGTGCTAGCCTGCGCAGCACTCATGGCAGCACGTGGCAGTGGGCGTGAGGGAACTGCGATAGCACGGACAAATGTAGCACTGAGACTAAATGATGTTACCCCTGCTTGCACGCGGCTATGCCCGGCAATGTGCGGCAGTTTCATTGAGACGCAGGAGTTATGAATCGGCGCGCTGAACGTCTTCGAGATGCCGCGGATCAAGTGAAGCGGGAAAACCAATCACGGCCGTTCGCGGGAGCGCAGGGGTTCAAAGTTAGCGGTGCTTTTATTATGCGAGTGTGTTCATTACGCGAGTACGGCATTTGGTTTTATGAATGTAAGAAGGTTGATCTTTAAGGAATTTTTTTGTTTTTTCGTGTCACAAAAAATGGGTACGCCAATCGATGTCTTTTTTTTTGCTGTGGGAAACTGGTGCGCGTTACAATCGGGCAAATACTGCAAATTGTTCAATAGTATTTTAGAACATGGTGTTCGTTGAAAAAAAAAAAAGTGCCTTATCACAGTCTGCACACATAAAACGTGTCTCTGTTCTCATCTTGGAGCAACCAGCTGTGTTGGCCCACCGATGGTTATATTCTCTGCATGCTGCTGTCTTGGGCAGAGTAAACTCAGTAATCAAGAACAGCCAGAATCCCTCATAAGCGTCGATAATAAATAAGCTGAAAGCTGTGCCAATAAAGATGAAAATCAAGTTCCGCTGCCTCTGTAAGTGGGTGCTGATGGAGATAAACATGAAGTTTCATGCGGCTCTGTTGCAATCACGCGGAGAAACCGAAACCGCAAAATGGCGTTGCCCACCAGCGTTGTTGCAGAGCGCGAGACGTGCCCAAGCTAGAAATCAGTTCTGTTTATCTCCGCAAGAAGGTAAAGCCCTAACGACACGTATGCGGTACAACGCATCACCGCGTGGCGTGTAGAATCGGTGCCGCGTCCTCTCCCTATGGAGAGAGAGAGAGGGTATGCAGCTTCGTGTAGCCGAGCGCCGCCCTCTACCTCCACACAGTCTTTTCCACAATATTTGTGGAAAAGACTGTGTGCATGCAGACGTACAAGATAACGGTCGGCGCACACACGGGCCGTGTGTGTGCCGTAGCGTGTCCAGACACACCGAGCAGACTTTACATGGAACAAGACGGGAGAAACAAAGCCAGGGGACAAAAAGAGCCGTCGCGCGGACGGAGAGTGGGGAGGAAGGGGGGCACTTATGGTTACTGTGAGTTGCACTAGAACCTCCCTTGCAAGGTGCCCAGTTAGAGCCAGCATTACCGCGACTTTCGTACCTCACCTGATTTTCCCTGACAGAAGCCCAAATTCCCCGAGTTTTCCCCGAGATTTTCCAGATAATCATATTCCCTGAGATTTCCCAGTTTTCCCTATTGGTAGACACGCTGGCTTCGTATCCATCTAATTTATCTGTCAGCCTAGTCGGAAAATGTTGCTGTGCGTCGAGACGAAATGGTGCAGCAGACAGGTTGGTATTTCAGAAGAACTTCTTCTTGGGCGAGTTGGTGCATAATTGTTGGGTGTCGTTGCGCATTCAACGGACGTACACAGGAAATAAGAGGCAGAAAAACGGAAAGAGCGCAAACTATCAACTGGTTTTTATTGAATCGGTCATTGCATATATATGCATGACCCAAACAACACGAGAGAGGGAAGAAGGAGAAGGGCAGTGAGGAGGAATCACAATATATACAACCTCACGTCAAAAAACTGCGCAGAAATTCGCTTTCTGCTCTGTATAAGGCAACAGATGTATCACTGACGCAGTTATCGCCAGCATCCTTGATATGGAAGGCTTCCAGAAGCTCGCGCGCTACTCTCTCTCTGCTTCTGCCTAGTATTATTCAAACAAGCAAAAATACTAGGCAGAAGCAGGGAGAGAGTAGCGCGCGAGCTGCTGGAAGCCTTCCATATCAAGGATGCTGGCGATAACTGCGTCAGTGATACATCTGTTGCCTTATACAGAGCAGAAAGCGAATTTCTGCGCAGTTTTTTGACGTGAGGTTGTATATATTGTGATTCCTCCTCACTGCCCTTCTCCTCTCTTCCCTCTCTCGTGTTGTTTGGGTCATGCATATATATGCAATGACCGATTCAATAAAAACCAGTTGATAGTTTGCGCTCTTTCCGTTTTTCTGCCTCTTATTTCCTGCGTACGTCCGTTGAATGCGCAACGACACCCAACAAGACAGGTTGGTGCACTTGCAGGCATTGTGCAACTTGTAAGGCAACGAAATGACACGCATTTTCAACACCTTTTAGTGCGAGAAGGTATCCCAACACGTTAGAATATGGTTGAAAGGTGACCAGCATTTGTAGAGAGGAATGTATTTGAGGGCTTCGGCGTGGGGGCAAAGTTTGATATATCAAACGCGGTGGTCCACGAGCGTTCGCTATAAGTGCGCATCAGCCCTGTACTTCTTCAATGAATTTTGAAGGGGATTTTGCAAGTGTTCGATACATCCGAGTTTGATATAGTTGGGATCAACTGTACAAGAACAAAAGCAGTAGTTTTCCTGCAACAGAAGTGATACTGAAGATATGTGTGATCACTCATTCCTCAACCCTTTTTATTATTCCTGGGGTGCTGCCACATTGTGACCTTTCCATGAGACTGTGGGCACCGATTACGACACCTGCAGGCCAAAACACCTCCTATAATCAAACACAGAAGCAATACACCGGTATAGCACCAACAGGCAAATACAGAACCAATAGACCACCAATACAGCTCTAATAGATAAATGAAGAGCCAAGACGCCAATATGGTTCCAATAGGCCTATAGGTGTCAATCAAATAGGCTATCGGTTTTTCTATTGGAAATTTTTACCAGGGCACGCTGGCACAGCTGAGCCCAAGCATGACTAGGGCGTGGTCATGATTAGCGGTGGGAAACACCTATTCCTCTGCTATGGCTACCCACAAACACTACCGAATGCTGGTGCGGCTGGGCATCTCCGAGATTGCATCAGCAACATAGCAACCTTGAGTGGCCAAGCTGGCGTGGTGCGGATCACTGGCCTACACATCGTGTGTGTTGTGGCATCGTTACATGTGGGACCCGCGGTGTGTAGAAACTATACAAACTTTATGTGCGGCGAACACCGCCACATGCTACCTGTTCATGACGGACATTTTTTTCGCTGTCGACCCTTAGAGTGTGATGCCATTTTCCCAGTGATGCCATTTTTGTGGTGCGGTGGGCAAACAACGTGCTAAACGGAAGCTAAAGGCTGCCGCATTGGAACGAAATGCAGTCACTATAAAGGCTGTCAGAGCGAGTGTTGAGTCGCACGGTACTGACACCATAACTTTTTTTTTACTATTTCTTAAAATTTAATCGTGGGCATGGCTCTAAGCATTACTGCGGGTTGCAACACCATTTTTTTTTTTTGCACGTTACAATGTTTTGCTCACCCCAGCAAAGTTTTTGTGAAGTTTATCCCACATAATAAACACATCCCCCAACTTTGCTTGTTTCTAGAGAAAAAAAAAATTGTGGTCATTAAGAAAGTAAATAAAATATTTGATGTTTTGTTTTTTAATTATGAACGTGTCAATATTTAGCTACATATTGCAAAAAACTATGTCCCTATCATGATTAGTTTGGGTGTTACAGTGAGTTTTTGAGCCCTCAGGCTTGTACTAAAATTGCACTGTTTTCAGAAATAACTTATATTTCCTATTTATAATTCTCACTATTTTTTGTTACCAGTTGTCTGAATTATTCAATGGCATTCTTGTGCTTGGTTATGTGTTTATTCTTCTAAATCTCTATTGGATGCAGGCATTTCAGCAAATGCTGAGAAGCTTGGGAACAAGAAAATCTACGAAGCTCTATTGCCAGATTCTGCTCTCCAAGGAAACAGGATAGTTGACAGGATTTTTCACTGCTAGCATGCCCTGAATGCAAAAATTCATTGCTGAGGCTGGAACAATGCTATCACCAAGGGACTTGCTCTACCTGTGTATGAGGGTTCAAGCCTTCGTTCAACACAGTAAAAAGAATGGTGCGTGCTAATGAGAACAATGTTCCACTGGCGTACGCAATGTGCCAGTCAGGGAAAGGGCATACAGGTGCATCAACATTCTGTAAGTGATGAACATGCTCCCCCTGTGTGGCATTCCGCCTACGACAGAAAATCTCAACTGTCTGCAGCATTTGAAAAAGTAGTATCGAAGTTGATGACTAATCTGCTGTAGAAGTTTGTTATAAGCAGCGATGAGTGCAGCGTTTCAGGTGATGGAATGTGGCAGAGGCGTGGACATTCACCTTTGAAGAGCTGTGTCAGTGGTTTCTGTTGACACAGGTAGAATGACTGATGTTGAGGCACTTTTAAGCGCATGCAAAACTAAACGAAAGTGGAACCCAAAAAGAACTGCATACAAGGAGTGAAAGGGAAATCACACTTCCTGCCAAGCAAACCATAAAGTAAGTACAGGTAGTGTGGAGACGGTTGGTTTGTACAGATTATTTGAGAGATCACAAGCAACACAAGGTTCGAGGTACCTAGTACTATGGTGATGGCAATTTAAAGAGCGATGCTACTACTATAAAGGACAGGTATGGAGAAAACAGCGCGCAGAAGCATGAATGCATGTCCAGAAGTGTGTCGGCTGTCGCCCGAGAAAACTCAAGAAAACAGTGTGGGGACTTGGTGGTCAAGAAAAGTTGATGCCCTTATTGACCTTATTACTGTACTTATTCGCGTAATGAACGCACTTTTTTCTCTGAAAAACAGGAGGAAAGTTGGGGGTGCGTTTATTATGTGGGGTAAATTTTAAGAAAACGTTGCTGGGTTGGAACAAATCATTTTAATGCGCAAGAAAGACAGCGTCACAACCCGCGCTAATGCTTGAAGTGATGCGTGCAAAGAAATTTTATTTTAAGAACCGTAAGAAAACGGCCGTATGGCATCATTACCGAGCAACTTGGCGCCCGTTGTGACAGCCTTATGGTGGCTGCATTTTGTTTGTTGCGATGGTTTTTCGCTTACCTTTAATGTGGGGTTCGCCCACAGTGCCGCGAAACTGGAAAAATGGCAATGCTACCAAATGGTCAGCTGAGAAAAAAAATGAATGAGTGGTATGCGGTGGCCTTCATCTTGCGTAGAGTTTCTATAGCTTCTATGCCACCATGGTTCCGCCCATAACATCGACGCCACGACGCACACGATGCAAAAGCTAATGACATCGCTGTGCCGGCTTGCGGCCAACCTAGGTCGTTATGTTGCTGATGAAATCTCGGAGACGCCCAGCCGCATCAGCGTTCGGCAGAGCTTGCAAGTGGCCTTAACGAAAGAGTAGATATTTTTTATAACCGCACGCAAAACGGCTCATGATCGCACTTCCCCCTCACATCTATCTAGAACTTATCAGTCGAGAGTGTTAAGCACGATGTACGAGATAGCCATGATGCAACTTGGAGACCACGCCCCTACCACTTGGGGTCAGCTGTGCTAGCCTGCGCAGCATACATGGTAGCATGCTGCGGCAAGCTGGAGGGGACTGCGATAGTATGGAGGAATGCAGCACTGCGAGTAGATGATGTTACTGCTGCTTGCACATGGCTACACCCGGCTATGCCGGCAACATGCAGCAGTTTTATCAGGACGCGGGAGTTATAAATAGCCACGGATCGAGTGAAGTGGGAAAGCCACAGCGCGGCCGTTCATGGGACTGCAGGGGTCCCAAGTTGGGGGTGCATTTATTATGCAAGCGCATTCATTACACGAGTAACTACAGTATTTTTTTTTTATGGAATCACTATAAGAGCTACGTGAAGAAGCTTTCAGAAATGAAACAAGCCACCCTGGCCAGGCCCTTTCAGCGCAGCTCTACAAATGTGCAACTATCCGAGAGGGCCTGTGCCCAGTAAAATCAAACACTTGGTGCAGGTGCAAAAGGGTAGAATCAATTGGCCAAGGGAAGTACATGCAAAAAGGAGTACAGCTAAACCTGCTTATAACAAACCTCCATATGACGAATGCCTGGATATAACGAAGTTTTTCTATTCCCTGCCGTTACCCCATAGAAGCACATGTATTTGAGACCTCCATGTAACGAAGCGCCAGTGGGAGATGCCCTCAAAGTAATGAATTTTCTCCGCCGACAACCCAGAGATTTTGCCCCAAATTTTGACACTTTTGCGCGAGCAACAGCCGGAAGCACCTTCTCCGTCGTGATGGAATGCGAAGTGGCGGCGACGCGCTTGAAGGCATGGCGACTGCGAGGCGAGAGCACACGCGCGTGTGTGCACGAGGTAGGCCTGCATTCCTCGACTGATTGTTGTTTGGTTAGGAAAGGACGCTAATTTCTGCAGCCCATGTAGGGAGCACGGCTAAGTGTCTGTGGGGGAAAGGGAGTGAAAGAGCTAGAGAGGAGAGAAAGGCCGTAGTGGAGGGCTCCGGAAATTTAGATCACCTGGGGTTCTTTAAAGGGACCCTGAAACGGTTTTGGTGATCTTGTACAAATACGTTGCACCGATAGCCTGAGTCCTTCTGATCATTAGCGTGACAATATCAGCACTCTGCATTAAGTGTGTAATTTAGTACAAAGCTTTAAATACGCACATTGTGAGAGATCGACGCGACTCTACTCCAAGCGTTTTCAACTGCCCCTTCCCACGAGTGAGTTCAAGGTATGCAGGGCCAACGTGGTGTTGGTGGTCCAGCGTGAGAATACTTCAAAGCGCAGAACGATTCTTCGTACCTCGGTGGGGCATTGCCACAAACGAGGGACACATGTAGGCTCTGCGGAAAACTCCACGTAGGGAAGAAAGGCGACCCAGCGGGGGAGCCGTCGGAGGGCAGTGATAAAGAGTTGAATGGAAAGCGAGCCGCGAGAGGGAGCGAAGCGACGCACGACGCCAGACTCCAGTCAAAGCTTGACATCAGTACGCGTCCTTTGCTGCCGCTCCGCCAGATGCGACCGAAGGATGCTTTTGTGTCCAACCGCATTCGGGTTACAATTACGGTTCTCGAAGCGTGCAGGGTTTTAACGACAAAGGTCGTTAAAATGAAAAGATGATGACAGACCGAGATGAAAAATGACATATCTTTAGTGGACAGGGCTGGCAAATATTCTCACGGCTGAGTGGCCGGTTCTGGAAAGAGACGTGGTGCGCGGGTAGGATAGCTCGAACAGGGCCTGTGGCGCCGGCGGTCGTCTGGGCTAAGACACAGGCGACAACGTAGGAGAGAGAGGGAAATGACGTGTGTTGCGCAGTGAACCTATCCTCTCGGGTGTTGTAGATTGTGATGTATGTTTGACCAATGCCGTGTGTGTCATAAAAGTGTTTGTGCGATTGGTTTGCGTGATGCCAACCCCCAAGTGTGATTGGCTTGCTGGGGGACTCTGTCGAACCGAGGGTTGAAGTGACGACGCCTGGGATGTGAGGAGAGAGCGGAGGTTCGGGCCTGGACCCGGGCAGACGCCTGAGTGTGCAATAAAGCTTCTCTTTACCGGGCAACGGCTCTTCTTTCGCGCTACCACCGTGTACTCCAGCCATCGAGGGGCGCCGATTCGAACCTTCAAACACCTTCCCTCCTCAGCTGGTGTTGAAGCTAGTGGAGATCGGGGAAAGGAAATCAACTCCACGGGACATGCGATGGGGTCTATGAAGCGGAACCCACGTGATGTCACGAGCACTGAAGGGCAGCCAACGGTATCGCCGCGGCATCTGGCGGCGGACACACAAGTCGCTGGCGCACTATTACTGAGGCTAGCACAGCCGAGGCCGGCGACCTCAGTAATGACATCGCGGCGCTATGTCGTTACGGAGGGCTTTGCGCAGCGGCTGACGTGGGAGGTGCAGTCGTCGCTAGCGCACACTCCGTTGCTGTTCGAGTTGAGGAGGAACAGCAGTGGTAAGGAGGAACAGCAGTGGTAAGGAGGAAGGCGAGAGAAGTAAGCCCATAGCTACCTTAGTGCAGGGTGCTTCGCTTTATTTATGGCGTGAATGATTTCACAATTGTGTTGCCTAATCGATGACACAATGTCAAAAAAACGTTTCAGGGACCCTTTAACATGCACTGACAACGCACAGCACACGGGCCCCTGGCATCCCTTGACTCGGCGATCTTGCCGCCACAGGCGTGTCCTTTCCCCCTCACTTCAAACCTGATCCCACCACTTGCTGCAGCTGGCCTAGCCCACCAAGCCAGCACCCTCCTTTTCCAGTTGATGTTGCTGAGCCGCACCGGCTTAAGAGAAAAAAACGAGTTTCCTTTTTTTTTTTTTTTTCAATGTGCTGGCAGCGCCACTCTTTGGCTACTGTGCAAGTCTCTGCGCTTCACTTTGCTAACCTGACACCAGGTGACAACACTTGTTAGGCCTTACTCGCGTGGTCACAGGCGGCGTGCCTCACGGGAAGCTTGCCCTTGACAACTCAGGGATTGGGTGCACAGGAAATCGCGCTGATGGGGTGATTCAAGGGCAGCGCACGTGAAATTATTAAAATAACAAACAAACAAGCAAACGAAAAACGGAGGCAAAAGGCGGTAAACTGGAGGTCACGGGCGCGCGCTCCGTGCGGAGCGTTCGCAGCTGACAAAACGGCCGTAGCAGCATTCTCTGTTGCCTTGGGAACCCTATCCTCAGAGGGTGCGCGTGCGACGCGCTGAAATCAGACAAACAGCCCTAGGGGCACAGTCTGTTCTCCAGTGCAGGAGCCTGTGACGATTTAACAGATACTTGATGATTCGCGACATCTGGAGGCTTGTGCATGTGCCTGCACTGACTTTCAGTAATGCCACTATCTGCTTGTCCCATGCGACTAGGGAGTGGCTGGAGCAGCAACAGCGAGAGGTCGGCCACACTGTTTTGAGATCGCGTGGGGCAGTATCCAACGAGGCTGTGCAGGGAGACCTCGTGTGGTCCACCTTCGAGGCACGTGAGGCCGCAAGTAGCTTACCTACCGTGGCCGCTTGCAGCTTATGCAGAAGGAGCGATTCGCCCGGTAGGTGTTTAGTACTTGGCAGCGACGTGTATGTGCGCACCGAATGGACAAACCGTATATACCACCTAGAGAAGAAACATGGTTTCCTCATGGCACCAATACAGGCGGACACAATGCAGCAGTACGCCAAGGAGGTGTGCGACCGTGTCCAAGAGGAGCGGTGGCTGCAGGAGATGAGGGACAAGAGCTCACTGACCCTACATGGACAACACAAGCGGACCATTGGCGCGGTATCCATATACAACAACAGCCCTGGGAGCAGCCTACTCTTTAAGGTGCGAGCGGGTGCTCTGCACACACTAGAACGCCAGAAGGCTATAAACAGTGAGCTCGGGGATGTGATGTGCCGTGTATGTCACGGTGCTGTTGAACCTATGAAGCACATAGTGATGCAGTGCAGAGCAGTTGAACCCCACTGCAGAGGAGACAAAGCCCTGCATGTCGCACTGGGATTCGAGGGAGATGGTGGGGAGATAAACAGGGGAGCAGTAGAGTGCACTAAGTGGCACTTGGAAAGGTGGAGAACTGTATCTCTGCAGCAGTGCACGAGTTAGCAGACTGTCCCATCCCTCCAAGGTGTGCTTGGTGCCTTGACTCTTGTTCCCCTTATTTCCTTTTTTTTTCTTCCCTCGTGACTTGTTCGTTTTTCAATTTTTTCCTTCCTTTTTTATTTTTTTCCCCCTGGTGATGTTTCTCTTTGTTGTTTTTTTCCCCCCTTTATTGCCAAGCCGCTATATACAGTGGCCCATTACAAAGGGAATGGCACCACATCATTGTCATCATCAGCTGCTGCCTTTTTTTTCCCCCTCCGCTCATCGTTCATTCGTTCTGCGCTCGTTCCTCCTCCACGGTTATTCGCTGAGCCCTGTTCGAGCAGCGCACTTCCTTTGTGAAGCCTGCTGGCAGCTGCATTATAACTGGTACTTCATCTCCGAGGGGAGGGGAGACGTCTGCACAATAAGCGGTATGCGTATACGTTAAGTTCCATGGGAGGGCAAACGGGTCAGAAAAAACCGCATTACAGCCGGTCCTTCAGTATAAGCTGTCGCATAAGTGGTCTCAGCTGTAAGCATTTTCTCACCCAAAATAAATGTTTTGGGTGAGCTCTGCAGTCTGTTACCTTTTGCTTACTTATGTGTTTCTTTTCTGAATTTTCGTACTGAACCTGCATATAACGAAATCCTCTTTATAATGAAGTTTTCTGGGAATTTGTAAATTTCGTTATATTCAGGTTTAACTGTACTTTGAAATGATCTGCTGAACAAAGTAAGAGCTGTGTACAGCAATCTGTGTTCAGATGAACTTTGTTATCGGTGTCTGCATGGCAAGACAAAATGCAAACGAACGCTTCAATAGGCTTTTATAAACCAGCAGGCTTCCAAGGAGGTGTATGGTGCATGTAAGCTTGCCTGAAATACTGCTTGCCTTGCATGATAATTATAGCAAAAGCACCTTGGACATACTGAAGCAGGCTGGCATTGAACCAGGGTACTACACCACAAGAGGCTGAATGCCAGAAACCGCCAACACATGCAAAGGCCCTATGCAAATCAACTGACGAGATAAAACAGGCTCTGAAGAAAAGGCAGAGCCGAAAAGGAAAAAAGAAAAAGAGGGAAAGAGTGGGGCAGAGAGTCCCAGCTATCAGCCAGGTGCATTTTAGGCCGCTATGTGTTTTCTCATGTTTCACATGGTTTGAGATCTTTTATTTACTCTTTTCTGAAAGCAAGATCTTGCTTCACCTCATGTTATGCTAATGGTGACTTTTTTTAAATGAATATTTTGAAATAAATTTTACACACACATTCCTCACATACATATGCATGAAATGAACCATGATGAAGAACACTGATGCAGTAATAACACTAAGAGTCCATTTTACAAATAAATATGACCAAAACCATTTTTCAACTTGGTTTAGTTTTTAGGTTTCTTTAGTGTCTATCACAAATGCAACACAAATGCCAAAGCTTTCCTCACTTCTTCATTTCAGCAGTTATTTACCACGGCTGGTGCAACTACCAATTTTAACATATTTATTTACTACAATTAACACAGCGGAAAAAATGTGAACTCTTTCTTGCACTTTAAGTAGTGAAATATGTTACTTAAAACTTACCTAGTCAGACATTATAATAATCCTGGCTGCTTTCTTTTTATTTTTCTTTACTGTGGCCTCCCACCTTAAGAAGTCAACTTCAGTGCAGTACAGCATAAAATGTGTATGGAGGGGCTACTGGCCATCCCCCAAAAGAGTTCTGCTGTGCCCCATTTAGTTTTTTTTTTTTTCGTGCAGCCCTGTTGGTTTTTAAATGGAATTTCCATGGCACTTCTATATTGTTGCAAGTGAGTTATACCACATCCAAAGTTTGTGATTAAGGGATAAAATGTGACACATTCCCTGACAAGTGGCCCACTGCTTCCTAGTAACACGCCTCGTGGCATAAAACTGGTCTACTACGGCAAAGTTAACTTGTGCACCTGCAAAGTTATCTGTTGGACTGGCTTTAGGACTCAACTGTTCTTTTTTTCAAGAAAGAAACAACAATGCTAAAGTAACAGCAACACATTTTTTCCCCCCATGCTTGGCCGTACAATCCTTGGCAATTTAACATGGAATTACCTGACAAAAATTCAATTCTATCTGCACTCAAACATTAATATTTGAATTTGCTTCACACCCAGAATTTTGCTAATTGCACAGCTTTAATATACTTCAATGCAACATATTTTATGTGAACAATTTTGGAAATGGCAGTGCTGCCCCACTAAAAGAAGAAATGATGCTGACATCTTGGCTGAGACACTCATGCCTATCACCTGCGACTGCACTATATTAAGTAATGTACAACTTTACATTAAAAATAGGTAACCTAAAAAAAGCTCACCTTTGTTTCGTGCACACTGTTTCTTTTCTGCATGACATAAAGTGATTCCACCCAAAGTCTCACTTCTTGTGTTTCTTGCGTTGCTCAGAACCCTTGGAGTCAGAGTCCCGCCGCCGCTTAGCACTGCTGCCATTCTTCTGCGGGCTAGCAGTGCCCTTCTTCGATGGACCTCTGGAATCTTGAGCAGGACGTTTGCGATCCATACCTTTTCCACCTTTACGTTTGGTGTACTCGTCCTCGAATTCATTGCGATTTCGGTCAGCTGCGTGTGAATTTACAATTCATCAGCATGCATGTCAATATACCATATTTACATGATTGTAAGTCCACCCATATTACTGAAATTTGAAATTCGAACTTGGGGGGTTGACTTGCAATCAAAACTGAAGCTACACTGCCAGTCTTTTTAGTCTTTTTTTATTTTGACTTGCAATTTTTAGGGAGGGTCGACCTACAATTAAGTCGACTTACAATTGTATAAATACGGTACATAAGAGCATAAACTGCAGTGTGAACCATCCTAACAGGTTTAAAGGAATCAACTTTTTGGTGACACTTCTTGTCCAGTTAACCAAACAGAGCGTCCATACCCCAGCATAGCAGTTAGCAGGCTGAACAAAAGAAGCACTAAACATGTTTTTTCTACCGCTTTGAATGGGACTGGCCAAGAGTGTTTTATAGCAGACTTTACAGCAAACAAGTGCAACAACTTTGGTCAGCTTAGTAACAATTTGTCAAGAAAGGAAGGGAAAAAAAAAGAACCCTGATTAAGAGATAAGAGCCATTTATTGCTTTCACAGAGATGCAGGGGTGTAAGCAAGCTTGGGCCTTTTGCAGCAGCTCAGGGAGCCGGAATATGCTGTTTTAGAGTTGCTTTGGAGCAACTGTCGGGATGGGTGAAGCAGTACTGTTGTATGCACGCTTTTAATAAGCGATAATCCCCCAAACTGCACTGCTGTTCACTGTCATGAGAGTGCGGAATGTGTATTGTTTACAAAAACAATATGCCACACCAGTAACACCCAACAGCGCTCAGGAAATTAGCAGTTACAAAGAACACTCCCACAGCAAGTATGCATAGTACAGCAAGCACCCTGGCAGTAATGCATGAGCGAGTGAGGTGTGGTACCTGCAACCATGCAGGGAAGGCCAGCTCCGTGGTGCAACGGGTACTGCATTCTAATTAGGGGTGTGCAAATATATAAATATTTTTCAAATAGTATTTGCATTAAGTTTGCAATTCAGGGGCAAAATATGCCATGTGTGGTGGCAAGTGGCCCATTCCTACATGCAGTGCCCTTCGCCGCATAAAACTCATGCACTGTGGCAAAACTAGCACTCGCATGCTGCAGCAAAGCGAACAGTTGCATACTGCAGCAAAGCTATACTTGGCTTCATACATAAGGTGCAACGCTGTGGAAGCTACGCAAGTAGTCCGTAAAGAAAAAGAAAAGGAGAGGGAGGTGTATCGCTCCGACAAACAAGTGACAAACATAAAATACAAGCTCGCATACAGTCGACTCCCGATAATTCGAAGTCGCTTAATTGGAAGTGAAGTCGGGGTCCCGTCAGTTTTGCATGCAAGCCAATAGAAAAAAATGCTCGGTAATTCGAAGTTAGAAGTCTAAGGTGTCGGTTAATTCGAAGTTATTTCTCAATCTTATAGCTCAAGATGATCATAATGTTTGAGAAATTCCGTATTATTACAGTGAAAAACAGCTTTGCGTGCTGAATTCACATAGCTAGCATCGCAGCTGACTACAGCGCCACAGCTCATGAAGCGTCAATGTTAGGTACTGGCAGCATCGGCATCGCAGCTGACGATAGCGCCGAAAATGATGAGGCGGCAGGCTTAGCCCACCCGTCCAGCGCAATTGCAGCCTTGCATGGTCGCGTTGACGTACTAGGCCTATTTGTGCGTTTCCTCGCGTGCACAGTCGTGGCAATGGCAACTCGCGGACCTTATCGTACGCTTGACTTGGCGACGAAAGTGAAGATATTGAAGGCAGTTGAGGACGGAGGCACCACCAAACGGGACATCGCACGGAAGTACGGCATCAAGCGCTCTTTCGAACTTCAAGAACAAGCGCTCGATACTCGAAGGATTTGGGAATGACCAATTTAAATGTCACGCAAGAGAATGCGCACCGGTGCGCACCCGGAGTTGGAGCAAGCGTTGCTCATTTCGATTAGGGAGGCCCGGAGCAACCAACTTCCGTTCAGTGGCGATATCGTAGCAGCAAAAGCCTTATCGCCTGCGGCGATATTAGACATTGAAAATTTTTCTTCGTCCGATGAATGGCTGTACCGAAGCACCTTCTCGAGCGGATGCTTTTGTGCATGGATAACTCCACGCCGTGCGAGGTGAGCCTCCTCAGTGCTATCCACATGCTAGCGCGAGCATGGGGTCGCGTTAAAGAGGAGACTACCGCGAACTGCTTCAGGACCTGCGGTTTTAGTGCAAGTGGCGCGAGAGATGGCGGTGGTTCTTCTCCAGCGCGAGAAGCGCACACAACTGAACTTGATGACGATATAGTCTTTGACCAGCTCGTCCCTTCCGGAGAATACGTTGCCGTTGACAGTCAAGCTGAAACTTGTGGTGTGCTGACGGACAATGAAATACTCCGGATCGTTCGGCCCAACAAGGCTGCTGACAAAAGTGACTTGGACGACGATGTTTCAAGCGAGCCGCAACCTATGGCTGCTGATGTAGCTGCAGGCCTTGCCCTCGCGCAGCGGTTTTTTGCTGCAGAGAGCAACGCCGAGGAAGCACTCGGCCACGTCTACAGCCTGGAGAACTTGCTCTCCGCGGCAAGATGCAGCAAGCAGACTTCTTTTCCAAATGAATTAATAAAAATGTCCGTTTTTACCCGCTTTGGTTAATTGGAAGTTCGGTTAATTTGAAGTTTTTCGCGGTCCCCGTCAACTTCCTATCAACAAGAGTCGACTGTATTTCGATTGTCTACCACAAAATAAGAGTGGTTTTTGCCAAGTTGATGACAAGTGTATAACGATTCAAAGCTGCCAGTGAGGCATTCATTGTTTTTTGCTCCTTGCAAGCAACGCACTACCTTTTGGTGGCGGAAGTACACGGTGTAAACATGAGTGCTAGCTTTGACAGTGTTGAAACTAACATCCGAGAACTGCGGAGAAGTTCACTCATGCATATTCACAGTTCCTTGTAGAACTGTTCTTTTTCAGGGATGATATTGTGACAGTACATTAGTAATGCAATAAATACTTTTGCCCGTGTTTAGGGACAGATTTCTTTGTAATCTAATGTAATATTATTGAAATGGAGGAGGAAGAAGTTTGATCTGAGCCAGCTGTTCTTTTCCGGCTGCCTCCAAATTTCACCTTTTTTCACCGTTTTGTAATACGCCACCACCTGATTTCTTCAAGACGCCAGGGGAATCGATAAGGTTTGTTCCTTATCGGAGGCCGGTGGGGCCGACTTCTCCTGCCACTCCTCAAAGGGCCCAGAAGATGCCAGCCGAGATCGGTACCGGCTCGGATGTGCCATCAGTCGGCGCAGCACCTGGTCACAAGTGCCTGAATAACGAAGGCCTATCGGGCCCTCCGGAAAGCAAGCGCCAACAAACAGAGCCGTCAGACGATGAGTCGACCGTCATCGGAGACGACAACGTGGCTGATATGGAGGATGTGGATGAAGACGGCTTCAAGGTTGTGCGTCACCGCAAAGGTCGGACAGTGGGAGTTTCCGTTCTGATAACAGCAACTGAACAAGGTCGAGACCTCAGGCAAGTGAATCCAATCACGCTGTACTCAGATATAGAAGGAATGCTGGGTGCAGCCCCAATAAGGAGCCGTTTTACCGTACAAGGAGCGTTACTTCTCAATGTGCAAATGGAAGAGCAAGTCAATGCGCTACTTCAGTGCAAGACTATTTCCAACATAGCCGTCAACGCGCGCGTGCCGAACGCCTATTTAAAAAATACGTGCGTAATCAGGGGAGTCCCCAAATGGTACTCGGATCAACAGCTTATGGCGTTCTTGAGGCCACAAGGTGTTTTCAGTGCAAGGAGGATGATTCGTCGAATACAGACGAATTCTACTTGGGAGTCGAGACAAACAGACTCAGTTGTTTTGACATTCGCTCCAAACACTGAGCGTCCTGAAGAAATTAACCTTGGCTTCACACTACACAAGGTCATCGACCACGTGGAGGTGCCACCAAGGTGTTTCAAGTGTCAGCGTTTTGGACATGTAGCAAAGCACTGCACCGCTGAGCAACGTTGCAAGCGCTGTGGAGGGCCATATAATTTCAAGACCTGTGACCGCACGGAGGGTTTTGTGTGTGCAAACTGTGGCGGAAACCATCCAGCAAGTTACAGTAGGTGCCCCATCAGATCTGCAGCTCTGGAGAGGACAAAAGAGATTCATCGCAGGGCCCAAGAGCCATCGAGACTCGTCCAGCGAGAAGGAAGCTGCGAATTCGCCTAAAGAGGGCTCTCGCTTTGATTAAACAAGGGACTTTCCTCGGCTAAAATTGCTTGACAATACTTCAAACATTTCTGCTAAGACAGTGAAAAAGTCTGTCACCACGGCAAATCAGAAAGCGATCCCGAAAAGGAATTCACGGCTAGCACTCGAAAACACCACCACTTTTGTGGATGCGCCCGTGGCATTTACATCGACTGAGGCAGTCGCGTCTGATAGCGTATCACCAAGGTCATCTAACCGACCCTATGCGTCTACACTCTCGCCCACACGAGTGACAACGGAGGCTTCCCACTCATCATCGTCAGACTGTGACCAAGTGCTGCGCGCCTTGTTCATGGCCCTACGATCGCACATTGCCCGGATGCCTGAAAGCTCAGCGAAAGAGTTATTGCAAGTAGTACTGGCCCTTGAGTCAGTAATCCTGAGTGCTGCCTCCTCTCATTGAGACTCGGTGCACCATGGCCCTGAACAAGTCGCCAGATTTCATTTCACGCCCTAAAGTGCCCTTATTAATGCAATGGAACTGTGCCGGTCTTCATTCCCGCCTGTCTGCACTCAATTTATTCCTGCGCGACACACCTGTACCTATCCTCGCCCTCTCTGAGGCCGGTCTACCAAATAATCAGTCTATACCTGGCTACGTTGGTCACGTCAACCACACGATTCCCTCTTTCGCCCATGGAAGTGCCACGCTGTCTATTCGACGCGAAATACCCCACATTGCTCTGCAAGTTCAAGACCTTTGCTCCGCCGCCGTGGAAGTACAGTAAAACCTCGTTATAACGAAACCGGATATAACGAACTATCGGATATAACGAAGTAATCGCAATTCCCCTTGAAATCCCTATAGATGATATTGATATTGGTTATAACAAACTAATGGTTATAACGAAGTAATTACTGCTCCCCCTTCAACTTCGTTATAACGAGGTTTTACTGTAGTAGCAGTACAAGTACGTCTAGGCAGAGGATGCCTGAGCGTAGTGTCCATTTACGCATGTCCCAAGAAAAAAGTCCCCATGAAATCCCTCATCAAGGATATTTGTAGCCGTTGCCCTCCTCCTCGAATATTATGCGGAGACTTCAACGCTCACCATTCGCTGTGGGGTGACAAGATGGTCGACGCACGTGGGAAAGAAATCGTTGATGCTATGGATGCAGAGAACCTGTGCGTGGCAAACGACAAGAAACCAACGTTCTTCAGGCCTCCAAATTCCACCAGCGTCATTGACCTCGTAATACACTCTGCAGATGTTATGGTGTCATCGACGACAGCTCTGGATCGAATGGGCAGCGACCATTTTCCCATATACAGTAGAACCTCGTTATAACGAAACCGGATATAACGAACTACCGGATATAACGAAGAAATCTCAATTCCCCTTGAAATTCCTATAGATGAAATTGATATTGGTTATAACAAACTAATGGTTATAACGAAGTAATTACCGCCCCCCTTCAACTTCGTTATAACGAGGTTTTACTGTATACCAATGTTGCTGGATATCAAAAGAGTCACCAAAAGTATTCCCCTGTCACACGGTGGGACACCTATCGCGAAGTCCTAGAAGAGTCTACCGGAGACCTATTTGCCGACATGCTCAGAAGTAAGAAGGAGGCTACTAAATCGACGAAACTGCCAGATCATTTTCCTGCTCCGGACCTGAAGCTGCGGAATCTTTGTGCCGCACGGAGAAGAGCAGAACGTCTACTCCTGAGAAAAGGGGCCGATCCTACGCTGAAAACTGCGCTTAACCGCATCAATGCAGTCATTCGTAGGCACACTAAATGATTAAGGCGACAACAATGGGTTGCTTTCTGCGCGAGCCTATCTGTGTTTACCCCCTTAGCGAGAGTTTGGAGAATTATTGGTACGCTGGCTGGAAGGACTTCCCACAAAAGACCTTTTGAAGTTCTTGCCTTGAAACTCGGGAAAACACTTGCAACATTAGCGGAAGACTTTACAGATGCCTATTCCACCCACACTTCGTCACAACCCATGGATCCCGTGCCACCTCTTTCCCATTCCTTGATGGATGCCCCTTTTACGTTCCGTGAATTGGAGTCAGCGCTCAGCGGTTTGCGCAGACGTGCGGTCGGCCCTGATCTTATCAGCAATCAGATGATCGCGAACCTGCCGAAGCCACGAAAACAAGAACTCCTTACCATCTTCAATGCTGTGTGGAGCACAGGAGATATTCCGGAAAGCTGGAAAGTTGCATGTTGGTGCCCATTCTAAAACCCAAGAAAGATGCTTTCTGCGCGAGCCTATCTGTGTTTACCCCCTTAGCGAGAGTTTGGAGAATTATTGGTACGCTGGCTGGAAGGACTTCCCACAAAAGACCTTTTGAAGTTCTTGCCTTGAAACTCGGGAAAACACTTGCAACATTAGCGGAAGACTTTGCAGATGCCTATTCCACCCACACTTCGTCACAACCCATGGATCCCGTGCCACCTCTTTCCCATTCCTTGATGGATGCCCCTTTTACGTTCCGTGAATTGGAGTCAGCGCTCAGCGGTTTGCGCAGACGTGCGGTCGGCCCTGATCTTATCAGCAATCAGATGATCGCGAACCTGCCGAAGCCACGAAAACAAGAACTCCTTACCATCTTCAATGATGTGTGGAGCACAGGAGATATTCCGGAAAGCTGGAAAGTTGCATGGTTGGTGCCCATTCTAAAACCCAAGAAAGATGCTACTGTCTTAGGCTCGTATCACCTGGTGTCACTGACGTCCTGTGTAGCGAAAGTCATGGAAAAACTAGTCCAGAGCAGGCTTAATTGGTTTGTGGAACAGAATGGGAAACTTCCATCATGCATGACTGGATTTCGACAGCGACTGTGCGCTCAAGACAGTGTTTTAGATCTGGTAAGCCATATGAACACCACCGAGAAGACGGCCTCTCAACACTTGCAGTGTTCATGGATATTTCTAAGGCCTATGACTGCGTCTTGAGAGGAGCCATCATCACCCAATTGCAATCCATGGGAGTTACAGGCAACACTCTGCGCTTCATACACGCCTTTCTCAGTGACCGTGTTATTCGGGTTCGCCTTGGAGACACTGTTAGCGAGGAAAGACTCATTTCTCGTGGGGTACCACAGGGATGCGTTCTCTCTCCTCTCCTCTTCAATATTGCTTTGGCAGCTCTCCCGAACTCAGTTGGCTATCTGCACGCTTCCGTCAAAATGTCAATATATGCGGACGACATCTGCATTTGGGTGTCGGGATAGAGCCACAAACGACTGGCACGTATAGCACAAGGAGCGACTTCTTCCATACAGACCCACCTGTCAACGCTCGGCCTGTCAATCTCAACGGAGAAGCCATGCCTTATTCTTTTTCCGGGACGACAGCGAAAAGCCACGCGGTTGCATATCAACTTGGGAAGCCAGCCAATACGACAGGCTGCAAGTGTTCGTTTCCTGGGTGTGATATTGGACAGCAAGCTGTCATGGCGGAAGGCTGTAGACTATGTCTTAGACACATCACTGCAGCGACTTCATGCCCTCAAGCAAGTCGCCGGCATGCACTGGGGTTGTCACCCAAGGTCTATGCTCGCTCTACACTCCGCCCTTGTGACCAGTCGGATACTTTACCAGCTGCCGTTGATACGTCCATCAGAGACCCAATCTGAACGCCTAGAGGTGCTAAATCGGAAAGGTATTCGCTTGGCCTTAGGAGTTCCACAAGCGGCCTCAAACAAGAAAGTGTTATTCGCGAGTCAATCGCTACCATTACGCCTTTTGGCCTCTCAAGCCCTTCTGATACAACTCCTAAGACTGAGTGAGTCCTCACCTGGGAAATCCCTAATCAGGAGACTCAGAAATAGGCACAAGTCTCACTTCTATGCCGCTCTCAGTACTCTGGAGTTGCTCAGTGCCAAGAGTCCCAAACGAAGGCAACGAAGTGACCCTCCTTGGATGTTCGAAGATGTCTCCTACGAACTGTGCATTCCTGGGCTGAAGTCCAAGCGATCAACCCCTCCTTCTGAAACATGCTACCGGGTGCAAGAGTATTTGTATGATAAATACAACGGCTATCTACATGTATACACGGATGGATCTGTTTGTATGGACACAAACAGCTGCTCTGCGGCATATTGGATTCCACCTGTTTGTTATGCATGGTCTGGACGTTTGGACAACGTAGTCTCTTCAACGGTTGCAGAGTGTGCTGCTATTGCTGCTGCACTACGCAAACTGAAGAATGGACCCACAAGTCAAGCCGTCATTCTCTCAGACTCAAAGTCGGCAATTCAACAGCTCTCTCGTGGAACTCCTCGAAACAAGTTCTGCCGACAATCATTGGTCTCACTGAAAAAAGCGGCCCAAAGAGGAATTAGGATAACTTTCCAGTGGATACCTTCGCATGTTGGTATCAACGGCAACGAAAAAGCAGATGCCCTGGCCAACGTAGCGCTTTCACGACAACCGACGATAAGAGCTCCTATTAATCAGATATCAGCAAAACAATCAATTCGTGATCATTTCTGTTCTTTGTGGAAGCCACCACACCAGCCTTGTGTGACTAAAGGACTTAGCCGCAGCGAATCAACTTTACTGTACCGAGTCAGAACGGGGTCAGCATGCACTCCCGCATGGTCTTTTAAAGTTAGGGGCGCTGCTTCGCCATTGTGCACGGAGTGCAATGAACTGGGAGACATTGACCACTACATCTGGTCCTGCAAGCGCTTTTGCACCGAGAGAAAAGCATTCATGGACAACATGCAAAAAAGAGGGCTTCCGCATGGGAGCACTGAAGAAATTATATATCCGGAAGGGACACGGTCGGTTCGCAAGAAGGTGTCAGCTCTGCTTGTAGCGTTTCTTCAAGAGACAGGATTGAGTGACACGTGGTGAACAATGCGACATGGACAGAGACGCTCGGGCGGAGCAATTGCCGGCCAGGTCTGCCAGGCTAACACCGCCTGTAGCCACAACACCACTACTACTACTACTACTACTACTACTACTACTACTACTACTATTGAAATACAGTCAAACCCACTTATAACTAACCAGGAAGTGCCACGGAAAGTGGTCGTTATGTCAGGAGTAAGTTATATATGAACTTGCCCTCCAAAACATGCGGGGGGGGGGGGGGGGCGTAATAGCTTGTTTCTTTCTCTCTCTCCCCCCCCCTTTCTTTTTCTTCTTTCTTTTCTATGCATCAGTCGTGCCAGGCTGAGTGCACCGGGAGCTCTGTCACTTTGACCGGAGAGCACAGTGTTCGCCAGGTTGAAAGTCATCACAATTCCATATCAGCAACTGTTCAAATGAAGTGTTGACGAGGCACGATTTGTTGATAGCAGCTTATATAAGCCACCACCGATCATTTTCACGGCGTGCTCTCACTGATTCGGATTGTATAACAATTGACAGCTGCGATAGCAACGCTTGATCGACAGTGGACACAAAGTGGCATATTGAACATTTGTGGCTTCCTGCTCGCGTTTCGACATGCAGGCAGCCTGTCTTGGTAGAATTATGTGTCTATTCACATCTAAAGTGAACACCGCCCCCCCCTCCCCACATCGACGAAACAAGCTTCAAAGATGACTGCATGTAAGCTTCGAGTATGAAACCGAAAAAAACCTTTGCGACGTTGGCAATGGTCTCCCATTTGATATGTTAAATGCGGAATTACTGGATAATCACCACTGCAAAACGGCAGCAGATACTCTCCGAAGGGAGTTCACATGGTATCGTTTCGAGCTCACCTGCAGCCTGTGTGCGTCATATTCACTGCAAGCTAAGTACAAATGGTGGTGTACCTATTTTATTATAAAGTTAATGTCCAAAGAAAAGTTCTTTTGCGTGTTGTATATAGGTGCGTCACGTCTTTGCGTGCCCAAAGCCTGTGACGTAATGCAAACAGTCTACAGCTTTTACGGGCAAAATGGACAAATAACTGGACCTTGAAGACAAGCTTGCAGCAATGCATTCTTTCTTTAAATCAACTCTGTATTAACAAAATTTTCAAGGTAACAGCACTTAAATGGCATGCGATCGAGGCAAGCCATGCGCGTGCAAGCTGCTCTCATGCTTTGAAGGGCAGTTTAGATTTTTTTTTTTTTCACTTCGTATGTGCCATATTTTTATCGCGACTACGTTTGAAGTGTCTGTTGCAAAAGTACCGTATTTGCTCTATACTACCGCGTCGTCGATTGTAACACGCACATGTTTACCGCGACCCCTAAAAAAAAGTGAGACACTGATTATAATGCACACCCATCTTTTCTTTTTTTTTTTTTTTTGACACGGGAAAAAGAAATGTCCCTAGTAATCGACCTTCTCATATCCATAAAAACAAATGCCGTCTTCACATAAGGAACGAACCCATATAATAAATGCACTGCCAACTTTGAGCCCCTGGAGTTCCTCGAATGGCCGCGCTATGGCTTTCCCGCTTCACTTGATCTGTAGTGTCTCAAAGATGTTTGGCACGCTGATTCATAACCCCTGTGTCCCGATAAAACTGCCGCGCGTTGCCGGGTGTAGCCATGTGCAAGCAGCGGTAACATTATTTACTCGCAGCACTGCATTCCTGTATGCTATCGCAGTTCCCTCATGCCCGCTGCCACGTGTGCAGCACAGACTGGTGCAGCTAAGCCTAAGCGGTTGGGGTGCGGTCTCCGAGATTGCCGCGATGCAGTCTCAGACGTCCTGCAGCGCGCACGACTGAAAGGCTCAGGTCCAGCAGGGATACAAGGGAGAAATGCGATGATGAGCCGTTCTGCGTGAGGTCATCCTGTGTGCCATGGCGTCGTTGCACATGGGATCAGCGGCGAGAAAGAAGCTACACAAACTATGCATGCCAAAGACCGCTGCGCCTCTAGTTCGCTTTCCACCGGTGACCGTTCAACGGTGCCCGAAGCGCACAGAAGGTGGCCATTTTGATGTGGACGGCAACATGGTAATGGTTTCGTTCGTTCACGCTAGATTCTAAAGCGCATACGACTTTTAGACCAGTTTTACCGGAAAAAAAGGTGCGCGTTAGAGTCGAGTAAATGTGGTACGACACTTACAAAAGCATTTGCTATATCTGGACGCGGTTTTAATACGTAGCATAGGAAAATCGTAAGTGCATCAAAATATGGTCGTTACAACTGATACATCATTATATCTGGGATCGTCACAAGTAGGTTCGACTGCATTACTGAAAAAATATTTTATTTGATACACACATTATTCAAATCCGCTCTGCACTAAAAATTCTTAGATTTGCTCGGCTCTAATTGCAACAATAACTCTTTCAGGCAACAGCAGATCACTGCAGAGAGGCATGCACCGAGAAACTCCAGACGAGTCGTCTGCCCTCTATGCCGGCATTTGAGCTGCTATATACAGTTGACGACGAATTTTTTGGACTCTCAAGGGGCTACAAAAATGTAAAACAAAATCAGGCAAGCCAAAAAAGCAAACGTGCCCCCAAAAAACTCAATTTATTGCTCCCTACTGAGTTAGAGGGAGGAAAAAAATGGCCACATATTTGCTTGTTTCACTGCAAATGACGTTGAAAGACAATAGTCTTCTACTGCCCCCGATACATAACACCCTCTCCCACCCGTCATGCTCTTCCCCTCAACTCCCACTCCTCCCGTAAAGAATGCAATAAAAGTTTTACCGGCTGTTGTCAGATGGGGAGGGGAGTCTGATGCTCAGAGGCACCTCATCCCAAAGCATACAGTACTTATCAGCCCATCATTATTCGATAGGTACACCTCGACAAGCACCCTTTCTCCGGGCGAGGAGAGGGGTCCTTTTTGTTTTGGGTGAATGGTGCTACTCAGACTCGGAAGGCTACAGTCATTTGGTGCAATGAACTGAATAGTTGTGTACAGGACGACTGCCACCAGCTGCCTTTTCCTGCTTAACTGAATAAGCCAGTAAAATATCAGTCCTACCCAGACAAGGGGGTGGGGGCCCCCCAAATGCGGGGAATTGAATTCAATTTCTCGCAATTGCCCTGCTCTCACTCAACCTTTAATGAACCACAGAGACCGACCACTCGCCTCACACAACCGTACATTGAAAATTCTGTATATATATCTAAATGCATGACCTGACCCGCAGTGCAGGTGGCAAGTTCCTATTCAGCGCAATCGTAGAATAAATATTACGGACGCTGCCCTTTCCTTCTCAACATGGAGGTGATTCTTAAAGACAGGAAGTGAGGGTTATGAGTGCACAATAATTTGTCTCTCCACAGAGGAGAGCATGCACAAAGCTAGCGGTCGAGGAAAGGCAGGAGAGAGGAACGGGAGAGTGGCTCTTTCACCATTTCCAACTCGTGCTTCTCTTCGACACCATTTTCAACATGTTGATTTTTCATTTACAGTCGATCTCTGCTATATCAAACTCGGATATATAGAATTTAGAAGGATTGAACACTGGGCAAGTTGGTAATCCATGACAGAGACGAACTGCGCTTGTGCGTGTGTCTTCCTTGTCCCTGTTTATTTTGCGCAGTTCGTCTCTGTCATATATAGAATTATTGGCTATATTGAACAGTTGAAGAATCCCCTTGAAAATCCCATACAAAAGTATAGGGCTGGTGTCCACGTATATTGCATGCTGACGCATTTGATATATCAAACATCCGGCTGCGCCGAAGCCCCGAGAATGCGTTTCCCAAACAAGTATGGTGAACTTTTCGCCGCGTCATAAGGCTTTGCGAATCCATCCTTGTGCATGAATGTGACGCGAAAATGCGTTTGCGAGCGCATCTGCTTGTACGCTGCGCTACCTTTGTTTTTCCTTTATTGTGATAGCAATAAATGCACCTTCTCAACGGGTTCTTGCCGTTGTAGTCGGCGCGATGTCCCATATAAATTTCAAATTGATAACAACCTTCCACGTATTGTACGTTATACTTGCGGGTAAAAGCAAGAGAGTGAGGGCGACGAACACAGCTGAAGCAGAGATGAAACGAGCCCGGCCCACCTCAGTCATTTGGATGGCGCATGCGATATCATCTGATTTGCACATCTGCCATCTAAACGGAGAGGGAATGCCCCGCCCATCTTTAACGGGCGAAGAGGGAGGGGCTCTGTCATGTGCGTCTCGGTAACCTTCGACAGTAAACCGAAATCGTTGGAGTAAAGCTTTCTTCGCCTTGTCATAATCCAACGAATCCGTAGGTGAGAGGCGGCCGAACACTTTGAGAGCCTCGCCTACCAGAAGCATGCTCAACGCCGTGGCCCACTTATCCCTAGGCCAGTCCTGCCCCGTAGCAACCACCTCGAAACGCCTGAAGTAAGCATCTAGATCATCTCGCTTTTCGTCAAATACAGGCATGAAGTTTCGGGGGCATATTTGCAGAGGTACAGGACGATCGGAGGCAACGGCTAGCTCTGTGCGTCTGCCCACTTGCGTTTCAGCTTCTAGTACACGTAGGCGAAGTAATAGGTTTCTCTCTTCTAGTTCTGCTTGCTCGCGCTTGGCTCACCGGTTCGGCGGCAAAGCGTCGATTCATGCAGTGAGCCCGGCTTGCTTTACCCTACAGACGGGGAAACGCGACTTCAAAAGGCGCAGTGCGGTTTCCGTGAAGCACCGTGTCAGCGAGGGACGTCTTCCACTTGTGCGGACAGCAATATCCCACAAAATCGGTTTGCTCACGGATGCAGAGACAAAGATGACAAGGTCATCCCTGGGACTGGGCGATTACCGTGGCGACTATACTCCGACGTATGTAGACAATGCGTTGCCGCGTATATGACCCACCAGGAAGAATGAAACATAATAGGATGGGCACACTCGAGGGGACTACAGACTCGAGGCCTCATAAACACCGCTGCACGAGCAAAATACCAAGAAGTATCACAAAGTACGAAAGCGTTTACGCTATGCTTCTTGGCTCGGACATTTGCATAGGGACAGTTTTGATGCAAAATTGTAATGAATTTTTTGACCCTACACTATATGCAACGGTTGAGCTTCTTCCGCGGGACATGCGTTGCACTAACCTCAAAGTGGGATGAGTGGAGTTAGTTCGCTTTACAAAATCCTTATTTCGAAACATGGTTGCCATCTAAGCTAGTGCATTCAAAGACGCTCATGCAGAGATTTTGTGGGTAGCCAGGTAGGGGTAGTATCCAGTTGTATACATTGTATCAGGGCAGTGTAAGAAGTGCAGCTTTTGTATCTGAATGCATGAACTGCACGTAGAATAGGTCAATGGAAGTGTTAGAAAAAAAAATAATTCTCACTTGTCCAATGTATTGTCTGTGATTGTATAGAGCGTGCATATTTGGCCTTTTGTTTATGTGAACAAAAGTCTTGAAGAAGGGCCTATGTCATGTGCGCGCAAAAGTATGGGCCCGTGCTTGGTGCCATAGAGGAGCTGGCAAGGACGCCGATGACGACGACCACGAGGCTACAGCACGCGCAAGGTTGCGCGAGCGGAAGAGCGTTGCGCTGGAAGAGGAGAGGACACACACAGACGGACTGCAGCGTTCGGCAGAGTCGGGTGCCCGGGCCTGACTGTCGAGAGTCAACTAGCGGTCCACGAGTTGGAGCTCCGGGCTTCACGTGGCCGCCTGTGCGTCCTCCCTGTCACCTCTCTTGCTCCAGGGCTGCAGTGGCTGCAGCACTCCTCGAGCCATCGTTCGCTTGCCTCGTCGCTCTCCTTCACGTCGGTCTCCTGCACCTCGGTCTTCTGCAGGCAGCGGTACTCCTGCTCCTCCCTGTCGCCCGTCCCGCCAGCCGGTGAGCCTGTGCCGGCTGAGACTCTTCTCCTCTTATTAGGGACGTTAAGTTTTGTTTCCTCTTGTTTTCGTTTATCCACTCTCCGAAGTGTATGTGTGTGTGTATGCAGTGCGTGTCTTCTGTCTGTATAAATTGTCCGCTGGAACGCACAAACAGTCTCGTCGCTTCGATGGGAACGCCCGTGTTCCCAACTTAAACACATCCTTTTAGAACCTATCATGACAGGCTCTTCACTCAAGCAGAACTAACATTGTACTTCACGCAGTCGACATCGCTGGCGCGCGTGCTATCTTGGCAGCCATCAAAGGATGGCTCGTAAGCACTTCTACGTGCTGTGCTCTCAACGTGAAGAGTGCGAAGTGTTCCAGAGTTTTTACGGGGTGTTCCAGTTTTTTTACATGGTACCTGGAGCTGCCATGTTTATATGTTGAGTTTAGTTTGTAAGCACCTATATGTGTGTATTTTTCTGAGCTGATTTTAAAGGTACAATATTTTTTTGATTGCTCAAATAATTGACATAATTAAAATTTAATTAGTTTTATTTGGTGAGACAACAGATAGAAATGTAGCGGCCAGAATGTTATTTACAACACATGAATGTATAAGGATTGAAATGCTGCAAGTAGTTTTCAAATCAAACAATAATTAGAAATTTAGCAGTCCGTTGCAGTTCAGTGGTTGTAGCATAGCTACTAAGAAAAACAAAAGTAAATAAGAAAAGCTACAGGGAGAGAAAACAAGAATCTGTTTGCAGCATTTCAAGCTCTATACATTAGTCTTCACAAATAAAAAAAAATTACAGCTCTATCTCTTCTAGAGCTTGAGAAATTGCTACACTAAACAAGCACGGGGAGTGAAAGGATGTTTTGAAAAAAGCCAGAAAACAAATAAAGCTCATTCTGAACCAAATGTAAACCAAGGTATTGAAATGTATTTGACAGGTGGTTTGTGACTATCGGGGATACAACCTGGATGCCTAATGCTGTAACATACATAGGTCAGCAGCAGTAGGGCCTAAAAAAGCCCAATTTTCTTGCTCTTTTATAGCCAAAGTATAGCTTGACTTGGGGATCTGAACTACTATTGTGGCTGAAATATCAGTCCGAGTTGCAAGAAATTTAGTCAGCATCTGCTGTGGCAATGCCTGTATGTTATAAAAATACCATTTTCAGAAAACATTCTTTTTTCATCAAATTTTGTCTCTAAGTGCAGTGCCCCCCCCTAAGAGTTACGTGAGATCGTATCCAAAAGAGTGAGTTGCCAAGAGTGAGCTGCCAGCCTCACTTCGTATAAAAATTTAAATCATGCATGGCATTGCATACGCCTTTGAAGCGACTCGGAGCTTTCCACTTGCCAATGATGAGCACTGGCAGTGTTTCTGTGCCCAAAATATTCCTGCCAACCAAAACAGTAACCCACTCCTTACTAGTCCTTGCCACCATGGCAAGCGTCACCAGCAAAGGCAAGAGTATTTTTCTCTGGCGTAAGCTTAAAACACAGTCCGGTTTCACTGCGGTTAAAAGTATCGTCCGACGAGTACTGTTGCAAGAGCGACAGCAGCTCTGCACCGGGATAGTTCACAATGACATTCAGGTGAACAGTTTCCCTTTCACCCCATGGCTTTTTAAAATTGTGGCCGAGACGCTTCTTGGAAGTTCCTAGCCATTGCAGACCTTAAATCCTTCAATGTTCATTTGAAGCGGCATCGCCTCAACTTTGAACAGGTCTTAGAGCCCTTACATTTTTCTGATGACATCCAGTAGACTTTTCTGCCACCTCCAAAATCTTTTGCTTGTTCTTTATGTAGTCCGAAAGAGCCATTCGGTAATTTGGAACTCTTTCGAGACATTTGCCTTCGACCAGCCACCTTCCACGAGCTTGACGATAGCTGCTTTCTTTGCCATCAACATGGTAATGTACTTCCCCCGGTTCATCGGAGCTTTCGAGGCAACAACATCGATGACTTCGCCATTGTGAATCGGCACGATTGGCCAGTGCCTACTGCTTGGCTAAGCAGAGCCCAGCCGTTGGAAGGGCGTCACGGGACCACAACACCGACTACGCTGATGTCTCCTCGCACGCAGATAAAAAATTCCTTCCAATTCCAGAAACAGTGTCGTGTAGCACTGAAGCAGGTTCAGCCAAATGTGAGTAACAGAACATGGTTTTTGTGCTTGTGAAGCACTACAACTAGGCCTCCTCGATAAGCTTTCAACACATGTCAAACACAAAGAACACTGGCGTATGGGGCAACCGAAAGGTCGACGGGTCGAAGCGGAATAGAAAAGCCGGCAGCGATGCTGTTGCGGGAGCGGAAGCTGCTACTCAAGTATAGACTCGATCCATCACTGATTCCGTCATGCAAGATCACTGGTTTTGAGGCTACAGGTGGAAAACGTAAACAAACAAGATGGCACAAAACATGTCACAATGCGTGGTTGCCGGCCTGGCTGACGCTCGATATGTCCAAAAAATCGAACATCCCGCCCTAGAATGTCCGAAACTTTGAGCTGCATAACATGTTGACATTATGAGGTATGTCTTGGTGCCATGAAAAAGTCCGAATAGTCAAGCATGTTAGAAAAATTGGGTGTCCGAAGTATTGGCCGTCGACTGTAGTTTCGAAATGGTCAATAGCACTGCAAGATATCGCATAGTTGTGCAGGAGAGCTGAATTTTTTTCTCGCTTTGGTAGTGTACAGTGAGTAAAATGAATAAAAGCGGCTTCTGGGCTTCACGAATCCAAAGCGAGAACTATCTCTCAACAGCATACATCGCTCTGAATGCCACCGCAAAGTTTCCTCTTGCTACAAGGCAGTATCAGCAAGCTTTCTAGCTATACCATACCAGATTATGCAAGAGTGGGCCGAGCAGCAGCCCAGCTCATGCTTTCTTGGATGCGAAGGCAGTGATGGTACTACCGTTACATATACACCTTTATGACAATGCCAACAATGGTAGCAGAAGAGTGATCAAAATATGTGGTCCAATAAACGTGGTAACATGACTTCTAGGTCACTGTAGACCCAGGGAGCCTGGGTTGGGTTAGTGTAAAACCATCCCAATCAATTTTTATTCAAAACCGGCCATTAGATCTTTGTACCAGCGAGGCACAGCCATTGCCTGCACGGATGTAGAAACAAGAGTGCAATAGTTTTGGAAAGACACCCACCCACTCAAGTGCTTGGCCACTTGACCGTATTCACCCACCCATGTCTTCGTTTAGTCCCGTCAGCAGCAACCAGGCACACACGCACTGGTCACTTGCTGGAAGCGCTAAAAAGTACTGTGTTATATATGTGAGCACGTACAAAGAGTGCAAAAAAAAATCTGCAGTAGGTGCCGTCAGGCGGGATCCCAAGAGGTTCCACTTCTTTCCTTTAGGCAAACAAATTACCTCGTTTTTGTCGCTCAGCCGCCAGAGCAAAAACAGGTGCCAAAGCCGTTCTAGCGCGAAGTCCTACCCCTGGAGGGAGTGCACTCTAGTTTTGAACAATGAAGAATATTTTCAGTTCCCTTGCACCAACTTTTACAATATTTTTTTCAATCATCTTGGTATTCAATACTATACACACTCTAGTGCTACAAAAGGCAGTATAAAAATTGTTACAGGGCCCCTTCAAGGCCCTGCAATAAGATAAACACTAACTCTGCAAGCTAGCTGGTGTTGACTTACATTGCTTACTCTGACATTTTAATTTGTACTTGCAAGTTACCCAAGTCATCTATACAATTTCCTTTAAAACACTCTGCAAACATTCAATATCTTAATGGAATTTCACATGCCTCACATACACCCAAATAATAAAAGCTATCATAAAATTTTAAAATAGCTAATAAGATTTGTAACAACATATCCTACCTTCCCTAGCTTCTTCTTCAAGCTCAGACCAGTCTTTTCCACTCTCCTCGCTGCTGCCAATGCCGCCACCTGTCACAAACACACACAAGAATAATAGCACTGTGAAGAGGCATCATCTCATGAAACTTGCCGGGAACACACCACACCAAGGAACTTTGCACAAAGACAAGCTAGAAGAGCAAGAGACTTCTTTTGGACATTCCAGTCAATTACAGTAATCTGTTATTATAACTAAGTGAACTAGACAGAAGAAAGATTTGATATACACAGGTATTTGATATAAGGAATCCCTTTGTACATACAAGCTCAAGAAGTCACGGATGCAAGAAGTACTACCGTTGTAAGGAAGTCCAACTGGAGTTGTAGTAAAGTGCGCCACGAAATTTTTTTCTCAGTGTTTCATCTTTGAACAGCCCCTGTTATTACATTTACTTATTTAGTGAACAAAGCACACAAGGACAGGGTGAAAACATGAAGGTGGGCACTACCCCATCCTCGTGTGTTGTGTGCGCTAAATGAAGAAATTGAATACAGCTGGACCCACTTATAATTATCCCAGATATAGTGATCTATTGGCTATAATGACTGCATTTCGATGCACTTACAATTTTCGAATGTTACCCATTGCAAATGTGTACAGATATAATGAACATTTATCAAAGCATCCTACTTTTACAACTAACACATCGGACAAAGTTGTGCAAATATGGTGTACAAGAAATGGGGGAAAAAACAACCGAAGCAGCCTTCAAAGCACAAGAGAAGCGTCACTCATACAGGCCTCGTCTCAATTGCATGCCAGTTAAGTGCTGCCCACATGAAAAAGAGTGATCTGTACAGAGTCGCTTGAAGGGACTGCCCACTGCTAGAAAAATCTTTTTCAGTTGTGAAAATGAGATCGTTTCTTATATTAATGGAAACGAGCATGTTTGTACCCCACCAATAAAAAGTGATTACTTTTAACATGGCCCTAAAAGGCATAAAAGAATGACCAATGTGCCCTACTTTATATATAGTGCCAAACTCCAAGTGTAAAGAAAAATTGAGGAAAACCCATGCACGTTCACTTATCTTGCTTAAAAACCAAAATTTGTTATCTACAGCTGTATTTCGCTCAGATCTGGTAGCACTCCTTCGTGACAGAGAGAAATTTTCTAAATTAATACTGCAAAATCCAGTAACCAGTGTTGTCGGCATCCCACAAGCAGAAGAGGTGACCCTTTAAGAAAGAATGCAAGCCTGCCACTATAATCTAGTTATTTTTCTGTTTTTGCCTCAGAATCGTTTCCCAGTCAACAACCAACTCAAAATCTACTCTGACCTCCTGCCACAGGCCTCGTGCATGCAAAGACATGACGCAGCCATTTTCAGCGAGCGAAAAACTTTCCTTTGAAGATGAACTTGATAATAAAAGCAACGCATCACCATTTGCACTTAGTTGGGCTCGTTTCATTGGAAAAGACACGTGCGTGAGACTTGAGTAAACAGCGAAGTTCAACTGAAGCAAGCTGCTTGCACGGCAAAGTGTATGCAAGAAGACAAACATTATAACCCACTTTGCACCAGCTGCCACTAAAGTGTAGCTATATCGGCATGAACACCGTGCTGCACAGAGGGTTGGTGGCTATTAAGCTGCTACCAAGAAATTGCAGCTCGTCAACACTTAATCTGAGCAGTTGCTGATAATGAATCATGATGACATTCAAAACCCTTTCAACTTTGTACTCCCCAGCCTAAGCGATCGACACAGCTCCTGGCATGTTCAGCCGGTGCGCAGCTACACACATTTCCAGCAGCACTCCGGAACCAGCGAGCCAGCAGGGCAGGTTTGTCTGCTAGCAAGGGGGAGAGGGTTTCCAAGCAGTGCGCGCCATGCCCCTTGCCTTTGGACGGTTTGTCGGAGAACGAAGTGCGGAGTTGCTCATGTTGTGCATGTGGGGTGCGCACACCGTTTATCGCTTACTAGTGCCTTAAGAATGCCTCTCAACAACAGTCTCCTGGTAAAGCACTACTGCATTTTCTTACGGTTGCAATTACAACTCAAAGAAAAATGCTGCATGTAAACAGTTGTACACCATGCTGCACCCAAAAACTTTAGTCTCTGCTTTTAGTCTGTGCCATTTGTTAGCACAGGGTATCTAGTTGCGAGAGTTTTTCTTTGCTTTTTCTCTCCTTACTCAATTAGGTACAACCACATGCTTCAAGGAAATGGTAAAGTGTGGCAGCGCCATATGTTCCGTTTACCCCGCTCCTTTTTTTTCTTTGCTGTTGCTGCTTTCCAGCCGCGGCTTATGAGACAAGCTTCTCGCTTCCTCATAGACTTCTAGCATCTACCAGCAATGTGTAACAAGCTGTTTTCATCTATGTATACGTGAGCTGCTGTGCACTCATTGGGGAATTGTTTCTTGGAAGAAGGCTTCATGCTTCTCTCTAAGCAGTCTATATAGCAGGGGTTCTCAAAGCGGGTTCGGCAGGCCCGTCCTCGGGGTTCTGCGAGCCACTGATAAATTTTCCCTGGTTCTGCACTCGCCAACTCAACTCACTCAGATGGCTATCTCGAGGTCTGGTCAATCTAGGGAACCTCCATTATTCACGGCTCACTTAGCAGTGAAGATGTCGAAGTGGAAAATGAATTTCTAGAACTGCGAGCTAACATTGCCCTTAAAGAGAAATTTGGCTGCCAAAGTGTTGCTGCTTTCTGGATGGAGGCTGCTCCTTTATTCCCACATCTGTTTAATAAGGCAGTGGAAATGCTGCTGCCATTTGCAACAACATATGCATGTGAGCAAGCATTCTCTGCACTAGCCTATTTGAAAAACAAGCACAGGAACCGACTGAATCGAGCAGCTGACATGCGGTTGGCATTGAGTGTGGCTGAGCCTGAGATCGATTTGTTGGTGCAAGGAAAGTTGCATGATGGTGAATAAACTTTTTATATACTCTTGCTTTTGAATTTATTGAAAATAAAAATGGAAAATGCTTGCTGGAAAGGGAGTTCCTTGGCACTTAATGTAACTTAGCAGGGAACATGCTTGGGAACCCCTGCTATATAGCATAACCTCATTACAACAGACCCTGAGAGTGAAGGAGGTTTTGGTCTGTCGTAAAATAAGTATAATCCAAATACTGTTCCAACGGACTTTTATGTCAATGCTGAATGGGTCTATTATAACCATAGTGAATTACGAGCCACAAACATAGTCAATGAACGAATTTATTTCTAAGCCTTATGGAACAAGCTTGTCAACTCTGACTGCACTATGAACCAGACAGCTTTAGGTATAAGTGCCTCCATCATTACAAATGTGTTGACTTCATCTGTTGCTGTACTCTTGCTCAAAATTCAGGCCTTGGATATACTCCAAGGCTTGAGACGTCACTTTCTCGGCTACAACACCTCTGTTGCCTTCCTCCTTTTCAACTCAACATCTTGCTCTACAGTAGACACTCTGCGGATTTCAGCAACAATTGCTTCACCTGTTAGCTGCTCTGTGCTGACACGGTTATCATCTGCAGTAACGAACTCGCAAAATTCCTGGCTCCCGGAGGCCTCAACAGCCGACCAGAAACCTGGATCAGGCTGGTCCTCCAGTGGCAAGGGGTCTGCACAGTCACTGTTACCAACAGAAAAACCAGCTTTTCTGAAGCAATTTTTTATTAGTGTTGGCTGAACCTGCACCCACACAGAAGAAACACCTTGAACCGAATATCTGAGGTGTATGCGGCCTTTGTGCCCTTGAGCTGAGGAAGCTGCATGTGGCTCGAACAACTGTCCAGGAACAGCAACACATTCCTCTTTTGCTTCTGCATTTTGCTGTCAAACTCCAGCACCCACCTATTGAATATATTCATCATTAAGGCACTTTTGTTTGAATCTCAGTTCATGGGAATGTGCACGTTGCACAGGAACAGACGTCTTCTTGATTTGTTTATAACCAGCAGCCTTGTTTTTTCGTTCCCGTACATGTTGCAACAAAAGAGAATGCTTATGCGCTCCTTCAGACTTTTTACCGCCATAGACCAAGTCTTCGGAAAAACAGGTATTTCCTGGCTTAACCTGGTAAAAAATGCACTTTCATCAGCATTAAAAACACCGAGTGGTGCGCAGCCTTTAACGTGCCCTGGAAGAACATCAGCATTTCAGTTGGCTACAACACTGTCAATGCTGGCTGACTCCAGTAAAAGGCACTTGAAGGAGATTCCATGCCTTAAACTAGATGACCCAACCTTCACTGCATTGGAGCTGTTCTTCATTCACAGCGACAGCAAGTTGCTCCGCATTTTTCTGTAGTAGCAGACTGCTCACAGGGATGTTTTACGAACAGGCGTCATGAAGGCACACCTGCAGGGCCTCTTCAACTTCAGGACATGAAGCTTCACGAAAGTGAAACCTGTTGACTTGCAAGTTGCCCAAGGCTCTTTGGCAAGACTGCTCCCTTGGTGTTGATTATAGCGTTCTTCGTATGCTTTGATATGCTGAGGGCCACGGTGACGTCCACCTGCTTCGTTCCGCTCTCGACTTGTTCGATAACAGGGATACTGAGCGCGTCCAGTAAACTGCTACAGACCATTCCATCGGCACTCTTGCACCGGCGAGCCGGAACCTGTTTTGTCGCGCGGGAGAGAGCTCTCTGGGCCATGCCCCCCTTCTTTGGGCTGTTTGTTGCACAGAGCCGCCCACACGTTTTGCCATGCTTGCACAGTGCGAGCGCTGTTTTTCACTCACTAGAGCGCTTTAAAATATCCTTTAAGAACAGCCTATCGACAGGCCATCACTGCATTGTTTACGGTTGAACCTACAACCAGAAGAAAAGAAATGCCACATGTGAACAGCTGTGCAGCAAGCACAACGTTGTGCAGGAGGAGTGCGGCTGTGCACTCACTGGCGCACTTGTGCCAAAATGCCGCACCACCCCCTCAATCCTAGTCAGTGCAGTTCTTAGTGTATATGGTACGAATGTCCCAGATTACTTCTTTTGTTCTCTCTCCCTATTCGATTAGCTTCAACCATGAGAGCTAAAGGCATTTCAAGGTACTACCAAAGCAAGGGGTTTTAGTACGGACATTCCTTTTTCTTTTCTTGTTGCTCTTGTCCTTGCTGCTGTATGATTCCGGCCTGCACTACGAGCTTTTCACTTCATTGACTTTCAGCCTGTAGCAGCAGCCAAGAAACAGTCCGTCTTCTTCTTATGTGAGCCGCTGTACGTATATTCCCAGAACCTTTGTCATTTGTTGGAGGGAGGCTCTACGCTTCTCTCTCAGCAGTCCCTATTTTGTTTTTCTAGTGTGTGCTACTTCATATATACGTATTAGGGACGAAGTTCATTTATATACATTAGGGACGACGGTCATCGGTCATTTCTATATTTCATCAGTCATTTCTGTATTCTACATTTCATTGGTCATTTATATATATATATATATTAGGGACGAAGGTTACTGGCCATTTCTTCGTGCATGAAGAAATGACCGATGAAGCCATCGTCAGTATCGTGTGCAAGGCAGGCGACCCTGAGGCAGGCGATCCCGATGATCCAAGACCGGAACAGCCGGAGAAAAGAACGACCCTGCAGGATGTGTTGAATGCCCTATACACAATTCACTTGTTTTTCGGCAAGCACGATGATGACGTGGCAATGGACCACTTTTTACAATGTGAGTCAAGAGCTATGCAATCGCTGGAGGGAAAGGCTCGGCAAAGTAAGCTTACTGACTTTTGGCAATGTGTTTTTAGTCAATTCCCCGTCTTTTCTGCCGCATTCTCGCGCCAACGAAATTCCCGCAAGAGCAAAATTTTTTGCTTTCCCCACAGATTTCATTATTGCGGGTTTCGACTGTACACACATATCAGCCCTAGGTCCCCTTATTTCGCTTTTCATGCAAACGTGTTATAACAATTATCAGTTACAACAATGTACAATGTAATTTTCACGGCACTTGAATATTGTTATAAGTGGGCCCCACTGTACAGTGTTTCCAGCCGATCATGGAGCATAAACCTTATCCAAACACTGCTGGCTTTATAATCACAAGCAGAAATGCAGTACATGGTTTTTTGCTGCGGCCCACACAGAGCGCCGGATCAGTTCATAACACACACAGCACAGCCTTCTCTCCAGAGCCTCTTGAAACAATGAACTTCCTTCTTCACAAAAGGGAACTTGCCTTGTTTCAGCCTGTTAAGTGCATAGCAACCATTTTTTTTTTATTGTTCATAGAGCGAAGGTCATCCTCTTATTTTCACCAGCAGTGTACATGCACCGCATCGTCGAGATGTACGGCTGCCGTGCTCCAACACATGCTCAAAGAGTGAATTTAAACTAGCTGCACAGCTAATGAATCGAGCCACTGTAGGCAGCAAGTGCCCAACAAAGTGCGCGACAACATCAAAGCAATGATGGAAAGACGGCAACAGGGAAGAATGGTGAACATGTAGAGTGTAGCACCCGATGAATGTTACCTTTGTTTACATGCCACCATAATGTCAGGAAATGGCACTCCGACGCAAACTTGCAATTTTTTAAACTGTGACCTGCAGCGTTGCGCTAAAGCTGCCGGCATCCGTTTAGGATGGTACTTAAACTGTTCCTAGACTTTTCTTTTGCACCTTTGTTAGTACTACAATTGCATTATTTTACATGATTGCATTCGTGAACAGTATCAGCAACTGTGCCAGAAATAAAATAAACAGATCGCACATACAAATGAAAGGCCCCCTCCCCCCAAGAACAAAAAGTAGGGGGTGGGTTCACTATGCGAGCAGATACAGTACTACAAAAATTAAATGACTTCAGCTTAACCATGTACAGACCCTGCGATTTGAGCCAGTCAAGCAGTTGGGAGCAACTTTCCCAATTTTCATGCTTTTGGAGCAGCTTGGAGCAGGAAAACTGAACTGTATCAAAACTGTGCAATATAAGCAGCTGCCTCACCCCTGCTCGTATCACATCCCTCGACCTGCATCTCTTATTTGACACCCATCTCCACCCCCTTCCGGTATTTTTTTAAGCCAAGTCACACTGATGTCATAGCACGTCATGTCATGAATATGACTATAACCAATTACGTGACGTCCTTCAACCTGCAACTTTCCTTTGAAACTCATCTCAACCCAGCTTCTTAGCTCCTTTTTATCATGCGTCAATCTCATGCTTTAATCACGATTATGTTATTAATCATGATGTGCTTTCATTGCCATAACCATTCTAACATTACCTCTGAATTACAGACTATAATTTGTGATCGTCAAACGCTTTCTGGTTTCTTGACCGTCCAACTAATTTCGTTGTCATGTGTGTCAGCATGAGAAAAAGCATGGCTATCATGATCATTATAGCTTAGTCATGTTCTCAAGTTCAGAAATTGTTTCGTATATCATATTACATGACCCATTTCATTTCCAAGATACCATTTTTTTTCCCCAATAATTTTCCATAACCTTGGAACCATATTTTTTTAGGCTCACCTCAAAATAGGACATTAAGGCGCTTGCCTTAACAAGTGGGACCACTGTTATAAAAAATAAGTATTCCTATCACATGCTAGCCATCTGACAGCAGTGCCTCAATAAAACGAGAGAGAGAGAGAGAGAGAGAGAGAGAGAGAGAGAGAGAGAGAGAGAGAGAGAGAGAGAGAGACTATCCGGTACCCCCCGTTTTGCTTCGACCAACCAGCCCCTTAAAAATGAGTGGCCAGATCCACCTCTGCACTTAAACAAAGAGAAGTGGCACAACACAGGACAAGGACGAGATGAGGGAACTGGTACAAGTGTGCGCATGTACCTGTTCCCTCATCTTGTCCTTGTCCTGTGTTGTGCCACTTCTCTAAGTATGCACCAAGTAGCCCAGCAACAAGTTCTATTAGACAACCTCTGCACATACAAGAACACCCGAAACACTGGAAACTGCAATTGTCCTGTCAATCAGCTAGGTCCCTCATATTCATAAATTAACATACCTAATGATTTCACAACATTTAGAAAGCGTGGAGGCAAGATGTTGGCGACACACGAAGAAACAAATGCACACGCCTGGACGGATAGCTTGGAGAGCAAAGAGCCCAGGACGACACTGCTGCTAGACGTTGCTGGTGACACCCGAGATGAGTAACATGGCAGCGCCCAGGAGGGCTTCAGTGGAAAGGTCTGTAAAGGCCATTAATTATGGCGAGTGGAGATGTTAAAGGCGTCATGAAAGATTTTCTGAAGATCTTGCATGGTGCGTGTATTTGGAATACTAGCCGTCCATTCGTTTTGTTGTACATTCCCCTCAACTCTGCAGCTGACGTCATTTTAATTGCCACCGTGATTTCTATAATTCGGAGGCCACAGAAAAATGCGCTCCAGCCATGGTTCCAAATAATGGCACTGCACGGGGGTGTACATGGCCTAACTATTGTCTTACGTTCTAGCTCTCGTATGGCTATTATTAAAGAGCGAACAAAAGTTAATTAAAAGTTTTCAGATGTGTTGAGGTGACGTCACTGAATAGGCCTGTGGTGTCACATGGTCATTCCAGGAGTGCAAGAACGCTGGAATTTTAAAGGACATTATTAGATGTGCACTGAACATTGCACAACAATATTTTGGGACCAGCATGTGAAATGATTACCGTATTTGCACGTAAATAACGCAACCGCGAATATAACGTGAGGGGGGTACTTTCGGTCCGAACGAAAAAAAAAAAAAAATTATATTACGATTATAGCGCGAAGTGATGCAACTGTAAACAGCAATCAAAAGGCGGTCACCCGCAAAGCTTTATTGACCTTTGCAGCCGTCGGAAAATGCCCGATTACTCTTCCTCGCTGCTAGAGTCCTTGTCGCTGTCGGCAAAAACTGCGTCGTCGCCCGTGCCGTACGGAATGTTCGAGAGGCAGCACTTCAGGAATGCCCACGAAACTACTGCTGACGACAAAGCCTCCCAGGCATTGTTTATCCACCGTGCCACATCGCTCACTGATGCTCGCTTCATGCGAGCATCAGTGAGTGATGTGGCATTTCCGATCTGGCCTACGGGGTACTGCCTTTCTCTTCTCATCTTCATTACATATCGCTGAAACTCGATGAGCTTCTCCTCGTACTCGGCCGGGAGCTTCTGGCAAATCGAAGTTCTTCGGCGAAGCAAGAATCCAGCGCGACGCATAAACTTCTGCACCCACGAGCGACTGGCCTTAAACCTGTCACGAGGCACGCCGGCCTCACGTGCAAACTCCCTTGCCTAAATCTGAACAAGTTCAGCGTTAACAGGGAGAAACTGGCCGCAATGTTGGCGGACGAATTCTGCCAGGTCCTCCTCGATTTTCTGGAAACGGCCCGTCTTGGGCCCACGGAACGCCTTACGAGTCGGTGCGGCTTCAAAAATGCGGTCACGGCACTTCTCCAGCCTCGAACGGTTGACTCGGTTTGAATTTCCCCTCTCTTCGGCCAGCAAGATCGCCCGTTTTTTAAACGCGGCGGTATACTGATTGCGCCTGTTCATTTTGACAGCTAATGCCGAAGCAAGCGCGAACACAGCACAAAGCGGAGCGACAGAGCCTGACCGAGCGACTAGCGAAGCCTATTCAGCAATGGGTGTTATCCACGTTTGTCACAGTGGCCCCCATGGTGCTAGCAGCGCTAGCGGCGCGATGCGATGGACGCAGCATATCCTAGTGGCGCGTGCATAGACTGCGACACGCACGAGCGGTTCCGTACTGGTTGTCAGTGGGGCTCCGAGATGCCCAGCAGGCGTCGGCGCCGCGGTGCCTCCCCATGCCCGTTCACTGCAAGCGCAAGTCGGAATAAAATGTGCGCAATGGTGCGACGAACCCGCCAAGTTCAAGGAACATGCGACGCGTGTTTCAAGGTCGAATATTTTTAAAGGGAAAAAAAAAGGGGGGGGGTCTATATTTTTGTGACGAACCCGAATATAACGCGAGGCGCCTTTCTAACTCGCACATTATTGGAAAAAAATTCGCGTTATATTCGTGCAAATATGGTACTTAAGCAGTCAAAATTACAACCAGGCCTCCATATTCTTTTTGTAACCCCTTTTAGGATGTCTGGAATTTGTCTGTGACCATGCTTCAATTTCCCAGTAGGAGCAGCTTCGATTTGACCCCGCTGATGGTAGGCTTTTGCCAACGCCGGGAACACTTTTGATTTCGCACTTGACTGTAACGTGAGGGCAACAATTTGGCTCATTTTATCAGAAAAAAATGTGCACTTCCTATCCAAACAAATAGGGTAATGCTCAGTACACACAATCACGAAAATGCACTGCCCTAGTCAGATCAAGATGGCCAAACCTGGTGAGGGGCCCTTCAAAAGACAATGCCAGCGACAGTGACAGCATTCTCAATGACAGCTTATAATTGCATGCCAAAGCCATATGATGCTAAGGTGCACCACAGTGCTGGACAACGGATTAATTTTCACCATCTGCTGTTCTTTAGTCTACAACTAATTCTAAGTGAACTAGTGTTCTTGCACTTCACCCCTATCCATTAGAATGGAGCTGTATGGCCAACAAATGAACCCACACCCCAGAGATTGGCAGTTCGACATCCTACAACTCTCACCCCCATTACATGGGAATGCAAGCTCAGGCCATCTAAAATTAATACGCCTCACATTTTGACACAAAAATTTCGAATGCAGCAGTGGGAGGCATGGCTCGCCAGCAAGGAAAAGGAGGTCCAAGAGGCCCTCCTCGACCAGACACGGCGGCCAGTGGAGCACTGGACTAGGGGGCCCCGCCCACCTGCTTCCACAATCTCTTTATTTACAAAAAAAAGTTTGTCAATTCAATATGTTCTGATCCACCATGACAAAAAACGAATGATAGAAAACAGTACCTACCACCAGAATCGTCATCTTCACTGACTTCTGAGGCTGAATAATCTTCAGAGTCATCCTCTTCATCAGAGTCAGATTCATCTTCACCAGAGTTTTCTTCTTCGCTAGGGTTGTACTGGTCATCTTCCTCAGAATCGTCATCCCCACCACCTTCTTCACCATCAGACTCTGGGTCCAAGAAGGACCAACCACCAGACTCAAAAAAGCCCTCTGGGTCATCGGTGATTGTCTTCATGATCTTGGTCCAATTCAAACTTTGAATGCCTTCAGTGTAACGAATGTCGCATGAACTGCACAAAAACAAAGTTTGGTAAAGGGCCAATAAAAGAAAATGTGAAAAAGACAGCAACCATGCATCTACAAACATTTCCAAAATAATGTTTGGCCTCACGACACCACACACAGTTCACAAATATGGAATTTTTTGCAGCCAATTTCTTATAAAGAAAGCTCGAGTACAAGACAACTAATCGGTTTGCTGTACCCTGCTGACACATTCGTGCCTAGAAATCATGACAGTGTGTCGTAATTTGTCCCAAATGTGCAGCACTAGAGTCCGCGCTCCTCTCTCCATCAACAGTCATTTGTGATATGTTAACCTGGTTAGGTTTACAAAGTGAGATCTTTCGTTTGTTTTACATCTTGATAGTATAAACTTGTACTTCACATCCTTTCCATAATTTTCACCTTTTCATGCAGATTAATGACATCAGCAGTTTCCTCCTTAGGGCTGTAATATTTGAGGGAGGACTTCTACAAGAGAGCTTTAAGTGTGATTAACATGCACCAAAATCCTGGTGGTACAATCACGGCTGGTACGAATTTGTAGCACTCCCTGACCAAAACTGGCTGTTACTTATGTATTTCGGTGCCCCTGCGGATCATACAAAAGCACGCACGACAGCAGCTGACCAAGTGAAGCAACCAGCATAGACGAGCTGGCACATTAAGATCGAGGCAGGGTCCACATTCGCTGGTGATGTTATACAGCTGCGCAATTTCTAATTTGTTGTCCTGTCAAGCAGACTGGACCACACTCAAGAGCATGTCAGTCAGCCCACAAGTCTGTTTTTTGTAGGGTGCAGAAAGCTATCGTTGCAGAAGGCAATCACTGACTATGTGCACAAGAAGGAAGTGCTGACAAATATTGGGAATATTTTTCTGCCATGAATAAATTAATTTCTTCTTGACCTTATTTATATTTTGTTTGATTTATGAGGTTGTACGTCCCAAATGCATGACATGATTATGAGACATCTTAGTGGAGGGCTCTGGAAATTTTGACCACCAGGGGTTTCATGGTGCACCGACATTGCACAGTACTGTAGAACCTCGTTCATACGTTTTTGAAAAAATAACACTACACTGAACGTATTATCCGGGAAAACGTATGATCTAAACACACGAAAAAATTGCAGTTTCGTTGGAAAAGCATGCATTGGTATAAAGTATCTTACAATTTCGCATAATTCAGGCAATAAAAAAGTCACGAAACAGCAATAAACGTCTTTTTATATAGCTACTGAAGAGTGTTGGAACACTCCTGAACGCACAGCAGTGACTGCGAGCGCTAGCAGTCAGTGCTGACAGCATCGAGAACAGAACGCACGAGTGTTGTCCCTTGCTTCAGTGCTTAAACTACTCAACCTTGCAGTGATGCACCTAAGTGATTGAATGCGTGGATACGGGAGTCAACTCGCACATGCGCGTACCGCGTGAAAAAGAATAGCGGACGAAAATGGCATGATGGCTAAATAAAAAGCACACATGGAAAGCTACAGTAGTGAAAGGCGGTGCTGGTGGTGTGCAACCCACTGGGAACACGATACAAGGTTTGGAGGGAGGAGGAATGACACAGTGACACAGGCAAGTAAGAAGTGGGGGCCCGCACAGGCAAGCAATCTCCCACCTTGGGTTACACAGGTATCTCTGAGAAAGCAAGGTTGCTGCAAAGGCTGCATATGCATGTCATTCGCAATGACACTGTTTTGCGCTCTGTCGTAGGTAGGGCAGCCGCAGGAGCGGATCTGGCCATTGCTCGCGCTAAAGTTCAATATTTGGGGAAAAATTACTAGGTTGTTGGTGGGAGGGAATTCATTATATCAAGGGTACGTCTCCCACTGCTATTTCGTTATACAGAGGTTACAAGTACACGTTATTGTATGGCACAACCCAGCCAACCATCAATATTCAGAGGATGTCCACAAATGGTCTAAATGTCCAATGTTATTTGTGAATATTCAGTGGATATTGAGTAGACTACAGTATTTAGATATCATATAGTGGATATTCATAAAATATTTGTGGATGTTGTCTTACTAACATATTTTACTATACAGCAGAATATTATGCGGTGGATATTTATAAAATATTTGTGGATGTTGTTTTACTAACATTTTACTAATAGCAGAACCTATATATAGGTGACGATTGCTGAACTTCCAGATGAAAAAGGCACGTTCCAGCTGCGTTGCCAGTCGAAATTAATATCCGTTGACAGCTGAAAACTTAAGCTGCTATTTTTCCAACTGCAAAAACTTGGAAGTAAAGTTTAGCTGGAATTGCTGATGTTGCTGGAAACAACTCGAAATGCGAGTTCCTTGCTGGAAACAGAACCCAGTTCAGCGTTCGGAATGTTGCTTACTCGCGAGCAGCAGATTGACTGAGGTGAGGAAACGACGCTGATATCGCATCTCAAGGAGTGCAAGGAAAAAATAAAACAAATATGACACGCAATGTTTTTTTTTTTCGGAGACGTCTATACCTTAGTCGCCTCGCTCTCAGTTAATTCTGATGCTCTGATGAACCGATGTGCTGCTGCACGGTTTAATATTTCAAACACAAGTAGGTAACGTTGTTATGTCAGCACTTTCATTCAACTTTTGGCAGATCGTATGCGGGGTCCTCCGCGCTTTTTCCCGTACTGTGCGCGCACCTGTTGCAATGAATCGACACCCTTGCAACGTTATCGACGTCGAACAAACAGGCATTTATCATGATGAAGCATACGAAGAACTTGCTTTTAAAACACAAGAGTAGATAGCACCGAAATACTGACAAGAGCTTCCAAAGCCACCATTTTAGCAGCGGCCATGTTTGTTGTTTACCAAGAACGCTGTTTCGTCAGCGTTAGTCACGTACATTCGTTCTTATGCATTATTTTATGCGCAGAGTAACTTACATGAACCAATGAAACTGTTAATTTCTCTAAAAAATATCGTAAATTTTATTAAGAGTAAATAGAAGAATTACAGATGCAGGAAAATTTTTAATAAGAACATCCGTGGCCCCGCAGGTTCGTAAACGTGACGCATGCGTCATGGCGGCCGTGGCAGTGTCGGACGGAGTTGTGTCAAAGTGGTGTGCGTGTTTGTGAAGTGAATCAGCAGTATTTAAAAGAAGAATTGGTGCACAAGTCTTGTTTTTACCTGTATTCTGGTACAGGTTTGCACGTAAGCCGTTATTACTTACAACTGTCAGCTGCACGTGCGCTACGTGTCGTGGTGATCCTCGAACGACTAGGCTCCCTACGGACGACTCTACTACTTGGAGGTAACTACATTTTTTTGTTCATTTCTGTTTCAAGACCAGTTTTCAGCGTGCGTGTGCGCGTCTGTGTTTATTCTGAGAAGCCCGCTTGCCAGCATGTTAATTTTGACGGCTTGAGTGTGATTTGCATGAAGTGTTGCTTGAAAAGCTGTTGGCAGTTGTCAACGTGTTGTGTGAGACAAAATACCAGGAAAAAGAACGCTGTTGACTCGACATCATAGAATCTGGTCAAGGTGTGGTAGTGTGTAAGGTAACTGTGATATTTTGCATGTCAGCCCGACGTGCAATGCGATGTCCCATTGTATGAAACTTGATTCTGGTACAATCGAGTCTAATAAGTTGCGTGCTTTTGGACTGACTACACGTAAATATCTCTTACAGGTGGTAAAGTGCACGAAATATGATAACAGTGCGCCCGAGAAGTGTCTTTGCAACGCCTGCTGCAGACATCGAAAAAAACAAGAACAGATGAAGATTGAGAGACACGTGCTTCTGCCCCATCATTCTTTGAATAAATTTGACTCTTTCATAAAGGCAGTGTTATTGAGTGTTGAACTTGCTGCTGCTGGCTGCATGGGTCCCTGCACCTAAACATAAATGTCATTTGACATCGTATGAATATAATAAGTTGAACTCATGAGGGCATTCAGTGGATGTCCACTAACATCCAGTCAATCTATACGTGGAGCAGATGTGGACATCATGTGGATGTCCACTAACATCCAGTCAATCTATATGTGGAGCAGCTGTGGACATCATGTGGATGTCCATTCTGTTCGAAATGGACATCCTCTAGATATTTATTTAACATTAGAACAACTTTCGTGGATATCCTATAGACATTAGATATCTTATTGTGGATATCTAATAAATGTCCAGAGGATGTGATATGGTTGGTTGGGAAGGGGTGAATGAAAAGCTTCGTAATATTGAGGCTCATTATAGCCAGGTCTGACTGTATAATCTTGAGAGCTGCATTGCTGCCACTGATCATCACAGTGACCGTTTTGTATGCAGTGGTACTCATTGCGCACGTGCTTTGCGAGTATGGCAACACCATCCATGAACGCACAACACTAACTGCAATTTTCGGCAGACTGCTGTTTCGCATGGACATTGTATGCGCTGGCTGCACATAAGCCTTCAAAACGGTGTTAGTCATGCTCGACAGCAGCAACAGTGGCAACGAGCAGTAATTTCATTTCATGTCAGTGTAATGAGCATGATGTCAGAAACATGGTGGCAGTAGCGATTCCACTACAGCCCGCACGTACATAAAACCTGCCGGCTCCACTGTGGTCATTCGTCCTCGATGTTCTTGACTGGAAAAATATCAGTAAGATTGTGCATTTTTTGCATGCATTCATTTTTTCAGACTGCCCCATTTTTCTGACACTTTTTGTTCCTGAGAGGGTCCCGAAAAATGGGTCATTTGCTGTATCTACCCGACTATGGTTAGAACCACAAAAAAGACTAACTTGAGCCACTCCTTGACATGGTCAAGCATGTTCATGGGTACAGCATTAACCATGGCACACTTCCTGTGGTAGTCTTTGAATACGAACACCATGTCAAAGTTCTTGAGATGAAACTGCACTCGTTCAAAATGAACCAGTTCCACTTCTTCCAGGGTAACAATGAATGGTGGCTGCATTTAGAAGAGAAAAATGTGTATCAAGCCCTTGAGTGCATGCAGTAAAAACTTTAATGATGTATGCTCCGTAGGTATGAGTATGTGTCACAGAAATTACAGTGGAACCCCGCTGTTACGTTCCTCACTGCTGCGTTTTCCCGGCTGTTACGCTGTTTTTCATGGGTCCCGGCATAGCTCCCATAGGGTCCCATGTATTGCAAACCCCGCTGTTACGTCGCAACTGTGGGCGTGTTCCCGCATGATGCGTCGCAACCTGGCACGCCGTATCCGCCCGGGCATCGCTATTTTGATTTTACTTTTGACAGTCTTGGTCACGCTTGCAGGAATCGCCGCCCGCTGATGGCTGCCGAGATAGCGCCAGCGCTATCTCGGCAGCCATGCGATCGCTCGGCAGCAGAGCGACACCCCCCTCCCGCTTTTGCGTCTTTTCATGCACGTGAAAGACGGGCGGGGCGTTTCCTTCCCGCTTCGACGGCAAGCGATCTGATAGGGTGATGTTATCGCTTCCGAGCGACGGAGATGTGCCTGGCGCGTTTGACCTCTGCTTCAGCCGTTTTCGTCGCCCCCACTCGAGTGCTTTTATTCTAGCGACCGCACTTTGGGCTCTGGGGGCTTCCGGAGAAAAGAATCGGAAAAAGGAACATCGCAATCGCAGCCCCTTTTGCGTATGACAGTGCTCGCCCGCGCAGCGAGGGGCGCGGCCGCGCGGCTGTCCAAAGTCTGTCCGTGCGCTCGCCGGCGAGCTGGTTCGGGCCGGACGGCGAGCGCAAAATATACGAGAAATTTTTTTTTTGTATTGCTGGCTAAATGTCAGGGGTGCGCAAATTATGCAAGGGCGCAAATTATGCGGGTAAATACGGTTAACAAGCACTGAAGACGGAACGTGAAGGCTCTATCGAGCGATCGCGTGGACCCGACGCGACCAGCCACGCGCGGGGTGCCGGAACAGGATGCGGGCGACTTGCCTTCAAAATTGGCGCGTCACGCTGCTATCACAGTTTTGATTGCGATCTCTGAGGCCATACTTTCTCTCATCGGGGCGCCGAAGGCTATAATGGCGGCCCATTCACTGCGCTCGACAGCCGCAAACGGAGTCCGAATTATCGAATTTAGAGCTAGAAACCGTCCGAAATATCAGCCGGTTTTATCACAATAAGCCTATGTTGGCACTAGCGGTACTGCGCGGCTGTCCGGATTATCGGTCGGCGACCTAGATGGCTCACCTTGCTGAAATAAATTGTTTGAAATCAAAGCGGCCCTGTTCTCATTCATGTTGGGAGCTTTCCTCACTCTTGCGTTTTCCCGGTTGTTACGTTTTTTTCCCCCTGTCCGCTGAAAAACGTATGAACGGGGTTCCACTGTAGTGACATTCCCTATACTCTGTTTCAAACATCAGGAGCAATGCCGACAAAGTTAATGCTCTGTGCACTGTGCACTTCTGCAATCTCAGCAATACAAGCATTTTCACTCACCATAAGCAACACACTGCTTTTTGGTCGCAGAAGTGCACTTCTGCGACCAAAGTGTTGTGTGTTGCTTATGGTGAGTGCAAAATGCTTCTATCGCTGTGGAAACTATCAAAATATAACAGGTTGTATTTTATGTTTGTCGTTTGTTTATCAGTGTTACACTTCTTTTCCTTTTCCTTAAGGACTACTTGCACAGCCTTCACAGCTTTGAACATGATGCATGAAACAGAGTATAGTACACTGAATACAATACACAAAATGCTGGCTATTCCAAATACACTGACACGCAACTGCAGATCACAAGAATAAGCAAGCTGCAGCTACCACAGCAGCTATCAGCTTTTGGCAGAGTGCTGCAGCAATCGACGATTTTGAAGCGAAGTGCCGAGCAGCTTATTTGCAAATGGCACATGTACATTTTGTCTTGAAGACAATTTTACTTGATATACACTGACAAGTCAATTTTACTTTGATAAAACAAAGTTTACAATATATGATATAATTTCTGGGGTTTTATGTCCCAAAACCGCACTATTATGAGTGAGGCCACAGTGGAGGGCTCTGGAAATTTTGACTACACGGGATTCATCAACGTGTACAACACATCACGCAGTATACGGGCCTCTAGCATTTTGCCTACAGCGCAATGTGGCTGGCGTAGCCAGGATTAAATCCCGCAACCTTCGGATCAGCAGCCGAGTGCCACAGTGACTAGACCATCATGGTGGGGTCACTGAAACGGTTTCAAACGCGTGTATCTCTATGGGGTTTTCAAGATGAATTTCATTTCATCATAATGTGATGAGTGCACACAGTGGACTCCTCTTAAACATAACTCGAAAGGGCAAGAAAATTTGTTCAATTTATGAAAATTTCCATTTTAGCAAAGCCCACGAAATTAATGAAATATGACAATTTCAAAAGCACTAACTGTACACAATGTGCCTGACTAAGGAAAAACAAGTATACAATACTATAGTTGACTAGAAAGAGAAATGCTACAAATATTAATGAACAGAAAAAGCAATGTTGCTTCTTGCTGACTAGGAAAAAGGAGCTGACAACAGTTTGCTAGGCCTTTTTCAAGGACTTTCTCACAAAGTAGAAGTGCACTGCTGAAAGACTGGGCAGGAACTCTGTGCCACCATCCTGTACAAAGTAGTGCAGCAACAAAATGACTACATCTCTTGCTGCACTGTCCGTCACTGAAATGGGCCCGGGATCACACATGTCACCACCACTGGAGCATGGGTGCTCATCTTGAACTTCAGCTATCAGTCCCTCAAGGCTGTCCTCGCGGCATGGTGACATTTGCATCCAGTGTTCCATAGTCCTCTCGCGTAAAAGACTATCACTCGACTGAAGAGAATGTCAGCCTCCGCAATGTTGTCTTCCTCGTCCAGAAGGACTTCTTGCCTTGAGAATCCTGCACAGTGGAAGCACCTTTGCATAGCTGACACTTTCACACATTCCCAGGCATAGGTTAGAATGAGAAGACCTGACAACAAGTCCATGTTGTAGTCTTTTAGATGCGAAGCAGCTCTTTGACTAGCCTGTGTAACGCTGTCCCTCCGTCCGTACGAATGTGCCGCAACGCGCTCCCCTCGCCACAGGTGTTGGAGCGGTGCCAAGTAGGTCACGCCGCAGCTGCGCGTTGACGTCACGCTCCCCTTGCAGTGCGCACTGACGTCACTCTCTCCCTCGCCTGCCGCGCGCTCGCCGTAGCGCCCGCAGCTGCCGCCTGACGGAAATCTTCGATGAGTGCTTTCCCAGCTCGCAAGGAACGAGAACGCGCCCTCGCCCTCGAGAGACAACGCTGATGCAGGCAGTGTCTGCTAGTGTCAAACCGATGCAAACGCATTGTGCACCCCCCGTGCTGCTTCGCATCCCCTCATGGTCCCCTTTAGCGGGAGATGGTGTAATTTTTTTGTTGTCTCCACAAAGAAGCATTCACTAGAGGACTTGGTGGCGGGAGATGGTGTAATTTTTTTTGTTGTCTCCACAAAGAGGCATTCACTAGAGGACTTGGCGGCGATAGAGAACGTTCGTTGCACCCTGGATTATCGGTTGAATGATTGGGGTTGTGTTTGCTTGCAAGAACTCCAGGCTGATCTATTTGAGTCGACCAGCTTGACTGTGAGTAGGGCAATGATCCACAATAAAAGCAACCTCACTGTCCTGCTTGGTAAATCTATCCTCTTCGCACACCCTTGTCTTGAAGATTGGCTGCGTCATCCAAGCTTTTCTGTTCGCGTGGTACATGACAGGCAGCATAGAACACTTTTAAAGCAGTGTGGGTGCTTTGATTTCTCCACAACCACCATCTTCAATTTTTCACTACCGTCCATATTGGCACCTGCTAGCACCATAATACAATGTCTGCTTCACTTTGCTCCCACACAAGTTTCCCCCTTGTAAGCAAAAGTCTTAGTAGGGAGTGCATTGTAAAGCAACCTCATTTAATCGCAGCCTCATTTAATCAAGGTTAAACACGTCCCGTTGTTTGTAGGCTTCCAAATTTCTTGCAACCTACCCTGTTGCCAGTGGCTACATCTATCTCTGTTTACAACCGCACTTCCTCCGGAAACTGTCTTAAAGACAAGACCATACCATTTTCAAAAGCACTCAGACAGCCATCGCTCACCCTAACGTCCTCAATCCCCATCTGAGAAGCGATCATTTTGGCCTTTTCTTCGAAAATGGGGCTACTGATCGGGAAATTAGCACTGTGCGCACGCTTGAACCAAAGGAAAAGCACACCTTCAATTTCTTTGTATGCCGTCGTTCTCATCCACATTCTGTCCGTGGCGAGTTCCCAAGCTTGACAGCTTCTTCAATCTTTCCTTTGATCTTGAGTATCCTCGAAAGCGTGGACTTGAGAATATCAAACTGCATCGCAATTTCTGTCTTTGATTGATTGTTGAGGTCAAGTTCTTGGATAATCCTTACTTTTGTTGCGAGCAAAAGCGCACTGTGCTGCTGTTTTCCTTTTTTTTTTGTTCCCATCTCAAATTTACGATGAGACATCATAAGTTGCGCGGTACATGCAAAAATGTGCGACCTATAGATTGGCTAGTCTATAGACCCTTTTCATAAACTGTAAAGCTAGCTTCCCTGCAATGCAACTTGCCCTACTAATGGCGACAGCTGCCTTTATTCAAATGCTGTCAAAATTCAAGTTGCACATGCTGCGACCCGTTTTCTGGGCATGTTTGTATCCGAAGGTCTGCGTCGACATTTTACATGCCCTATCGCAAGCAAATTGTGCTTGTACACCCTCTTTGCCAGATTGCCAATGCCGCCATTAGTAGGGCAAGCTGCATTGCAGGAAAGCTAGCTTGCAGTTTATGAAAAGGGTCTATTAACTTCAGTATTTGTTTCATAGTCTCTAGACTGCCACGGCCATTTCCAATGTTCATGGATTTCACCCGTTTTAGTTTCACTTAACCAATGTAAGCAAAAAGAATGTTGCGATTACCAGACACTCTTTTTCATTAAATTTACAGGACACCAGCTAATACAGTTTCGTTTATGTGGATTTTTCATTTAACCGAGTTCCGGTTAATAGGAATCCACTGTATAGCATAATTTACACAAATTACATGCCGTACACGCTCAAACAAATTAATAATATTTGCACATGGTTATGTAATTCGCTATACAGTTAAGGAAAGTGACGAATGCTGAAAAGCGACACCCAGCATCAAACAAAACCTGCAATATAGGTGCCTCCTCACCCAGTCTGTCAAGTTGACTAAGCAGCCCGACGTTGGTTGAAGGAGTACAGTGCTGCGATAGGGTACACCAGGGAAGCCCAAGTCTCGGAAGGGTGTGTCAAACTCAATCTCTCCTTTGGTAACTGCTTCCACTTTTTCACAGAATGTCTTGAAGGCAGTCTTGAGCTTTTGGCGCAGTTCCCGCTCAGCCTGGGTAAAAATAGCAACATCAAGTCAAGAAGTTCATGACTAAGTACAGCATATTGCCGTATGGTGAAAAGCCCGCTAGACACTCTTCCACCTCATTTGTATAACTCTTTCCCTACCATGACCATATGGCATCGTTAGCCCACTATCAATGGTTTGAAATGCCACTTTTTAGACCTTCCACATAGCTCATGGATACACTGCACACTCCGATGTGAAGGAGAAGGACTATTTATGTTTTCCAAAGAGTTCAGATTTTTTACCATATGGCAGAGATCCTTAAACACACGCTAAAGTTTCATGATCATCAAAGCAGTGCAAAAGGCCACTTCCAGAAATGGCTCGCACATTTAGAAAATCTCATGATCATGCTGCATATGTGGCTGATTCTATTGGTGGTATAGAGTCTGAGGGTGCTGCCCTTGCATCATAGTTTGAACAGGAGAGTGACCACAATGCAGAACATTGGTTGGCAAAGCCCTTGTCTGCATTGCTCATGGCCATCTTCGCCCATCCATCTGACGCTATTTAGCACCAGCATGACAAAAGGGAAACTCATAGAAACTGTCTAACATGCTTCAACAACAGGAAAACCAAGCCATAAAGCTGATTTCACTACAAGGCATCCAACGTCCTGCTATGTTTTACATCAAGAAACTGCTTTGCGTGACACGAACAATTGTAGTGCTTGCAGTTAGATTTTTTCAGTGGAATAACTGTTCAACCAAAACGTTTCAATGACCAAGCCTAAGCATGGTAGGGGCATGGTCTCCGAGATTGCTGTGATGTAATCTCGGACGTCGAGATTACAGCACTGAAAGGCTCAGGCTCAGCACGGATGTGAGGGAGAAATATCATCATGAGCCATTTTGCATGCGGTGACGGAAAACATCTATTCTCCCATTACGGCCACCCGCGAATGCTATCAAAAGCTCATGCAGCTGGGCATCTCAGAGATTGCATCGGCGACGTAGCCACTCTGGTTGGCAGCAAGACGACGAAGTCGGCGTGGCGAGTATCACAGGCCTACCCACCACGTGTGTCGTGGCGTTGTTATGCACGGGACTGGTGGCGACAACAGACTTTCAAAATTCAAAGCATTCAAGGTTTTCAAGGACCTGTGCGCACCCTGCACTTTAATACATGCAGTGTTTTTTTTTTTTCTGGCTTCTAAAAAGGGTGTGAGACTTCAAAAGTACCACATGTGTAGGCGCTTGCATGCAGTGACAGCACAAATGCACTACAAGCGAAGCATTGATGATGCATGGCAACTGCAGGCATGAACAGGCCAAGAGGACGAAAAGCATGGCCAGCTTTCATCATTCTCTCTAGTGGCCTCTTCGATAGAATCTGTCTGTGCACGTCATGAATTGTGCATTTGTATCATATCTAAGGGCACCAATGCAGCTGCGCACAATCACAGTCATGTGGTACTTCTTAATAATAACTGATGGGGTTTTACATAACAGAACATGGCATAGTGGAGGGTTTCGGAGTAACGTCCACCTAAATCTAAGTACACAGTTTTTTTTTTTTTTTTGCATTTAACCCCTATCGAAATATAGGCGAGAATGGAGCGTGGAAGCAGAAAGGCTAAACTGAGTCTAAGTGCCACCAAATTTGAGTGTTCCTGATAAAAAGGTTTTTTTTTAACTTAAATGTGGGAACATCGTACACGAGAGGAAAAAAAAAGGGGGGTGGGAGCTTCGTTGACGCTTTAGCATATTTTGAGCTACTGTCTTCTAATCCGTGCCAACTAATCATTGCGCATGGTGTACATTTTGCTAAGTTGTTTTCATACAGCATATATCTATTGCAGATGATGTAACATGTGGTTTCAAAAACATCCTTAAAGCACTTTTTTGCAATCTCTTGCACACATGCTCGCTTTCCTGGAGATTCTTCATGCAATGCTTTAATGGACATATGTACAGTGGTCAACTCTCATGTCTAGAATGACGGAGCATTGTGCTCGGAACTGCACAAGTGACAACTACGGTTTGAAACGAGCCACATCTGAGCATGCGCAGTACCACTGATACGCCTGCCTTGCATTCTCGACCCTTGGTTATCACCGCGGATGCAACAAGCGCTTCCGCCGCCGGAAGTGCTGTCAACCGTTCAGCACAAAAACAAAAGAAACGAAGCGAACAGCTGTCAGCACCCAATGCAAGCTGTGCTGCATTCTGATTCTCCGTCCACGTTCACATTGTCCTAACAATAGATAAAGTTTTCTGTGTTTTTTTTTTTTTTTTTGGCGTCGGGGTGCTTGGAAGCTGGCGCTTCGCGGCTATAGAATTTAGCGTCGGCAACTGTGAATAGAGTGTTCCAAAATTTTATAAGGAAGGACGGCTTGCTGATGCTCCTTGTCGTTGGCCAGAAAGGGCTACAACCGACGAAGGATGGACTGATCGTCGTATGTATGGGCAATCCAAACTACATTTAGTTGCAGTCAACTCATCCTTGGAGAGTTACGATTATAATATAGGTTTATGACAGCACACGGCAATGAATGCAATGCGCTATGAAAAATTCACAGAGCAATGCGCAATATACATTATGCGGTGCATCCTCCGTGTGATATACCGCGAACAGAGAATAAGTACATAGTATAAACGTGGCGATCCGGGTGATTGCAGCACTCTTTTCTTTTTTTGGGAGGGAGGTGGGGGGGGGGGCTATATGTTTGACAGCGCTTCTGCCAGCCAAAGAAGTTGCCACGGCCGCGGAGAAAAACAAGGACCGAAACTGCAAGGCAAGCGCGTCAATGACGCTGAGCGTCAATGACGCTGAGCATCAGTGACGTTGCGCATGCTCTGATGTGACCCGTTTCAAACTGTAGATGTTGCTCGCGCAGTTCGGAGTACGACGCCCTAGACGCGAGAGTTGACCACTGTACTACTACAAAGAAAGGCCTTGTTTAACTCAATTGTCTTGTGGTCACAAAGGTGAGAATTCCAACAGGCAACTTGTTTAGATCCTCTCTACAGGAGTTCTTTGACCTCATATAGTGATTGTACCCCTAAGCCTGCATCAGTTTATAGAAGAAACAAGAGCGATGATTATGCGAGTAAATTGGTAGGCATGAAAAAAAAAAAACGATACAGCATTGCACTCACCTGCTCTGCAGCAAGATCATCTCTATCGTGCATGTGCTGATGTTTTCCCAAATCTGTAGTGATTTCTCCAACTTCGGTGTAGAACTGAACATCATTGTGCTTTTTCTTGCCAAACATGATGGCATTCTAGAGAGGATTGAATGAACAAGCAAATTTGTTTAGAGAGCAACCCAATAAGGTGGCGATATAACATCAATTAATTAACTTTCAATCCTGAATAAGGCCGATATCAGTACTCATTTTGACAAAACACCACCTATTGCAAAATTTTAATTTTAATGTTGCTGCATATGAAGCTGCACGCTTCAATTCTAGCCAGCATACATGCAGCTGATATCCTAATGCTTACCACAAAGGCATTTATAACAGCCCAAGAAAAGTTACAGTGGCCGGGGATTTGAATGGCAGCACTTCTAAAAAAATCTGAGGCACTGATTGCCCAATCTTCATTACTCCCATTTACAAATATGTGACAAAACATCAAAGCATTCACAGAGCTGCCACAACATTATGGTAAATTCTTTTTTGTTTGTGATTACTAGAATGATAAGCATAGTAATCCCTCCTTAACTCGAAGCTGTCAAATCCAGAAAAAATTTCGAGATAGGCGGTATTTCGAGTTAAGCAAAACGCCGAAAATATTTGCCCAGGTCACTGTAAAAGAAAAGCCAGTGCTGCCAGGAAAAGCTCCACTGCACGAGAGAGCTACCGTAGTAAAGGCACAAGAATTCAAAGGGAAAAAAAATTTATTAGCGAGGATCAAAAAACTGCGTGATGCTCGCCTGTTTCGCGTTCGCGTTCGGTCCGAGAAAGGCGTTCTCCAGTTGCTCAACACATCGCATAAGCCGTTGGTCGCCACCGTTGCATTCTACCTTGTTGCGGAGCAAGCGCAGCCCGTTAAGTGTTTCTGTCGTCGTAGGCACTTCTCAAGGCTCTTCCTTGTCTGCATCATCATCTGCGTCGTTCACGGCCATCTCAACGATATTGGCGCAGGTGCGCACACGTGATCACTCCCACAGTTACTTGACAAGGCGGATAGGAAACGGCTGCGTCCGCGGCAATTTCAAATTCGCCCTTCACGACCGCGTTCGGCAGGTATATAGTAAGAGCTAAGCGTTCGCACGGAGCCCTCGTTTCCTGTTGGGAGTGGACTTTTCGTTCTGCCCTCCCGGTCAAAATTTCGACATATCCGCTGTCCCCTCCGAAAAACGTTTCGAGATAAGAGAGGGCAAATACATAGCACCTATGGGAGGTTAATGCACGCCAAAGAAAAGTTTCGACTTAACCGAGATTTCAAGATATGCGAGTTCGAGTTAACGAGGGTTTACTGTAATTTTCCTTTTGCAACCAAATGCAGCAACTGTACAATGGTGCTCACATAATAGAAGTGTTTCTGAATGCTGTAATACGATAAAACAACCTTATTCTAGGGCAACCACCTTCCTACTAGCTCAATAAGAGACATTGACCAGGGGAATGGGGCACGATGAGAAATTACAGTGCTTTATTTCTTTTCTTCTTTTTTTTTTTTATGACAAGTTTGACTCGTAATATTTTGCGATCTCTAAAATGGGGAGATAAAGTAACTGCTAAAAGTTGAGGTTCAAATATATTTCTCTTTAGCATTACTGTAATATATGCTTCAATGCGAAAACTCACGAAAGCTCTGCAATTAAAAAAATAATCACACGATAAAAGACAGTCGCTTGAGCTGATAAGGCTGCTATGATGTTTTACAAGGGGTAATCATACAGTTGATAGCGAGATATGGCACCGAAGATTAAGTCGTTGCTGTTGAGGAAGACATGCTGCTCGTAAACAGTTCCATGATAATAGACTCAGTGACCAAACAAAATGTGAAGAGGGAGAGATAGTCGTTCATTCGCAAAATGAGGTGGTTTGTGAACACTGTGCCATTGCTTGGTAAGATGCTCTTCATGAAGACATACTGCCTGTAAACAATTTGAGGATAATCAACCCAGTGACCAAACGAAATGCAATCAGAGAGAGATGGCCGTTCATTCGTGAAGTGAGGTGGTTTGAGAACACTGTGGCACTGCTCGGTGAGAAGGTTTTCATGTGTGCATTCTGGGTTATCCTGGTGAATTTTCGCTATATAATAATATAAAATGTGAAAACAATGATGTGTGAAATGCACGACATCTTTGAAAATTTTTGCATCTCTTATGGGACATGGGACAAGATCCTTCAATGCGGAAAAGACTCGCGAGTCACGGGACACGTGGTCACCTTATCACATTCTGAAGTCCCAGGGACTGCAAAGAAACTTTAGTACAGCATAACCTCGTTCGAACGGATGTGCTTATAATAGATATATGCATACAACATACCAAGTTACAGTGTTATGATGACGTTCCTATGTATTTCAAGGGTTGAATTTTTTTCTTTCCTTTTTTTTTTTTAAACAATGAAATCCCAACTTCAGCAGCTTCCAACTTGAAACTCAGTTTGGTATATTTTCAAGACAGGGACAGCATCAGAGCAAACACATTCAGATGTACCTACTGTAGCAGATTAAGTAAAGAACTTTGTAATGGATGGTGGCACAGACATTGTACATACTTGGGAATATCTGCAACTCAATATTCCCTCTGGTTATAACAGACCCATTTAATGTTTACAGAAAGTCTGTTGCAACAATATTGGATTCTATGTAGCATAATCAAATCCCGAGATAATGAAACCCGGTAACAACGAAATTCTCACAATAACAAAAATTTCACAATCGCCAGCGGATGCCAATACGATACAGTGCATTTCAAATCCCTCGACAATGAAATACCACTTCAATGCAATTCCACATTAGGGAAATTTACAGGACCGTTAGATTCAATAGCGACTACAGTAAGTTCAAGAAATATGCCGAAATGCACCTTCTCCCCAGATAAATTTGCAAAATAACTCCACGGAATACTTGCATCGATGCCAACCTATTGGAAACGTCATGGCAGCCATCATGCTTGTTGACTGCTCACGTCCTGACAATTGTTGGTCGGTATTGTTCGTCAGCAAGCACGGTGTTGAACAAGAATTATTTGCAGATTTCACATTACTCACGCATAAGACCACTGCGGTGTGCAGCCAAGTAGCATGCACTGATATGCAGCAAGGCATGTCCCAAGGTGGTGCATCGCAAATTGTGCGCTTTCATAGCTTTTACACAATTCGCACCACTCCACAATGAACAGTGGCGTGGTGCACATTAGAACGATGCTACATCACATGCACTGCTGCCCAATCGATTGTCGTGATAGGGATGCCATCATCACGCATGCCTCTACGCAGATGGACATCCAGCAAGTATCGCTGCATTCTTGCACAAATCAGGACAGTTGGTTGATCGGTCTCTGCTTCTGTTCTCTGTTGCATCATGTAGGCTGTGCGAGCCACACCGCATGTTGTGTTGAATCTACAGCCTGCACCTTTGTTCTGTGTCACGTGTAAAGGGGCCCAAGGCACAGGCCACATGACGAAAAGGAGCGACCAGCAAAGTGGCGCGGAAAAGCATGCGCTACGGACACGTCCATGCATATAATTGGTGGACAGTAGGCTCGTGGCGCACAACCCGAGCTGTGACTGAAGTTAGAAGAGGCAGCGCTGGCATTCTCTGAGTGGCCCCGGTTGACGAAGGTTGTCCTGCTAGCTACGGACTGGTGACGAGGAACCGAGGGCGCCAGGCTCCGGGGTGGCTGTCAACCAGGCTTACAGTCGAGCGTGAACTTCGGAGTGGCAGTGGCCGAACTGCAGCGGTTCCTGGTGCCCCCACAACGCTCTACCTTCACGCAAGTCTGCGATTCACTTCGCTAACCTGACACTAGGTGATAGTGCTTGTTAGGCCTACCTCACGGGGTCGCGGATGGCACGCCTCACGGGATGCTTGCCCTTTGACAACCCAAGGATCAGGTGCACAGGAAATTGCACTTACAGGGCGATTCATGGGCAGCGCGTGTGAAATGGAAAAAAAAAAAAAAAATCACAGCATATCCACGGGGTGAATGATGATGAGTGGGCGAAGCTGTGGATGTTCATCGGTAAACCGTGAATTCTGCCCAGTACATCATCAACGTGAGATCGCGCGCGTTTATACTAAAGGGTCGATGAGAGTTATGGTGACTTGCAGCTCACTTTAATTTTACATGTACGCTGTGAATTTTCATTGTTTAATCACGCACAGGAGAAATCGCACACAGGCACTACCTTGGAGGTCAAAATCCAGTGCCATATATACGGGAAACATGAAACTCGCTAGCAGACGCTGCCTGCGTCGGCATCGCGAGGCGAGAGAGGGGGGGACCGTTGAACGGTTGTGAGGGAGAGGGAGAGAGGGGAGCGGAGAGAGGGGGGCGAAAGAGGGGGAGTCGTCGGTCGAGCGCGGCATATTCACCGAAAGGGCGATGACGACCAGCGCCATCTAGTATATCGTCACCCAACTGCAGTTTGCATGCACGAGAGGTGGCTACATACACTTACGACGGGACGCACGACCCAAGCCTTAAGGAGCTTCGCCCCTAAAAAAAAAAAACCCTGGAGACAAACAGTGCTAAAGTGGACACAAGCACGCGTTAAATAGCCATAGCGGCATTCTCCATCGCCATGCAAATCCTACCCTCAGAGGGCTTTTTTTTTCTTCCTTCCGCTCATTGTTCATTCGTTCTGCGCTCCTTCCTCCTTCATGGTGATTTGCTGTGCTCTTTTTCGAGCAGTGCACTTTATGAAGCCTGCTGGCTACCCCGACTATCCGCGGGATTTCCCCTCAGCTGCATTATAACCAGTCCATCTCGAAGGGAGGGAGGGAGGGATGGAAGGAGGGAGGGGAAAGGGCTGCACATTAAGCGATCTGCCTATACATTAAGTCCTATAGGAGGGTAAACGAGGGTCACAAAAAACCGTATTATAGCCGTTCCTTCACTATAAGTGGTTACGTTGTAAGCGGTTCACTATAAGCGGTTACAGCTGTAAATGCTTCCTCACCCAAAATAAATGTTTTGGGTGTGCTCTGCAGTCTGTTACATTTTTGCTTACTTAAGCGTGTTTTTTTTTTCTTTGAATTTTTGTGCCGAACCTGCATATAACAAAATCCTTTCTATAACTACGTTTTTCAGGAATATGTCATTTTTGTTATATCCAGGCTTAACTGTATAGACCTACTCCACCCGCTTATGTCCCGAAGACGCGGTGGTGCTGTTGTCGGGTGTTTTGAATTCGCATGGTAGGCATCCGCCAGTGTGCCTACCGTAGCAGCTGCTGTGTTTTTGCTGGTGCGGGTGCTGCTTACCGCCGTGCAATGAAGAAAAAAAATGTGCACCGATGAACTGCGCTGTGGGCTGGTTGTGCAGCAACGAACAAGGAATGTGTTAGAGGTTTTTATCAGTTTCCTGCTTATGTGTGTCCTAAGGAATGGGATGAACCTGTAATGTTCGGCCCATCGGTATGCACAAAACATTTTCATCATGGCTAAGCTTATGTGAAATTACTTAGCGGCTAGTGTGGCTTGTTTCATTTCAGAGAAATATCCTTGTCATATGTCTAAGTGTAATGCATGACACCAAGTTTCTTGACATAAACAATGTGTAGAGACAGAGTAATGATGTCTACCGCAAAGCGCGTACTGCATTCAAACTCTGCTACAACGAAATTCCCGCTTCAACGAGGGTTTTTTGATTCCCCACCCGCATCCCATAGGCTCCAATGTATTAAAACTCCCTCCACAATGAACCAATCTTTTATTGTTCTTCCGGTTCAACGAAATTTTCCCTGGACACAAGTCACTCGATCCGCCACGGACTGAACCACGCTAACTAGTTTTAATAAGCTCTAACAATGTAAATTATAGTAGCAACATTTTTCATCATAAAAAACGGCGCGCAAAATAAAGAAAAAGTACACACGACAGCGGTTGTCCTGTGCATTTGTTCACCTTGTTTTCTTTCCCGAGTTGTTTCTAACAGCGAATTCTTATCAACTGGCTTGCATTCTGATTCTACATTAAACATTTTCCTGGTTTTCTGACAGCTAAAGCGGTCGCAAATGCACCAAATTCGTATGTAACCCGCCGAATGCTGCAAAGCCATGGGGGACGCCATGTTTGTACTAGATGACGATGCCAACGATGCTACGCAACCGCAGGTTTTGATAGCCAGCGAGCTTGGCCGGACGAAGCCTAGCCAAGTCCCTATGTTGGATATTGGCTGCTGGCTCGATCAATCTTTGTGTCTTTTTTCACGTGTTTACTGGGCTAGCACCAAGCAGTGTTAGTCCTCGCTCAGTTAGCTCGCTAGTCCTGCACACTTCGCTTCGTCAGCTACGACCTGCGCTTTTTTTCTTGGTCTTGTCTACAGTAGCGAGGGCCTATGGCGGCGCCACAGAGCAAGAAACGAAAGTTTCTTTCACTCGAGCAGAACGCGGAAATTATCACTGCGGCAGCAGCGGGAAGAAAAAAGGGAATCATTGCGCAAGAATACGGTACCTTGCCAAGCTCGCTGTCCACGATACTCAAGTCCGAAGCGAGTATTTCAAAGGCACTAGTGTCGGGCACGTGTGCTCAACGCAAGATGACGACCCAGCCAGCCCACGAAGAGCTTGACAAAGCAGAACATACCGATCAGCGGCAGTATGATTCAGCAGAAGGCACTGAACTACGCCTGCGTTTTAGGCATCAGTGAAAACTCCTTGGACACTATACATAGTTTTCTTGGCACTCGTTGCTCATGCGAAAGCGCAAACAGTCGAAAATAATTGATTTTTTTTAAGTTTTGGAAATAAAATGCTCCCAGAGTGTCGGCATAGCCTGTTTTCTTTATTTACTGCTTTTTCCGCGACAACGAAATTCTCACTACAACGAAATTTTTCGTGATCCCCGTGAATTTTGTTGTAGCGGAGTTTGACTGTACATAGCGTAGCACGCTGTCATATGTACATAACTAATCGCGGTCTCCATCCATTATTGAAGTGAGGAAGTTCTAGATGAAAATTTTTGTTCACTCGAGTGAAATAAATATATGAGAGGTTAATTCACGTAGGACGACGCTGTGTGTGAAAGGCCAATTACAGCTACCTTTTTTTGCAGATTACTTGCGGCTGCGATAGCATACATAGAGAAGTGTCTTGGGCAATAATGTAGTGGTTGTGATGCACTTTATTATTTCTTTTTATATTGTCAGACTGCTGCAACAAACTACACGCTTGAAATTTGCCACATCCTTTCAGGACTTTACGCCTTCATGATCACGGCGGAGCACATGGGCAGAGCTGCGAGCTGCAGTCACGCGCGCCTTGCTGGCGGTTATTCGAGAGCCTTGTCTTTGGCTCGTAACTTTATTTTTTTCGTGTGTGTTGTGACAGCCGTATTTATATAGATGATAGCGTCACCAATGCCGCTCTTTTCATATGCTTGAGTGACTAATCCGATACATTTGTTTTTGTGCAAGGATTTAGCAGAGGCTTTAGTTCGAAACAGTACATTTAGATGAGGCAGTTTCAAGTCGTATACGTCTCGCTGTTCCAGGTGGTTGATCCTTGCGCTAGTTACCGAATTAAAGCATACACATGAATCAACGATAGCTGATAGCTCGCGATCATTCGCATCCGTGGTGGCAAGACGCTTGTCGTTTCAATCAGTTTCTCGCATCTTGTCATAGCTGGGCGTCGATGAGTTCTACATGGTTGAATACTTCCTACAGAGCTACTGCAACTTGATCTCACGCAGCAGCCCCTTGCAAACTGTTGTAAACACGCCACTGGCACTCCGGCGGCCCGTGCTCGGAGGTAGCTTTTGCACACGCTGCACCGGCAGTGGTGGCGCAACCATGCAGGGCTGCGGCGATCCATGCCGCGACGTCACTACAAGCCCTGGTTATATCGCCGGTGCCTACCACTGTTTACCAACATGGAATAGGTCTATAACCAAGTAATCCAGTGTCTCCCTTCGACTTCGTTATTGTCACGTTTACGCGGATCTCGGAGGGCGAATACCCAGCGTGAGAAAGGGAGAGAGAGACGTTTGACGACGGTAGCGCTTTGTGAGTACGGCAAACCAACCTTTATCGACACGGCACACGGCAAACCCAAACACGAACAAAAATATATACAAGCAGAAAATAAAACTAACACCGAAATTCCTACTAATTGAAACTGACTGATTAACAATCCTCAAGTCTCAATTCAGCACTGCGCTCAGTCCCGAGTCTGGCCACGTTGGCTTCACCGACGCTGTCGCGAATAACAGATGAAACGTTCTTACGTGCTCGGCGCTGTTTTCTTCACGGCAAAGTCCATTGCCGGTCCGGACCTAGTCTCGTTACTCCAAGTTCTTGCCGGCCCCCCTTGCGTCGTCCAGAGGGTATCGCCTGCTGCCATAGCCGACGGCCGGTCTCAAGTTGCTACGTGGAGTCCCTGAGTTAGGCCTACCCGGAGGCCTAAGTACAAGTACGGTCCTCCGACCGACGTAGAGATGTGGCGGCCCGGTGAATTGCTGCTGGCCGAGATTGTTGACGGTGCGTTAGGAACAGTCTGCTGCAGGACCTCCAAAAAGCCTCGCCCGAACGTAATCGAGGTCTACGGCCACCCGATGGGGTACCAGCGTCCCGGCTCCCGAACCGAACACCTCGTCCCGTCGGCAGAGCGTAGCTGCCGATGCGTCCTTCCTCGGTGGTCGCCACTCAGACAATTCCCAGCTCAGCGCTTTTTCACCTCCGACCGCGGCGCGGGTCGGGTGCCACGAAGCCCGTCGTCAACCAACCACGAACACCAGCGTGTCACCGGCGCATACATTTTGGCGCCTCTTGGTTACTTTGCACGCCATCTCTCTTTCTTCGCCCTGTGGCGCGTGCCCTGGGCCCCTTTACTCATGACAGTTATAAGGAGGTTGGAGTGTATTGACACGGCTTCAGAGGATATTTGCCTTGGAAACAGACAATCCCAGGAATAACGATCGTGTAATATGTTTGCTACTGGTATTTTAGTGCGAAAATTTTGGCAAAAGCGTAGAGTAGAATCCTGACTACATAAATTCATTGGGGCCACAAAAAATATTCATATTGTCATGCTGACGTGACGATCCTGCTTGGACACGCAGGTGACGTGACTTGGAAAATGAGTTTTATTCCGGCAAGCCTGTGCCCATATGCCAACCTCGGCTAAACTACGAAGGCAACGAAAACTGCATAATACAGATTCCTTGAGGCCATGCAAAATACAGTAATCCCTCATAACAAAATCACTTTACTCGAAATATCGCTTTATTCAAAATTTTTTCCGGTCCCGACCCAAATGTATGCATTTTAACCCACATTACTGGAAACGTGTTGACAACTCGCTCTGCTTAGAGCAAAGTAGCAAGGCATGACCGCGTGGCTAGACAGTGCCAGAGCAGTTTTTCGTTGTCATCACCAGTATGCACAACGGGCCCCATTTCCAATCAAACGCACACTGCTGGAACAGCTTTTCTTCTTTGCTGCACCCACATTTGAGGGCGCAGTGACATATCGTGTGCGATAGAACAGGCAAATGTACTACTCTACACAGTGTGCGCAGTGCTAGCACTCGCTCAAGCTCACTGAAGAAACTGACGTTCTTTTATGTTGGCGCGCATCGCCTAGACTACCGTTTCCGTTCAATTATGGTTGAGCCAGGTTGACCGCCGACTGTGCGCCTGTTGGGATGCACACTGGACTACTGCAGGTCGTGCGATGTTGTGTGTTGCTTCGTGCCCTAGGGGTGCTTTTGCAACCAACAGTTAGAACAGCTCTTGCAGTCCCCAGGATAAAATTTCAGACTTTAGAGCAGAAAGATAAGACGTGGGAAAAGGCAAAGCCCCTTGATAAAATGTAGAGAAAGATGGCCAGCAGCAGTGCCTTACAATGACCAGACTTCCAGTGATCCATGTGAATTGCTGGCAAAGAAGTCGAAGGCAACTTTGACTTAACACAGTGTCGCAAAGACACTTCAATCGCAATCAAAGGTGATCTGGATTAGATGCTGCGACACATTTTCTTTTGGTGATCACACCCGGTCAGCGCCGAACTCGACCTGTATTATACCAGTGTCACATGGGCACTTTAGTCGTAGCGATCAACACTGACCTGGATTGTGCTTGATCTGATTAGATTAGATACATGATTAGATTGCGATGAGGTCTGACTGGGATAAGGAAGATTGTGATTTGAACATCACGATGAGGCAAATGTCAGCATCAAATTCAATTTGGGTTAGTTTGGTTTGTGTAGCAGCGACCACTCTTGGTCCTGATAAAAAAATCCCATCTGGATCAGTGTTGATCGCGTTTAAAAAAAAGATGCCACACATCTTCACGAAGTGAATCGTGACGAGTGGGTGAAGACGTGAGGATCATCAGGTGTTACTGTAGATCACCCATGACCAGGGGCGTAGCCAGGGGGGGGGGGGGGCTTATGGGGCTTCAGCCCCCCCCCCCCCCCCCCCCGAAATTTTTCGTGCTCTCATACACCACCGACCAGCGGCGTCACCCGGAAGGTGGGATTTATTGGGCTTCAGCCTCCTCGCCACCCCCCTTGAATTTTTTTCTTTTTTCATTTTGTTTATACACCCCCGTCCGAAATAACCACCCTGAACGAAAGCCACCCAGGATGTTGTTAAAATGCTTTTTTTTTCGAGCACGACAATGCCATGGACAGTTGAAAGGTTCTGGAAGGTGGCTTTTCTGCAAGATTTTTCAACCATGCAGTTTGTGAAACAGGGTATCACTCTTTTTCTTTTTTGAACACTAAAAAGAAAATTTACTCTACTCAGATGATTCCTATTTTTACCTTACTTTCACGCAGCCGGCGTCTGCCATTGCATTCTTCCTAACCATAGAAGGTCTACAAGGCGACGCACGTTTAAATACATTAATTTTTGAAGGACTAACGTCCCCGGGTCTAACAGTTACTCTCCATGCAGTTACATCTACATGGCAACTTTTAGTTTTCACAGATCACCTCACCAGATGAATAGTCTGTCCGCCCACACATTCCATGCAAATGATCTTTTTATCCCCATGCAGTTCAGATGAGCTGTTAATCTCCAGGGATTATTTTTTACATTTGTCTACAGCAAGGCGCGAATACTTATTTTGCGTGTTGTTTTCCGTAGTTGCAAAAAAATCTCGCGGAAAAGAACACGAGAAAAAAAAATATTTAGCATTCTGTGCCTCACTGTTTTCGCTGTCAATGCGACAACTAAATAGAAAAGTGAGACCAATGAAATGTTTTATTTTTCTATATACATATAAAATTTCATCTTTCTTTCAGCAGATTTACTGTCAAATGTCTGAAAAATGCCAAATGCCGCGTCGAGACCAGCTCCCGACTTCATGGGTGCGGCGAAACCTAAAAGCACGCAGCACCCCAAGCTCATCCACACATACGTGTATATAAGGAGTCACGGCTTCACTCCTACACCGCTGAACTAACTGCGATGCATGGCGCTAGCGCCAGCACGCCACCGCGAACACAAACTGGAAAAACTGACTTAACAGTGAGGAGGAACAGCAAGGAGGACACTTAGGCCCGTATTCATAAACCCAGCTCATCCTTATCGCTTGTTCTCCTTATCCTCTCTGTGCCCTTATGCTTCAAAAACAAATTATTGCAATATCTACAAGCAATCCTTATGATAGCCTTTCACACTGATTACTATTTGGGTCCCGTTAATGTGCGCTAATGTCACAGGAACGATAAGAGAAACAAGCGATAAGGATAAGGTAGGTTTATGAATACGGGCCTTACCCCCGTATTCACAAACGCACCTTCACTCAACGCTCCTCCTCGACTTCACCGAGTCGAGGCGCAGCGCCTTCCTCCCCTCAAGGAGCCGCTTGGTTTCAAGAACGCCACTCGAGCGCTCCTCCGCCAAGAGGCTGCTCGAGAAACATTCCTTCACTTGAGTTACGAAAGACGCGTCTGGTAGCGAGGGTGTACAGCCCAATACTACGATAAGTACGAGAATTTTCGGTTGAAATGCTAGCCAACGATTTAAAAATTATCACCTATTATTAAATACATGTTGCATTGGAAGTTATAAGTGAAATTTGAAACATTATCAGCTAGTTTCGACAGCAGGCGATGCTACGTTCATCCAAGCCACGTCAGAGCCGAATCCGCTGGGATAGCATGCCTGGACAGGTCCGGATGTGCGACTGTTGTTCGCGTATTGTGTGCGCGCGCCAGATTTTATCTTGATGTGCCGCGGTGCGCTGTGCAAGCTGCTTGTTGCATCGTGGCGTACCGACTCCAAAGGAGCGCTGCAAACATTGTACAACTACGTGAAGAAAACTAATCAACCCGTTTCTGCCGACATTGCCTATTTACACCACCTGGCTTTTACCGCAGGACACTGCATTACATTTCAATGGATACCAGCTCACTGCGGCATTCTGCCCAACGAAAAAGCCGACGAAGCAGCACGTAACGGTCTTCGATATCAAAACTATAAGCGAATCTGTTTCACCAAATATGATGCTTCCCATATGGCTAAACGATTCGCTTACGAATAAAGGAACCGGCTATGGAAGTTACCGACACATCATCACACTTTCTTATACTCAGTCGACCCATATCCCAAATCAAAACTACAGTCCAACATTCCTCGACATTTGGAAACTTTGTATCATCGACTACGGCTGAACATTGCATATTCAAACGACTTACGGTACCGCTTCCATCAGGAGACAAGCCCACACTGCAGCAACTGTGGCTCTACTGAAACCGTAGAACATATTTTATTTGAATGCAGAGAGAACAGTGATGAGCGTGCGCTCTATGAACATTGCATGCAGTCACTTACACAACTCCCTTTATCACCTCGGTGTGTTTTAGGCCCTCTAGCTTGCCCCACACAACAGAGACGTGCGATGGACTTTTTGTTTACATATTTAAAAAGTATAGGTCAACTCGATAGACTTTATCTTTATCTCCGTCGTCACCATCACTCACCCATCATGCAACACACCCTATCACATAACTGCGGGTTGGTGAAAACGTTAACTATCTTTGGACGCAATTAGACATCATAGTCAGAAACACAAAGCCCAACTTCTTTTCTCTTTTCTTTTTCACTGTCTCTTGCACTTGTTTCGCTCCCCAAACTCCCTCGCCACGCAGAGTAGCATGTCAGCGATATTTCAACGCCGGCTAAATTCTCTGCCTTTCGATAAAGAGTTCTCTCTCTCTCTCTCTCTCTCGTGGCGTCCTGCTTGCCCTGACAGACGGCGACATGAGCACGGACGAGAGCGTCACGCGCGACGGCGGTAAGACGACCGCACGGAGGTTCGTTTACACGCGCGAAGAGTGCGAATTACTGTGTAATTTGGTGACGCGCCACAGATCGGTAATTGAAAACGGAAACACCGACAACGCGTCCAAGCGCACTAAGGACAGTGCCTGGGATAAACATTTATACGGATGTGGTGCTTTTATACGGATGTGGGTGCAGTCTATGCACCCTGTCACGCCGGGGAACTTGGCATTTCGGTGGAATTCGACCAACGTCTCACGGAACCCGTCATCGGTTACGGGGAACTTCACGGCGGCTGGGAATAAATGCTTCGCGATCACCCGCGACACACGTTCGATGATGCGGCTCACTGTCGGCTGAGACACATTCACCAGGTCGCCCGCCACTACTTGAAACGTGCCTGCTCCATAAAAGCGCAGCGCAATCAGAAGCTGCGTCATTGGTGGAAGAGGGTGGCCACGGTTGCTGCAGCTCTCGTCAAGGGGAAAGCAGTCAGGCAGCTTCTTCACGCTGCACTTCGTGAAGCGGTAGCGCGCCAGAAATTCGCTGTCGGTGTAGTGATCCATTGGATTTATCCGATCCCTCAACCGTCGTCATGGTATGCCTACGCAGTTTTCTACGTCGTCAAACAGCTCGCCAACGCGGAGCACATAGTCGACAAACGAAGCGTAATCCGCCATGATACTTCACTCAAGGAAAGGTTCAAGGTAGCTCTGGCCCTACCTCGACTATCTCGAGTAAAACGCTCGAGATTTCCTCCAGTCGAGGAACGCTTCGAGTGGAGGGCGATCTGTGAATTGGAAAACCGCCCTCAAGAAGCGTTTCGAGTGAAGGGTCGAGTCGAGGAGCGTTTATGAATACGGGGGTTAGTTCCCTTTGGTTCCCTTGACAACTGTTTGCGCACGGAACATATTTCTGCACACGGCCTGCACTTCCCCGTCGTTAATGGGTGTGCTGGGTTGCTGCCTTCGCAGGCTAACTTGTTAGTACGCGGCACGCATCCCTTTGTCGTTGCTCCTTCAACAGTCTAGCCGTTTATCGCGCGCGCTTATTGGGCTCCGCTATACTCTACTTTTGGGTAACTTTGCCTTGGAGTATGCTTAAACAAAAGTGAAAAATCGAGCGTTTTGTTAGTGCGTTTTGGGGTGCACCCTGCTCACTAATGATGGGGGATTATGACGGGACAAAAGCACGCAGTCAAATGTACCGACACGAAGCAATTTGGCGCTTCATTTGTGACCGGTCATGTCTCAGAAAAGAATACCGTCATTTTTTCACGTGTGCCAAAGCGTCCAAGCCATAACACCAAAGCGAGCAAAGGTAATGCACATTATATTTTTGCACTATATCCCCTGTTAACCCCTATTAACCCCTAGTACTAGTGGCGAGTAAACTAGTCTTTCTATATACTAGGTTCCGTCGACACTTCTTTGCCATCTGTGAAAGTTTTGATTGCGTGAGAGTATCTTTATTTTATCGCTCAGTTGACATGAAAACTGAATTTGTGAGTTAAAGTATGTCACAGGGGCTTTCTGATGAGCACCACCACATAATGGAATAGGCTTGGCCACGGCAAATAGGCATAAGAATATTCATTCGAGTTGAAGCGTATTGCCGCTTTTTGTTATGGGGATTAAGAAAAATCAACCATGGCACTACCTACTCTATTGTGTCATTCCCACTTGTACTAATAGTCATCATCAGCCTGTCTACGCCCAATGAAGAGCAAAGGCCTCCTCACACAGATCTCCAATTATCGCCGTTGTGTGCTGAGCCCAATTTATCCCCGCAAACTTCCTGGTCTCATCTGCACGCCTAATTTTATACCGCCCCTTGCCACGCTTGCCTTTTCTAGGGATCCACTCTGTTACCCTTTATGACCAACGGTTGCCTAGTCTTCGCATTACATGGCCCGCCCACGCCCATTTCTTCTTCCTAATTTCTATTAATATGCCTCTAACACGCGTTCGTTCCCTAACCCACTCCGCTCTCTTCTTGTACCTTAAGATTACACCTATCATTTTCTGTTCCATAGTTCGCTGCGTCATTCACAATTTAAGCTGAACCCTCTTGGCTGCAAGTTTCTGCCCCGTAGGTGAATACCGGTAAGATGTAGCTGTTATACACTTTCCTCTTCAGAGACAATGGTAAGCTACCATTCATTATCTGACAATGCTTGCTGAAAGCACTCCACTCCATTCTAATCCTCCTAATTACCTCAGCCTCATGATCCGGACCAGGGATCACTACCTGGCCCTAAGTAAACATATGCACTTACTACTTCCAATTCCTCGCCAGCGATCTGAAATCGCTGTGCTCGCCCAAGGCTCTTGAACATTACTTTAGTTTCCTGCATATTAATTTTCAGGCCCACTGTTCTACTTTGCCTGTTTAAGCCAGTAATCATACTTTGTAATAATTATATTACAAAGCATGTAATATTTCAAAGCATGTAATAGTACATGTCTTGCATGAGCATGTACTAATAGTATGGAAGAGCAAGTCTGCTGCTTCAGCTGTGTCGCTCAGAGCAGTGCATTGACAGTCATATGAAATTGAGCTAGCGCTCCGATTCAGTCAACCGGCGACGGCCTACGCAGATGCCCGTATTTTTTTCCAGAAAGTATTAAGTGTGTATGTGTGTGTGCGTATGTATGTATGTATGTATGTATGTGTGCAAAGGAGTCAGAGCTCCGATCACCCCCCCCCCCCTCCATACCAGTCGGAAATTCCCAGCCCCCCCCCCCCCCCCCCCAACGAAATTCCTGGCTACGCCACTGCCCATGACACTGCCCACTCGCGCATGTGAGTAATGCATGTGTATACTTACACACGCACTGTCGTTCATGCTTCTGGTCTTTACGAGGTTCCTGCGCTCACACGTCGTAGGTCGTGCCGAGTTCCAGACTACTTTTAGTTAACGCACATGCTTCGAATCTTTATTATTCAACTATGCACAAGAGAAACCTCCCACCGGCACTACACTGCAGGTCAAGATCGAATTCATATATACAGTCTACGCTCGTTATAGCGGACCCGCGTACAACAGACTTTCGGATATAATGGACCATATTTAAACTCAGGTTTGGTCCATGTATTTTATCAATGCAGCCAACTTCGCTATGAACGGACCCCGCTACAACGGACTATCGGCTACAGTGGACAAAATTAATGGCAATTTTTTGCCAAAGTGGAACATACAATGGACTTTTGCCCTGTCGACGCAGACTGACAACATACTTTACCACGCCGGCGTTTTAAGCAAAAATTTTAAGCTGCGGTTGGCAACGTTTGTGCCCATCTAGCCAAGCCGAGCCTCTAGCCAAGCCAGCCTGAGAGCATAACAAACGCCATTTTGTCGTGGTGTTCCGTGGGGATTTGTTGTGCCACACTGAGAGCAAGTACTGAGATAATGGCCTGAAGAAAATGGAAGCAAATTTCGCTCAGCGATAAAATGAAAATTGTGAGTGCAGTTGTACGCGGAGAAAAGTGGGCGGATGTTGCCAAAGCGATGGGACTATCGAAGCAGACCGTGAGATCCATCGTGCACAACAAAGGTATCGCCGGCAAACAATCGTCGGTGGAACTTTACTCTCGAGCACTTCAGGCTCCGTGAAGTGACCTGAGGGGGCCGCCAGTCACTGATAACGAAGTTCTTTTCGAGTTAGGTGTGAATAAAAAGCTTTTCTTTGTTCGTTTTTTTTTTACCTTGGGTGTTCGTCGTTCTCTGCGCAATCGCTTCGTTAGGCATCGCGACAAATGTTATGGAAGTGAGGCGTTCCGGAGCTCCCAGCCCAAATACCGGTGAGTTCCACTGAGAAGTTGTAATGAATAAGTTTTTAAGCGCGAGGTGCATTGGTATGAATGCGCTTGCTAATTCAGCTTAGCAACGGTCTTGGATTAGCCAAGGCAGAAATGCGTCCGTGCGAAAAATGAATTTGTGATGCCGATCGACAATAAGGACGAGCCCCAGCTGGAGCCAGTTCTTTTTGTAACATGACCGGCTTTGTGACGGCAAGCTGTTAGATAAATAACTTTTGGACTGAGCCTCGCTAATGTTTACATGGGATCGGCAGCCACCCAGCAGGCCTTCTTGCACTTAGTACAGCTGCACTTGCTGATGAAAGCAGAACGTGTGCTACAGTTATAAAAAAACCACTGTCCGTCATAGCCGTGCCATGGAGTCTATATTCGGCAGCAGATATTTAAAAAGGTCTAAATCCCGCAGCTGAGCGACGATAAACACACGGGCGCCGTACCCCCCCCCCCCCCCCTTCCGTTCGGTGTCTGGATATTACGGACTTCGGATAAAACAGACAATTTTTCGCAGATTATGAGGGTCCGTTGTAACGAGAGTGGACTGTATATATATACGGGGTGGCTGGTGAACGGTTGTACAGCGCGAGCAGTGGTATTTTTTTTTTTTTAATCAAGAAACTCACTAGCAGACACTACCTGAGTTGGTGTTGTCTCTTGCAGGCGAGAGTGCGTTCTCATTCCATACGAGCTGGTACAGCTTTCATCACAGAAAGAGCGCTTCCGTAGGCCTCCCAAAGTGGGATGGAGGGCGCTGCAGCGAGCTTCCAAGAAGTGCCGTTTCGGTAGCTGGTACGATTTGCGGTCTCTTCCCTCTCTGCTCTGGCCCTTGCCTCCTGTGAGTGTGCCACTTTTTGCTAGCGCGTTCTTGCGCCGCCCAGGGTGCCTTGCCCAATTCGCACACTGTCAGCGGTTGTACGTGCTGCGTCATGTGTCGGTTGCATGGCAGCTTCAGCAAAGTTCGAGCCATAGAAAAACATTTTTGCGCTGCGATTCTCAACATATACCACACTTTAAGGGGAGACGCAGGTCTTGAAAAAGCAAAAAATGACCAAAAATCAATTTTGAGAAAAACACATTTTAGGCCCGTTTGTACTCTCAAGCAGCTGCCGTCAAAGTATGAATGCTGATTTCCGTCGAGAAATAGCATAAAGTGCACTTTCAAAACACCAAGGGCGCCGAAAACAGCATCACAACAGCTAAAACTTGTTCAAACATCCCGTGTGCGTGGCATCTGGCTGATCGCTGCCATCTTGGGCTTGTTTTGAAGCTCTTTTCTTTGTGCGCATTTTGCAGCCTTTCAAAATAGCGTCTCTCCAACCGAATGGCCGCTATCAGCCCTTCTCTGAAGGGTGGGTCCGGAAAACCGAATGGTCACAGCTCGGGCGCATGGGGCAAGCTACCAGTCTCGAGTGTCCCATTGGCTGTCGCGACCGCGGCCGCCATTTTTTTCCTATGTTTGTTTTGCGTTCGCTGTGCTAGCTGCCGCTTGGTCAGTCTTGTCTGCTTTCGCTCACGTTCGCGCGGCCGCTGCACAGTTTTATCATTTTCTGATGGCATTTCCGGAGATGCTCGTCTAAGCAAAGTGCGCCAAGCATGCGAAAAAAAAAAAAAAAGACGTTTGTGGCATGCATGGTGGAATGCTAACGAGTGTGCTCTGCCCAAACCACCTGTCGCATCCAAAGCAGCGCATTCGATGGCCGGTTATCGGCCGCGCTGCAGTGCATCTTGTCATCTGTTTATCGTCCAGTGACCCCAGCGCCGAAATTGAATTGACACAGCATACTATTCAGCGGACGTGACCGCCGAGTGCGCAAGAAATGTGGCATCGCAGTGTGCAACGGAGCGGAATCAAAAGCTGGGCGTTGCTCAGCGATAGCAGCGTCTAAATGAAAATGACACGGGATTTATCTTCGTGGACTCTGTTGTGATAAAAAACGTGCTTTGGGCTTGTACTTTGCCCCGAGTTCAGCGCGAAAAGTGACCTTGAAAAGCAGCGGGCATGGGATGTGTTCAAAGCGTGGGTGTCATAACAGATGCACAATTTGCACGGAAACTGTCTAATCTCCAAATGTAGCCATTGACAGAATGCTTACACATCATCAAGATAAGGTTTCTAAAGTGAAAGTGCTTGCACTGAAGGCCATAAATAGTATCTAGAAGGGAATGACGGCGAGGGTTTATACATTGCCTGACGAGGCACTACTCAAATCGCCAGAAGACTAAGATGCGGTATCGGGAATCGCTAAGTGCATCACAGCCTTAAAGGAGTACTGACACCAATTTTCGAAGCTGAGTTTACTCCACCATACAACTCTCCTATATGAGTAGACAGCACTGAGCAAATATTAAGCTCAGGAAATGCTAAGATATTTTAATTTGATGTCAAAGTCAATTTTCACATGGCGTGCCTACTGACATCGACACTAGTGTGACGTCAGGCTACAGTACAAATTTTGGTGACTTCACGCAGCAGTATGGCAAGTTGTGATGACGTCAGGTACAAAAACATGCAAAATGGCCGCTCGCGCGTCACACGCCGTCGTCTGCTTTCGCCGTTCAGTCGCCGTAGTTAAGAGTGCCCGTGAAGCGAGTGAGCGAGGTCGAATTACCCTCTATCGTCATGTGTGCCCGCGTGTAATCGGAAGGCAAGGTCGCTATGGTGCCGTCATTTTGCCCTTGAAATGCCGCGGAGGTCTCGGAGGCCACCTTAGCTTAACGCAGGCTCCGGAGCCACGCCGGCACCCACCGTGCGTGGCGTACGTTGCATCTTGCACTGTGCCGAAGTATTTGCTGTCGTCGCAGAGTCGCTATACAAAATTTTGTACATCGTTGACCCCACACGTGCTACAGGCGCTGCGCGCGAGAGACTACTGGTAGAAAACGTCACGATTTTTTGCGGAGCACGTCACGTGAGGCTCATTACTATGCACATACTGTGTCGTGACGTCAGGCTACAGTAGGAACCGAAACCAGCTTTTAAAGGCATGCTGTAAATAAATTTTCACGGCGCGCTCACGCTTACCAGTACGTTTTTTGGGCTCTGGAGGGCTTGGCCTTTCATTTCATGCAAACGAACGCCAACTGAAAATTTTCGTGGCAGTACTCCTTTAATAAGGTCAAAAGCTGGCATTGGAGGATCATTTGGACGGTAGTGCCACCAAGAGAAGGCCTTGAGAACAGCATGAGCTAGCAGTGGACTCAGCTTTGCCTGCTACTGATACAAGTGTAATGGTAACAGAACAATAGATTTGCATGTAATAAAATATTCTGTATGCCTTTCAAACTTAAACTTTGTGCAGTCATATTTGTTTATGGCATGCCTGCATTATCAGACAATTTTTGCATTTCTTAGCTTGCAGAGCACTGAATGACTTGGTAAATGTATAGTTTCTCATGTTCATGCTTGGCGTAGTACATGGCTTTCTGACAGTATTTTGCCATTACCAAGATATGGTGTCATATTTAGTATTCCTATTCTCATGAAGAATGAAGCTTTAAAATGACACAATTACTAGTGCTGTAGCTGCATTTTTACCAAAGTAACACTTGCCTGAAACTTCAAATGCATTTTTTTCAGTTTGATGTTTTTGCTTCCCTCACCAGGGTGTCTACCAAGTTGACATAGCTAAATTCCCTGAGATTTCCAGGTTTTCCCTGAGTATTTTTGCGAAATTCCCTGAGTGGCACATAACTTTCTTCATGTCGATGCGGGTAGGCACCATGTCACCCAATGTCATCACTAATAAGGATTTTGAGCTCTTTCAGGGTCAAATAAAGAAAACCAAAAAAACCAAACAAACAAAAAGAAATAAGCTTTTCCAGACGGTCAATTTGTGAAATTGCGGATTTTGAATGTACGAAATGCGTAAGGTCCGAAAAACATTGTTTTTTAAAAAAAGAATAAGGAGCTATATTTTCGTGTCAGCATCACTTAAACCGTATTTACTCTAATCTAATGCACACTTCTTTTTCTATAAAACGGGTCCAAAAATCATATGCGAATGAGTGCGAACGAATGACGCCGTTACCATACCGAGGCGCGTAGGAAAATGGCCGCCTCCTACGCGCTTCGGGCGCTGCCGTACGGTTACTGCCGAAAAAACAAACTAGCGGCGCGGCGGTCTTTGGCGCGCATAGTTTCTGTAGTTTCTATGTCGCCGCCGGTCCCCCACACAATGTTGCCACGACGCACATTACGCGTAGGCCGTTGATAATCGCCGCGCCAGCTTGGCCATTTTGCGGCCAACCGAAGTCTGAGATGCCCAGCGGCGCGCACTTTCAATAGCGTTTGCGGGTGGCCGTAACGGGAGATAGATGTTTCCCATCGCCATACGCAAAACGGCTCATCATCGCATTTCTCCCTCGTATCCATGCTGAGGCAGAGCCTCTCAGCTGTGCGCGCTGCTTGACGTCCGAGATTGCCGCGATGCAATCTCGGAGATCACGCCCCGACCTTGCTTAGGCTTAGCTGCGCCAGCTTCCGCAGCACACATGGCAGCATGCGGTAGCAGGCGTGAGGGAACTGCGATTGCACGGAGGAATGCACCACTGCGAGCTTGCACGCGGCGGCGCCCGGCAACGCCCGGAAGTTTCATCGAGACGCAGGAGCTATGAATCGGCGCGCTGAACGTCTTCGAGACGCCGCTGATCAACTACTGCAGTAGTTTAAAGTTAGCGGTGCTTTTATTATGCGAGTGCGTTCATTACGCGAGTACGGCATATGGTTGTATTAATGTGAAAAGGTTGATTACTAAGCTCTCCGTTTTTCCTGTGTCCCGAAAAATAGGTGCGCACTACAATCGATGTTTGACTTTCTTTTTGTCGCGGGGAACTGGTGCGCGTTACAATCGAGGGCGCGGTAAAATCGAGCAAATACTGCAAATTGTTCAATAGTATTTTAGAACGTGGTATTCCTTGAAAAACAGGTCTACGCACAGAGCCTTATCGCAGTTGCGCACATAAAACGCATCTCTGTTCTCATCTTGGAGCAACCAGCAGCTGTGTTGGCGCACACACGGTATCTTCTCAGCATGTGGCTGCCTTGGGCAGAATAAACTCGGTAATTAAGAACAGCAAGAATCCCTCGTAAGCATAGATAATTGATTGATTTGTAGGGTTTTACGTCACAAAACCAGCTATGATTATGAGAGGCCGTAGTGAAGAACTCCGTAAATTTTGACTTCCCGAGGTTTCTTAACTGGCGTTGTACAGTAAACGGTCCTAAAACATTTCGCCTCCATCGAGATGCATCCACCGCGGCCGGGATTCGATCCAGCGACCCTCGGATCATAAGCGTCGATAATAAACAAGCTGAAAGCTACGCCAATAAAGATGAAAATCAACTTCCGCCGCCTCTAGAAAGGGGTGCCGTGCCGACGAAGATAAACATCAAGTTTCAGCGCCTCCGTTGCAATCACGCTGAGAAACCAAAACCACGAAATGGCGTTGCCCAGCGGCGTTGCTACAGACCGCACGACGCGTTATGCGTCACCGCGTGGCGTGTAGAATCGGTGTCGCGTCTTCTCCCTATGGAGAGGGCGCGCAGCTTCGTGTAGCTGGGCGTCCTCTACCTCCACACAGCTTTTTCCGCAATATTTGTGGAAAAGACTGCTTGCAAGCAAACGCACAATATAACAACGCTCGTGTGTGCGCCGTAGCGCGTCCAGACACATACAGCGGACTTTACATAGAACAAGACGCGACAAGCAAAGTCAATAATAAAAAAAGCAGCCGATTCGCGCGACGAAGAGCGATGAGGAAAAGGGGGGGGGGCACTCTTCCCTTCAATTACTGCGAGTTGCGCTATAAACTCAATCGCAAGGTGCATTGTTAGAGCCAGCGTTACCGCGACTTTCGTACTTGAGCTGATTTTCCCTGAGAGAAGCCCAAATTCCCTGAGTTTTCCCTGAGATTTTCCAGACTGATCATATTCCCTGAGATTTCCCGGCTTTCCCGGTTGGTAGACACGCTGCCTCACTCAGCCTTATGGGGCTTTTTTCATGTTTTTCTTGGGTTACAGCAACAAACTTGGTGTCATTTTTTATTCAGGATAAATGGATCTAGCCGATGATGCTATTTATTAATTTGTAAAGTCATCTATTAAATTATTGTTGTCAGTAATTATAAATGAAAGTCATAAAAATATAGGGATCAAGTCCATATCTATTTTTTTTCTTGCATTAGAAGTGTGCCAAAAACAATAAAATTAGCATCATCAGCTAGAACAGCTTTCGGGCATTCTTGCCATATACTCAGTTTCTGATTTTGGCAAAGAAAAGTTTTTGATAAGCCTAGTAACCTAATTTCTGCATTAAATGCTTTATAGGTCTTGTTCTGATGAAGAAATACAAAATATCATTAGATATTTGGAATCAGCAGAAAAAACTGAACATTACTCATAAATATCATTGAAATCAATGCAAAGCTAATAAACTTCGTTTTGAGACCCACATTATCCCTTAAATACCCTTGCCCTTACAAGACCTAGTTGGTCGCTGCCATGTTCGTGGCTGCCAAGTGCGTGTTGAAAGTGAACGACGTCACCGGCGTGAAACTAGAGACGAGTTTTCAGTTTCTGCAATTATACAGCCGATAAAACGCATCGCGTAGTGATGTCCACTCTGAGCTGCTGGCGCAAGAAATTGCATTTTCGTTTGTGTTCCCTTGAAATTCCATCGCTTGCAGGCCACAACACCTTTTTTTTTTTTTTAATTCGAAAGACTGCCCTTTGGCATGATGTGATTACTATTGAAGATGATGTGATTACTATTAATCATGATGTGATTACTATTAACAGTTCATATTTACGTCTGCCTTGTCGAGTCGCTGGCTGTATTACAATATGCAATGCTGACAGCCACGTACAAGTTTCGCCGCGACATCTCATCGTCACATCATGCTGTTTTCGTGTTTTTGAAGCTGATTTTGTCAGCATTACAATGTGGCACGATAACCTCTAATGCCCACTGCGATCACGCATGTTCCTTGCAGTGCAAGCATTTATTTCAGACCGTGTGCGTTTATTATAATGGCGCTTTGAAACAGTATGAAATGCCCCCTTCGATCGTCTTTGTTTCCCATTACAATGCAATTTTTCGTGTTAGAACAGCATCAGACCTCGCAATATCTTTCCTGTTTTTATCACCACCTTGCTTTTCTCTACAGTTACGACCCAGCCAAAGCGGCAGCTACATACCGCCAGCGGCACCACTGCTGCCACGGCCAGCACAAACACGCTCACTATAAAAAACATCCAGGTACTCAAATTTTGTACTGAGCAGCGACTAAAATCTTGTTGCCTCCAGTTAAATAAAAGAATACCGGTACTCACGGTACGGTATCAGGATACCGCGCATGCAAGCAACACATCATTTTGCAATCTCCCATAATCCACGCTGGCCGTCTCTGCCAGAGAAACTTTTCATGGGCAGTTCTCGGCTATTACTTTTTTTCTAAACTGCTGTGACAGCGCACAAAGCATCTTTGTTGTGCGGCTGCCTTCCACACTGATAGAGCCTTCCATACTGAGATAAGAGCCTCCACAAACACGTTTCTCTGCTCGCACAAAGCAGAGCACGTGCGAGAGCGACCGGTGGTTCCACATCTCTCCGCTTGAGTGGTGGATGGCGCTGCGTAAACTTGAGGTTGGGCTCCCTATAGTCAATGCGCACCGTTCGCTCCCTCTCACAACAGCAAACGATGCTGTGCTGCGAGCACGGACAACGGACAACGCAGCTGGACAAGCCTCGACCCTAAGGTGCTTCGCCCCTAAAATGCCCCTGTAACATCGGTATTGATTTGTATTGTGCAGCTGCGATCCATGGCTGATGGCGATGAAGAAAACAGATGAGGATCGGCATTGATCGCAATTAGAAATATCTGGATGAGACGACCAGCATCATTCACATTGCCTGGCCCTGCTGTTCCTGATGTCACTATTGCTATGGTCGCAGACGTAATTGGCATTGTTGGTGGCTTTCATGTTCGCACCTATATCATGTTTTCTCTTCCTTGCAATTGTAGCGCAATGTAAGCATGACTTCTTAAGCTTTCAATGAGTGGTCGCTTATATCAAATCCCCCCTTATAATAAATTTTCTTGCCCTCCCTTGACTGTTATAACGAGGGATTACTATATTCATATTGTCATGCTGACATGACAACCCTGCTAGGACACACAGAGGGTACTTGGAAAATAACTTTTGTTCAGGCGAACCTGTGCTCCTATGTGAGCCTCTGCTAAACTATGGTGGTGACGAAAACATCATGTGGTTCGAGCACTGGCGATAAGAATTACCATGCTCTCACCAATCCAGCACTTATATTCGTAACACAGAATGCTCCAGAGCATGAGCAAGCGTGACAACAGAATACAGCTCAGCATTTTTTATAAACCAGAACTTTCTCTACTTTGATCCTGAAGCTGGCCCAACAGTAATTTATAGCTGTTGTTTTGTGGGGTTTAACGTCCCAAAACCAGCTCTGATTATGAGAGACGCCGTAGTGGAGGGCTCCGGAAATTTCGACCACCTGGGGTTCTTTAACGTGCACTGACATCGCACAGCACACGGGCCTCAACATTTCGCCTCCATCGAAATGCAGCCGCTGCAGCCGGGATTCGATCCCGCGACCCTGTAATTTATAGCTCAATGGTCACCATGCGCCCCATCTCAATGATGAACCCAGACAGCTAAGATAATCCAGCAGAAAATGATTCATTAAAGCTTGATGACTGACCTTTGTATCATATTATCTACTGCCACACGTACACACAGCCTGCAATGCTGGCCATGAGGATAACAGTCAATGGACAGCAATTTCAGGTGTCCTTAACAATGTAAATCTCTGGCTTTCAGAGGTTACGACACAGTATATATACAATCACAATGTCCTAAGTGCAAACCATGTAAAAAAAAAAAAAAAGTGTCTGACCCTGAGTGTAAAGTGGAGAAGGATTATCATCTCCCCATCGCAAGGCTGGAAAAAGGCATGCTTGGTGTTGTTATACAAGATGTCAACTTTGTCACCTCGCACTGAAGTGAAACGGAAACCTGCAGCATAAAAGAAAAAAGAAAATCAGGAATCCACACAAGCACTGAAAGCACATAAAAAAACAAAAAAACATGAACTGGTGGAAGCAAAGTAGTGACTCATCTTGCACATGATGCAATACAGTAAAATCTCGTAACAAACCGCATATTAACAGTCTTTGCAGAAATCCCAAGTCAGCTTCCTATACTTCAGTGTAAAATTCTTTCACTACAGCATATACTTGGTGCAGTCAAGCTATGGTTGCCACATCTCCAGTTCAAAACAATTAGCATCTTTTTAAAACAATGCTGAAGTTAGTTTTTTCCACTGCACCATTATGTAAACATTACTCGAGCACTTCCGTGTAAAAAATAGTTATGAAAACAATTTGCATAAAAGAAGAATGTCAATTTTATTAAAGTTTCTACACAACGGTATAAATTTCCAATTGCTTGCACTTCGTTATACTGAAGTTTAACTGTATTCTCTTTTTGCAGTGGGGTTTGAGCTGCTTCTCGGTAGATTTACAGTGAACTCCCATGAAAACAAACTCAGTTAAAATGAATTTTCGGACATAACAAAAAACATACCGTATAGTGCGGAATATAGGTCGAGATTTTTTCCAAAAAATGTCACTAAAAAGTCGCCCCTCGACCTATATACCGGCCCTTGGCACAAACCGAGTGATCGTCTGGCAACAGGGAGCGTCGCATGCTCCTTGGGCATCAGCATCAACATCGCCTCCATGGGCTGACGCCCGACGCCATTTTTCTTTTCTTGTTCAGCTAGTGTTCCTAGCGAGTGGCGACCTTGGTCTGCGGCCAGCTATGAATACCGGGACGCGGCGCCAGTTCATCGCCGCGTTTAAAAGAAAAGTTATTGAATTCGTGGAAGCGAATGGCAACATGTCGGCGCAGCGGCAGTTTGGAGTGTCTCAGAAAAGCGTCAGGTACTGGCGCAACCAGAAATCCAAACTGTCGGTGTGTAACGCGCGGAAGACGTCGTTTCGCGGTCGCCGAGCTGTGCACCTGGAACTCGAGGACAAAGTTGCGGATTTCGTCCGCGAGTACCGTGCCAGCTCCCTGCCAGTGAGTGCGGAGCTCATTCGCACAAGAGCCGTCGAGCTCGCCCGTGAGGCCGGTCTGTCGAGGGAAGAATTCAAGGGGTCCATTTATTCGGTTCGCCGCTTCATGCGACGCAAAGGGTTTGCCCTTCGACGGCGCACATCAGTCTGCCAGAAGCTGCCGGAGGAGTACGAGGACAAGTTGATAGAGTTTCAACTCTACGTGAATAGCCTCCGGCGGCAGCATGGCGACGTGTTAGGCCAGATCGGCAACGCCGACGAAACGCTGGTGTGGTTCGACATGCCGTCGTCCACAACAGTCTGTGAACGCGGGGCAAAGGAGGTGAAGCTGCTGTCGACCGGAAGCGAGCATTCGCGCTTCACCGTGATGCTTTCCTGCACGGCCGACGGCAGAAAGTTGCCCCCGTTCATCATCTTTAAGCGGAAGACTCTGCCGAAGGAGGCCTTCCCTGGGGGATGTCATCCGCGTGAACGAGAAGGGGGGTGCATTTTTTTTTTGCTGGTCAAGGTAGGGGGGTCGACCTATATTCCGCATTATACGGTAGGTATGTTTGTTTGGTTTCCCATAGACTCAATGCAAGAGAAATCCTCAGATGAACTCCCTCACAGGTAACCTTCTGTTAAGAGGAACTTTCGCAGTGCTGTGGACAGCTGCCCCTAGTTTATTGCAGGGGACCCCAAGGGCTGGGCACTTCTGTTCTTTTGTTGTCTCCCCACCAAGGAAAGTACAAAAGAACCAAAGACTAAGTAAGCAAAGCCACTTAGCTACTCAGCAATAAAACTCTGTTAGAGAGTTTTATTGCAGGGGACCTTAAGTGCTAGGGGCACCTTGCCTTTGTGGGCCCTTTTACTGTCACTTCTGGGGCTCTTTTGCTGTCTCCCCACCTCCTGTTCAGCACCTACAGGGATGGTAAAAAGGAACCCAAGGCAAAAGAATCCAAGAAGGCTTACACAGAGACCCTGGGTACTTGAATAAAGTTGCCCCCCCCTCCCCCCCCTTGCAGTGGTAAAGCAAAGCAGAAGAAAACAAAAAGGGAGGACCTGGGTTCCCACAAAAGGGCAAGAAAAATAGCGGATATAAAAAAGTGAATGCTGCTTTTTAATCACAAATACATAGTGTACACATTAGACCTTTTGGCTGATAAGCACTACCTGGGGCAGGTGCAGGAAAACTGCCCTGAAGAAAGACAGGCCTAGTTTCTAGTCTGGGTAGTAAAGGTGTCCTTGTGGACATGAACGCGTATGTGAGTATCCTCAAAGATCCGCTGCTATGCCTAACACATTGACTGGCAACACAACTGACATGCTCACTAAAGAAGTGCTTCAAGTGCTTTCAAAGAATACGGGAGGTAGCTTGTGCCTGCTCAAGTTCTCTAATGAACAACCTTTCCCAGCAGCATGGAGATACTGGAGGACACTTAAAATCATTAGACGAAATGTTATTTATGGCTGCTTGCCAGTGCTTGAAGGCAGTTTTCAAGTTGGGTAAAAATATGGTTTCATTTGTATTTTTTTCTCATTTGCAAGTCTACTTGATTGACTTTTTGAAGCAAGATGTTTGGATCCACCTGGGCAAGTGGCCAATCCACTCTTGGAGGCACTCCTCATAAGATGAACTTCTGATAAGATGAACAAATTGTCACGGTCCCCTCGAGACGAAGCCTCCCATGCCTGAGAGAGCTGCCAGGGGCACGATAACACATTGTGCCCAGTACCATTGTTGCCGGCGTCTGTACACGTAGGAAAGGAGCAACTTCGTAGATGAAAAAATCCTGTTTTAATAATTTCTACCGTATAAACCGGACTATAGGTCGAGTGGGAATATAGGTCGACCCCCCAAGTTTAGGTGACCAAAGAAGAAAAAAAATAGAAAACAACCCAAAATTGCCGAAACACATTTATTTGCGAATCGGGCGCACCGCCCACCCATCGCCGGAGCTCCCCTCAACCACCATCGCAGCTGTTCCTATTCGTCAGACGAAGCATCACTGCCTTCTGAAGACTAGAGTTTGTCGCTGGCCGCCTCCCACAGAGCGTCGTATTCCATGCCATCCAGCGAGTTGCTGATACATTTCTTAAAAGCATTTTCCACCATGGAATCTGGCAAGGAACGCCAGGCGGAAAGCACCCAGCCGCAGACAGTCACAAGCGAAGGCCTCTGTAGGCGGCCCGTCGGCGTATTCAGGTTGTCACCGGATATATATTCCTGATACCCCAGCCACACTCTGTCCTTGAACGGCTTGTTCAGCACAACGTCAAGCAGCTGGAGGGTGGACGTCATACCACCTGGTATCACGACGAGGTCCGTTATTCCATTGCAGAGTGCGCGTTTCACAGTGTCGGTCAGGTGACCACGAAACGCATCCAACACAAGCATGCTGCGAGGACGCAGCAACTTTTGGCAGATGGATGTGCACCGGCGGAGAGAAAATCCTTTGAGTCTCATGAATCGACGCACTCACGAGTTTGGTGCACGGAACTGTTCTCTTGTGAGCCCAGCTTCTCGAGCGAGCTCCAAGGCTTTGTTGCGAATGGTATCCACGGTCACTGGCAGTGAGCACGCACGAACTTCCCGCATGCTTCCCGCACAAAGTCCGTGAGCGTATCCTGCAGCTGTAGATGAACCGCACTTCGTCCACAAAACGGCATTTTCCGAGGATTGGACTTCTGCAGCTTCCCTTTCTGTTCACGCTTTTTTCCTGGAACGCCAAAGCGGCGCTGAGCGGCCATGTTGCCGTTCGCTTCAGTGAACTCAACATTTAGTTTAAATGCAGCTGAGAACTGCCTCCTTTGCCGCTGCTCATATTCAATGAACGAAAAAAAAAAAAGAACACTAAAAATCATACGCGACGTCAGTCGGAGCCGAACAGATCGGAAGCACAGCACGAACACAAAGAAAACAGGGACTCTAAAAAAAAAAAATGCCTGCTATTGGATTTGGATGTGGATACTGCCGTGTGTGGCTTTTGACACTCATGCATGCCACATGTTGCCAGACGGCGACGCACTGTCGGCTAAACACTGCTATATAAGACAAGGGGTGACTTTAGCTCGTTGTTTTTTTGAAAATATCTCGAAAAGTACGCTTTCTATTAAGCCAAAAAACGGGAGAGCGATGAAGGACAGTAGACAGTCCCTTTAATGCACAGAAAATAAAAATTTTTCTATGTAATTTCAACTGCGCCACTATGGTTCCAGTAGTGTAATGACTTACCATTGGTGTGCGCTTCCAAGATGCCAGAAATGCGCTTTGAGTAGATATTTGGCCGAATGTACAGGTCCTTGAGCTTTGGATTTCCTTTGTTTGAACTTAGCACAAGTGTGTCCTGCTTTACTATGCCCTGAAACAAGCAAAACATCACACGATTTCACGCTATTCATGTAGCCAAAACATCACACGCTATTCATGTAGCCTGTACAAAAACATTATGGCAAACAAAATCTGGCACCTCTTTCTCTCGTTCCTCAGCCTCCCTCGTTTTGAATTTCTTCTGAACTTCTTTGATTAGCCTGAAGGCTGTGTTCAGGTTAGATGACGGTGCAGAGATCTCCCCTGGCTCCTTCACATTGGTGCTTCGGTATGTTCTGAAACCATTGCAAAGCATAGAAATTATAAAGATTGTCAAATGGAGGGTATGCACAAAGTTAAAGGGTCCCTGAAACGTTTTTTTGACATTGTGTCATTGATTAGGCAACACAATTGTGAAATCATTCACACCATAAATAAAGCGAAGCATCCTGCGCTAAGGTAGCTATGGGCTTATTTCCGTCGTCTTCCTCCTGACCACTGCTTTTCCTCCTCAACTTGAACAGCTGCGGAGTGCGTGCTAGCGACGACTGCGCCTCCCACGTCAGCCGCTGTGCCGAGCCCTCTCTACTGAGGCCGCCGGCCTCGGCAGTGCTAGCCTCTGTAATGTGCGCCAGTGACTCGTGTACACGCCGCCAGAAGCCGCGACGATACCGTTGGCTGGCCCTTCGGTGCTCGTGACGTCGCATGGCTTGTGCTTCGTGGCACCCATTGCATGTCCCGTGGAAAGGGGCGGTTGAAAACGCTTCGAGTCGATCTCTCACTATGTGCGTATTTAAAACTTCGCAGTAAATTGCACGCTTAACGCAGAGTGCTGATAGTTAAGCTAATGATCAGAACGACTCGGGCTATCAGTGCAACACATTTGTACGAAATCACCAAAACCATTTCAGGGTCCCTTTAAGTACGGTATAAGCATGCATGCACTACCTACGAGCATAGTGGACGCATGCTAAACAAAACTCGCAAAAATAAAAATGTCTCTGAAATGAGGCAATCAAGGGGGGACATGACAATGAAAACTATCTTTGTTATTTATGGGTATAAATTGATGAAATTTGGCACACTGATAAGGTTTGTTATGCTGATATCTTAAATCAAATTGGTTTTAAGCTACCCATTACAGTTTTTTAGTTACATCGCTTTATAGACCCCTACAGTCATCCCGAAGTTTATTGGTAAATAAGATGTAACTTCAGTACCATTTTTGCTTAACCATATACACTAAGGACCACTGTCTGCCGTAAAGCTGTTCATTTGTTTTTTTATGTCCGAAGGGACACAATTTTTTTTTTTAATGTGCTTTGCATATCTTCTAACTTTTGCAAAAATACAATTATGAATGTTTGTGTACCGTGCAGATAGAAATGGATAGCTTTACAGCACTCACCAACGTTTCAGGATCTAAGTGCAAAATACAATGAATTTGGCTTCATTACCGTATTTACTCGCGTATTTCGCGCACTTTTTTTCGTGATTTTAGAGCTCCAAAAAGAGGGTGCGCAAATTACGCGGGTATTTCGCGAACACGTTTGAAATAACGTGTAATATAATGCAACTAGCGCGGTAACTCTTTTGGATACGATCTCACGTAACACTGCAAAACGTTGGTGTAAGAGAATACGGCTGCTCCAGGGACACTTTTCGCAGTCCCTTCGCCTTGAGAGCGCAGCACATAAAAGTGTTTACGAGCTGCCCGCTGATAGCTGCCGAGATAGCGCGCGCTATCTCAGCAGCCAAGCGACAGCCCCCCCCCCCCGCCTCGCGTCTTTTCATGCTCGTTAAAGACAGGCGGGGCCTTTCCTTCCCGCATCGACGGCAGGTGTCCCGATCAGGGTGATGTTATCACATCCGCCCTCCGACCGACCGACGGAGATAGGCCGGGCTCGTTTCATCTCTGTTTCAGCCGTTTTCATCGCCCCCACTCGCATGCTTTTATTCTAGCGACCGTACTTTGGGCTTCGGGGGCTTCCGGAGAAAAGAACCGAAAAAAAAAGGGGGGGGGGGGGGGGCATCGCACTCGGAGCTCCTTTTGCGTATGACTGCGCTCGCCTGCGCAGCGAGGGGCGCGGCTGTGCGGCTGTCGGTCCGTGCGTGCGTGCCGGCGAGCTGGAAACGGGGAGCGCAAAATATGCGAGGAATTTTTTTTTTTGCAAAGCTGGCTGGATATTAGGGGTGCGCAAATTATGCGGGTAAATACGGTAGTTATGAAATGGCACTGGGATGACTAACGACTAACGGCAATTGCTCCAAAACTGGAAGCTGAGAACGGAGCTCAGACTTTTATTTCATGAGAACAGTTAAACATTAACTTTGAGCAGCTAACGTCTTGCTCACTTTTGCTGGATTTATTTTTTGTCAGAGAAACAGCACTGTGGCTATCTTCAGGTTTGATCTCTCCTTTTTACGAGGATGCCATGATGGTGGTACTCTCCAAAGGCCAATTTTCTTGCGGTTTTGTGTGATAATACATAAAGTGCTGATTTTCTAGACTACTACCATGCATTTAATCTAATATTCCTCCACGAGGTAAAAGAAGGTCGAAAGATTGTGAAAAAATAAATAAACAGAAGAGATCGCAAAATTTTGACCAAATTGAGCATTCCCATTGTTACGCCCTCCTTTAAAAAAACAAGTAGCTGGATGATGATGATGATGATGAACAACTTTAGAAGTCTGGCGATGATAGATCGGGGCGGGCTTGAAGCCTGGCCCAGGAAAAGGCCACGAGCCCTTGGGCTCGGGCAGCTTCCTCGGCTCGCTGGACGGCCCATAGCTATTGTTCTAATGCAGAGCTGAGCAGAGCCTCCTCCCAGTGCGTCCTGCGGTTCGAGACTGCCTCCTCGACTGTACTGTTGATTGCGTCGTTGAGACTCGAGCACTCCCATAACATATGCCCCAAGGTTGTCCGGGAATCGCACGCTTTGCATTTATCTGACGTTCCTATAATATTAGCACTATGAAGTGCCCACCAATTGAAATGCCATATAGCAAGCAACACACAAACGAAATCATAACCGAGCACCACACCAAAATTATTAATGTTGATACCCAAATTCAATCCAACACAGTATGTGTTCATGGCCGCGTCACTGAACACTTTTGTTTGTTAATGCCATTCTGCATGCAAGTATCTGGCATTGGTTTGTCACTTCTTACATCTGTGCAATACAGTCGAACCCCGCTACAATGAACGCCGCTTCAACAAAGTTTCCGGTACAACAAACAATTCTTGATTACCCGTCAGCATTCCACAGGAGTCCAATGCATTAATATGCTTGCCACAACAAACTTTCTTTTGTGCCTTTTGGCTTCAACGAAATTTCACGATGGGATTCTAGGCTCAATAAATTCAATTTTCTGTGCAGTAAACACAATCTTAAACATTTTGGCACATTTCAGAATATTAAAGTACGTCTACGAAGTCGAAATCGCGTTGTGGCACCACCAGAAACAGCCATTGTTGACTGTGTGGTTGACTACCACTGTCTACCGATGCCGTCTCCCAATGCCCGTTGAGATAGTGCGTGCGCCCCTTATGGTCCTTCGTCCGACGAAAGATGACCTGGGTGTTTCCTCTATTTGAGAAGCAAGCGACGACAGCCTTCGCACACCACGCGGTGCGATGCAATCAGTTCGTGCAGCAGAGACGGCCGGGTCATTTCATCTCTGCTTCAGCCGCGTCTGTCCCCAGCACTAGCGCGTAAAACATACGATGTGGAGGCGGTGTTATTGAGTTGGACGTTATACAGAACAACGGCGACAGCAAAAATGCCAAAAAGCATTCGCGGGTGGCCATAACGGGAGAATAGATGTTTTTCATCACCGCACACAAAATGGCTCATCATCGCATTTCTCCATCATGTCTGTGCTGAGTCTGAGCCTCTCAGTCGTGTGCGCTGCATGATGTCAGAGATTGCGTTGCGGCGATCTTGGAGACCATGCCCTGATCATGCTTAGGCTTAGCTGCACCAGCCTGCGCAGCACGCATGGCAGCACGTAAGGGAACTGCGATAGCACGGAGCAATGCGGCACTGCGAGTAAATGATGTTCCCACGGCTTGTAAGCGGCTACGCCTGGCAACGTGCGGCAGTTTTATCGGGACACAGGAGTTATGAATCAGCACGCCGAACGTCTTCGAGACACCGTGGATCAAGTGAAGCAGGAAAGCCACAGCGCGGCCATTTGAGGGACTGCAGGGGTTCAAAGTAGGTGGTGCGTTTATTATGCGAGTGCATTCATTACACGAGTATAACATTTGGTTTTATGAATGTGAGAAGGTTGATTACTGAAGACTTTTTTCCGTATTGCGAAAAATGGTGCGCATTACAATCCATTTCACTTTTTTTTTTTATCACGGGAAATGGGTACGCGTTACAATTGAGGGCGTGGTAGAATAAATACGTAAATCTCCCGGATTCCGTTTTTCCAAACTTGGCAGGTATGGTTTCAGTACTCATGGTTTCCGAACCCTACCGCTGTGATGCTGCGTGGTGCGCGCAAGGATTGAGGCTAAATGTTTCATTGTTCTACCAGCTCAGGTCAGTTCCATTTTTTTCGATTTCTTCACAACGAAATTTTTTCCGCACACAGTCAATTTCGTTGTAGCGAGAGTCGACTGTATAACAAGAACTGTTAAGGGGATCTGCTCCACAAAAAAGATTTTGCCTTACTTGTTGGCCTAGAGCTCTGAAATTTCGACCACTAGCAGAGTTTGTGATGTCAATTTCACAACTATAATTACTTTTATTGCATCTTAATGGATCTTGAGTTATAACAGCTATGATAACAAAATATAGGGTCTTTTGTGCACGCCTTTTAGCGTATTAAAAATTTTCATACACCGTTCCAATATAGCTCATTTTGCCACACAAGGGCAGTAATGTAGAAAACTACCTAAAACGTGGAACAATGAACAGATTGTTAAAAATGATGCAGAACAACGAATGTCACTGGAACAAACGTTTTGACAAGTGGCCTTATCTTCGTCAGGACAGCAACTGACCAAGATAAGTCCACTTGTTGAAACGTTGGCTCTACCGACGTTCCCTGTTCCACATCATTTGTAACGATCTGTTCATCGATAAAAGCCTTCATCTTCCCCTGAAATTCTCTTCTATATAAAATGTGGAAGCAGCATGCTGCCTTATAAAAAAAAAATGCCCTTTTTATACTTTACATTTCCTTTTACTAGCATTTAAACCTACAAAACGAATTAGATACCAAGATACCAAAATCGAATGCCAAAATTCTGTACAGATATCAACATTTCATATCGTCCAGTGATACTCTGTGAAAAATGTCATGAGGAATTGACAATTTTAGGTGCTTGAAAGTTTGTGTACAACATGTGAAAACTGGCTACATGTTGTGCACAAACTTTCAGGCATTTAAAATTGTCAAACCTTCATGAAAATTTTGCAGTGTCTCTGGACGACATAATATGTTCACATCTATATAAACTTTTGATATCTATTACATAATTTTTTTTTTGTAGATTGAAATGACAGTAAGGGAAATGTGGAGTGTACAAAGGACAATTTTTATTGCAAATGCCTCATGTTATATCCACATTTTAGGCAGTTTTCGACATTCTGTTGCCCTTGTGCAGAAAAACGAGCCAGATTAGGATAGTGTGTGAAAATTTTTGACAAGCTTAATTGTGTGCACACAGGACCTTACATTTTGTTATCATAGCTGTTTTAACTCATGAAGCATTGTAGCTATAATAGCAGTATAATTACATATTTGAAATCAGCATCACAACCCCTACTAGTGGTATAAGTTTCAGATCTCTAGGCACAGAAGAGAAAGTTTTTTAGAGGAGTATCCTCCTAAGAAGCTCCTGCATAATGCACTGTTTCTAAGCTCCAAGATGAAACCTCTTGAGCATTAAATGGAGCATGCCCAGGATCCAAAGATGGCTATGGCAAAATGCACGGCATCCCCATGGGCACTCTTTCAAGGATAGCGAAGGGTCACCATGACAAGACTGAGAAAAGGGTGTCTGAAGAGGAAAATCTTCTGTGCAAAGCAAATTCAAAAGTTAATGTTTAAATGCAAATCAAATAGAATATTCTTTAAACAATGTTCGAATACCTGATAAATGATACCATGTGAAATTAGAGAAATTTACCTTTAAACATGGGCAAAAGACATTAACATTTATTGCATGACTAGAGTACCGTATTTACTCGTATAATGATCGCACTTCTTTTTTTTTTAAAATTGACCCGAATTTCGGGGTGTGATCATTACGCGGGGTAAATTTTCCACGAAATAATATTTTGAGCACAGAGAACGCAAACAAGTCGCGTATCAAAATTCTTACGATAGCTATCATGAACATAACCAAAAATAAAAGTAGAGTAAGGCTCACCTTTGTAATAAACGCACACATTACGCAGGCACTACATCCATTGCATATTGCACTGTAATTTTTTCATTCACTGACCCCCTAACTTTCATTCAGTGTCTGAAGAGTCACTGACGTCAGTGTCATCGCCGCCGCTCGATTCCCTGTTGGAACCAGCAGTGTCATCGCAGTCCCAGAGAAGGCTATCTTCCGTTCCGTTGAGCGCGTTGGATATGCCTGTCTTCTTAAAGCTGTTGGCGACCACCCTGTCAGAGATGCTGCTTCACGCTTTGACAATCCATGAGCAAAAGACATCCACGGACGGTCGCCTGATTTTCACACTTGGCATGAAATCATGGTCGCCCGCCGCCATCCACTCTACTGTGTACAGCCTCCGAACGTTGTCCTTGGACGGTTTGTTTAGTGATACGTCCAGAGGCTGTAGCAGCGATGTCAGATCCCCAGGGATCACTGCAAGTTCCGTACGTTGCTCCTTAAGTTTCGCATGGACACTGTCGACGAGATGGCCTCGAAAGCTATCCAGCACAAGCAGTGAAGGATGCAGACGCACTCCTGCTCTTCGTCCCCAGACCGTCCTGATCCAGTCTACCATGAGTTCTGCCGTCACCCACCCTTTCTCTTGAGCGCGGATGTGGATCCCACGTGGAAAGTTTCCGTTCGGAATAGTTTTCCGCTTTAGAATAACATAAGGCGGCAGCTTCCGCCCGTCTGCCGTCACTGCGAGCATCACGGTACATCGCTGCTTCTCCGCACCACACGTTTTTACGAAGACACTCCGAGCACCTTTCTCGTTGACGGTAGTGCTTCGAGGCATGTGGAATGTCAAAGGTGTCTGGTCGGCGTTGCCTATTTGTGACAACAGAAATCCGTTCTTCTCTCGTATTCTCGTGACAAACCTATGGAAGTCGATGACTTTGTCTTCGTACGTGGATGGGAGTCGCTGGTACAATGACATCCACCGCCTCAGCGACAGTCCATTCCGCCACATGAAGCGTGTCGTCCAGCCGGAACTAGCGTGGAAGTCCTTTGTGGCAATTCCCAGCCTCCGGGAAATTGTGCGTGTCTGTGTCCGTATCACTTCTAACGACACTGCACAACCGTCCTTGCGCATGTCCCTCACGTATTCGAGGACTGCCTTCTCAACGTGAGGGAATTTGGCAGTTTTGGGTCCACGGAAAGCCCGGCGCGTGCTGTTGGTAGCCATGAGCTTCTCAGGCTGATTTTTCCAATACCTAATTCGGATTTCATTGACGCCGAAATGCCTGACAGCAGCGCGGTTGCCGTGCTCGAGCACGTAATCAACCGCCTTCAGCTGAAACACGGCAGTGAAACTCGCATATCGCCCCATCGTGAACCGGCACTCAAGCAAACAACCACAAAGCGCGCCACCACGTTGACCACGTTACAGAATGGTGAAAAAAATGCGGCGATGTGTGGCGGCGACGCGGCTTTTTCAGGACTTATGGTACTGCGTCGGCAGCTTGTTGCTGCGGGATGACAACAAGTCAACCAACCGGCGGCTGCCGCTGTAACACTGCGGGATATCAAAACAAACATGGCGGCTGATGGAGCTAAGTGAACACATTTTTTTCTCGTGAGTCATGGAGGTCGTGAGTGTGTCACGTGCGTCAAAACAGTTTCTTCTGTAGAAATAATGAATTAAATCGGTAAATTTGCGGCAACAACACAGCCACGTCCGCTTTTAGAGGAGAGAAACAGAAATGGGTGCATTCAGCTGCCACAGACGTAGAAACACATAGCGGGCATGTGGTGAAAACTACGGCATTTGTCTTTACTGCTATCCTAATGAGGCATGTTTCCGCCAAGGGTGGGCAAAAATTAGGCATCTGCTTGGTGCGTGCAGTTAACTTGGCGAGTCTTGAAGAGTTATTTACGTAACGTTCAACAGATGGTAAACATGATGATCATCAGCTAGACTTGGCACACGACATATCCCTACGGCAAGTTCGAGGTGCGATCATTACGTGGGGAAAAAAAATTGAATTATGACGACAAAATTTAGGGGTGCGATCATTACGCGAGTACATACAGTAGTCCTATAATGTTGTCCCTGGGAAAAGAGCAGTTGAGTACTAAACAATTCAGCAGAGAACTGTGCATATTCATGAGTCAATTTCATTACAGTACGCAAACACTGACTTTGATATGGTACGAAACCGTGAGCTTCACTGCAGTACACTAGCATTAACTTTGACGAGATAGCTTCACCGCAGTACACTCACATTAGGTTTGCCACGGAGCTGCAAACTGCTGGCCGGGTCTTTGACCAGCCAATTGACATTGCGAATGAATTCCATTAATTTTTTTGCAGTCAAGCTTCTAGCCCGCCCCTAACCCTGAATGAATCTCGGGTGCGCTCTTCACAATCATTTTATCTTTTTCCAACACTCTAATGAAATAATCAGAATAATTAGTAAACTTAAGTCACTACTGCTGGACTTAGACGGCATTCACACGTCCAACATTAAGTTAGTTGCCCATCACATTGCCGTCCCTCTATCCCTTGTTATCAATCTAATTTCAGGACCTTCTTTAATTGGAATTTCCATTCCAATTAAAGAAGGCAAAAATTATTCCCGTATTCAAGAAAGGCGACAGAACATGCATCTTTAATTATCACCCTATAGCTATTTTATCAGCTTTTAGCAAAATAATAGAGAAGTGTATTGAGAAACGTATAACAAATTACTTATCTAAATTTTCTATTTTAACTTCTCAACAGTTCGGTTTCCGACCAGCTTTTTCTACAAATCTTGCTTTGCTAACTTTCACTGACAAGATTAAAAAAGCTATTGATTCTGGTGAATTTGCTGGAGCATTGTTCACTGATTTAACAAAAGCTTTTGACTCCCTCAATCACAGCATTCTGGAAATCAAACTCAAATCTATTGGTATTGTTGGACCTTCACTAACACTAATGAAAAATTACCTTTCCAATCATCAACAGGCTGTTCCTTTCCAATCACTGGGATGAGACAGCAGAAACAGACTTGGGAGCAAGTTCTTGGAGCAGCGAAATGTTCATTTTGGAGCAAAAGAAATTTGATTTGGAGCAGCTCACAACATTTAATGTAATGTCGTAAGAGCTCAAAAAGTCGAATTTGGAGCAGCCCAGGCAGTCAAGTATCCTTTTCACAACCAGGGGTCAGTACACTTCTCAAAATTAAAAAAAAAATTCTCATTGCACCAAAACTGTCGACACACAATAGTCTTTTAGTTGACATGACTTCGCCAATTACTGGTTTGACATTTTGTAGATTTTGGATTTTGTCAAGATTTTTCTGCTTCACAAGAAGCTCATCTGAGCGTTTCACCAGCGCATTGCCCTCTATGGTAACACTGCAATACTGTGGTGGCAACTAATCATTGAAGATACTCCAATTTCATGTAGATAATGGCTTCCACGTGACTTGGTTGCACATGTCTTGATTTTCATGTCAACGTACGCCGACACGAAAATCGAAGCGTCTGCAGCAAATCTCGGGCAGACGAGATTCAACCATGCGATGCATGTTGCACGACTCCACTCCCCCCCCCCCATTTAAACTGACGTGAGCACCAAAATACTTATTTTCCAGGCTGTTTTGGAGCAGTTTGGAGCGATTTTCCCAATTTTCATGCTTTTGGAGCAGCTTAGAGCAGGAAAACGAAATTGTATCAAACTGTGCAATATGAGCAGCTGTCTCACCCCTGCAATCATCAACAGGCTGTTTATTCCACATTATCAAACTTTTTGACTACTAATCAAGGTGTTCCCCAATGGTCCATTCTTGGCCCCCTTTTATTTTTTATTTATATGAATGACCTTCCTCAAACAGTTACTAACTCTGGACCTTTTCTTTATGCAGATGACACTACCATACTTGCCACTGACAAATCTATTCACTCTTTGATGCTTAAATTACAGAAAGATCTAAATAGCATTTTAACCTGGTGCAGTTGCAACTCCCTCAGTATTAACCCTACGAAAACTAAGTTCATGATGTTTCACTCAAATATTAAAGTCCTTCCATCCCAAGTCACGATCAAACTAAACGACATGCTCATTACTCCTGACAACGAATGCTCTTTTTAGGAGTTGTTCTTGACACCAACCTAAAATATTCTAATTAAGTCATGCACTTAAGGAAAATACCGTATTTTCCGGTGTGTAAGACGCACCCCACAGTTTTCATGAAAAAATTAATATATAAGACGCACCGGTGTACAAGACGCACCTGCATTCACTCACTTTCCACAAAGAAACTTCATAACGTGAGGTTGAGCGAGCATTGTAAAATGCCGTACTTACGTTTCTGAGCGCTGGTCCGTAAAAAAACTTATACTACACCAAATTTGCGAGAAAAAATAATGCACACCCACTGAAACGTTCCGCATGACTGCAGGAAAAACATTTTATTCGTCGAAGCCCTCAAAGTCCTTGTCCTCCGACGCGCTTTGAAATAGTTCAGCGAGCTCTGGCGGCAGCAACTGCTGGGACTTCCTCTGCTTCCTCTTCGGAATCGCTGCTGCTGCTGTCGTCGTCATCGAGGTCAGGGGCTGAGGTTGCTAGCAGGCCTGCCTTGCGGAATCCCGCAGTTACTGTGGCCTGTGACACCGCACACCAGGCTTCGCGCACCCATTTTGCGACTTCGCAAAACGAAGCATGCCTCATGCGTCCGGTGGCAGTACAGCTATGCTCGCCGTCGGACATCCACGACTTCCACAGGCGCTGCAAAATAGCCTTGAAACTGCGGTTCACTGAGATGTCCAACGGTTGAAGCATTTTTGCCATCCCGCCTGGGATAACCGCAGCGGTGCAGTTTTTTGCCTTGATGCGCTTCAAAGTGGATGGTTTCTTTCATGCAAAGAAGGGCCTCCTGGTCTTGGATAGCATGCGGGCGCATATAACGGAGCTCACTTTCACGTTCGTTTCTATGACGACGCCAGGCGGGAAGGGCTCTTTCGACATAGTCTTCCGCTTGAATATTATCATTGGCGGAAGTTTTTGCCCGTCGGCGCAACATGCAAGCACAACCATGAAGTGCGCTTTTTCGTGGCCGGTAGTTTTGATGGTGACGGACTTGTCACCTTTTGGTGCCATACTCCTTTCCATCGGAATGTCAAACGTAAGTGGCACCTCGTCCATATTTATTATATGGCTGCTGCCGATGCGATCGTCTTCAATGGCTTTCTTAACGAAAGCCTGGAACCTTTCAAGCTTGTCCTTGAAGTCTGCTGGCAGATTCTGGCACATGCTTGTGCGGGCCCTCATCGCCAGCGCTTTGCAGCACATAAATCTGGAGCACCAGGACGGCCCACCAACAAAATCAACGGCGCCCATCTCCTTAGCTAGCACCTGTGCTTTGAGACGTAGATGCACCGTTGACATCGCCCTACCTTGGGCACGTTGCTCCAGTATCCATGAGTGCAGACGTCCCTCAAGGACTGGCCATCGTGATTTCTTGCCGCGGTCACCTTTCCTGTCACTCTTCATGGGCTGAAGCTTAGCAGTTGACTGTCGCCATGTGCGGATCATCATCTCGGTGATGTCGAAATGACGGCCCGCTGCCCGGTTCCCGTGGTCCTCTGGGTACTTCACTGCAGTAAGCTTAAACTTTGCCGTGTAACTTTTCCGTTTAGCTGGCATACTGCAGGTGAAGATAACAAAGGCGCGGACTTCCAGAACACTGTAGCACGGACTAACCAAACAAATGCAGTTGCGAATGGTGACTAACCCAACTCACTCAACAACAGCGTGGTTGGCATGGCGGCCGAACCCGTCGCGCACCCCTAACGCCATCTTCCGCCATTCACTAACTGAGCACAGCTCTCTATGGTACAGCCTCCGAAACTCGCGCAGCTTCAGTGAGCTGAGAACTCGCAAGACGACATACTTTTTTTTTTCCCCGTTTTATGTACTTTGGTTTTATTGTGGTACTGTAGTACCGACATGTTGAGTCTTCGTTAGTATAATTATGACGCATCATTCGCATTGGACTGCTCTAGTCGTTAAAAAAAAAAAAAAAAAAGACTTGTCAGCATCAACACGAGTTTCTATGTACAAGACGTACCTTTGTATAAGACGCTCCTCCGAAAATTTTGGAAAAAAAAAACAAACAAAAAAAAACCGCGTCTTATACACCGGAAAATGCGGTAGCATTCAGTATTAGAATTTTAATCAGGGCGCGTAACTATTTTAACACCTCAACATTAATCAAATTATATTACGCTTTTATTCACAGTCATATTAATCATTGTATCACTACATGGGGAAATACATATGTAACCCATCTATCTCCCATTCAGCATATTCAGAATCAAGCCATTAGAATAATAACTTGCAGTTCGTATCGCTGTAATGCATCATCATTGCTTTATAACTTCAATATACTTCCTATTGCCAGTTTATTTAAATATCATCTCACCGTCATGCTCTTCAAGACATTGATTCATCTTCTACCATCAAGCGTATTTTGCCATGATGCTCTTCGTAACTTTAACCGAACTCGATTTGCTTCAAATGAAATTTTTTACTACCTGCTATTCATGCTAATTATGGTCGTCATACGGGGTATTTTCTTGCTTTGTTCATATGGAATTCTTTACCAACCCACATCAAACAATGTTCCACAATCGGTCCTTTTAAAAAGGAATTGTATTCTTATTTGCTTAATTACTAAACACATATTTTTCATGATTCACTTGTTTTATCACTTTTGCTTATTTATAATCGTCTTATTTCTGTTCCGTCAAATCACTCGTTTTCTTGTTATGTTGCTATCACTGCTAATTATGTTATTTTTTCCTTTGCAATTTCGGACAGGAGGTCCCCCTGCAGCCTAGTGCTTTCGGACCTCCTTCTGTATAATTATCCTGTGTAATATTGTATGTTTGTATTAATATTTGAAATAAGCTGCAAACATGCATGTTAGCTTTGCCGCAGTACACATGTGTTAGCTTTGCTGTGGTATGCAAGTGTTACCTTTGCTGCAGTAAATTAGTGTTATGCAGCAAAGCATACATGTGAGAATGGGCATGAGAAAGCATATTTGCTTCTTAATTACAAACTTTGAATAGTAGAAATTAGGTGCAAATCAAATAGAATAAATTATTTAAGATTTCAAATATGGTCACATCCCAATTGAGGAGGCACAACAACGATGCTGCCGATCGCGTGATAGGAAAAGGATGTGTCTCAGCGACCATGAGGGCCTCAAAAAAAGGGGGGCACTTCTGTGGTTTCGCATCTGAAGCTCCAACCTTACAGTGCCATTCCTATTTTGGAGGACAATTTCAACGAATAAAATTTTTTCCTGCAGTCATGCGGAATGTTTCAGTGGGTGTGCATTATTTTTTCTCGCAAGTTTGGTGTAGTAGAAGTTTTCTTACGGACTAGCGCTCAGAAACGTAAGCATGGCATTTTACAAGGCTCGCTCAACCCCACGTTATGAAGTTTCTTTGCGGGAAGTGAGTGAATATAGGTGCGTCTTATACACCGGTGCGTCTTACATATTAATTTTTGCATGCGAACTTGCGAAAACTGGGGGGTGCGTCTTATACAAAGGCGCATCTTATACACCGGGAAATACGGTATGTTTTTGCTGAGCATTTCTACTATCAGAAGTGCGACAGGAGCGCCTCTGGAACATAGAATCACCATTACCTTAACATGCCGAAAAAAAGCACTGGAGGTTGCCTATAAGGACAGCATTGACACCCTGCCCTGAATATATCTGAAACTTCAGATATATTGAACGAGGTTTAAGAAGGCAGCAGCAATGAGAGTGAGAAGAGATTTACAATGACAACCAGTAGAGCACTTCACCATAGACTAAAGCGGCAAAAAGGCGGCATAAGTACTCTAGCAGTACTCCCGGAAAGAGGGCTGCTAGGAGCATGTTTTCAGCCTAAATAATATGAACACCTACTCGGTGAAACAGTGCTAAGGCAAGCTGAAGCAAATCACCTTGCACAGCTTTCTTGGGAGTCATGACACTCAAATGAAACTGCTAATGAATTAAACAGATTTCACTGTCCTATCAAGTTTCGTTAAAGTGAGTGTAATGTAAATGAAACACTCTGGCCCTGGTGATTATTGACTGTAACTAGGAAAAAAATGCTTACATTTCCTTGAGAAATGTGGCTTCAGGATTTGGAAAGACATTGCCTTCATTTCGCCCCAAGGCTGAACCAGGGTGAAAGAAGTTTATCCGAAGGTAGGTGTAGTCTCCTTCAACAGATTGTGATATGTTCTGAAATTAAGCACATGAATTTATATATCACTGTGCATATACAAAAACTCTCAAAACCATAAAGCTCCCTCACAATCTTTGATAACTGCATCACTCCTGCATGTGTTTAACACAGTGCGTTAGGCACAGCAGTTTGAAATGCTACATTCCAGCCAGACAACTATTTCTCTATGTCATTTGGTTAGCCGTGCAAAGTTGCACACAGACAATGGAGCATGGAGCACCGCCTTCCTCCAAGCAGGCTGGAACTTACTTTGATGGTAGAAATGTGGTAGGGGACTGGAATGCCAAATATGGGCAAGATCACAGTTTCATACTTCTTGTCTGCAAAAGAAAGGCAATACACACTATAAGAGACGGCGGCCAGCAGCATGACGATGAACCATGCAGTTCTTTTAAGACATCACTATTAAGAGCATTTCAGACCCACCACCTATTTCGGACGATTTCTAGCTCTAAATTCGATAATTCGGACTCCGTTCGTGGCTGTAGAGTGCAGTGAATCGGCCGCCATTATAGCCTCCGGCGCCCCGATGAAAGAAGGTATGGCCTCAGAGATCGCAATCAAAACTGTGGTCATTGAGGCTTAGTTAAAGCATGACGCACCAATTTTAGAGGCAAGTCGCTCCGTCACTGCTATCACCGCATCCTGTTCCGGCACCCTGCGTGTGGTTTGTGATTGCGAGTACGACTGGTCGCGTCGGGTCCGCGATCGCTCGATAGCGCTTTAAAGGGGCCCTGCGACACAAATTGAGTAGGCCGCTTTTATCACTGATTCTAGAACTGTTGCACGCGGGTATGTCGCAGCGAGAGTAGAAACGCCGAAAGCAGAGTGGTTATAATTTTATTTCAGCGAACAAACCGCCCAAAATCGCCTTCTGTTTGAACTGAGGTGACACATAACGGAGATTTTTGTTACAGGAAGTGACATAGAATGACGACATAGGAGGGGCCAGGCGGGGCGTTCCGATTGGTTTGACGCTCCAAGGTGCTTGTTACACACGTGTGGTGTCTGCTTGATCACGCTATTCAGTACCAAAATGTACTAAAATAGTTTTTATGCTTCGTAAGATAGAGAGAAAGTATCTGACATTACTTGCAAAACGACACCAGGTGTGTTGACGGCCGGACGCTATCTGCGCGCGCGCGCTCTGCTACTGGCGTCTTCCGGTGTCGCTCTATAAGACGCGCGTTGCTATTGGACGCCTCCACTGACGTCAGCGGGAGAGCAAAATATGAAAGGGAATGTTGGTTTCATGCTGTCTGCTCGTGTTCTGAACTTCGAGGGCTAATAACTCCAGTTCTAGATCACCGATTTGCATAATTCTTTTTGCGTTCATCTCAGCATTCGACCCTACACACACTGCAGTACTGCAGACTGCAGTTGAAAAAGTGTCGCAGGGCCCCTTTAACGTTCCGTATTCAGTGCTTGTTTACCGTATTTACCCGCATAATTTGCGCATCCCTGATATTTAGCCAGCCTTACCAAAAAAAAAAAAAAAAAATCGCATATTTTGCGCTCGCCGTCCGGCCCGAACCAGCTCACCGGCGTGCGCACGGACAGGCTTTGGACAGCTGCGCGGCCGCGCCCCTCGCTGCGCAGGCGAGCGCAGTCATACGTAAAAGGGGCTGCGAGTGTGACGTCCCCTTTTCCGTTTCTTTTCTCCGGAAGGCCCCGGAGCCCAAAGTACGGTCGCTAAAATAAAAAAGCAGTACGCGAGTGGGGGCGACGAAAACGGCTGAAGCAGAGATCAAACGGGCCCGGCCCATCCCCGTCGCTCGGAGGCGATAACATCATCCCTATCGGGACGCCTGTCGTCGAAGCGGGGAGGAAACGCCCGGCCCGTCTTTAACTAGCATGAAAAGACGCAAAGGCGGGAGAGGTGAGGGGGGAGTGTCGCTCTTCTGTCGAGCGATCGCGTGGCTGCCGAGATAGCACTGGCGCTCGCGCTATCTCGGCAGCCATCAGCGGGCGGCGATTCCTGCAAGCGTGACCAAGACTGCAAAAAGTCAAATCAAAATAGCGGTGCCCGGGAGGGTACGGCGTGCCAGGTTGCAACGCATCATGCGGGAACAGGCCCACAGTTGCGATGTAACAGCGGGGTTTGCAATACATGGGATCCTATGGGAGCTATGCCGGGACCGATGAAAACCAACGTAACAGCGGGGTTCCACTGTAATTTATTTCAAAGAACTTTTGCAGTACAGTGTTTTCTCATGTAAATTTAAAAATAACAATTGCTGGTGTTTTACATGCAAAGTCACAATACGACTGTTACATTCACTTTAGTGGAGGGCTCCGGGGATTTCAACCACTAGGGGTTCTAAAAATCTGAAAACTGGCAGAAGCATTGGAATTCAACTCTGAAGACACCACTGACCCTGTATACAGTGCTAGTTTCATGTATTTTTAACAACTGGCTGTATATCTGGAGGACTGTGAGCATGCAGTGGCCACATGCCAGCACACGTACTGATGGACACGTGTCATGTGCAGCAGCATCACCACATAAACATGAACCAGCCACACGCTCCTTGCCTGAGGAGTTCTTCCAGTTTACAATGTGCTGCAACTTCCAACACTGCACTTGCAACCCTCCTCCAGTTGCTGCACTTCAATGCTGACTGAGTAAAGAGGCTGAAAGGTCGGGTGCGTGTGTGTGTGTGCATTTCCTGCTGCTACGCAGTCACGAGTACCTCTTCCATTCCTTTACTCACTTGTTACCCCCTCCTGTGCGTTTCGAGGTCGAGATGAGCCCACCTGAGAGACAGTCACTGATCACACTCTCCCTGTCTCACTCCAGTTTCCTTTTTTTTTTTTTTTAAAGAAACAAGAATAGTGCCAGAACTCTTCCGACGTCCATGTGCTTTGTGCTAAGCATACAGGGGCACGAACAAAGGTGAGTGCTGAAGTGGCGACTGTGACACAGATGTTGAGAGGCCTCCAACGCAGATATACGGAATACAAGCATATGCGCAGGCAGAGGAAAGGGTGGCTTCCCTAACGCAGGACAAAGATATCACAGAAACTTAAATTTGTCTAGTCCACGGCATGCTCACTAGGTGTGGTACCTTGTGAAAAATGCAATAATTTCAGTGTTTTCCGGCAGTTTCTATGTGAAATTGGGTTGTACCGACCTGTTTAAGCATGCAATCTTTCAATTGGGCAAACAATCTTGGCAACAAGTTTCTCAGTATCTCTTTTATGAGTGCCGACAGTGCATAGAACACCGGCTTTGGTATTTTGCCTCCATCAAAATGCGACTGCCGCAGCCGGGATGAAATCCGAGTCTTCTGGGTCAAAAGCCGAGTACGCAACCACAAAAGGACACAAAGTTGAGTGAGTTGGTAAGGGTCCATAGTCAGAAGAAGAGGTGTTCGTGTTGTTCACTTCTTCCCTTGTGTCCGTGTCTTGCACGCCTCTTCTGACTATGTACCTAACCACAGTACGACCACAGTATCGCTGATGTAAATTTCACAAGTTGAATTTGAAGATATTAAGTGTGTGCAACATTACTGAAAACAGATTTCACTACAAACTTACTGTAACAAGGGCCCTTTGAACCCTCAAGATGATCCCACATACTGATGTTCATAGAGAAATAAAACGCCCCAGCCTTATTGCTCCCAGTACAAAAATAAATCCATACGCGGTGGGAGGCGTGCCTGCTCAGCCAAAACCTCACTGATCAACTCTGGGCCGTCCGGCACGCCGAGGAAGCCGCCCGTGTCCAAGGGCTCGAGGCCGTCACCTAGGCTGGGGTGCTTGTGGCCCTACCCCGACACAATCGCCGTACCTATTCGTGAATTAAAGTTTTCTCTCCCTCTCTACACCTTACAGACCTCTGGAATAAACACCAGCACAGCAGATGTGCTTCACTGCAACATAGCAATCACACATCACAAACTGGCAGCACGTTGAAAGCTCTCACACACCCTTACTCCCTCCCCTGACTACACACAGCACATGCATCCTGCAATGCGACCATTTGCCTCTTCTTTATGCCTGAAACATGAGTGTGGACCACACTGACCTGCCTTGTTTATTTGTGTAGTTTAAAGTGAGCTTGCCTTTCTTGCTACTGAGTGCCCCAACCTATGCATCAACAAGCTGAAAGTTTAGCTTCTCTACCCGTTCTCTCTCCACATACGATGGTCACATGGAAGAAAAATGGAACAGTTGTTGGTCATGTCGGCCAACAGATGCATGAGATGTTCCCACATCATGGATGGCCCCTGTTTAGAACAATAACGGCTTACCAACAAATATTTTTAGCTCCTTGACTTCCGGTTCCTTTGGCATTTGATTCACAGACTTGTATGAAACATTTGACTTCCGGATTCTGGTTCAAGAGAAAAAACAGAAGTACAATACAAAGAAGTAAGAACTTTCATAACACAAAGCCTAGGTCTGCAATTTAATACAAAGCACTAAATTCACAAGCTTTTGCTCAGCGACAAGCCGCTTCATACACTATATGTCATTCTCCCTGTTTTTATTACCACATATTCTCATGCAATGGCCACACTTCCTGAATTTCATAAATTTGGGCCCAAACGTATTAAGTGCATTCCATAGATGAGCATGTGCATGCAAGCTAATACCCCTGTCACACGAGGCAACTAAAGTACACTTTGAGCGAGTGCACTTCGCCGCTAGTGTCATTCGCACGCTGTCACACGGGAACGTTTAGTGACACTCGCTGCAAAGTGCACTTGCAGGCTAGTGCGTTCGCCGAACTCACTTCGCAGCAACGAAGTGTGTAGCCTCGGTACCAGTGGCTTGTAAACAAATACGCTAATGCACAACGCGGGGCCCGTAGTATTTTTAAAGCATTGTTTTCATTATTATAAATGCTGCTATGCCTTAAAACAAATCATATTTTAACAAAAAACCTCGCTGTCCTCGCCCTCGGGCAGTTTGCGGCCACGTCCGCTCGGGAAATGCACATTTCCAAAGCACACTTCTCTTTCTCGTGTAGCAGCACGTGAACGTAAGTGCACTCGCTCAAGGTGCACTTTAGTTGCCTCGTGTGACAGGGGTATAACATGGTACCAGTGCTTGTGACCGTGGCATGCCCTTATTTGGCTTTGTGACATTCGTTATTGCCAGAAGATAATGGTGTAGCTGGTGCTGCTGCAATCTGGTTCATTACAAGTGTCATATATCAATGGGATGAAGCTGTTTTTGGACGTGGGCTCACATGTGATAAATACTAGATGAACTACAAGTGCTTCCAAATGTACAGTTGGGAGCAAGATAATATGGACCTTGTGAACGTGTGCCGCATGAGCATGTGCCGCAGCTCCAGGCGAGCCTACTCCTCTCCACCAAAATGTTGATTACAGTAAAATTTTGCTAACTCTAATTTCACGGGAGCGGAAGAAATGCCCAAATTATCGAGAGATTCAGGAAAGCTCTAGAGAAATATCCCCTGCATCGGTATATTTTCTTAATAGGAACAAATTCTGTTCTTATTTTGCATAAAAGCAACATAAAAGCTGCCATCTGTGTCATCTTCAAACTTCCTTCGCAAGATGCCCATGATCTAAGAGCTCTCGTGTCTTAGTTCGTCAGAAACGTGACCTTCCCCCCTCTTCGACCGAATTCGGAACAGTCACCATCACCGTGTGCATATGACAATTTTTTTGGCTGTCAGGACACTGTCAACAAAATCGTCTCCAAGTTTGATGCCAGCACACAGACCATGCCAGATTTGCTGAACAGCAACAGTTTCTGCCATATTGAGTTTTGAGGCATTGCGCGCGCACTGTGTTAAAAGCGAAACTACTGAATGTGGCACCCACTGTGGGCTATTAAACCAAGGAGGATGAAATCGCCGGCGATTAGATGGCAGTTAGTTATGATGACACAAACGGTGATTGAAAACATAACCACTGATCGCTGAATCCGCTGCAGACACAACCATGGCTGCCCACGATGCAATCATGGGACGCCCATGCATTTCTGAAGGCATGTACGCCATATAAGCAGGCAGAGTCAAAATAAAACAACTGCCTGTACGCCGTATCCGCTGCAGACACAATCCTAGTCACTTGCAACCCGATCAATAGATAGCATCCATGCAGTCCGATAGTCGCGATGCAACAGCTATGGATGCTACTGTGCAGTTCATATGCGCCATGCTGCTGCTGTCATGGATAAACCCTCTGTACCTAACGTTATAATACATGGCAACTTCTCTTTTCAGAAGGAACATGACCAGCATGCTCACACGTGGCGGTAAACGAAAATAGTCATTAGGGAGTTTTAGCAGCGCCGGCTTACCATATGACAATGATGGTAATGCCTTGCCATCATGGTCATAGCAGCGGCTGAAATGCCGTGCCATCATAGCAGCGGCTGAAAATTAGTTTAGCCTGGCCACTTAGAACAATGCAGTTTCGGTTTTGGAACAGATTACAATTCCGTCTGGAATGAACCTGTGCAGGTTCTACCGACGAAGACCAGTCCTGTCAGTCTTTGCATAGCCATGCTACAATTCAACCAAAAAACATCTGTTTGGCACAGAATGGACCAGCACTGCTCTCTCAGCGCAGTTTGGCGAAGCGCCTCCATCACTCTCACGTTACTATTTTTTGGTAACACGAGGAGTCATGTTATCTGTTACATTTTACTGCAATAGACAAATATACAGTTGAAAGGATAATCAAAAAATGGAAAAGCCAGCGAAGAAATCAAGAATTTGAGTCTCACTGATTCGGAATGCATTTGGATCCATGGAATGGTGCAAAGGTATAACTAAAATAACTGAAACATTAAGGCATCAATAACATGATACGCTCATCAGTTACATAACAATTAATGGTAATAAATCACATATGATGCATACCCACACTCCTTGGCTAGAGAGAGATAAAATTAGGGCAAAACAAAAAAGAGAAAAAGAAACACAAAAAGCAGAACTCGTTCCAGTTGATGTCTATACTGTAGAACCTCGGTATGATTAAGCGGGATATAACGAACTTATGGATATAACAAAGCAATCATAATTCCCTATGAAATTCTCATAGACATGGATGTTGGCTATAACAAACTAATGATTAAACAAAATAAATAAGACTCCCTCTACAACTTCGTTACAACAAGGTTTTACTGTATGATTAAAGTCAATTCAAGCTTAAAGAAGTTTAAAGCTACTGTAAACAGTACCAAGGGTCACTGCGCTGTAAAAAAAACAGGGTCCTTCAAAATCTGTTAGTTCTTTTACAGGAGCGCTGACCCACTTCTCAAGCCTGGTGAAAAAACATCTTATGGATATCAAATGTTGCAATGGACTTGGCCACATTTTATAGTCATGCGCAGCAAGCTGAGTCCACAACCAGAGCATAAAGCTGCCACTTTCTCAAGAGCACTCTCTTCAAACAGAGGCTAGTCTTCACTATCTATGCAGCTGGTGCACTGACAATGCACAGTACACGGGCCTCAACATTTCGTCTCCATCGAAATGCAGCCGCCGCGGCCGAGATTCAATCCCGCGACTCTTGGATCAGCAGCTGAGTGCCATAGCCGAGAGACCACCATGGCGGGGCAACTAAATTAGTGAATTTGTAAAAATAGAAAATGCACGTTCTATGTTTGCTTACATTCAGACACAGTTGTGCGTCACCCTGCCAATTTTGAAGAGCACATGCATCCTCTTTTTTTAAGAAGTAATATAGTGTTATGTAATATTGTGTTCTCGCTATGAAAAGGGGAGGTAAAAACAGTGTTAATTTGTAAAAACAAAAAAACATGTTTATGTTCTCAGGCATTCAGTCAGTCACACAGTTGTGGATTTATGTGCCAGTTTTAAAGAGCACATGCATCCTCTTTTATAAGAACAGCAACTCTAGCTTCATGTAAATAACATCACAATTTGGTTATTAAGAGAGCAGGCAAAAGCAGTGTTAAGATTAAAGCAAAGCTCCTGAAAATAACTTGGGAACATAGAGGAAGGCCATGCAATTGGGACAAAAAAAAATAAAATAAAAATAAACAGACTAAAGAAATGGTTGTCACTCAGTTCATGCTGTACGTACTTATCGCAGTCACTGCAAGTGAAAGGAAAAAGAGACAATGCAAGTTAGATCACCATGTAAAGGGGCGAGCAAAGTGCACCATAGACCAGCGAGCACAACAAACTTTGAAGTTAACTTTCCACCTTACTTCTCATCCTTTTGCACACCTCGCTGTGATGCCAGCCTGTCTTTGGCTGCTTGATTCAAGCGTTCTGCAAGCAACTTTTGATTTTGCTGACGTTTCTCCTCTGCGGACTGTTCTGTCTGTGTTGAAAGAGACACCAACAAAATAATACTCTATAATACTCTTTCAATAAAACAGAACTTTAAAAGGTACGTTAAAGGCAAATAAAGTCTACACTCGTTACAACAGACTTACTGATATAATAGACATTATTTCAACCAAAGTTTGATCCGTGTGCATTATCCATGCAGCAAAGTTCACTTTTGATGGACTGTGCTACAACAGACTATTACTTCAACTACAGTGGTTGAAATTAGAGGCGATAATTTTTTGGACTGGATGTGTAAAATATACTTTTACTGCGTCGACAAGATCTGACAGCAGATTTTGGCCCTCCAGCAATGCTTTTAGCACAACAGTGCCTGTGCACTTTAGCGAAAACAAGTTTAAATTGCGGTTGGCAACACTCGAGGCCTCTGGCCAAGCCCCTATCTAAGCCAACCTGAAGACAAGTGTGGTGACACCACGATGCTGTTTTGTTGCAGTTCCATACTGGTCACTTGTGCCAGACTGCTAATAGCTTCTAAAAAAGAAAGGAAATTTCATTGAGCAACAAGATTCAATTGTGTGCAGTGAAAAGAAGATAAACATTGCAGAAACGAGGAGCTATCCAAGCAGACCATGAGTTCAGCTGTGAACAACAAAGCTATAGTCGGCAAGCAAGTGTCAGGGAAAATTAATCCTAGCATCTCAAGTTAAATGTGAATAAAAAAAGCTTTTGTTTGTTTTTTACGTTTGATGTTCGTCACTTAACTGGCAATTTTGTAACAGCGTTGCTAGGCATTGCGACAAAGAATTCGGAAGTGAGGAGTCCCAGTGCTCCAAGCCCATGTCCCAGTGAGTTTCACTGTCAAATTAGAAGTTATTGTGAGAGGTTCACTTGTATGAATATCTTAGTTAATTTGGAGCAGAAGTGGCCTAGTTACACTCACTACAATGGCATATGCTCACTGAAGTAGAATGTTGGCTGCAGCCCACGCTCTACTTCAATATCGAGATAAGTTGAGATACTAGCCCCAAATTCATGAAAATATAAACATAACCAACGCATAAAGCCAACAAGACACCATTGCAACATGGCTCCAGTAACTGCGAACGTCCTCACGAAAGCTCACTCAATGTACCAGGAACGGTACATTTAGTAGATCATTTTTGTGTATGTGCGATAGGTCAGTACTGTTCGAAAGAGAGTAAAGTGCTAAAAATCCTTTGGATGTTGCTCGCTTCCCCAGAGCTTTTCCAGACAGGATAACCTCCACGGAGCATCATTCTGACCACTGACAAAGTGCGAAAATTAATGTAATGGATAAGCCACTGCCTAAGAGACGGACGGCATAACAGCGGCTGCTGGCACCACCACGAACACGATTGACTGACCGGGTGTCACCATATTTCAGCCACTGCATGTCTTCTGAGCAGCGTGGACACTATATGCGATCAAGTCGCCGGTGGCAGCAGCCACCATGATTTAATCAGCCGCTCCAGGTGCTGCGTTCAGTAGTTTCATTTTGAGCCGCTGCAATGCACGCGCAATACTCTTGACGATTCGGACATTTCTTTCGGTCCCGTGAAATCCGAACTAATAAGGTTTCACTGTATCTCTCGAAAGCTTCATGTCATGCATTGCGAGCAAACGCCACAGGAAACCGCTCATCACTGCTTTGTTTAGTAACATGACCACAGCCAGTGCAGCCATGCAGAACAGCTGCTTCCGAGCATTGGGCATCGAGCCACTGTGGCATTGTCGTGTGGCTGACGGGCTTACAAGTGGCGGTGCACTCGCCTCTGGCACAAACGCACCAACCAAAACTTCTGTGCTCTATTGATGGAAACCAGCATGGCCAGGTATTGCATTGCCAAGGCATCGATATTTTTGGCGATGCATTTTCAAGTGCTACTTTTTCTTGCACTATTTGCATGCATCATCGGTCATATCAATGCTGTGCCTGCACAGCATGATCAATGGAATGAGCCGGCCGAGAACTGTGAGGTCAAGTAGAATCAAGCAAAAGGCACTGGGGCAGAAGTGCAAGCCTGGGCTGTTATCTTGTAGAGATGCATTACGCTTTATTCTATACTAATCATCCATCATTCATGGCTGGCTGATCCTGTTGATAACCGTTGCTTTGACCACTGATCGAGTGCGAAAAGGCAGCGCTATAAAATACCGGCTCTAGTCGTTTTGGCGATACTACAGCTGAGCAAAAAATGTCTTAGTACCATCTCTTTTCAGCATTTTTGCAGTGTAAGTTTCAAGATAAGGGGTGAGAAACCCATGTAGTTAGTAAACTACATTGGTTTCTATAACTACGGTAAACCCTCATGGGTTTACCATAATTACAGAACTGGCCCGCCCCATGCTGCCACACTTAAGTCCATAATATTGCTTACACGGCAACGCAGACAAGACACTCCCTTCCCCCAAACTAAAATACAAAGAATGGATATTATGGACTTCTGATAAAAGATACACTTTTTGCTGGATTATTGGATCTGTTGTAATGAGTGTTGATTGTATGAGGTCAAGCTGAAGTATATTGTTTGATAATAACTTCTGGCATTTTACATCTGTTTGATATGATTGCGAGAAACTCCGTAGTGGAGGGCTCCGGAAATTTCGACCACCTGGCGCTCTTTGATGTGCACTGACATCGCAAGTACACAGGCCTCAACGTTTCGTCTCCATTGAAATGCAGCCACTACTATGGAGATGAAAGTATGCTTGTAAAACCAAGTGTTTTAATATCAAAGAACCAGGCTTTAGTAAGACAAATTATGTAAAAATAATGTTAGGAGTGCCATTAGACACAACACCGAGTGGGCACGACGTTCTGGCAAAATGGCGCCGGTACAACAGCCACAGCCCTGATGTCCTCTTCCTCTTTCCTCATGTCGCTGCGCTGAGATGGCTGGTTGGTATCATATAACCCCCGGCGGCGCAATCACCGTTTCGGTGCTGAATCTAGACGTGCGGTCAAGGGAGGGTGATAAGGCTTCAGCCGAGCCACGTGAACTATGTCGCTCGCACCAAACGATGACGTGGGAGAATCGGCAGGGAGACCTCATAGGTGAAGTCAGTAACCTGATGAACGACACGGTAGGGGCCAGTGTAACGTGACAGCAGCTTCTCGGAAAGCCCCACGCGCCGAGTAGGTGACCGCAGAAGCACCAGTGAGCCAGGAGGAAAGTGCACGTCTCGATGGTGGCAACTATAACGCTGCCTTTGATGGTGCTGTGAGGCCCGTAGACAGTTGCGGGCGAGTTGACGGGCATGGTCGGCGTGGGCAATTGCTTCACCAGTGTATTCAGTCGCTGTGGGCAACAGGGTATCCAAAGGTAACGCGGGTTCTCGGCCATACACGAGGTAAAATGGTGAATAACCAGCGGTGTCATGGCGTGATGAATTGTAGGTGAAGGTCACATATGGCAAATGGACAACCCAGTCTTGGTGGTCAGCCGTAACATATTTGGACAGCATGTCAGTTATGGTGCGGTTGAGACGCTCCGTGAGACCATTCGTCTGTGGATGGTACGACGTTGTGAACTTATGCTTGGTGGAACAAGAGCATAGGATGTCTTCAACTACTGCTGAGAGGAAGGTACGGCCGCGGTCAGTGAGCAATGACGCAGGGCTCCATGCACTAAAATGATGTCGTATAGCAGAAAGTCCGCAATGTCAGTAGCGCAACTCGTCGGAAACGCTCGTGTGACAGCATACCACGTAGCGTAGTTGGTAGCCACAGCGATCCATTTATTTCCGGAGCTAGAGAGTGGGAATGGGCCAAGCAAGTCGAGACCAACTTGAAAAAAGCTTCGGGCGGAATGTAGATTGGTTGGAGGCGTACAGCTGGAAGGGCGGACGGCCTTTTCCGACGTTGGCAGGGCTCAAACGGCGACATAGCGTCGAACAGAGCGGGCGAGACCAGGCCAAAAGAATCGACGACGGACACGGTCGTAGGTGCGTGAAACACCCAAGTGGCCTGCCAAGGAAGTGTCATGAAGTTGGCTGAGCACAGTCAAACGCAGGTCGGATGGTTTGACGACTAGCAGGGCAGAGCCGAGAGGACAAAGGTTACGGCTGTATAAGATCCAGTCTTTGAGGACAAACATCCGCAGGGGAGCGTCGTGAGGAGTTGTCTCCAGCCGGTCAATGATAGCTCACAAGGCAGAATCGCGGCGTTGCTGGTTGCCAATTTCAAGCATCTGTGACACGGAGAAGATGTAGGCAACAGTGTCGGGACCGACTATGTCTTCTACAGGGTAGCAAGATAAACAATCCGCATCGTGATGCAAATGTCCTGTCTTATACAAAACAGAGAGTGTATATTCTTGGAGCGAGCGAGTTGTCCTGTGGGATCCTTGAGCGAGGCTAGCCAGCAGGGGGTGTGATGGTCAGTGACGACGTAAGCTCCCTAGATCAAAAGTTTTCAAGGTAGTGACACCCTCCCTCTTCCTCCTCGCTTATTTGCCTGGAGCGCCCCCAAGAAGGTTCAAAGCATGCATAAAAAAGGCAATGTTTCCTTTAAGTTATTATGGAGAATGGAAGCAATTATACTTCAATACAAGGAAATGAGATGTAGAATAAACAGTTATTTCGTTGAAAATAAACTGTACACTTAAGCATGATGTGTGTTGCCAACTGGCAACGTTGTGCAAGTGCTGTATTTTACACCACTAGCCGTGGCGTCTCGCATCGTACGTTGTAGTGTCCAGTTCTCTCAATGTCCTGTTTTGCGCGTGCATATGATGTGGCACAAGGAACGTGCAGCAGCTTGTTGTGACAAGTAATCATAGCCGGCTTGTGCAGAGACGAGGGAAAACCTTGACCAGACGAGAACGAACGCTTGACTACGAGCACTGCAATGAAAGTTTTTTGGGAAAAATACGACCGTTTTCGCTATAGTGATGCCAGGATGTTCCTGAAAGTGCGTTCACTAAGCACTGCAGCTCTCTTCAACCGTACGTACAAACTCACAAACATTTGTAACAACAGGCTTACAATAGATGCATGATAGGTGCGCATTGCCTAGCGTTTCAACAAAAGCTAACAAATCAACTGTTGATGGCGTTGCACGGATGCGTGAAATGTTTCATAGCCACACTTCAGGGCGTGCTCCATTTCGAACACCACGAGGAATGTTGGAGAGCATAACCATTCCATTTTGAGACTGCAGAAGACAGCATAGCAACCAGGCATTGTTAAAGAACTAGCGAGTAGCGATCAACATGCACCGAGAAGCAATCTTGGCAGACATGGCACCAACTGGAACGCTTCTCTTCTCCAGTGTATGTCTTGGCTAGGATTTCGTCTTTTGTCACTGCCACAATCCGACCGGGACCCTAGGCACATGTGCACTAGTTTTGAACCTTTTTGCAAAAAAATAAATGCAACCACTAACAACGTCTCGTGCAAGGAATGCACCAATCACAGCCGTGGATGACAGAGAAAAAAGAAGGAGTAGCACGAGAGTGAGGAGGATGGCGCAGAGAACAATGAGTGTTGCTACCTTGAAACTATTTTATCTAGAAACCCTATGACGACACAGAATGGGCGCCCATATAAGTATGGACGAAACACCGCAACTGCCCACATAAGAGCGAGGCACTCGCGCTCTGTGATTGCATAATTTCGCTCAGAAGATGAAAATGGTCTGTTTGCATAAGCCATGACGCGATCATGTCCGCGCTGGTGGTGCAATAACACCGCTTCTATGCTGTGACCGCTGGTGTCGGTGTGAAGCTCGGCTGAAGCAGATAGATCGAAGTGGGCCAGGATTGGTGGCATTGTAAGCAGAGTCGTAAGTTGAGAGAAAGATGAGGATTGATCAGGGCCCCAGAAAAACGGCATGTCCTTCTTCAAGAGGTTGGTGAGGGGCTGTGCAATGGTCGTGAAGTCCTTGACAAAGCGTTGGAAATGGGGAAGGCTGTAATGGCACGAATTTTCTCTGGATCAGGGCGCACGCCTGTGGCATCCACGAGGAAAAGTACACTGATCTGGCAAGTGGAATTTTGAGGAGTTCAACTGAAGTCCGGCCCTTCGGAACACCTCAGGTGAAAAATACAATAACATTGTTGTGCCCACCTGGTGTTGTGCAGAACGTCGTGCCCATTCAGCGTTCTGTCTAATAGCACTCGTAACAAGATGACATGATTTCAGACACTAAAAGAACAATGTAGCAGTAGCCCAACAATGTAATAGCCTCGTGGGAAAACACGTGGTTTCTGGCCAAACTCTAGAACACTGTTAGAAGTAAGCTGCAGATGTGATGCATGGAGCATTATACCATCTCACATTAGGTGGGCTGTTTTAATTGTGCCAGAAAAGTATGGCTCTCTGAATTGCAAATGAGCACTCGAACGTTGATCAGACAATGCCAACTCTGGCTATTCTTTACTGAGGTAAATGAACATCAGTGAAATTCGCTCAGTGCATTCCTTGGCACACTTCCGTCATTTATGCAAGATTACAGACTTGGGAGCTATACAGGTTGCTTACAAATCAATTTTGCTGGCTCTTGCTGACGGCTTCGACGATGACTGGGAAACAGCAACGGAGGCAGGCAGTAAAGTCCAGCCGCCTCAAACAAGGACGGCGACGACTTCGAGCCATCGACAAAGGACTTTGCTCAAGACTGGCATCGGACTCTGACAAAACAGGGCCGGCATCGGCAAACATAAGGACTTTCCAATCGGGCACCTAACGTGTACATGAGGCCCATTGTTATCAGACTCCCGCAAGAACTGAGCCCAAAACGGATGAGAGCATAGCACTGCGGACAGATTAGGTTTTTCCGCTAGTTTTTTCATGTATTATGCATTCCTCATGTTTATTTATAATGTCCTGTTTGTTCCGCCAACATCGTCGTCAAGCGTGCCTCAATAAATCTGAGCAAGCGCTCCAGAGATCTCACCATCTGTGACACAGCCAACAGGAGATTTTGGGATGTCATTATGGCACCCCACAAGTCATAGGATCGATGTGTAAAGATGACCCATTTCCCAGACTTTTTGAAGCGAATGAAGGTCCAGAAACAATAAATTTGTGACAGCCAAATCGTGCTACAACAAAACTCACAGGACACATGAAAAAAATTCGTTATTGTGGAATTTCGTCACAGCAAAATTTCATCTACAAAATATACAAGTTCAGAAAAAACAGTCATCACTTCTCCTGTGTTCCCTTCAAGCCTAATGCATTCTATATTGCCATCTAACACTCACGCAACCGCATGTACTCAGACACACACGTTGTTCACATCGCCCTTAGGAACATGTAAAGCGGGGAGCACCACGCATTGTGGCAGCAAGAGACACCTTTGATGTAATGAGTTCCTCCACCAACCACATAGTATTTTGGCCCTATATCTTGAAATTTTAGGGTGAGCACCAGCTGTATCCACTTCTGCGGGAGGCACAAACACAAATGCAGCATGGCACCTGCAACCTGTTTGCAGCTCGTACGTTGCCAATTTGTGGGACTTTTCCCACAAGGTGAATAGGTTTCCTTGCAGCTCACCAAGTCTCCTCTTTACCACTGTCGCGGCTGCTGCCCAAACCAAACCATGAATCAGTGGTTTGCACGGGCAACCCTGGCAATGAACAGGTGAGGAGGGTGTTTCTCTTGCCCTCACCACCTCCCTTCCTCGGCCGGAACAGATGATGATTTGTGGGGTTTAACGTCCCAAAACCAGTTCTGATTTGAGAGACGCGGAGGGCTCCGGAAATTTCGACCACCTGGGGTTCTTTAACGTGCACTGACATCGCACTAGTACACGGGCCTCAACATTTCGCCTCCATCAAAATACAGCCGCCGCAGCCAGGATTCGATCCCGCGGCCCTCGGACCAGCAGCCGAGTACCATAGCCATTAGACCACTGTGGCGGGGCAGCCAGAAGAGAAGTGCACGTGTTGGCCTGAGCGATGTGGACAGCTGGCACAGACATTTCTAGACCAACTCGTACCACGCGACTCAAACATGCGAAAAATGATGACCTGGTGTGGCCAGCGTGTACACACCAGGACTGTTCCGTGGGAGTGTGCCACTCCCACACAATCCTTACTGCCAGTGTGTGCATTAGCCCGTCGATGACAGGGGGTGAAGAGATGTCATCGCAAATGATGTGCTGACTGGCAGCCTCACTTCTGCAAAGTGCCGCAAGTACAACACCAGGATGGCCTATGCATGTTTGCGCGGGCCCCACTTCCTTCTCAGCTTCCCTGCGTCATCCGATACCAACACAATTTTTTGCCAGTGCAGCTGTCTTTTCCAAGCGTATCGGATTCCCAGCAGCTTGCATGCCGGCAGCACCACTAACTTTCTGGTTATTGCTGAAGTGTTAGCCATCATGACATTCAGTTTATTTTTTCCCAGGCTTTGTACACACGAGAAATGACTCCTCTACCCACATATTCAGTCATGTAGATATATCATAGCAAGGGTGAGTACCTTGACGGAGATATGCCCCACCTATCATGCTGGAGCTTGGCTTTCACTGTGCATGAATCCAGCAGTCCTTGACTATATGCATTTATGCATATTTTTTTTCTTCTCTCTTTTGCTAGCAACTCTACAGTACTGAAGAGAAGTCAGATGAGGTGTGGGCAGAGAGAGTTTGATATCATGGTGATGGCGTCAAAACTTTGCAAACTTTGAAGGTAGATTGAAGCTACGCCCTCCCTGTAGTTACCATGAATAGGATGCATTCCGAGTTAGGTCTACAGCAGGTTGCCCCTTTCCTTAATTTGCATGTTTCTTTTTCAAATTTTCATGACGAAGCTTGATTTAATGAAAGCCACTGTGTAACAAAAAATTTAGAGCATTTGTCAATTTCATCATATCCAGCTTTAACTGTAATGAACGTTTTGCAACAGCCTGTACCCTTCTTTTTGGCTCACTTTAGTTGATGCCTGCCTACAATGAAGTAAGGGTTGATCAGAAAGTAGGAACATGGTACCCTGCTTATTAAGAGACCCCTCATATAATAGGCAAACTGCTCCCTGACACACGACTCTTATACAGAAGTTATACTGTATGACGATTCTGCCCATCTTTCAGAGCATGACAGGACCTACCCTGAGTTTAGAGTCCAAGATTGCTGTTCTTCGACCTCCACGCCCCAAGATCGGCTCATCTTGTTTCTTCTTTCCCTCTTTTTCCTCCTCCTCTTCATCCTCCTCATCCTCTTCTTCATCCTACAAATATACACACACATATATATATGTATATTAACACTTAGCCTCAACATTAAAACTACAAAGCCGCTCTCACCTTGATAAAAATGGCAATGTTTTTCAGCTTCTTCTTGCTGTTTGTCAAGATTGTTGCTGGCTGACCCTAAAAAGCACAAGATGAAGAATTTGCTTTTTTTTTCATGTGACGGAAAATCCAAAATGATTAAAGGGACAAAAATACACCTAAATCAGCCAAAGATCTGCTAACCAATAGTCAGAAACAAGCTCTACATTATCTTATGCTATGTATGGCATGGCAATGGGCCCAGATTACTATGCCTCACACACTGAGGCATTGCAAAACCACCTAATGTGAAAACCCACATATAATAAGAGGTCTTTCTTTTTCCTTACTGCTAGCACCCCCAACTTCCACCTCGTACCTGCACAGAAAATTCGAACTTGGGCTTGAAGTATTGGTTTCATAATGCTACATAGCTAAGGATAAGGTTAACACATAGCCATTCTAGCCCTAGCCACACTAGCATGGCCACAACATTCTTTCTTTGTTGAGTGTGAACCTTAATAACTTCTGGGGTTCTAGGTTCCAAAAGAGTGTACATTGAGAGCACACATGTTCACATGTGAACCACACACTGGAAAATATGCTTTTTTTCTTTTTCCAGCATTGAAAACGCAATATGTCATGGCTTCAAAAAACAGTAGTTGGCTGCTCACAAAAGGAAGGTGCTTTTAACTGCAGAGAGTGTTGGCAACAATGCAGCTGCAAGGCAGCTTGTCAACACCGAGGGAAGTATCACAGGTGGCAACAGAAGGAAGTCTTATTCATATGAGGCTGAGCCCAATGCTTTAGCAGCCCAATGAATAGGACATTTCCAAAAATTGAGCTTGCCCTGCATGGGAGAGTGTACAAGAACAGCAGGCAGTGCATCTAACTGCGAGTGTTTATGCAGCAGATTCTCGATAATTCAAAAGAATTTCAAATTTTCGGGCCATGTTTTCTATGTATATAAAAGCTTTTTTTTAACACAAACACAGGTTTTGCACAGGTTTCAAAGGCAAAAATTCAGGAGTTTTCAAGGAGTTGCAGGCCCTTCAAGGATTTTTCAAGGCCATCCTAAAGAGGATATTTTTTCCCATGCTGCTGATTTTCACACGATCTTCTCAACAGGCCTGATACCTCTATTGCACAAAAACATCGCAAGTGGATAATTTCTTGAATAGTGCACAAAAAAAAATAATAACAATGATAGCTTTACCAAATATCGCAATAGAATTTTGTACTTGTCACCACAAGTACCATGCAGAATAGAAAATAAAGTTCCTTCAAAACTGAAACAAAAACCAACATAAAGGAGTTTTCATGGCAAAAATACCAGTTAAAATTTAGTATTCCACCTATTCAAGGTCTTTCAAGGGCTGCTGAGAAATTCAAGGTTTTCAAGGCCCCTGGAAACAAACTTTCTAAATTCAAGGGTGTTTAAAGGGCCTGCACGCACCCTGCACAAACTGCACCATTCAGTTAATTATGAAAATTCATACCTCTTCCTTATCCTCACCAGATATACCGGCTACATTGGTTCTTTCAAGAGGTATATTCATGCTCATATATTCTTTAACAGCCAGAAAGAAAGCCACATGCCTACCAGTGCTTATCAAGGAATTCAAAACCATAAGCAGAAGAGAAGCATTTGAGATGACAACAATGCATCAAATAAATGCCCATCTGTGCTTTTCCTGGTATGTTAAAGAGTGTCATACTTCAGCTGCGGCGTCCCCTCAAGTTTGTATTATAGTCGACTCTTGCTACAACAAACGCTGCTTCAACGAAATTTCCGGTACAACAAAAAATTCTCTGATCCCCGTCAGCAGTCCATAGGAGGCAATGCATAAATATGCTCGCCACAACGAACACATTCTTTTGTGCCGTTTCACTTCAACAAAATTTGACGATGCAATTCCAGTCTCGAAAATTCGATTTGCTATGCATAAACACAATCCGAAACATTATGGTTAATTTGAGAAGAAAAAAATACGTCTACAAAGTCGAAATCGCCTGTTGGCATCACCAGAAACTGCCGCTGTTGATTGCGTGGTTGATTACCGATGTCTACTGATGCCGTCAACCAATGTCTGTCGAGATAGCGCGCGCGACCGCCCCCCTCCCACCTGCGCCCCTTTTGGTCCTTCACCCAACGAAAGAAGGGCTGGGTGATCCCGCTCTGCTTGAGAAGCAAGCGACGACAGCGATCACACGCGGTGCGATGTTATCGCATTGTTCAGTTCCTTCGGCGGAGATGGCTGGGTCGTTTCATCTCTGCTTCAGCCGCGTTAGTCCCCAGCGTTAGAGCGCTTTTACTCACGTGTAGAACATACGATGCGTAGGGCGGTGTTATCGAGTTGGACTTTGTACAGAAAAACGGCGACTGCAAAAACCCACTAACAGTGTCCATATATCATTGCAACAACTCCACCACCACCTCGGTCGACATTTATTATTTTTTTTAACGGTCCAAGCGCCCCCCCCCATGTCAAGTGCCGTATTTACTCGATACTAACGCGCACATTTATTCCAATAAAATGGATCCAAACATGCGTGTTAGAATCCAGGGCGAACGAACGACGTTACCATATCGCCGTCGGCATCAAAATGACCCCCTCCTACGTGCTTCGGTCGCTGTTGAACGGTCACCGGCAAAAAACGAACTGCGGCACGGCGGTCTTTGGTGCGCATAGTTTCTATGTTGCCGTCAGTGCGTAACGATGCCACGACGCACATGATGCGTAAGCCGATGATACTCACCGTGCCGGCTTGGCCGGCATGGCCGTCTTGCAGCCAATCAAAGTTGCTACGTCGCCAATGCAATCTCTGAGACGCCTAGCCACAGCAGCTTTCGGTTCGCGGGTGGCCGTAACGAGGGAAAAGATGCTTCTCATCACTGCACGCAAAACGGCTCATCATTGCATTTCCACCTCATATCTGTGTTGAGCCTGAGCCTCCCAGTCGTGCGCGATGCATGATGTCCGAGACTGCATCGTGGCAACCTCCGAGACCACGTCCCGATCCTGTGCAGCACGCATGGCAGCACGCGGCAGCGGGCACGAGGGAAGTGCGACAGCACAGAGGAACGCAGCACTGCGAGTAAATGTTATCGCCGCTTGCACGTGGCTAGGCCCGGCAACATGCAGCAGTTTTGTTGGGGCGCAGGAGTTATGGATCGGTGTGCCAAACGTCTTTGAGACGCCGTGAATCAAGTGAAGTGGGAAAGCCACGTCGCGGCCGTTTGAGGGACTGCAGAGGTCCAAAGTTGGCGGTTTCTTTATTATGCGAGTGCGTTCATTACGCGAGTACGACATCTGTGTTTATGAATGCAAGAACATTGACTAGTAAGGACTTTTTTTTTTTGTGGGTGCGCGTTAGGATCGATGTTTCACTTTTTTTTTTGTCGCGGGAAACGGGTGCGCATTACTATCGAGGGCGCAGTAGAATAGAGTAAATACATAGATCTCCTGGATTCCATTTCTCCAAACTTGGCAGGTATGGTTTCAGTACTCACGGTTTCCGAACCCTTCCGACTTTTGCCGTGATGCCGCATGCGGCGCGCAAGATTGAGGCATAAACGTTTCATTGTTCTGCCAGCTCAGGTCAAATATTTTTTCATTTTCGCTTCGAAATTTTTTCCGCACACCGTCAATTTCGCTGTAGCGAGAATCTACTGTAATGGGAGTCTACTGTACGGGCAAAACTAGCAAGATCAAGGGATATTAAACATTGGCTTAGCTAAAACTAAGAAACCACCCGATCCATTGCTACATCTACCCTTTTAAATTTTCATCACGGCAACGACGACTCTGCAAATCTACAAGAAAATTGACTGGAACTTCTCTACGTATGGTCCACTGGAAATGCGAATTGTAAGCACGTACTCGTCCACGACAGAGAGCTACAAGCAACTGCCCTACATTGTGTAAATGCGTTTTAACACTGTCTTTCCGCAAATTATGAGCAGAATTCGTGCACTTATTCAGAAAAGCAAGGGCTATCATTGTGTGGACATTTGTTTATTGTTTTGTAGATACTCTCGACGATTCTGACACAGTTAATTCACAGGTATTATGCCTGGTCCTATGAAATCTAATTATGTTTCACTGTATTCCACAAATGAAAGGTTTTTCAAGGACTGCTGTGAAATTAAAGGTTTTTAAAGGGGCCCTGCGACACTTTTTCGCTGCCTTTCTGGAGCACTGGAGTGCATGTAGTATTGAGCACAGAGATGAACGCAAATAGAATTATGCGAATCGGTGCTTGAGAACTGAAGTTATTAGTCCTTGAAGTTCAAAACACGAGCAGACGACCTGAAAAGAATGTTCCCTTTCGCATACTGGCGTATTTGGTTACATCCAATCAGCATGCACCTCTTATACAGAGCTACCGGAAGTTTCTTCTCAAGGTGGCGTGTACGAATTTCTTTCTGACACAAATGTCATCACGGTTAAAACAGGGACGACGAGCCAAATGTGTCAGTCAGGAGAGGCAGTTGGTTTTTAAAATATTATACTGAAAACAGATTTAATTTTTTTTGTGTCAGGAATGCTTGTGTTGTGTCCCTGACAAGCCTCCAGCACTTTCAGGTGCACCGGCGAGTCGCTACAAAGCACAGCACCGCTGATGCTATCGACTGGTTTCTGGCACCCCTTTGCTGCTGGGCAGATACACAGAAAAAGAAAAAAAAAAACACACACACACACACACAGAACAATCGTCCCCCCACCTCTAAGGGCTGAGTCTCCGTTGAGGGCAACGGGTAAACAGGTAAACAAGTTTCATGTGTTCGGGGCTATGCCTAAGGAGGCGCTAGCTACACTTTTTAAACCACCGCGACTAAAGTTCGTGTCTGTGGGCCGAGGACATCCCTGAAAATCAGCATTTATATTTTTTTTTTGCTGAACTGCACGGCCTCACAAGGATCAATGAATGCAAAATGCGAATTGGCATGTCAAACCAATAACAATGTCCCACCACTGTCGTCACTTCCCGTAACAAAATTCGCCGCTGTGTGTCGCCGCGGTTCAAGAAAACCTCTGGGAAAGGTGATTTCTTCGTTGCAATAAATTATAACCACTTCACTGGTGGCGCTCCCACTCTCACTGTGGCATTTTTATAGTTTATTCTAGAACTGAGGCATCCCCGCATACCACATTTCTAGAATAAGCGATAAAAATGGCATGCTTAATTGGTGTCGCAGGGCAAGGGCCTGAAACAGACTCAAAATCCAAGGGTATTCAACCACCTGTGCACACCCTGCCGAGAGCGCTGCCTTTCTATCATGGTTTTGCTGACAGGAGTTTCACAAACTTTGATGGACACTAGCTGCATTAGCTATGGTAGGCCGGTACGCTAGCTAAACAGCCGGTTTAAGCTTTACATTGCTGCGGCAAAGGAGCATGGGTACTGCGCAGCTACATGGCATTTCAGTTTCAATCCAACACATGTATTCTACTAACAAAACAAGGCAATCTTAACGCTATGGAAAAAAAGAAAAAAAATCACAGTGCACAGTGAGGGCTAAAACGCAAGTTCCGTTTTATGAAGAACACAATTGGCTCCTTGAGAAGGCTGTGCAGGGTCTCGCAAACTGAGTGAGAACTACATGCAGGTAACAGCCAGATAGCACAGCACTTTTGCTTACGATTTTCTCCCTCCACCCCCAACCCTCCTCCCTCAAGATGACATTAACACGTCTGGAAAGGGGGGGGGAGACACAAACAGAGAGGGCCGAGGGGTCGCGACACGAGCAAATAACAATTTTCTTATCTTGTACTCTTTATTTACAGGAAAGCAATCCTTTGCAGGAATCTTGCCAAATCAATGTTATAAATGGTATTTAATTAATGTTTATTTGTGAACTAGAAAACGCACCATGACACACCAAAATTTTCCCATTTGGGCGATGCATGAGTTATTTTATAACTTCTTTCCCCTTTTGTGTACTGCATAAAGGCACGCTTGAATAATTTACACTCAAGCTTGTACAAATGAGCACAAAAGGTTTTCGGCTCAATAACATTTAGTTGGCTTTGAATTCGGCTTTAAATTAAGAAAGTATTGCAGGAAGCCCTATCACAACTGCACGACTCCCTACTGCTACAGCTTAGACCGCTTATAACCTAAGTCACTGCAATTGCAAGTACCCGCACTATAACCAAAACATCATTTTTCAATGGCTACACGTGTGTAAAATGCATTGCCCAGGTAGCGGCATGTGTTAGACATTCGAGGTGCGCGACCGGGCTGCTTTCACCCCCGCCTCAAAGATTTAAGTCTGTGACCGCACTGTGCAAAAAAAAAGAAAGGCGCTATAGTGATGTCACCATTTATGCGGACTTCCCGCAGAACCGCACCATGCAGAAATGGGAACTGATTACTGCACACTATCCTTCGCTTTCTCTGACGCGTGCGTGATATCAAAAGCGTAGTGACGGCAAGCCACCATTGAAGTGGTGAATCTCCCATCCATGCCCTCGCTTCCGTTGTTGAAATGATTCGTCAGCGCTGTAAATGTGGCCACCATCAACCCAGTCGCCTGTGGCACCCTATCTGCTGCCAGCACTGAAAAGGTAGCACTCGTTAGGCCCAGCTTGTGGGGTCGCGGGCGCCACTCCGCACGGGAAGCTTGCCTTTGACAACACAGGGATCGGGTGCTCAAGAAATCGCGCTCGCAGGGTGATTCAAAGGCAGCATGCATGAAATGACTTAAAAAAAAAAAAAGTTAAACAGCAGTAAAGCGGACACCATGCGATCGCGGGAGCACATTCAGAGCTGACAAACGGCTGTAGCAGCGTTCTCCACCTTGGCAATCCTATCTTCACAGGGCGCACCTGCTTGTTCATTCATTCCGCGGTTTTTCCTCCTTCATGGTGATTTGTTGCACTCTGTTTGGGCCATGCGCTTCCATTGTGAAGCCTTGGCTACCTCAATTATCCGCAGATTTCCCGGCAGCCGCATTATAACCAGTCTGATCTCGAAGGGCTGCATAATAAGCGGTATGGGTATACATTAAGCTCTACGGAAGAGTAAACTGGGGTCAGAAAAACCCACATTATAGCCGGTCCTGCACCTATAACGGGTTACATTGTAAGTGGTCTCAGCTGTACTTTCTTGCCATGCTGCATGCTTTGCAGCAATAAAATTTCTGGTTTCAGACAGCTGGGACTTTTCTTCATAATATATAAACCAGAAAAAACATAAATCTCAACAGCACTGCATGTTCAATATATCATGGGACCACCTGAGGAACACTCTCTGCACGCTATACTATAGGCAATGTGTAACGCCGCCCAACTCACTTCGTTCACTAGGACTGTGTCTCCAATAAAAAGTGCATATGTCTTGATGCCTTCCTCACCACTTCCTTTCAATTGAAGACCAGAGAAGCCTATGTTGATGTTGAAGACCATACCTAGAATATAGCATGTGATTACAGTGAACAGCACTTCAAAAATTCATAACAACTTCAAGACACCCTCCAATGCAAAAAGCATTAGTGTTTTTTTGTCCAACAAGTGCAATATGGTGGAACATCAGAAACTCTCGGCATGTGCGCTGCAGCGCTGACACCACACTGTTTTGTCCTGCAAGAAAAGCAACATAGTATAGCTAAGTGTCATTACGGTTAAGATCTTGTGAATTCGAGAACTCGGATAATTTGGACTTGTTCTCTGGTCGTGGCAAGCATACACCATTGCTTGATGGCATCAAAATTTCATTAATTAGGTTGTCTTTTGCTGCATCCGCATTAATGTGAACAATCCTAAGAGCACCCAGAGTGTGAAGCACCGTAAATCTGCCACACGAAAAGGAGAAAACGGTATCTGTGCCCCCACCAAACAATGCGGCACAATCTGAAGTGCCGTCAACACAAACCTCAGCCAATATTTTTAACTGATTTTTGTAACCCTAGCACCTGCTTTTACCTCATGGTGAAATGTTATAACAAAATACATAGCAGAAATCAAGTAAACAGCATCTTACTTGTGTGTCACCATCAAAACTGCAATGTGGGGTTCTACATGGCAAAACCACAATTTGATGAGGCATGTCGTAGTAGAGGGCCCTAAATATTGCGACCACCTGAGGTTCTCAGTGATGGGAATGGGCAGGAGCATTTTTGAGCAGATATTGCAGCAAGAAAAATTACTATTTGTAACAGGTGACCTCAGTTTTGTAGCAAGTTGCCAAGACGAGAAAAACAGGATAAAAATCATTAACTGCTTTTGATGCAAAAATAGATGTTTAAATATAAAATAAAATGGATAAATGCTGCTTTCATATAAGCGCTGCACTGATGTGAGAGGAGTGCACTGGAATGCCTCTTTAAAGAAAACACACAGTAAGAGATTTAAAACACCACAAAGTCGAAAGAAGCTATACTTGATGTGCTCAAGAAAACAGACGAAATGTCACTACTGTACCACAAACATTCGTCGAAGTGGCGAGCTTCAGTTTAGTGGGATAGAGTTTAGGTCCCACTATCACGGTGGCATCCACTAGCAAAGGATAACTGCTTATAAAAAAAAAGACGTTAAAATGCTCACCTATCTCCCCAAGCGCAGAGGTATTGGAGCTTTTTGAGTATAAAGATAAATAAATAAATATGAACCACATTTTAAAAGCGAAAATTTATATGTTTCGACCTCGCAGGAAAAGCGCCTCTGGTAGAAATTGCAGAAAGCGGTGACCCGTAGACTCCACAGTCCTCCACCACACGGTGGTAGACGATCGCGGAGTCCTCATTTAGCACAATTTTTTTTTTTTTTTTTCAGCACGATTTGGAACCACGCAACAGCAGGTGTCACTTCTCTTGCCGCGTGAACGCCACCAAAACACACGGCACGCGTTTCGTCACTGACCCACACATGCACACACTACCTGCCCAGAAAGGGTCAGAGCTGTTTTTTGATAGGCCTAGCAACTTCAAAATGGTAAGCGGTCTCAAAAACTTTCTTAAGTTATCCCCGATAGTGGGTTGTCGAAGCTGCCTGAAGGAAGCAAAGCCCTTTTACAGTCGTTTACTGCCAACGATGCAAATCCTACAATGGCAACACCAAATCCAGTTTGAAGTGGGCGTCCAAAACAGTCACGATATTTTATGTAGGCTATGATAACCACACAAACACTGTAATGCATACCTGCCAGGTTCGCAGAGAAGACATTAGGGAAATTTGAAGGAAAGAGGAAGGGCGGGCCCGGAGTCTCAATATTTCACGCGCATTTTCCATGACTGAATTTTTTATTTAGTTGCAGCGCCGCATGAGTTGTATAGCTCTTGTTTCAAACCCACTAACAAGTGACACAACTGGTCACTATCACTAAATCTTCGACGTGGCTGACACCGCCCTATTCAAGAAGCCCTTGAAGTACTGTCGTGCGCAACAATGTTCGCCACTGTGACACTTCGCAGCGGCGATCTTCTAATACCCCTGGGCAGCTGCGTAGACAATTTCCTTATGCATAGATGAAAACGGCGGTGGCGCTCAGTCTGCATAAATGGCAAAGCAGAAGTGATACTTGGAGCTTCACTTCTGCGCTTGACCAGCTACACATTTTAACGTATGTTTGATTTACCATGCATGACCTGAACTAATTCTAGGGAGTTCAGAAGTAAGTGGCTGTTGGCATTGCACTCATGCCACGCCAGCTCAGCAACTGCAGGCCTAGCGCGACACTGTCGCCTAACAAACGAATGCCATAGTGCAGGTAGTGTAAGCATTTTGCTACTGTTCCGCACCTCGCACCTGTTTGTCCACCTTGATCCATCAGTTGTTCCTTGCCTGCACGCTTTTGAGAGGTATTGGTGCGTAAGCTGGCTAATTGCGTTGGAGCTATGGATTGTGTTGCATCATCCAGAGCCATCATCAAACTGATGGACTCCGACAGCAAAGACGAAGAGTTCGATGACATCATAGTTCTGGCGTTCAAACCAACTAGGATACAACGCAACAGAATTCGGAGATACTGTGAGGATATCTTGGCGGAGGTGGCTCCAGTCTTCATTCATGATCGGCGGCAATGTCGTCGGGACGCTGCTGATTGGCACGCATATGTTGTCTGCTGCCGTGGCTGCAAATGCTTCTGCACGAATGGCACTACCTCTCACGTCAGCTAGGTATCTGTCTGAACTAACCCTGCACAATGGCTACGCTCATTTAACACGAACAGCTAAGTTCAGAGGGCACCACCTTGCACTGCCAAAACGAATGGTAGAGTGCGCCACCACATGAAGTGGCTCCGGCAGTGCAGGTAAATCGAACGGACCTTTAGACTCTTGACTGATCATGATGTAAATCATTGTCATGTAGCTTTGGTGCTATGTGGCCAGACAAGAAAAAGGCTTTGGCTAAACACGGACGCGTTTTTGGGAGATTTCTGTTTCGGTCGTACAATCGTACAAAACCATCAAAATTTGGGAATCTCGCGGAAAATTCGGAGACCTGGCAGATATGGTAATGATAAATCTGCTTGATAGTTTGCTTACAGTAAACACTATGGGTCGTTTACCGTTCTGTGCATCAGCATTTCTAACACACTATTCCAATAACTCCACTACTACACTAAGCCCGCTAAACTAAAAGTGTACAATGAGTAATTGCATGTCTTTACTCCAAACAATGTTGAGTGCATTGCTCCCAAAAGAAGTTTTAGATTTGAGTGGCCAAATAATTTTGAGATCCCTTTGCACCTAAAGGGAGGAGCAGCTGCTGTATGAAAGTTTTTTTTAATTCTTGGTTGATTTTAATGAAACTTGAGTTTAGTATGTATATCTATGTACTGATTTCAAGTGTGCAGTAATTTTTCAGATTATGCAGTTTTTCAAAATAGTCAACGCCCAATTTCCTGGATGCCCGAAATTCTGGACATGCCCGATTTCCTGGACTCATCCGTGGCACCGTCAAGTTACCCATAGAGTGAATCTATAGAAATGTCTGAAACTTCTGATGTTTATAACCTCCCGCGGCCGATTTTCCCGACTTTTTACCATTAACCGCAGACCCAAAGAAGCCATCAGTGCCACCACTGATTTTCTCCCAGCCTCAAACCCCCCCCTTGAGCAATGCTAGCTGTAGCCAGCCGTAGCACCGCGGCCACTGTACAGTACTGTATCAAAACCGAAGCCCCAAAGCAGCTCATACCAATCTGTTATGAACTATAGGCAGACATACCTACAGCCTAACCTCTTGGTGTTAATTCGCATGTTGCTTGATCAGGTTTGTGATAAATCATGTAGTCGTGTTGTGCTGCTGTGCAGCATGTTCAACATTCACCATGGACACTGTGAAGTTTCCCTGTGTTCAGTGCTGCACTTCTGATCAAGCGAACGGCACAAAAATCCTTCTGACGCTGGGCCAAGGCATATGTAACTTGAAGTATCTGTGCACAGGTCATGCATCGTGGTGTGCCAGGCTGCGCTCAACCACGTCGTGCTTTGTCAGGCTGCTCAGACAGCCGAAAAAGTTACACCGCTAGGCTTAGGCCTGATGTCGGAATGCTTGAGAACTCGTAGAAGGCAGTAACACAAAGACACTTGGGAAGTTTTCGCTGCATGGACTTTGCACACGATGCTGAGACAGCTTTTTCACCTAAAAGAACGATGGCGTGTTATCAACTTTCTTCCATGGACTTTTTGTGTGAGTGCCTTCATGCCGCTGGCGTTTTGATTCCAGCTGTGCTAACGTATGAGGGATTCGCCGACGCTTACAGGGATCTTGAAAGACTACTCATCAGAGGAATCGCGCGGCTACGACACTGACAAGAAAGAGCCTGCACCTACACAGCTGACATGCTCAGAGTTGACGAGGGCACTGAAGCCACTGTTAGCATACAGCAAGCATTATTGCGAGAAAGCAGAATAAGCGTTTTTTTTTTTTTTTGCATCAAGGCAGTGCTGACCTAGCATGTGATAGCACTGACCACACTAAAAGCTCACTGCTGGATTAAAAAAGATAATAATAAACGGCTCTTTTCAAACCAGCATTTGCTGAACTGCACGAACCCGAGACTCAGTTCTGCACCCCCTCCGCACTCTAATCCGAGCAATACCTATAAAAATGTTTCCTCTGTGAGCATTTGTATTTGTGGACTGCCTAAACCTCCGGAGGTTCTCATGGTCCCTTGGGAATCCAGGAAATCATTTGTTAACTGTATCAACATTGTAAGTGCGTTATTGGGAGCAAGATTTTCTCCTAGACTAAGATAGTTGCAAAGCAAATCGGCATAACATATTGACCTGGAGTGATAACTGTGTGTAGTAGAACAAGAATCAACTGCATATGCTGAAACTTCGTGACCGTCGTCCCAGCTTGACATTGCCTCACCCGTCAATGTTCGACAGACAGTTGCTGACCAATTCTGACCAGGATGGGGACCTAAAAATTGTTCAAAAAAATCCCCCCCACCCCACCCCCTTTTTTTGTTGAAGAGCGACCAAACTGGTCTTAACCGTTGCTATGCCTTATATTACACTTGCAGCCCGTCAGACTTGCTTGTGTTTCGGCAAGAGAGGATTCCGCACAAACTCGACAAGAGCAGTACCGCAATAGCGATCTATGCCGCTGCCGGCTGCCGATGGTTATTATCTGTTATCGTAGTCTAAGCAGCTTTCTAGCTGTGGGATGACCCTGCGTATGATTTCATCATCCATGAGATCAGTGCACAGAACGATGTCATCCAGATGAGCTAAGTCAGAGATTGTCCTCCATACGTTCACTTGATTGGTGCCATCAAACATGGTGTCAAGGTCTTCATCTACGAGTTCTTGTGAAGTGCAGAAACATGAGCTTGAAACGCCACACAACCTTCTTCGGCCTTACCGCCTTCTGTGTATTGGTCAAGTGTGCACGCAAATGTACACAACATATCAAAGACGCATTCAATGCTGAGACAGCCAAGATGCCACGCGCTGAATGTCGACCGAAACCACTCGAAGACAACAAAATCCCTACCCTCTACCAAATGATGATGAAAGCGCTGACTGAAAATGAAATGGTGACTTCATTCTCGTTTTCAACAGCTAAAAAGCAGAGGGCATGGCCTCCAAAGCTTAAGTATGGCATGCGCTTTCCAGTCTCGGAGGCTACAGAGCAGGCCATTGGCAGTAAGCCTGGCCAGCCAAAAATCCAACATGGCGGTCCTCATAATGGAGCAGCGTGACCCAAAGCAAGCAATTTAGCTTAGAAAATTGAACTTTAGGGTGCAAATATGTCCGAAAAATAGGTTACGAGAATGCATTAGCTCTATGGGAACCTTGACGGTCCACCCAGTAAGTCAGATTTTTCGGAGTCGAAACAAATCTGTCGGCGAGTGTACCTTCGGACAAACTAGTTGAGACATCCGGTCATGTGCTATTGCATACTGCCATCATTCCAGATCATCGTGACATGCTTATTCGCATTGTATTTCTGACAGCTCAGGCAAATATGTTGGATATTTTAAAAACTACATATTGTAGTAGAAAAGTAATTGCATATTTAAAATGAGCATATAAATATACACATAACTTTAATCAAAATTTACATGAAGTTAAAAAGGAAACTTTTAAAGTCATCCTCATCATCAGCCTATTTAAGGTCCATTGCAGGACGAAGGCCTCTCCCAACGATTTCCAATCCACCCTACTCTTGGTTGGGTGGATTGGAAATCGTTGGTTCCACTTTATGCCCACAAACTTTTTAATTTCATCGCTCCATCTAACCTTTTGCCTGCCTCAGTTGTGTTTTCTATCTCTTGGCATCCATTTCGTCGCTCTTACTGTTCATGTGTTATCTTTCCTCCTCATGACATGTCCTACCCAGGTCCACTTCTTTACTCAAAATTTACAAGAAATTAAAAACAACTTTTAAAGTAGACTGTCTTCTATTAAATGCAGTGCAACCACTCTGTTTCAGTAGTTCCCTGCAGTACTATGGAAGCTACATGTCTCTTATTGCCAGTGAGGAGCGCAAGCACATGTTAAATGTGTCCTTCCACGCCATGTCATCTGCCAATGATGGGCGCTACAGTGAAAGTGGCAGCCATGGAAGGAGGTGGGGCCCCTATTGGCATGAGTGGCTTGCAGGTGCATGTCTGAACAATGGCGCTACATCTCACTTCGCAAGAATTCCACGCTCGATGGCCTCGTAACCTTCGCCCTGTCATTAGGAAATCGTGAAACAGAGTATAGAATTTATAAAGGCATTCGGACAAACTAACTCACAAAACTTTTTAATCAATATGCAATGGCAACTGCAGTACAAAGGTTCTTTGGAATTATTCTGTGTGCACTGTCACAAAACAAGAAATGCGGTGACCATGAAACAAAAAATTGAAGCCACTTCCACACCTCTGCAATAGTCGAGTAAACAGCATTGCTGGCAAAAAAGTGCCGCCTTCTTGCAAATACACATTGAGTTTATATTTCTTTCTTTCAACTTGACCTCTTTTACATCTTTCTCTGTGTGATCTTTCTTTACCTCTTCATACACTGCACTGTCTCCTTCATTCTTACCTTATCATTAAGCCTCCTAAACCTCACTTTCCTTTCACACCACCTATGCTAAGAGTTGCTTGGCACATGCCCACCTTTCTGTAGCACACAAACTTTACTACAGAAGGCTATGCCCTTCTTCAACCTCTCCCCTCCTCCTCTCATTTCCTTCCCCACCCCCTTGATATACTATACTATGCATATGCTACATTAGGAGCTGATGGCACATGCCTGCTTTCTGTGCAGTGTCCACTATCATAGTTCTTAATACATGAAAAGCACAACTAAAGTTACACAAGCACCATTACCACAACTTCTGTTGTGATAATAGTGCTTTTACTACATATTCCATGCAGAAGGATCTGCCATAGCCTAATGGTAGCATGCTTGCTTGGCACCTCAGGGGCCGAGGTTCGATACCCCCCTACTGCTTGGTTGGTTGAGTGTGTCTGTGCTTGTTATGTCTACATTTCAGTCGCAAGCTACGACAAACGGTATGCCCTTCTTGTGTTTAAGTGTGTTCTCACGATACGTTAGATGTCTATATTACAGTCAATACGGGCTATATCGAACTCTAAGGGGATCGAAGATTGGTTCAATATGTTGATAATGCAAAATACAAGATATGCCTATTTGAAGGTAGTCTTAAAACAGCGCACGTCTCAGATTTGTTTCCTAAGACTGTAACAAGCGGTAGCCTACTAATTTGCCCACAATATGCAAAAGATCATTGTGAGAACAATAGCACATTTCGTATGAAAGAAATATATAAGCTTAGCTTTAATCTTCTTATGGGCTATCAAGTTCCTCAAGCCATCCTCAGTATCGTTGCGGCCTTACAGATCAGCAAATCCAGCGCCTGCCAGCGCGCCACAACAGCAGGCAAATGACTGAATGCTGACGCAAGCTCTCTGAGCATGGCACAGCCTTTGAGCAGTGGCGTAAACATTCATCACTGCTCGGGTCTGATCCCTTGGCACTAGCAACATCAGCCTTGATCAGCCATCGGTGCCATCAGAAACGGCTCGCACATCGTCATCTGCGCTAATAAAGTCACTTGCTGTGAACCCATCTTGAGAGGACGCTTGGAAACACTGATCACTCACGAAATTCGAGGCATCCAACACCATTGTTGGCAAAGATGACCCACGTGATGTCATCACTTCGCACCACAAAGCGCGCTTATGGAAACGCTTCACAACGGCGCTTCGCTTGACTAAGCTTTAAGGAACAGTCATCATTTGTTCTGAGAAGAATCAATCTTCTCAGAGTGCAAAAACAGGTTGTTCACGACCAAGAGAGACCAAGAGTCCGCGAAGCGCGAAATGTGGCCAAAATAAACATTGAAGGCCGATGATGATCATGCTCTCAATGTTGGCGATGATGGCATTTATAGCTTTGTAGCAGACCGCAAATAACGAAAACATAGCCTTCAAAAGAAGAGTTACCAACAGGAGGAGAGGGATAAAGGAAAGAAACGTCGTACGTATGGTCCAAGCCTTTGCGATCAGCCATATCACGTACGTAGCTGCCTTTATCAGATGGAACAGGGCTGAGAGAGACAAGATAGATGCACTCATACGGAAGGCCTACAAAGCAGCCCTAGGCCTACCCTCGTACACCAACAACGACAGACTGCTCCAATTGGGGGTGCACAATACTTTAGACGAAATTATTGAAGCACAGCGCATAGCCCAACTCGAAAGGCTATCGAGCACATGGGCAGGCAGAGAAATTATGCAAAAATTGAAGATAAATTACCACCGAATGAGAGGTCCCAAGGAAATGCTCCACCAGGACGTTAGAGCCAAAATTGTCACCGCGATGCTGCCAAAAAACATGCACCCAATCTACAACGTGGAACGGAGAAAATGCCGCACTAAAGCAATCCTGAAAAACCACGGCACAAGCGAGAACGCCCTATTCGTGGATGCGGCCAGGTATCCGAGGCAGAAAGCTTTCGCCGCCGTGGCGATCGACACGAAGGGAGAACTAGCATCGGCCTGTTCAATCAAAGCCAGGCACTCAGAAGCCGCAGAGGAAGTGGCCATTGCCCCAGCCATACTCAGTAGAGGTTACAACAGAATTATCAGCGACTCCAAACCAGCAATTAGGAACTACACAAGAGGGTGGATCTCGAGCGAGGCGGCCAGGATCCTAAATAGCAAGGCGGCGGACTTCAAGAATGGAGCCATTACACCAAAGTACCTGAAGTGGATTCTGGCGCACATGGGAGAAAATGAAGAGGAGCCGGACTGCCCCCCAAATTGGAATGAGAAGGCTCACCTCGCTGCGCGCGAACTGACTATCCGCGGCTGGGAACACCCATTTCTCAACTCCGGGGGTGCAGACATAGATCAAAATGACAAGGACAGGCTGCTCACATTTCACGATATATTAACACACTACAAGAAGCAAAGAGAAGTACACCCACCACCCCACGAAAAGCTAGATAGGTCACAAGAAGTAGACTGGAGACGTCTCCAAACCAGAACCTACCAAAACCCAGTACACCTCAACCGCATTTACCCCAAGTAATTCCCCGATCCTGGTTGTAGCCTATGTAAACATGAATACGCAGACATAGAACATATCCTATGGAAATGCGCACATATCACGAACATCCTTGCCCATAATAACCCGGACCTCCTTGAGGAGCGTTGGCGCGATGCGCTGGCCAGCTCAGAACTGCAAGACCAAGTTTGGGCCATCCAGCAGGCCCGGGAGACAGCGGAAAGGCTAAACCTCACCGCGAGCACCCAGGTGGCCTAGGCCAGGCCGCCAATCTGCAGGTTCTTTAAAATAAAGTTTTGCCCATCCATCCATAGCCTTCGAGACTGGCATTGCAAAAATGTCATCAATGGGCACGAACCTCAGAAACTATGCTTTTCCAAACTACATGTGCTAGTGCGAGGACAACCATAGGAATGCGCACATCTCATTGATGTAAGTATGCCGCCGGTGCAGTCTACTGCCGGGGCTACAACACCTTTGTATTGATCTAAAAACAAAGGAAATCGCAAGTTCGACTAACAGAGCCCATAAGAAGAAAACCAGCTCCAGAAACACAGGTAGTAAGTACACCGTAACATGGGCATGTCTGTCTAATACGGACAAGCTGTTGTATTGCAGTGCCACACTTACGATGTCTCAAGGACCCTAAAAACGAGTCAGCACAAGGTGTGTGGCACACATGGCGTCACTGCGGCCTTATAGAGACCACATTTCGGAACACTTGGTGGCACTCCTCCAAAGCATATTCCTGACTAAGTTGCTCACATAGCTGAAGAACAATGGCAATTGGTCTCGGTTAGTACACTGCAAATGCATGTATATGTGGCCAGGCGAACAACAAATTTCCCATTAAAACCTGTGAAACTACGTTTCCGCACTTCCTGAAAAATTTTCCGTGTCAATCATACCGCTCTATGAAGTGGTTCAAATCTGTACGACGTACGGGTAACCCGGAAGAATAGGCAGGTCTTGGAAGGAGACAACACATGCCCAGAAGCACTGTGGACGGCTGGAACCAGAGCTAGGCTTGAGGGATCAGCTGTGCACAAAAGGAACCCCTTCACCTCGCAGACACAGGACTACATCCCACGCAAAATTTATGTGTCTAAAGTAAATGTTTCCATCAATAGATCATTCTTAGTGCGGTGTTTCACCCCACCACCACTGCCGCAGTGCATTCTGGAACTTGATAGTTCTCGCGACAATCGCGGTACATTCAGCTGCTTCATCGGTGAACAGCGTTAACGAGTATTCACGGCTTTATTTGGGGGAGTTGTGATGGTTGAGTTTACAAGCAATGTGCCGGGATGCTCCAAGAACAACCTGAAACAAAAACCAATCACATTTCATACATGTTCCCAAGTTGATGTTGAGCTACGGCCAGAATAAATGCACCAAAGTGAGTCATATAGTACATGCACTTGTTTAACAGTGTTTGTGAATTCTGTGCGTTTAATGCATGGTGCATTAGCAGTGCACTCCAGCATCATGACACATATGGCACATGACTGAAGGGCCCTATCATTGCCAGCGGCATCAAACTGCAAACAGCTTGTGTTCTAGACAGAACAGTGGTCACCAGAAGATGCCTAAATTTACCACTTAGGAAAAGCGATGATGACTGTCAAATGTCCAGTGTTAACGAACACCACGCACGAGCCAGATTAACAGCAGTGTATAGGTCACACCAGCACACAGCGCTAGCTTCACCATGCCGGCCTTGCAAAAGGTATTTCTATTTCTATTTTTCATTTTAATGTGTGGTATTGTTACGAGCACGAGGTAAAGCGGAAATATCAGTGACGAAACGTCTCATTTTTATGAGCATAACTGGCTCAGGGTCACAGTAGCTCAGGGTCCATTGCAGTTTTAAAGCAATACAGGCCTAGCAATAATATCAGCGCCACACCGGTGGGTGCAAGGGTGGTGTGAAGAGCGAGATGCCACTTATCCATGCTTTTGCACCTGTCCACAAGATTACCCCCGGATTCATCCATCCTTTCTGAAGCCAGAAATATGTCGCCATTCAAACATGTCGTTTGCAGAGGTTCCTTCACCAACACATTTTTTTTCTTCAACATTTTGTGCCCGTTTGAAAAGTGCTCAAACGTACTTTTTCTAATTTATTTATTGTACTTTATTGAGTGAATACAGGTAACAGCAGTGCAAATCGATATAGGTATATCAACTAAAGACAAGATTACCTGCATGTTTACATTTTTTTTCTCATTCTTGAACAACGCTATGTTGTGCACGAAACTGAAACAAAACATTGTCATAGCAGCTTTGGACACAGTTTTAAGACACATTGAATTGTTGTCCGCTCGAACAGTAAACCTACAGAATGCACACAAGCAAGCTGCACTCAATGAACTACAACTAAGGTTGCAGTGCCACCATTTGCACAAAGCCATGCATGTGCAGATAGTGTGGTGAAATCGGTCTAATGAAACATTGAACACCGTCCCCTTTTCTTGACTTACATTACTTATGCCTGCTCGCAAAGCCAGTTCACAACAATTATTGTTCTTGAATTTCGATCCTCAAACCCTTATATGACAGCTGAAAGGCGACCATTTTTAGCTTCACGCAATACAAAAATTTATAACTTCTTTTACTAACGTCCTCGGCAAGACAGTACAAGAAGTTCCAAAAATATTTCTGCTCATTTTGGCATTAAAGGGACCGACGACCAATTTTTATGGTACCTACTTTTATTAGTGCAACTGAAAGCTTGTCCGGTCAGAGTGCCTAATCACTCAATGGTAACACCGAAAACGCCGCGAAACATATAAAATCCGAATTTTTAGTCAGCGGCTACTATGGGGTCTTAGCGGCAACACAGTTGCAAACAGTGGGAGGTGAGCGCGATAGCGATTATAAGCTGGCAATGTGGAAAGGAGACCAGTGAAGCTCCAATTAAATAGAAAGAAATCAATGTTGCATTTATAAAGCCTATATGTCGCTATGGCTTGTGGTCTCACTCGCGAATTCGCGCTGTGCACTCAGATACCGGCTTCGCAGACATGAGAGAAAAACGGCACGCACATGCATCACAGCCCTTAGCGACCATCCCACGGTTGCGCCGTGATTGCAGCGCTGCTTCTCAGTGTCAACTTATTTGTTTCGTACCTCGTGGGCAGCGCAGAGCAGAGCAGGGATGCTTAATAATATGCGTGCTCTAACTTTGAGCACTAGTTATGGTGCGTATAAAAGCATCTGACTACGCACACCAAACCGAAGACTCCATATAGCAGTACGAAGTCTCCACGGCTACGCTGCGCGACATACCCGTTTTTTGTGATTTTCAAATGCAATTTAAAAATACAAATTTTACTCAAACCCCATTAAGTATGCTTGAATCTGTCATCAAAATTCATGGTTTTTTTCATTTCCGCCAGAATCTAATCGCAGGTTCTGGTCAGTTGTCAGTCCCTTTAACTCATTAGCTTTATATCACGGAATCAGCTTTTGTGGACATGTTTATGTAAATTAATTACTTCGGTGATGACTGAAGTCAGATAGCTGAACACCGACTGAAGTTACTGCATCAGCATGACAAATCACATTTACATGAAAATTTAATAAAATCATCCACACAGAGAAAAAAGGTTTTCTTTATCGCATAACTGAATTTGCCCTCGCACAAAAATTAAAATCTGATAACCTGCACCGAACAGGTTATCGGATTGAACAGTTATTGAACAGGTTTGGTCATTCTTACGTTTAGTGCCCAAATAACGCACACAGGATTGCTGTGATAAAAAAAGAACAAACCTTTACGGGCAACCGCCGTTGTCTTCGACTGAATAACCAAAGAGCTTTCACGAAATTCAATCCCTGTTGCGAACCTATTGTGTGGGAAGAACAATCAAAGAATAGAATCATAATGAAAAGGGTAGCACCATTAAGCACAATGATATAAAGTTAGCTCCTCTACAATAAAGATAGAATGGCAGAACCTAAGAATTAATCAATTATTAGCTAAAAAAGATAGGCACAGATAGTTAAAGGAGCATTCTTGACTATGGCGACACATCACAATTTCTACACATTGTTTCCAGAGACAATGGAAAATAATGAGTTTATGCTTGTGCAACTGCTGCTTTGATTTTTTTTATATATATTTGGTAACAAACTCTTCTTACTGGTCTAAAAGTTCTAAAGACAAGCTGAAGGAGTGCTGGCACAACTCTCAGAAATGTTATTGCGTTAAATACCATATTTACACGATTGTAAGTCGACTCCCTAAAATTGCATTCCTCAAAAAAAAAAAAAAGAAAGAAAAAGAATCAAGCACGGTTCACATCTCGTGCACCCTTCACGGTCACTGTCGTATTGCTGGTCATGTCGAAGTACACGGGTGTTTGGTCGGCATTGCCGATGCGGCCGGCAACTTTTGGCACACGCTGGTGCGTCGACGCAGAGAAAAGCCTGCCCTCTTCATAAATTTCAATGCCCAAGCCCTGCTAGCTTTGAAGTGAGCCTTTGCTATCCCTGCCTCAGAAGCATAGACACGGCCTTGTTTTGTTGCGTGATCATATCACAGGTGACCAACAGCGACCGATCGCATAAATCAGTCACGTATGCCGCAAGCTTCTTCTCCAGCTCCGGAAAGCGTCCAGACTTCGGCCTGCGAAAGCCACGGCGCTTGGAGTCGCATGAGATTTCCTCACGCTGAACCCGCCACTGCCGCACCACACGCTCACTGATCCGAAACTTGCGTCCTGCTGCGCAGTTGTTAGTCTCCTCGGCATGGAGAATAGCGGCCCGTTTTAACGTTGCTGTGAACGAGCGCCGATAGTTCTTGGGGCCCAGGGCACTCATGACAGACGGCACGATTCAGCACAACACAGACGCACGCGGCGACACGGCCGCTTTGAAAATTGTACCAAAGCGAAGCTCTTCCGTCAACTACCAGTACCCCCTATACGTTGGCTCTTCCATCAATGGTTGATGCTCCCACAAGAGCCATACGTGCTCGGTAGATTTTAAAAAAGAACAGCTTTTGCATAAAAATGCGCAATAATCATGCGCTGTGGGTTGAGCGGGAAACTTTATTCGCAATTAAGAGAACACATTCGCTGCGAGATGACTCCATCAAAGCCACCGGCAGCGGCTGCCGCACGATACCAAAACAAACATGGCGGCAGATGGAAGCGGCCGCTCGCGATTTCCATTTATTCGTGAGTACGTTACTCGCATACAAGAAGTGTTTTGTTCGTCTCAAATAAACAAAATGAGTACTAGCGAGTCCTTTGATTCAATGCACGGCGCTAACGTATCGCCGTGCATTCACGTTAATGCACTTCCGAACACGACGGTGGGGGGTTAGTCGCTCTAAGTATGGTGGCCAAAGGGCACAGATCGGGAACGCCAACTTTCAAAGCCGGCATCACCTTTACTTGCGCCAGAATGTAGGCAATGGTAAATTAATACGCTACGCTTCGGCCGTGACCATGGAAACGAGGGCGCAAAGCTGTCCCCACCTAGCAGCACCCCTAATTTCTCGTTTCTCTTGCCGTTACTAGCGGCACACGGTTCGACTTCGATTCTAAGTCCACCCCCCAACATTGGATTGTCAAATTTGAAAAAAAGGGTCAACCTACAATCGTGTAAATACGGTAAGTGCGCTGGTGTCGAGAACACAAACCGAGTATCACGTTGCCTGAGAACACATTGAATGTACAGTAGAATCTCAATGATACCGATTTCTTGGGGCCATGCAAAGCTTCATATCATTCCAAACAAGTATGATCGAAAACAAGTGAACTTGCATATGAAAAATGAACAAGACCTTTGCTAGGCTCAAGTTGCATATCTAGCTTAACTAAGGAACTCAAGATAGTATGAAACCAGCACTTGCAGGGCCATGTTATCTTTCCCGCCATCGAGCGCATGTCTTTGGCATAGCTGGAAAGCTTAAAGTTTCTGTTCCCGCCCTCCTCACCTATGATATGGTCACATACAAAAAACAGAATGACAGGAAATCACTCACAGTCTGACAAAGTTAGTGAAGCATGCGCGGCGCCTACAGCACCAGTGCACTGCCACCAATAGACCTTTTCACGAACACATTGTTGAACCTCAGTTCTTTGTCAATGACATCATGCTCATAAGCTGCAATGCAATGCTCATTTAAGGAAACCAGCGTTTGAGCAGTGACATGCGCACAGAAGTGCATGGTTATCGCAATGATCAGACAAGCCGGTGATCAGATAGCAGCCGACCGAACAAGTCGAATTCCCATCATGCAATCACCTCTAGCCATGTCTGTAATAAATTGACAGCGAAGCGAGCTATTACCCTTGTTCCTCAAACAGACTACTACATATCCGCACTTGTGCAGCTTTACTTCGAAAACCAGAGACGCGTTGATGCTTGCTCTCGTGCCCACAGCTTCAGAAATGCGCATAGCATGTGCGCGCCAGCGGAACCCACCCATGATCACACGTGACTGCATGAACACATAGAGGATGAGCACTTGGGTCCTTTCCTCCTCACCTACTCACAACAGCTGGGCCAGCAGAGATTGGAGTCTAAGAGGGGCAGGGGTGGAGAGGAGGGTCAGGCCAGCGGCCGTCGATGATGCTCCCTCTGAGAGGAGCCGCGACGGCCTGCTTGCTTGCGGCTATGGTTCCCGCGTTCGTATGAATCATGGCGCATTCAGAAAGTTGGCATACGTTTATACAATTCCTGTTATCATGAAATTTGTTTCAACCATGACCGTATCATCGAGCTTCTACTATATTTTTAATACCTTAAAAGATCACTTTCGGTTTCTGTTTTGAGGGGGCAGTTACATAGTGATGTCCGAACACTGTCCGATGTACTTACATGGGGACAGCTACTAGTGATGCACTAGCAGCTCTTTCAGCTGCAGTTGGTATGTTGTTCATGTGCACATGGTGCATTTAGAGAACAATAACTGAACTGCCAAACAGCGACTTCGACAGAAATTTCTGCAATTTAAGCTGTTGTGTTCACTCGTCATGACAGTGTCCACTGTTATGTGGCTGATTTGTAGATGCTAGGTGAAGACAACTTTAAGACCAAATAAAATATTTTATACGAGTTTCCTGGCTCCAGTGTGTGGAGGGTGTCAACACTACATGCCAACAAAGCAAGGAATGTCCATTTTGTGCCACCTCAAAATCTTGTCAGGACACCTCAAAATCTTGTCAGGACACAAGTAAGCACTGCACCCGAATATTACAAAGATTTTCACAACGCATTCCATGCACCACTCAAGAGTACAGGAAGGGCCATTTGGACTGTTATGCCAATGGCTAACTCTACCTTCTATGTCTGCATGCTTGTGCAGATACAGGGTAGAATGAGCTGTGTGTGCAATTCATGGCACTTAAAGATGTCTATTAAAGGGGTCATGAAACGTTTCCTGAACATTTTGTACCAAGTGCGTATTCGGGATCCTCAGCCTCCAATCAACAATATGCATTGTTCCGTTGCATCGTGTACGTTGATTTAGAACGATAAAAAATGCAGTTTCAGTTTAGCTGCGCGCGTTCCCCTCAACTCTGCAGTTGATGTCATGTTAGTAGCCACCAGACCTCCAAGTTTGGCGCGCCCTCGGATGCTACGGAAAAACAAACTGTGCTGCAGCTTTGCTTCCAAATGGCAGCACCGCACGGTTCCCAAGTATTTTCTTTCTTTCTAGCTTTCAAGTAAATCGATTATTTTAGAGCAAACGCGAGTTCACGATACCTTTGCACTTCAAATACCTTACTGCAACGTTACTCAATGGTACCATACCGGCCAGTAGTGTCGCATAGTCGTTTCAGGAGCATAAGAAAGCTGGGGTTCAAAACGGCCGTTATTAAATGTACACTGAATATTTCGCCGAAATATTTCGGAAACTGTTTCTCGAATGCATAATGAAGCAGTGAAGCACGACCCCTTTAATAGTAACCAACAAGTACCCACAATAGCTATGAAATAAGTCACTCAGGACCATGCTCCTATTTAAAATGAAAAACAAACAACCGGCACACCCAACTCGCGTAATAAATGATAGATCTAATGAGCAATCTAGATTAAAAGGCCTACTACAGCTAGTCTGGGTCAAATCCAACTTCAGGAACAATACAGTCAACGTCGGATTTCTAGGACACCCGAAATTCCGGACATGCCTAATTTGGCGGACTCATCTGTCGCACCATCAAGTTCCCCACAGAGTCAATGTGTTAAACAGTCCGAAATGCTGGACGCTCATAGCCTTCGGCATTCGTTTGCCCGGACATATTACCGCTAACCGCCAACCGAAGTCACGATGCCGCCATTTTGGTTTTCGCGGATCCTCGAACCCATCGAACCGCCTGAACCAGGTGTGGCCAGCAGCACCGTGGCGCGGCTACTATACCCTCGAAACTGCAATCTAGCTCACGCCATTCCGTTGCAAGAAGTAGCTTAGCCAAACCAGCCAAACCTCGTTGTGTTCATTCATGTGTTTGGTCAGTTCTGTGGCGGATCGTGTGTTGCCGCGTGCTATCTTCAGTGCCCATGTTTCCCGATCTTCAGCATTCACCGAGAAGTTTCCAGCTGTTTGGTGTTGCACTTTTCATGAAGCGAATTCGCCGTTGATAGTGATGGCTCCGACTGCTCCTTCATCTTTTTCCGTACCTTCAAAGCGCACGAACCCCTCTCGTAGGCTCACAATGGAAAAGAAAGGCGCCATCATCAAACAAGTCCAAAGCGGTCAGTCGCAGGCAGAGGTGGGGAGGGAGTTTGGAGTTTCGAAGCAAACTGTTTCGGACTTTATGAAAAACAAGACGAAGATTTTTGAAGTGGCTGCAAAACCGACCGAGGCTGGAAAGAAGAATGTGAGTCGGGGTGTCTACCCAAGCTCAAGGAAGCGCTCCTCGTGTGGATGAATGCCATAACTGCCAAGAAAATCCCGGTGTCGGGTGGCATTCTGAAGCAGAAGGCAGAGGTTTTTGTACTTCGGATGAATGTGAAGGACTTCAAGGTCAGTGATGGATGGCTTCGCAATTTCAAGAACCGAAATGACTTGAAGATGTGCGAAGAAAACGGTGCCGTCGACGATTCTGTAGTCGTTCAGCTCACCTGCGATGAAACTGGGCTATTCTACAAGCTGCTGCCAAAGAAAACTCTTGCATTTGCTGATGACCCTTGCCACGGCAAGCACAGCAAAGAGCAGCTCACTGTCCTCGTTGGCAGCAACATGTCGGGCAGCAAGAAGCTTCCATTGCTCATAATAGGGAAGTCGAAACATCTGAGATGTTTCAAGGAGGCAGCAGCTCTGCCTGTTCCATACGAAGTGAACAAGAAGGCTTCATTTGAAGAATACATGCATAAGCTGGACACAAGGTTCGAGCATCATAATTGAAAAATTCTGCTGTTTGTGGATAACTGTGCTGCACATGGCCACATCAAGAACCTAAAAGCTATACAGATATAATTTCTGCCACCGAACACCACAGCAATCCTGCAGCCGATGGACCAAGACGTTCATAGCTTGAAACATCTGTACAAATCACGTGTGCTCAGCCACATGGTGCTGTGTTCCGACAGTGGGAAAAGTTACGCTGTTGATTTCAGGGTTGCCATCGGCATGTTCGCAGGCTCATGGAAGGCAGTAATGCCAGAGACTCTTTGCAACTGTTTTCGCCACGCAAGCTTCACACTCGACACCGAGACGGCCAACTTGCCAGGAGTGGACAGCATGTGTGATGAACTTCCATCCGCCAATGTTGCCTTCAACGACCTGTGCGCTGCCGCGTTTCGATTCCAGCCGGGATAATATTTGAGGGCTTTGCCGAGGCTGATAAAGATCTCAAGCTCTGTGCGGAAATGACTGGTGACGAAATCATCCGTCAAGTTACGGAGGATTCCGATGACTGACACCGACAATGAAGAGCCAGCACCTACACAGCTGACGAGCTTGGAGTTGACGTGAGCACTGATGACACTGTCATTGGTATACAGTGACAACATGATGTTAGCCGAAATTGAGGCAGACATCACTGCGGGCAAGCAGAACACCGTGCAAAAGAAAATAAGTGACTTTTCTGCGCCAAGGTGCTCACCAATGGCACTGGCCACGTCGGATTCGGATATATATATGTATATATATATATATATATATATATATATATATATATATATATATAAACGGTTCTTTTCAGTGCCATCTAAACGATGCATTTGCTGAGTTGCAGTGTAAACCTGGTACTCCGGCCGTGACCCTCTCCGTCAGAGAAAACTACCTATAAAAAAGGTGCGTTTTCGCATGCATACGTTTTTTCGGGCTGCCTGATTTTTCGGACGTTTTCGCGGTCCCTTGAGGGTTTGGGAAACCAGATGTCGACTGTACATGCCATGAGCACTATATATATAGTGAACGAACAGAGATCTTCAAGCCCATGCTTTTGCTGGTGAGAGCTATAAACATGCTGAGTGATGCCCCCACTACACCATGTTGCTAATTCCAGTCAAGCCAAGCCAAGCTACACGAAAAGTCAACATGGTCACTTGGGGCAGCTCAGAGTGCTAGTTCACGATGCGTCACACTGGAATAGTCTTCGAGCTGTGATGCATTATCAGGGTTCACAATACAGTTAAACCTACCTACAACGAATCTCAACACAACGATGTTTTTCAATTCCCCGCCACAACTCCACAGAACACTGTATTTGTGACCCTTGTATCACAAAGTGGGTGCACTTTTCTTTAATTAGAAAATTCAGCATTAAGTTGGGGGTGCGCCTATAACACGGGGTAAAATTTCCTAAAAATATTTGACTCACATTCTTTCACTATATATTCGAGCATATGTCGAGATATGGCTACTCTCGCATCAATCACGAATAAACCCAGTATAGAAGTAGAACAAAAAGCCGCCTACGTACCTTTTAATGAACAGGCGGGAGACAATCGACTGCACACACAAGCAAAATTTATTTACAAACATGTTACGGATGCACCCTCCTCTCCCTATTCGGAGTACAAGCTGGAGTCTGTGAGCACACAGTCTCCCCCGTTGACTGGGGGCTCATTTTCCATCTCAGAGATCCATAGCATATCATCCTCACTCACATCCAGAGCGTTCGAAAAAACCCAGTTCTTAAAACTCTTCCTGACAATATCGTCGGAAATTTCTTGCCAGGCTTCAACAATCCACCTACACAACAATTCCACAGGCGGCCTTCTAATTTTGCCGCCTGGAGTCAGCTGGTGATGTCCTTCAGCCATCCAGTTGGTGTAGAGCCTTCGGACATTGTCCTTGAAAGGTTTATTCAAGGACACATCCAAAGGCTGCAGTATTGACGTGATGCGACCCAGAACAGCAATCTCCATGCACAGCTCCGCAACTTTACTTGCACTTTTTTTTACTAGGTGTCCGTGAAAACTCTCCAAAACTAGCATGGACGGATACAGCAGCCCAACCAGCCGCTGACCCCAGACTGTCTCGATCCAGTCCAGCATCAGCGCGGCGGTGATCCAACCTTTTTCCTGCGCTCCGACATGGATTTCAAGAGAAAAACTTCTCTTCGGAAGCACTTTGCACTTAGAAGTAACATAAGATGGCAGTTTCTATCTGCAATCACCGCCAACACCACAGTACACCTCTGTTTCTCCGCTCGAGATGGTCTAATCAGCACGCTTCGTGCACCTTTCTCCTACACTGTTGTGCTCCACGGCATATCAAAAAAAAAAAACAGGGGGGTTTGGTCCGCATTTTCAATCAGGGAAAACATGAAATTCTTCTGCCGCCGGAGTCATAACGAAAGTGGAAGCGCACCACCTTGTCCTAATATGATGAAGGCAAGTGCTGACACAACATTGTCCTTCTCAGTGCATGAAGCACTTGGTCCACCTGGAGCTTGCCTTAAGGTCTATTCGCTTCGATGCGCCACGCTCGAGCAATTCAACATGCCTCAGTATGCAGTACAGCATAGACCGCTTATAACGTAAGTCGCCGGAATCGCGAATACCCACACTATAAGTGGTACTGCACTATAACCAAAACAACATATTTTAAAGTCTACACGTCTGTAAAATGCGTGGAGCAGGTAGCGGCGCGTGTTAGACATTCGAAGCACGCGACCGGGCTGCTTCCACCAGCTTAAAAAAAAAGGATATTTCAAAGACTTACCGTACTTACCCGCATAATTTGCGCCCTCGCATAATTTGCGCACCCCTAATATTTAGCCAGCTTTGCAAAAAAAAAAAAAAAAAATTCCTCGCATATATTGCGCTCCCCGTTCCCAGCTCGCCAGGGCCCACGCACAGGCAGACTTTGAACAGCCGCGCGACCGAACCCCTCGCTGAGCAGGCGAGCGCAGGAGAGCGCAGTCATATGCAAAAGGAGCTGCCAGTGTGATGCCCCTTTTTCTGATTCTTTACTCCGTAAGCCCCCGAAGCCTAAAGTACGGTCGCTAGAATAAAAGCATGCGAGTGGGGGCAACGAAAACGGCTGAAGCAGAGATCAAACGAGCCCGGCCTATCTCCGTCGCTCGGAGGGGGCGGACGTGATAACATCACCCCGATCGGGACACCTGCCATCGATGCGGGGAGTAATTGCCCCACCTGTCTTTAATGAGCATGAAAAGACACGAGGCGGAGGGGAGGGGGGGAGTGTCGCTCGGCTGCGCGCGCTGCGCTATCTCGGCAGCCATCAGCGGGCGGCTCGTAAACACTTCTACGTGCTGCGCTCTCAACGCGAAGGGACTGCGAGAAGTGTCCCTGGAGCAGCCGTATTCGCTTACACCAGTGTTTTGCAGTGTTACGTGAGATTCTATCCAAAACAGTTACAGTGCTAGTTGCATTATATTACACATTATTTCAAATGTGTTCGCGAAATCTCCGCGTAATTTGAGCACCCCCTTTTCGGAGCTCTAAAATCGCGAAAAAAAGTTCGCAGATTACGCGAGTAAATACGGTAAGTCCGGGGCAGCGCTGTGCAAAAAAGAAAAAGCAAAAGCGCTGTAGCGACGTCGCCGTTTATGTGGACTTCCCGCGGGACCGGACTGCGCAGAAACGGGAACCGATTACTGCACGCCCTATCCTTCGTCTTCTCTGACGTGTGCGCGATGGCAAAAACGTAGCGACCACAAACCGCCATTCGAGTGGTGCACCTGTCATCGATGCCTTCGCTTCCGTTGTCGAAGTGATTCGTCCACATTTTAAACGCGACCGCCATGAACCACAGTCGCCCGCGGCACCCTATCTGCAACCAGCACCGAAAAGGTAGCGCTCGTTAGGCCTAGTATGTGAGGTCGCGGGCGGCGCGCCGCACAGGAAGCTTGCCCTTGGCAACACAGGGATCGGGTGCACAAGAAATCGCGCTCGCGGGGTGGTTCAAGGGCAGTGCGCGTGAAATGATTAAAAAAAAAAAAAGAACTGGAGACAAACACCAGTAACGCGGACACGATGAGATCGCGGGCGCGCGTTCCGTGCGGAGCGCACGTTAGGAGCTGACAAACGGCCGTAGCAGCATTCTTCGTCACATTGTCCTATCAATCCTATCCTCAAAGGGCGTGCCCGCGACGCGCTGCTGCCGCGGCCTCTTTTTCTTCCCTCCGCTCCTTGTTCATTCGCTCCGTGCTTTTTCCACCTCCATGGCGATTCGTCGCGCTTTTCTCGGGCAGTGCACTTCCTTTGTGAAGCCTGCTCGCTACCTCAATTGTCCGCCGATTTCCCGGCAGCCGCATTATAACCGGTCTTTTGTCTCATGGAGCTGCACAATAAGCGGTATGCGTATACATTAAGTTCTATGGGAGGGGAAACGGGGGTCAGAAAAAGCCGCATTATAGCCGGTCCTGCACTATAAGCGGTTACGTTATAAATGGTCTCTGCTGTATGTCAAGAGACACTGAACAGCCGTCCTATCAGAGGCCCCGTACGTATTCAACAAGTTGATCCTCCACCTGCGGATACTTCTTGGTCTTCGCACAGCGGAAGGCCCGTTACACCTTCTTGGTGGCCTTAAGTTTTTCTTCCTGATCTTGCAAATAGTGAATGGTTGTTTACCTGAGGCTAAAATGTCTGCTTGCACAATGACTGCCATGTTCAAGTGCATATTGCACAGCCTACCCCCCTGATCAGTGTCAAGTTTAGGGTGCCCCTATTAAGCGCGGAAATAAAAAAATCCAATTTCTCACGACCACGCAACACGCCGCTTGCAAAATGCCAGTTTTTCGCATCTTTCAGGCGGGCACGGGGAAGGGAGGAAGCTGTGGCAATCAGGCTACGTTGCCTCCAAGACTCGCGTTCGAGACTCGCGTTGCCTCCATGCAATACGTTGCCTCCGAGACTCACGAGCGCACATCGGCGGTTTGAGGATATCAGTAGTTGATGGAATGACTCGTTCATGTTTTTATTTCTTGCTTTTTTTTTTCCGACAGCTACATTGGGATGCGTTAGGTGACTCTAGCCTCTAGCAGCAAGAACAGCGAGAACTGTTGATTTGCCAGAGTTTTTGTTTTTTAGCAGCCACGTGTCAGCTGTGTTGTACTGGTCGTCGTGCTTCGCGGTGGTTCGGAGAGTATCGGTAATTGACGGAATAAATGTTTTTTTACTCGATTATGCGTCTTTTAAGTCTTTCCATGGCAGCGCACCATGGTACGCACAGAGTTTTGTAGGAAACTCTATGGCTGTACGTACTCACGGGAGTGTTCAACAGGGCCAGACATGCAGGTTTGCGCCTGAACGCTTTTTTATGGCTAGTGGCGACTGCGCGGCGTGCCTCAATTTTCACGCGACTCCCAGCGCCGATGTTTTTGTTGACCGAAGTCTGGACGGTTTCCAGCTGGAGATGAAGCTAGTGGCACCCAGCCAGACGTGGGAAGCGAGCATAACTTAAAAACTCCACTGCTCCTTACTATGCCATGGTACGCGCTGCGTGACCCCAGCAGCTGCAATGGCAGCAACACCAGTGAAGCTAATAAGCATGTGGGTTGGACGTTGAGTTTCTCATGCTCGAGGAACAAAGGACGAAGTACACCGCAGTGAAAACCAACAAAAAGGGCATTTACTTGCACCTCCTACACATAGTAAGTACACTAGCTGAATTATACAAACAGGCATGCTAATGTAACACACCACGTAGAATCGATGTTGAACTCGCCACAACAGGATGCAGAGTGAAAAGTGTTCACCCATGCCAGAAAACTAGGCCTATGTTGCACGTGAGATAAGTCTCGCGAACAGAGGTGCAACTGGAGAACGGGAAAGGCGTCCGTGGGATGGTCCCAGAGAATCCCATCGCCACCACGCGTGCCACGTCACCTCAAGCCCAAGAGAGCAAGGATCGTTCCCCGTCCGCGGTCCCGCGAATCATCGCTGCCTAGTAGCGCTACTACTACAGGAACACCTGCGCCATCCCCATCGCAGCGGTGCGCATGACATCGTCACGGCCTGTGTCCTGCATGAAAGCCACCTTAGAGGAGCTTTGAGGAAGCACGAGTGAAATGCAGAGAAACTCATCAGGGGATGTCAACATTCCCACAAGCTTGAGCTGTGGAATGTGCTTGAGCCTTTTTTTTTTCTTTGCCCGAGATAGGGGGTAGGAGGGCATAGACTTGTAACCATGTGCTGATCAGTGTCAAGTTTAGGGTGCCCCAATTAAGCGTAGAAATAAAAAAATCCAATTTCTCATGACCAAACTGGGGGTGCACTTATTATACAAGTGTGCATATTCTGCGAGTAAATACGGTATATGCTTTCAAGGAAGCCAAACCAACTTGGCAAGTGTAGAGGACTCACCCAACATTCTTGGTCATCTTGTCGGCAAGTTCTTTGTGGTCCTTATTCACACGTGCCATTACAGCTGCAAACACATCGCACAGCTTGACACCATCTCGAAGTTTCTCAAGAACCACTTCCTCCTCAAGCTGCAATAAGAAGTCGTAGAGGTCCTGCTGCTCTTGGCTAGGATTTACCAGTAATGTGCGAACAATGTTGGAGCAGTATGATTTGTAGCGGGCCCCCAAAGCACAAGTGATGGCACCAAAGTGCAATGTATTCTTGTCACTGTGGTGGTGGAGAAAGAAAAAAAAAGAAACAGGTTAAAGGAGCTCGCTTTACGGGCACTTTCAACTACGGTGACTGAACGGCAAGAGCAGATGATCGAGAGAGTGACAAGCAAGTGGTCATTTTGCATGTTTTGCACCTGACATCACAACTTACCATACTTCTGCGTAATGTCACAATTTGTACTGTACCCTGACGCCATGCTAGTGTCAATGTCAGTAGGTGCGCCATGCAAACCTTGACTTTGATGTCAAATGAAAACATCTTCCCAGCATTTCCTGAGCTAAACACTTGCTCAGAGCTGTCTATGCATACAGGTGATTGGTATGGTGGAGTAAACTCAGCTTCGAAAATCTGAAGTATTAAGGTAAAGAAACAGAACCCTTTATGCCCTTTCCAACATACAACCCTCAAGCCACAGTACACACTGACCTGACCACGCTGAACTTGAGATTGTAGTTGCCGCCAGACTGAATGATAGCAGGGTAACAGGAGTCCACTTGAGATGGATCCACACCACCTAAATACTTCTTCTCTTGGAAAGCCTGATCCACACCCTCAGCAAGCTTGCAGTGTTTTACTTTCTGGAATGATATAAACATAAGTCATCAACTAAAAAATAACTCCATAACAACCTTACTGTCAAACAGTCGACGTGTACGAATACCTCCCCTTAGCCTGGCTATGCAGAATTCCCAAATACAAAAAATAATGTCCGAGTACCGCCTTGTTTTTCAAGGACACATGCAAACGTTTAGGAGCACAGCACCTTACATAATTCATTTAATTTGTATCCAGAGTTTCTGTAGTGGTTTGGTGATGCATATAGCACCAGTGAAAGAGCCGGAATCAAACAGTTTGATATTTTAATTGATTCCTGAAATTGGCTTCCACACTCCAACTGCAGCATCAAATGTATATTTTTTGACAGCATCTAACTACAGTAGAACCCCGCTGTTATGTTCCCAGCTGCTGCGTTTTCCCGGCTGTTACATTGTTTTTGGCCGGTCCGGCATAGCTCCCATAGGAGTCAATGCATTAGGAACCTCGCTGTTACGTCGCAATGCGGGAACGTTCCCGCATGTTACGTCGCCAATTGGCACTCCAAGCAGCCACTGCTGATGGAAATATTGACTTTTCACGTAGCTTGACTTGGCTTGACTGTAGGATTAGCTGCACAATGGGCGATGCCAATTACATTTCCAGCTTCCGCCATCTAAATTATGGCACAGCGATGTAAACTGTTGGTGATGGCATCGCGTACAATGATTACGTTTCCATCGATGACGCCATTGTCACCTCCGAGGTTTTCTCTGTCGACGAAATCGTAGCCGAGTGTGCCGATGCATGCACCAAAAGCGCTAGCACTGAAATAAAATTGTGTGCCGATCACCACTTCTCTCATTTTCCCCTTTCTTGGCTCTTATGTTTCCCGGTTCCTACATTTATATTTTACGGTCCCGAGAAAAACGTATCAGCGGGGTTCTACTGTAACAAGGACACAAATGAAGCTTACGTAACAAATGCTTTGATTTATAGTCAATTCCGACTTTTTTTGGGCCCGAACAATGTGCAGTGCTCATGAAATGCAATATCCCAAGTTTTTCAGTCTAACAGGTACGCACAATTTCTCAAGATGACTGCACCATGTTGTTGCAAATCTGGCCACTAACCGTAATATTGGCTGTGATGGGAAGTGTTGGAACCATTACTGCATCAACAAGAAGCTGAAGCTAATGGAAATGAAAGTACCAGTATTACATCTATCCTGTGAGCACGTCATCACTAGGTAACAATAAACATGTTTTAAGCTTCTTAAATCCATGTAGATGTCTCAGCAATGTGCACTTTAATAAAGGAATGTTCTACCTCCATTCCACCCTATGAAGATAGATGTACAGCTAAGAAATACAGTGAAACCCCGATTATACGACGTTCTCGGGACCGCAAAAAAGGTTAGGCTGCTAACTGCGGGTGGCCGCCAACCGAGCTTGCCAAGCTCCGTTAAGCGTAAACCGACGTTCGAAAATGTATGAAATGGCGGACGGTGCCGCTCCCAAGTTCAGCGGCACTTTGCAGATGTTTTCCCAATAGTGGCCCTCTACCTGTTGCGGCATATAAGAAGCAGTAATACAATTTTTGGACGATAATATTACCTCAATGCCAATGCACCCAAGTGATCGAAACGCGCGCTTCTGCGGCGCACCGCGGTTGCTTCTGCACGCTCGTAATACTCAGGCCAAGGCTTTTGCTATACAGCAGAGACCATTTATAACGTAACCGCTTATAGTGCAGGACCTGCAATAATGCGGTTTTTTCTGACTCCCGTTTACCCTCCCATAGAAATTAATGTAGAGGCATACCGCTTATTGTGCAGCTCCGTGAGATCAAAGACCGGTTATAATGCGGCTGCCGGGAAATCAGCGGACGATTGAGGTAGTGAGTAGGCTTCATAACGGAAGTGCGCTGCCCGAGAAGAGCACAACGAATCGCCATGGTGGAGCAAAAAGCGCGGAATGAATGAATAAGGAGCAGAGCGAAGAAGAAGAAAAAAAAAAGACCGCAGCAGCAGCACGTCGCAGGCATGCCCTGTGAGGATAGGATTGCCAAGGCGACGGAGAATGCTGCCACGGCCGTTCCGTGCGGTCGCGTCCGCACGGAACGCGCGCCCGCGATCGCATGATGTCCGCGCTACCGGTGTTTGTCCCCAGTTTTCTTTTTTCTTTAATCATTTCACGCGCACTGCCCTTGAATCACCCGGGAAGTGCGATTTCTTGTGCACCCGATCCCCGAGTTGTCAAGGGCAAGCTTCCCGTGCGGCGCGCCGCCCACGACCCCACAAACTAGGCCTAACGAGCGCTATACCTTTTCGGTGCTGGTTGCAGAAAGGGTGCCGCGGGCGACTGTGGTTCATGGCGGCCGCGTTTAAAATGCGGACGAATCACTTCGGCAACGGAAGCAAAGGCATGGATGGCAGGTGCACCACTCGAATGGCGGTTTGTGATCGCTACGTTTTTTCCATCGCGCACGCGTCAGAGAAAGCTAAGGATAGCGCGTGCAGTAATCGGTTCCCGTTTCTGCGCAGTCCGGTTCTGCACGAAGTCCGCACTTTTCTTTTTTGCACAGTGCAGCCACGGACTTAAATCTTAGAGATATCAATTTTTTTCTTTTCTTTTTTTTTAAACGGGTGAAAGCAGCCCAGTCGCGCGCTTTGAATGTCTAACACGCACCGTTACCTGTTTGACAGTTTTTTTACACATGCAGACTTTGAAAAATGTTGTTTTGGTTATAGTGCGGTACCGCTTATGGTGCGGGTATTTACGACTCCGGCGACTTACGCTATAAGCAGTCTACGCTGTATCACCGCTCGCAACAGCATTTAAAATATCGACTCCGATTTGCTTATGACACAAAATAATTCATAACTGAGCAAAGTTAGTCCTAAAGTTTGCCATTTCTGCATCGCATCGGCCACTTCCACACTGCTCGACAGATAGTATGCCACGATGCGAGAGGTAACACTACAGCGGCACCGGCCGTTTTGCCGAACAGACTCGCTTCCTTTCAGAGCTTCCTCTTTACGTCGAGACACAGGTAAAACTAATCGCACATGTTCAGGCATGACATATGAGTACTAATGTTAATCGTGATGGCAAAAACAAGCGCTCTGTGACAAGCTCAAGTCGCGCTTGATCGCGAATGGCACCGCTAGGCCTAATGCTCGGAGTTAGCACTGGGCAATCCGCGGTGACGGTGCATTGTTATGATGTGTTTGTCACTCGCAAAGGCATAGTTTTATCAATAATGACCTCATAGAATGATGCAGGGTTGTGCAAAGTTGTTTCTCTCGTACCTATAATGACGAGGATACGAAGTCATGCGAATATGTTTATGCCGATGTGCTGGATGTGGGCGGAGCTTCTCCTCAACAGTGAACACGATAGCTTGTGTAACTCCAGTAGACTACGGTTGGCGTTAACTACAGTTGAAATTGTTAACCGCGGTTACGCTAACCATGGTTGCAGGCACCCGTGTAACAAGGGTATAAGCTGCTGGATCTGACGGTCAACATGCACGCGATGTGCCTGTTCATGTGACAGGTTGATGCAAGGCTAGTATTCTTGGTGCACACGAATTATGTACCAGAGTGCGCACCGTTGAGCACAACGTGCCCAGTGTGTCCGTGCCATGCGCGCGCGGTTTAGGCAGGCCGAGAAAATGTCGATACGAACGAGCGCATTTTGTTATATGTTAAATAATTTGCCTGAAGATGCGGAGCAGTTTAAACACTGAAGCAAAGGACAACACGCGTGCGTTCCGTTCCCGACGCTGTCAGCGCTGATGGCTAGTGCTCGTGGTCACTGCCGCGCCTTCGGGCACGTTCCAACACGCTTCAGTAGCTATATAAGCAGACGTTTATTGCTGTTTCGGAATGTTTTATTTCCCGAATTACGTGAAATTGTAAAATACTTCAATATTTATTAAATGCATGCTTTTCTGGTGAAAATGCGTGATTTTGTCGTGTGTTTGGATCATATGTTTTCTTGGATAATACGTTCAGTGTCTCATTATTTTTCAAAAACGTATGAACGAGGTTCTACTGCATACGCGTTATGTCAACAGTAATGTGATTGGCGGAAATTGTTTTGGAGCAGCTTTTGGAGCAGCAAAAAGGGCATTTTGGAGTAGAAACACAAGCTTTTGGCGTAGATCAATGCTCGCTGTCGAGTCGAAAAATCGACATTGTAAGCAGCAAAAGAATGAGAGCAATGAGGGTACGTTTAAAAGCAGAGTTGACACGCCATAAAATGGTTGTTAGGGGCAGCTTCGCAACATGAGTTATTGATTCAAGTAGCTAGTTATGCTTCTGTGTACCGCAGTTGGTAAAGTTGGGCAATTAACTTCATTATAAAACTTTGTTAGACTAAATTTTTGCCAATTAAGATAAGTTAAGACACAAAAAAAATTGTTCTTTACACAAAAAAGGGTAGCAAGAGCGTTCGTACAATAGGACGATAAGGAAAAAAAGTTGGCCGATGATTACGATACCCCTTAATCTGAAATATTTATGCATAGTTACAGATCTCTCTCCACCCCCTTCTCCAAAACACAGACATGGCATCTTTTCTTTTTTTGCATGCACGCATGTGCTAAGTTTGGTTACAACAGTTAACGGCACCTGAAACCACATGATCAAGTGCTTAAGAGCTGCACTCTAAAGAAAGGTTCAAAACATTTTAAAAACACCAATCTTGCTGAACATAAACAGTACAACCAGTGACCATGATTTGAAGCCATGCCAATAAAGGCTTCCTCACAGCATGCGCGCTTAGCACATACACAACATAAAAAGCCCATGCACCGCGGAAAGTGACAAACGAAGATATCATGTCCATTCTGCTGCAACACTTATCTCGGGTGTTGCCCAGATCAAGGGGCAATGTGCATATTATGTTCACCGAACCATTTGCTCTCTGAACGCGGCACTTTAGAAGTCGAAAATCCAAAATCGCATTTTCATTTTCATCAATTTCGCATTCCCGGCGCCCCTCTGTACCTATCTGCAAAATTTGGCTGTTGAGTGCAGTTTATTTTACATGTTATAATAGTTAAAAACTTCAACTACGCGCAAGCAGCCATTTAAACTGAAGTCTCAACTAGGCGAGGTTCCACCGCCGGCCGCACGCGAACTATGCGCTCCACCAGCACCATTTTGGTCTTGTTTGAAAGGCTGCACTTTCACCTTCTTTTTCAATAAGCAACCATGTGCTCTTCGCAAAGGCAACAAAAGCGATGACAAAATCACGCACAGCGCGCGCTTCCATAGGTTGCTTGACGCAAGTGACCGAATGGCGGCTTCCGATTGGCCAGAAAGGCTTGCGTGGCGTGCCTGGTGCCATTTTGAAAAGGTGTCGCCTTTGCGATGGCGGAGATGGTATGTTATCTCTAACGTCGTGCACCTCACAATGACCAGCCGGGCGAAAAAGTTCCGCTCGAAGCATCATTTTGGCCGTTTACGGAAGAAAGGCAGGTACAGAAAGCCAAATGGAGCTGCTGCTGCGTGGCAGGAGCGGGCTCCGACATCGCCTGATAACGCTGTTGTAAGCAAAGACGCTTCCCGAGCATGCGCGGCGCAGCCTCTGGGCACGTGAGCCGGGTGAGTACCAATGATATTATCAACGGTGGAGCGAGATGGCCGCTCCGGACAGTGTACATCTTGTGGACTATGACCACGTCTATGCTATCGGCAACAGAGGAGTGTGCGTGGATGCCTTCCCTGACAGCGTACGCGATGACTAGGGACGCGCGAGGGTAGATGCGGATGTGATCGGTGCCAGTGAAGTACGCGAGGCACATGCTTGCAAGAAGGCTAGATTTGATAAAATTCTGTCGCTACCGGCAACATAGGACAAATAGAGCCATCCAGATTATGCTCCTGGTGCATTTTCTTACGCTTTTGCGAAAATTTTTCTAGTAAAAAACGTTATGAAACAATTCTTCTCGTTTTTCTCAAAACAACAATTTTGACACTTTTGCTGTACTGGAAGTAAAATAGCTTCTGTCCTATTTAAGCTATCAGTATTTTTTTTTGTGCCAGAAAGATAAATGCATGCAAAAGGCAATATGCCTATTATCAAGGCAATATACACTTAGGAAGTATTTTTTAAATTGGTCACATGTATGACATGTGAAGATAGGTTTATTTTCTACCAACTTTGATGGCCTGTAACTACTGCTAAAATTGGCCGAGTAAGCTTATTTATAACACCTTGCATTCTTCAAACATTCTAGATTGTATTGGTACTCTAACCACTGTGTTCGGGCTTTCTGTTATGCTAATTTTGCTCCAAACAAAGGACCCACTTTACATAGTGATTATAGATTATTTTCAAAACTATCTGCCCCATCGCAAAAGTAATTACATTTTTAGAATCCGCACATCAAAATACACGAACTGCGAAAATTTCATTCACATCTACCCATAAATAAAAAAAGTTGACTTTCAAGTGTAGCATCCCCCCTAAAATGACCGCACCACATTGAAAACGTCAGCACGCCACGATAAAAAAAAGAACAAAGAAGTTTAATCTAAAATTGGATCCAAACAAGGCAACCTGAGATGTGGTAGCTTTGTTTATAATTGCCCCGTTTTCTCTTTCGCAATACTGGCACACATATACCCAAAGAATGCGCAAAACTCGATACGGCATCCCAAATTTATGTCACCGCTGTGCACTGATTCAAGAGAAGTCTAGTAAGACTAGCTTTGTAAGGCCTTTAATGCAGTTTCGTAAAGTTGGCAACGGAGCAGCGGATGCCTGCGTCAGCAAAGAAAAAAAAAGAACAACTTCTTCAAGCCTGTTGCTGTAGTAGTGTGATCACAGAAGAAAAATTCTTTCATTTAGCGTAAAAAAAGACACCTATTTTGATTCTTTCGCTGGGAGTGTACTCTAGCTATTAAACAGAAAGTTGGTAGCTCTGTGATAACCAAAGCAACCAGCGAAGTCTTTTTTTTTTTTTTCCGATCAGCATCACTTGCAAGACACTGGGCTCATCGGCATCCATTTCCTGAGTGATCGTTTGCAAGATAGAAGACAGCCCTCTGCATCTAGAACCGCCGCTTCTACATCTACGCATGCTCGTCGCCAAATTGGGTGCCCACGCACAAAATGAGTGGTGGGAAATGTGGAATTACACCGGTCGTGGAGGGTGCAATTACGAGATGGCGCGCGATTTGAAAGATGTGTTCGTGAAAACTGCGTGCACCTCGTCCATTTGTCCACTACAGTCGAACACGGATATATCGAACCAACATATATCGAATTTTCGACTATATCGAACTTTTAAATTATCCCCTTGAAAATCCTTTGTAAATGTATAGAAATTCGCACATTTATATGGAACGGTATTTTTACCCCCCATCAGATATATCGAACGCCGCGCGAGCTGGAAGGTGCGCTTCGGCATTCGCTGCGCCCCGCGACCTTCGCCACCTTCACAGCACCGCACCTCCACCGACACCTGAAATGCTTGAAAAACATGAGGGTGAGAGGGCTCGGACTGTACTCCTGTTGGGCACGTTCTCTAACTTTGCGGAACAGCTTTTTTTCCCCTCTCTTTCTCATGCTTTCTCCGCATTACTGTCGGCTCAAAGAGCAGGAACAGAGGAGCCTGCGGGCTCCTCCTTTCGCCTTTTTTTGCTGTTTTGTGAGTTTTGATCAGCCAACCACAGCCCGCGCCTTTCGTATTTGCTCAGGCAACCACAGCTAGCACCTTTCGTACATCGCTTCTGCCCTTGCAAGTAGCCCGGGTAGCCATCGCCGCCATCGCGAATGATCACGAGCACTTGTTGGCGGAATTTGCTTCCGATCACGAGCACTTGGTGGCGGAGTTCACTGTCGCATTACCACTGCATTCCTCTTTTGCGTGCGTGTGTGCATGCTGTGCAACGGCGCTTTGGACTGCTTGAATTTTCTACTTCTCGTGTAGCAAAGCCCAGCGTCAAGAAGAGCAGAAACCTTGACTTTGTGACGAAGTTGAAAGCCATACAGCATGTTGAGGCGGGCGAAAAAAGTTCGATGGTGGCGGACGACATAGGAATACCACGGAGCACTCCGAGCACCTTGTTGAAGAACAAGGCGGATATCAAAGGTGGTGGAGCAGCAAACGTCAGGAGCCTGTCATATCAATCAATCAATATGTTCTTATTTTCATCCTTCGTTTACACGATATTAAATGAAAAAAAGTGGCAAGAGAAAAAGCTGCTTAGTTGCAGCTTGACAAGGCTCCTGCCACCCGTACATAGGCAACCTACAGAACAATACGTAAGCAAAAACTGAAATACAGAATAAAGTTTTTATCTTCTATTTACACTACAACAGCTTCACAGAACGTCTGTGTAACACAGTATGAAATAAAGGAATAAATGCAAACAATAGGAACAATAGATATGAGCGGCGATGAAGCTCCATCGTGACATGTATTTACTAATTACTATAAACTCTAGTACAAGATTTTACCAATAATGCCATTAGTAATAAGACATTATAATTAAATGAAGTAAATTTATTTAAGGTGCAAAGCTTTTTTTTTTTTCTAGGCCATGCATAGATCCAGTATTTCTTGTTTCATTAGACTTAATATGTCTATATCGTGCATAGCATGTGTTTAATGTGAGTAGCATCGTGTGTTTAACTCTCTCTGTACAATAATGTGTGCGAGAGAAGGGAATTTCATAGGGTGGTTTGTACCTAAAGGGATACAGTAGAATCTCGTTAATTCGGCCCCCGTTAATTCGGAAATTTGGATAATTCATCATTCCCAAACCTCCCTTCAAAAATGTTCATATCCCTATGGCAACAAAAATTCGCTAATTCGACGCAAAATTGCACGCGCACTGGTTAATTCGGTCTCGAGGCAAGCCAAAGACGGTGAAACCGAAACTGCATCTCGGAGGCCATAATATTTATCGCATTGCATTTTCTTTGCCACACATGCAAACTCTTGGTCTCCGAGATGGGCTCCGGCAGCAACGGTGCGCTGTCGATGCCGATCGCGGAAGCCAAGGAAAACCTCATTTTTTTTTTCCGAAAAGTTATGAAAGGGGATGCAAGGTGGCGTTTTGGAGCACGCATTGTCCTGTCATCAGCGGAGAATGGATAACAAAGAAACAAGGCCTCAGACGGATAGTGTGTGGACCTGCAGGCGTCGGTTGTGCTTTTTTTCCCTCTTCAGCGCGTTGTGACATATCGGCGTATCGGAAGTGTCGGTGCGCGAGGTGGTGGTCGGGCAATCGTGGTGGTGTGATACCACCCTGCCGCGATGTCGGAACCGGCGAAACGCGCGAAGTACGCGGCGAAGGACGATATGGCGTTCATTGGCCTGCTTCCCTGGAGCTTGCAGATTACGTTACAGCTGATGACGGCTTTGTCGTCGCCGATCACTTGAACGATGACGAGATCGTCATTGCTGCCCTCGGTGAGACTGATAAGGCGTCCGACGAAGACCCGTGCGATGAACTACGCCCGGTGCGTTGTACTGCGAAAGCAGCCGCGGACGCTCTCGTCGTTCTAGAGGAGTTTTGTTACGATGTCCCAGCCAATACACTTGCGTTAGAGGGTTTGGCACACGCCCCCAAACTAGTCCTTGCCACCCAGCTGTCCATAAAAAAACAAACAAGCATCACGGACTACTTCTCAAAATAAAGGTATGCAATAAAGGAATAGAAAATGTGCGTTTTTATTATGCATTCGTTAATTCGACATCTGGATAATTCGGACACTTTTTTTACTCCCTTGAGAATGAAATTAACAAGGTTTTATTGTACAACGCGATTGTTTCCTTTAAGCTAACTAGGTCTAAAAACTTGTCAAGTTTCCCAAGTTGAGCACTTTTATACATTATTAATGAACAAATCGCAAGGTACGATTTAAAACAGGGAATGTCGCGGGAGCCAACGTTTCGACAAGCGGACTTGTCTTCGTCAGGGCGGCAACTGCCTTCTCCAGCGTTCGTTTATGTACGCCTTTGTACACCCTCCCCCGTCCTCAGAAAGAGAGGAGGAGAAGAGCAGCACGTGCGAACATACACACACACACACACACACAAAAAAAAAAGGGGGGGGGGTTGGGTGCAAGGGTATTTGGGTGACAGGTGTTAGCGTGACTACTATAAATGGCAAGAGCGAAAGTTTCTAGAGAATCCGCTCTTTGTACATATCTTGCACATGCATTGTGTGCACAGGGCTAGAAAGCAGGGTGGAAAAAGGAAACACACGCTCGGAACAGAAGTTACTCCTATGTCATGTGTCCCCCTCCTCCACCCCGTACCACCTGCCCCGCACCAACAATGCATTTCATGGAAAGCATGGGGCTAAAAAAAGGGTCACTACACTGTTTAACGTCCTTGTTCTCCTGGAACTGGATGGGGGCTCAGCACCTGAAAGTAGACTTTCTGGGAGAAACATTGTTAGCTTGTGCATACCTCAACCTTTTGTCGTCTTTGTTAACACTCTTCCGTATCTAATGGACTCAAGAGTTCCCTTTGAAAGGTTTATGCCTGTAGGTTGGAGAGTATTGAACCTGTATATGAGATACGATTCCCTGTATTTTCTGTCCCTCGGCGAGCGGAAGTTTCCTTGGAGTATGTAGAGTTTCAGTTCATCGAAATTATGACCTGTCATATTAAAATGCTGCGCCACTGCCTTCGGCAGGTTATTCGCGGTGTCCGCGCGGTGCCCGTTTAATCTAACATTGATTGGTTGACCAGTTTCGCCGACGTACTGCTTGTGACAGAGTGAACATTCCAACATGTAAATAACGTTCGAACTAGTGCAAGTGAAACTTGATTTTACATGATGGACATAGTCACTTCCCGTGCTTTTAACTTTAAGATCATTTTGAATATGCTTGCAAGTGGTTGAGGTATGCACAAGCTAACAATGTTTCTCCCAGAAAGTCTACTTTCAGGTGCTGAGCCCCCATCCAGTTCCAGGAGAACAAGGACGTTAAACAGTGTAGTGACCCTTTTTTTAGCCCCATGCTTTCCATGAAATGCATTGTTGGTGCGGGGCAGGTGGTACAGGGTGGAGGAGGGGGACACATGACATAGGAGTAACTTCTGTTCCGAGCGTGTGTTTCCTTTTTCCACCCTGCTTTCTAGCCCTGTGCACACAATGCATGTGCAAGATATGTACAAAGAGCGGATTCTCTAGAAACTTTCGCTCTTGCCATTTATAGTAGTCACGCTAACACCTGTCACCCAAATACCCTTGCACCCAACCCCCCCCCCTTTTTTTTTTGTGTGTGTGTGTGTGTGTGTGTATGTTCGCACGTGCTGCTCTTCTCCTCCTCTCTTTCTGAGGACGGGGGAGGGTGTACAAAGGCGTACATAAACGAACGCTGGAGAAGGCAGTTGCCGCCCTGACGAAGACAAGTCTGCTTGTCGAAACGTTGGCTCCCGCGACATTCCCTGTTTTAAATCGTACCTTGCGATTTGTTCATCGATTCAAGCATCCATCTTCCCCTGAGCTTCTCTTCTAGTTTGGATTTATACATTATTAGTAATTTATGGGTGTAGATTTTGTTTGATTGTATCATTCTGTACTTACGAAAAAGTGGATCTGTGTGTTCTAAGAACGGGGCATTTTCAATAGACCTTAGTGCTTTTTTCTGTATTTATGTAAATTTGTGTAGGTTTGTAAGTGTGGTGTTTCCCCACACTGACGTGCAGTAGTACAAATGGGAATTCAGCAAAGCGTAGTATAATGTCCGTTTCACATGAGCCAGAAGAATGTGGCGACAGCGACTCAACACACCAGCAGCTTTACTTAATTTAGTCAGAAAGTTCTTTGTGCGCTCACTCCAGGACATGTGCTCCGTAAAGATGACTCCGAGTAATTTTACAGATTTTTCAATGTTGATTTGGTAGGGAGCTAGTGTTATGTGCCCAGATGCCACTTCTACGGATCCCTGTGGACAAAACAGGACACATTTCGTTTTGGATTCATTTAGGTTCAGCCTATTGTTTTTGCACCACATGTATAGTCGCCGAGAAAACGTCGTAGATTTAGGTATTATTTCGTTCATGCGCCCCACGGGAAAGTAGAAAAGGCACTCTGTGCCTGGTTCTTAGAAGTGCGTGTGAAGAACATTCCTGTGGATGGCCAAATGCTGATGGCTAAGGCCAAATGGTTTCCCGCTGCACTCGGTGAAGACAATTTCGCCGACAACACCGGGTGGCTTCACCGATTTAAGCAACGCTACAACATCATCGGAAAACCATTTCTGGCGAAAGCGAAGCTGCAAGCAGCCAAGACATCCAGCAGTGGATGACGAAGGAGTGGCCGGAAGTCTCGGCAAAGTTCTCACCCGTGGAAATCTTCAATGCCGATGAGACCGGTCTATTTTGGCAAATGCTGCCGAGCAAGACTCTCGACATCCGGGGTAACATGTGTCACAGCGGCAAAATGAGTAAAGTCCGCGTGAGCGTTCTGCTGGCAGCCAAGATGGATGGGTCTCGGAAGCTCCAGCCCTTTGTGATCGGGAAAGCAAGGGCACTGGGCTGTTGCAAGAACTCTAAGCAGCTCCCCGTTCGCTACGCCTCGAACAAGAAGGCGTGGATGACGCGTCAGCTGTTCACCGAATGGCTGCAAGTGCGGGACGTCGAGCTGGGCAAGTCGGGGCATCGCGCTTGCCTTCTTGTGGACAACTGCTCGGCCCACCGCATCACCGCGAGCTCAAAAACATTGAGCTGAAGTTTCTGCTAGCCAACACGACAGTGAAGCTGCAATCGCTCGACCAGGGCATCATCAAGTGCTTCAAGTGGGCCACAGGAGGCAACTTCTTGATAGGCTGCCGGTCAACCTCCGCATGGGCACTGAGCTGAAGGCTGACCTGCATGGTGCCATTCAAATGATGACGGGCACCTTGCGAGACGTGAAGACGGACACAGTAACCAACTGCTTCCGGAAGGCAGGCTTCATGATCATGCAACTTGAAATCGCTGAAGACGGCGACGAAGAGCGCATAGACGACGCGTTTCCCGAGCTGTCGTCCCTCTTCCCAGCTGCCGTTCCACCCGAAGTGTCTGCGGACGATTTCATGGAAGTGGACTGCAATGTTCAGGCTGTTGCGAGCCTCGCTGACAAGGACATTGTAGCTGCTGTCGCAGGGACGCAGGAAGCCCAGGCCGACAGCTCAAGTGGCGACGAAGATCGTCCGGATGAGGCGGCGGCTACACGCGCGTACTCTGCCGCTGAAGTGGTGGCAGCGTTTGGCTTGATTTGCCGTTGTTGCGGCGACATGGAGGGAACTGGGCTGAAACACCTGGACAGCCTCGATAAAATCGAGGCCAGCATCTTTAACTTCATTTCGAAGGCAAAGAAGCAGGCCAAGATAAGCAATTTCTTTTCATGCAAATAAAACATTCTGTTGCATCGTGTGTGCGGAATTAGTTGTCATTCTTGAAAGCGCCGATTGTAGGTGACCGTCCGCCACTGGTAAGGTCTGGAGGCCTGTATTTTTTTATATTGAATTTTTCATATGTCGAACTAATTCGTGATCGTCTTCGAGTTCGATACATCAGTGTTCAACTGTAGTACCAGTGTGAAGTTTCAATTTATCAGCGTTACAAAGTAAGAACTGATGTAGCCGAAAGGTTCATTTCGTGTTAGCAATGAAAAAACATGTGCTTGGTGCAGTTCTGACACACAATTGCGAAAATGAGGCAAAATGTAGCAGCAGGATTTAAATTTTGGCAGACTTGGGTGCCATTGGCTCAGCTATCATATCTCTACATGCACCATACTTAAGTTTTGGAGGCTATGCCAGCTTCCCCCTAGCTGTGGAAACCACCGAAATGTAAAAAGAAAGGCCACCTTTCCATTTCCGGTCGGCACTATCATCATCACATTGCAAGAGGTAGGTTTTTATATTATTATTATTAACTGTTTTGAAGTGGCTTCGGTCGGCATTCTGCACGTGGGGTGCGAACATATAAGAGCGTGTCTTCAATACGTTGCACATGTCTGCACCCACATGTGGCCGATATGCAGAAGGTAGTAAAGCCGAAGAAAATCATATGGTGCTTCCATGTCGCGTGTTTCTTCACTTCGAAGCAACTTGTGGCCAATGACCCTAACAGCACAACTGACCGCACCGATCAAACGAATGAATGGAAGACCTCAAGCGCGATCTCAAACTTCACTCATGTATGCAACATCGTTTTGTCCACCTATCCCATGGATGACGAGATAAACATCGTGTTGCCAAGCAGCCAGAAATATGCTTAAACTGCGATAACATATAACGGTGACCAGTGGCAGCCATCTGCAGGTTAGATCGCCAACGTCGTGATGCTCTCATAGAATGCACGTGGAAGTCACTCTAGCCAAAATACAAGGAAATCTAGTCACCTCGAGGCATAGCATGAGGCGGAGCAGTGCTAGAGATCTGTCTTGCTCGGCCTAAGCCTAAATGGATTTTTTTGGCTGAACAAATTTTTCAGACTGCTACATTTTTCTGGCTATTTTCCGGTCCCCACCATGTCCAGAAAATTGGCTGGCAACTGTAGTGGCACTGCGAAAGAAACAGATTTTCCTTTCTCTTCTCAGTTATTTGTGTGTGTTACACGCGTGTCTATGCATGCATGCCACGCACGACTATTCTGCACTTATCACGAACACATTTCAGCAGACCCATACAAGCCTAAATATTCTGCCTACAACTAAATATCAAAGAATCCAAAAACACCACACCTTATCAGCATCGATTATCTCCATGATCTGGTCTCGTAGGTACTTGGCATACACATCCACAGTCACTTGGCAAGCCTTCTTTGTAAGGGCTACCTCCTGCTCTTCCTTGGGGGCCATTATATAGGCCACAGCTGCACTGACATCCACCTGTCACACAAAAAATAAGAAAAAATGACACATGCATGCTTTGAATTTTGCAAAATAGATGATACAAATGCGGCCCTCATCACACAGCTCATAACATACTGTGCAATGCAGTTCGTGAACAAGCAGACTATAGCAGAAACACAAACAAGCTCTAATCCCAAAATGAGAACTCTATTGCCCACACCACAGGCTCAGGTTCACTACGAGAAATGTCCCAGTAGCAGACTGTGGACAAATGTGTCAATGGTCTAGGCAATGGGGCATGTGAATTTGTCAGGCCCAAGCGCAGGATACTCGAATGTCCCCGTGAGCCATCCAATCATGCACGAACCATGCTTCCACCATGCCACCATCGCTCCAGCCGATGGCAGTGAAAAAAAAAAAAAAAAATAGCGCAGCAATTCATGAACAAAAAACCAAAATGGCACCGGTCAGTTGAATGACGCGTGAACGGTGTTCCCTTGAAGTTGTGCTGTTTCGCACTGCTTGCAATATATTTGATTTATAATAGATTTAGGGTGGATTAGGCACTGAGGTAGCTTATGACACATACAAGAGCAAATATGCAGTTTTCCGAAAAGCGAGTTTTTTGTGATTTTTCAACTTTCAAAGGCCATGTCCCTTTTAAGGGGGGACACTGGTCTTAGAAGGCCGAAAATTGCAAAAAAAAATCGACTTTTTGAAGCTGACATTTTCGGAATCTCTACCTATTTTTGCACAAATTGCACACATGTGCAAAGTTTCTAGCTTCTCTTCTTATTATTTTTGCCGTAAAATTAATTTGTAACACCAATATGAGGTGTGTCTGAGCGCTAATTGTTGCTAATTGATTTTGGCCGCTTCGCTTGTTTGTTTCTTCTGTAAAAGTCGACCTAGGAAAGCTAGAGCTACAATTCCCTTTGCACAACGTAGCTAAATATGCATAGAAAGCAACGCTGCAAGCAGATTTTCAATCTACAGTTCAATTATTTTTATTTTTATTTTAAAATTATCATGTTTTTGGCTAGGTGTAGACCATGAACTTATTAGTGCTGTAAATTGAGAAGTAGTTGTTCAATTTCCAATCACCTTGCAGCGTTGCTCTCCTTAGGCTTTCTAGTATCCATATATGGATTTATAATAATGTTACGTTGCATAGATAACTTTTCATTGTTTTGGCAAACAATAGAATGAGATTGCTAATTATCTCTGGAAATAATTGATCTGTGTAAAATATAACTGGATAGTTAAATAAAGCTAAAAATACTGAACAAAGCTGTACAGTTTCATCTAATTTGGCTGAGAAATAACCTATGTTATCTCTAAGAACCATGTCCCCCTTAAGTGCGTGCCATGATTTGCTATGGCTGTTGGGAATCGTGCCAACGGACTGCGGCACATTCAAGGGCATAAATTTTTGTGTTCGGATTTTACGACGCTTTCTCGCTGTGCAAGAAAGTGTTCGGGAAAAAAAAAAAAAAAAACGAAAGAGGTACGCATGACAGCAGTTGTCCTGTGCATTTGTCCACTTTGTTTTATTGTCCCAACAGTTTAGATGAGTTTTTGCCATCGCCACCATGTCCTGTTCCAAAGTGATGCCCCCCCCCCCCCTCCCGCACATCTTATGTTCTACCCGCGCATGTGAGTGGGGGTGACGAACACGGCTGATGCAGAGATCGAACAAGCCCGGCCCATCTGTCGCTCGGAAGACACATGCGATAACATCACCCCGATCGCGACGCCCGCCATTGAAGCAAAGAGGAAGCGCCCCGCCCGTCTTTAACAAGCGTGGAGACACGAGGGAGGGTGTTGCTCGAGCAGCATCTGTGAACTTCACGCGGTCGCTATCGCTGGCACGCATGCTATCTCGGTTACCATCAGCGGGTGGCTCGTAAACCCCTCTACGTGCTGCACTCTCAACGCGAAGGGACTTGTTGTTGTTGTTGTTGTTTTGTGGGGTTTTACGTCCCAAAACCAGTTCTGATTATGAGAGACGCCGTAGTGGAGGGCTCCGGAACGCGAAGGGACTGCGAAAAGTGTCCCTGGAGCAGCTGTATTCTCTTACACCAGCGTTTTGCAGTGTGACGCAACATCGTATCCAACAGAGTTACCACATACCTCACGCGTTACATTATATTACACGTTATTTCGAATGTGTTCGCGAAATCTCCGCCTAATTTGTGCAACCCCTTTTCGAAGCTCTAAAATTCTGAAAGAAAGTGCAAAAATTGCGCGAGTAAGTACAGCATATAAAACGTCATGGCCGCCATCTTTGCTACTGCATCTTTGCAATATGGCCGCCATCTTTGCAGCTGACATCGTCGCTTGAGCTCACGTATCTTCGTGTGGCAGTTGACATCGTCGATGTAGCTACGCTTGAGCTCACGTATCTTATCAGTAAATCTAGTGCCGTTACAGCCGATGAGGAGGTTGGCTCTGGCAGCTGCAGTTGATGAGTAGGAGAAAACTACTCCTCAGCTTCGTCTTCAGTGCTGCACGCATTGGCACACTCGGACACGATTTCATCGACAGATAAAACATCGTAGGTGACAACGGCGTCATCAATGGAAATTTAATCACTGTACTTAATTCCATCACCAACAGTTTGCATCGCTGTGCAGGAAACGTAATCGGTGTCGCCCAGCATGCGGCTAATCCTACAGTCGAGCCATGTAAAGCTACGTGAAAGCTCAATATGGCTGTCGGCACTGGCCGCTTAGAGTGCCAACTCGCGACTTAACATGTGGGAATGTTCCCACATTTGCAACATAACAGCGGGGTTCCTAATGCATTTAACCCTATAGGAGCTATGCTGGGACTGGTAAAAAACGACGTAGCGGCCGGGAAAACGCAGCAGCCAGGAATGTAACAGTGGGGTTCTACTGTAGCGTGTCCTGTGGTCCGCGTCGCGTGCACTTCTGTGCCGTTCGCTCTGCTGCACAAGCAAACAGCGACGCAGTGCTTTTGTGTTATCATTAGTGCACATTATGATGATGCTACACATCACACGTACTGCTGCCGAACAGATTGTTGCAAGAGACTCGCCGACAGTAAGTTGTATCGACATTTTCATCGGCTGCCAATCATCGCGTACGCCTCCGTCCAGCTCAATATTTGGCACCGCTGCATTCTTGCTGTAATCGGAATCTCTCTCGGGCACATACCGAATTGTGCGCGCAGTTGGTGTATTTACTCTATATCTACAGCCTGTACCTTTCTTTACAAAGCTGCCTGCGGAATCGAGTTTGAAACTGAAACCACATTGGCAACGTTGGCAAAAACCTCCAGTCAAATCAGTTACAGTATAATCTCGTTAATTTGGCCTCCGCTAATTTGGAAATTCGGATAATTCATCATTCCCACACCCTCCCTTCAAAAATGTTCATAGCCCTATGGCAACAAACATTCGCTAATTCGACGCAAAATTGCACGCGCTGGTTAATTCGGACTGGAGGCAAGCCAAAGACTGTGAAACTGAAACTGCGTCTCGGAGGCCATAATATTTATTGCACTGCATTTTCTTTGCCACACATGTGCAAACTTATGGTCACCGAGATGGGCTCCGGCAGCAACGGTACGCTGTCGATGCCGATCGTGGAGGCCAAGGAAAACTGCATTTTTTTTCGAAAACTTATGAAAGGAGATGCAAGGTGGCGTTTTAGAGCACGCATCATCCTGTCATTGGCGGAGAACGGATAACAAAGAAACAAGGCCTCAGATAGATAGCGTGCGGACCTGCAGGCGTCGGTTGTGCTTCTTTTTCCCCCTCTTCGGTGCGTTGTGACATATCGGCGTATCAGAAGTGTTGGTGCGCGAGGTGGTGGTCGGGCCATAGCGGTGGTGTGATTATCACCCTGCCACGATGTCGGAACCGGCGAAACCTGCGAAGTACACGGCGAAGGACTTGGAACTAAAATGGAGATACTAAAGGCACTCAAAGACTGCGCTTCCAGAGAAGAGGTGACGCGTCAGTTTGACGTAAAAAGAAGCGCGCTATCGACGTATGTGAAAAACGAGGCTCAAATAATGGAAGCATTTGAGAGCGAGAAATTTCACGCTGGACGAAAGCGATTACGCACCGCAGCCCACCACAACTGGAGCAAGCGCTGTTGCAGTGGATCGTTACTGCACGCGAGTTGAAGCTGCCCTTGAGTGGACCAGTTATATGCGCGCAAGCAGAGAGGTACGCTCTACGAATGAACATAGATTCCTTCAAGGCATTGGAAGGTTGGCTTGCATGTTTGAAAAAACGGCATGGCCTCGTGTTCAAGACCGTGTGAGGGGAGAAGGGTGAGGTGGACGAAGAAGTTGTGAAAAACTGACAAAACGTGCAGCTTAAGGACCACGTGGCAGCCTACGACTCAACTGTCCTTTTAGAGGGGACCCGTGCACCAGTGGCAAAGGAAGCAAGGAGCGGGTGACAGTGCTGTTAGCAGCAAACATGACTGGCACAGAGCGCCTTCCGCTTCTGGTTATCGAGAAGGCACTGAAGCCGAGGTGCTTCTACAACATAAAACACCTCCCCGTCGAGTACCGTGCGAATCGGAAAGCGTGGATGACCTTTGAGATCTTACGTGCCTGGCTGCAGGATCTAGATCGACGCTTCAATGCCAAGAAACGCAAGGGGCTCTTCATAGTGGACAATTGCAGTGTACACTGCAACGTTTCGAATCTGGAGGTAATACGGCTTGTGTTTCTTACACCCAACACCACTACAGTCCTTCAACCTATGGACTAAGGCATCATACAGTACGTAAAGAAAATGTACCGCACTCAAGTGTTGCAACGTATGCTTCTCTGTATGGATCGCAAGCATCCATATAACATAACGCTTTTGAGTGCGATACATATTTTGGTGCATCTGTGGTTCAATATGCCAGCACAAGTTGTGGCAAAGTGTTTTCGTCACAGTGGATTTGTGCGACCGTTAATCCAGTGCTAGACTGCATTAACGGGCAACTCCGGCGGTTTTTTCACCATGTTTTGATATGGATATTTTCCAATAGTACTGATAGTCCTGTAGCAGCCAGGATGGTTCAGTCTGCTCAGAAACGCACCAAGAATTTTAAATAACCGACTGAAAGGCTTGTTCAAACCGAAACTGGTGGACGCTTCGTGCAGCATATGCGATGACGCCACAACTTTTCCACCATAAGAAATATGAAGCTGGTGCCAGAAACATGACAGTGGCGAGGTCATCCACCGACGCATTGAGTTATGCCAGCTTTCCTGTACTTGACAGCGACGATGTGAACGCTAAGTATGGCCGTTTTGCTTTTGACGACCCGCTGGCTCGGATAGGCAGCCTTGAAGGTGACGACGTAAAAAACAGGGTGGCCCGCGTGAGAATCTGCTAAAAATTTTTAAAATTCATTTCCAGGAGAACTAAATAACTTGCAATTGCCTGGCTTGGCATATATTATTACACTACCGAGGAGAATATACGCTGAAAATTTCATTGAGATCCGTGGACAATGAAAAATCGCCGGAGTTGCCCTTTAAGTCCGTGTGGTGTCGATGGCCCGAAGCACTGCTGGGGCTTCCATCGATGCTTGGGCCCGTCGCGTTTCGGCGCAACTCCCGCACCGAGCTCATCGTCATCCCAAGATGACATCCCAGCTGCAGCCGCTTGATGTGTGCCTTAAGGGGGGACACTGCTCTCAGAGACCAAAAATCAGTCGAAAAATCGGATTTTCAATGCCTTCATTCTCGCGTTCCTACTACCATTCTGCATGCGTCTGCAAATTTTTACTTTAAATTGCCCTCCATTTCAACTGCCCCTAGCTCGCGAACGGCTTGCCCGATGCAGCCATTTTGGCATCATTCAAAAGCTCGGGTTTCTGGCTTTTTTTTTTACATTCTCAGCAAGCAACCCTGTGCGCGCCGCCTATGTCGTAAAAAAAAAATACGCAGCGCTTTTTTTTTTTTTTTAGCTATAGCCCGGTAAATGTGCCTGGCGAAGCGAAGAAGTTTCCTACTATGCATCGCTTCGGCAAATAAGGAATAAACGTGCGAAAAACAAGGAACGCACTAACGCCACGGCATCGCGGGTAAATGCAAAGGGTGAGTAAGCGGCCCTCCACCTCACGGACGCCCCGGCATCTGATAACGGCGGTGGCGGTACCAGCAATCTGCTGGTTCTGCGGGAGGGCGATTGCGCGGATTCCAATTGCTTATCACAAGCAGTGACATTGCTCAAGAAAGGACCCACGAGATAGCGACACTTGATCGGCTGGATTCAAAGCACGCGACAGCACGGAAGACCGCCGTTTTCGCCAATCTAAACGCTGTGACGTCAGCTTCGGCCATGCAACCTGCAGCATCATACTTGATCCTTGATCTCGACATAGTGAATCTGCCCCTGGGTTACACACAGTGCAAGAAGTGCGGCAGAGACGTCAATCTGACGACAGGCGATCGTAACTATGGCCTAGCAACGAAACTGGCTTTGTTGAGCAGAAAACGCAACTGTCACGGAATGCCATTGCCTCGTGGTGGAATATAGCTGAAGGTTGACGGTATCCCCGCACATGCAACTTTAGAAGCGCTTCGACCACTCCAAAAACGTCAAAAGCTCTCGGCCTTTTTCGGAGAAGACAAGGAGAAGATGGTCTTCTGAGCTGGGAAGCTGCGATTTAGAGCGTTCCCACGCAAGCCCCCAGTGCGATTCTTGAAACCAGCAATGCAAGGAAAGACAGCGGGGCACCGTTTAGCGGGGTATGGCCGCGTGCGGACGTACGCTATTGTATGTCGGTGGCCCCTCGCCTCCGAGGGGACTACGCAGACCGTTATTGACCGGCGAAGAAGGGCCCCCCGCCACTCGGACATTAATGACCTGTCAATCAGGCGAGTTGAATGAAGATGGCCACTCGGCGACCACGAGAAAGGGTTTGGTCATCGCTCTCTCCAGTGCATTAATTGCGAGAGGGATATTTTGGGCGGAGCAAGAAATGCAATGCCGGAGAAATTGTCTCACAAACCCGCCCCGATTTCGCAGACAGCGAATCAGGGAAAACATGCGAGTATTTAAGCGAGGAGCATTTAGGAGCACAGGGTTCTAGTCGCTTGGCTGACATGGCATAGAAGCCGATCATCGTATCGCTCTAGAAGTTGTTAGTGTGGCTCTGTACCGGCTGGCGCCCTAACCTTAGCCCCTTTGCCTAGTTGAGATGTGCTCTTACAGTCTGCAACGTAGGCATCGGGACTTCGGCTCGAGTTACTTACTGCTCGAGTTTGCCATCAAGCACTAGCTCCCCGGGAACATCAGCACTGTAACTCCGACGACCTCAACGCTGTGCCGTACCAGACTGTGCCGCACCAGACCGTCGTGAACCCTTCAGCGCTGCCGGTCATCTCCACGTATGCCAACCCCTGTTTCTATCCATGAACTTTCTTCTTGAACTTTCGTTAACTTTTGTAGATTAGATTTCTGTTCTCATTGCCCTGCTTACTGCTGTTAGTTTATTTTTCATATTTGTTTGTTGTTCTCGCGCGTTAGTATTTTTGTCAAGCTCTTTCATCGCGGTTAAGTGCATAATTGTGAGTTGAATGAAGCATTGTTTTTTTTGTATTCTTTCCGTTACCCTATCACTATAGATTAAATTTTGTTGTTTTGTTTTCGCAACCACGACTCCGATCCTTTCACTGTGTCTGCTTGCGCACGGAATGACCGAAATTGCCGTCGTTCCCTCCACCGACTTCGCGCCGGGGAGCTTGAACACAGCCCTGTAACAGCAACAAAGAGCGGGGCGGGGGACGGGTACGATACCGACTTTGCTATTATAACTACTGAGCAAGTTGTAGCACAAGACATATTTTTGCTCTAAGAGATTCCTGAACCTTCAATAATCATTTTGGTATGTTATTCTTTGAAATAAACCTCATGAACATTTTGTGAAACGTTTTCCCTTGTTTTCTCAAAATGGCATTTTTGATCGATTTGACCAATTTGACTGTAACTTAGGCTAAAGTTTGTCTAAAACATCCGTTCTTGTATCGCTGCACTCTCTGATCATACTAGATCATTTTGATCACCTATTTTTCCTCTTAACATCCAGTACCTTTGAACAAGCACTCTTCCCAACCAGTCTACACTGAGGCTAGTTGGGAACATGAATTTTTTTAGTTGTCTGAAAACTACTTATTACACATGAAAATCAAGTGCATATTTGAAATCAGCATTTTAAAATTCATAAGTGGTGCAAGTTTGATCAGAATCTGAGCATAAATAAAAAAATGTAGTTTTTAAGTGGGGCGTCCCCACTTAATAAGCCATTTAATGACAACATCAAGCGCCTGTACATGGGGTGGATGAGGTCCGGAGAGCCAGAAGTGACCCCAGCCGGACGGCTGAAACGGGCCTCCCCAGTGATGCTCTGCTCATGAATAGTCGAGGCTTGGGCCTACATTCTCGAGGCACTCGTTCATCAGGCCTTCAAAAAGTGCTGCATCTCAAGCGCGCTTTATGGCACTGAGGGTGATGTGCTGTGGGAGGACATTTTTGACAAGGGAGCTTAGGAAGAGAGCGCGTCCGACGACGATGAATAATCAAGGGTGTAAATAAATGCATTTTTCCCTTTCCCTCCAACTATATTTAGGTGAAAAATTTTTTTTTTCTCGTGTTTGCTATCTCCGAATTACACCCCGGACTATGTGCGGGTTTTTATGGTACTTAGCAGTACTCTGCGGTATGGTTACAATGAACTATAAGTTGTGGTGGCCGGGTTTCGCTCGACGCCATCTTTTGCGTGGAATGCTCCGCATCCCCCTCTCCCGGCTGGACGGGGCGGTGGCCCGCCCGTTTGCCCCATGTGGCTTTAACTAGGCTGCCAGTGGACAGCGACTAATTTCTAGAACGTTCGCCCGTTTCGGGTTTTGGAGATGCCTCGAGAGAACTTTCTGGGACTTGGAGAGGTGCGCACGTACTTTTGTGACCCTCCGGCCGACCAGGCCATCGGTCGGATGGCGTGCCTCTGCGAGCCCCAGCGACCACGGCGGCGACCTGCGACCGACGCCCATGTCTGTATGTTCTTCTATTTTCCTTTTCTGAGGGCTCGCGGTCGCGGGTACGCTGGCTGGGGTTAGGCTCTCCTTCCTTGCATGGTTATTTTTGTGTGTTATTCTGTGTTCGCGTGTTGTTCTTTGTTACTGTCCTTTGCTTGTGTTATTGTGTTCGCGTGTTGTTAATCGTTATCGTTGTTGTCCTTTGTGTTTAATTCGACTTTAGATTCGGCCTTGTATTATATGTTTCATTTAACGTGTTTTATTAAATCACCATGCTGGGAGAGTGACGCCTAATGTTCTCCTCTTTTGCCGCATGCGACGGTTCGTGCTGTCCTGCCCCGAGACAGGCCGCGGGCTGCCGCGCGCACCAACGTGGCGATGCATGGCTGAGATAGCGAGCGCGCGGACGCGACGACCTCATTCTCTGCTCGTTGAGTGCTCGAACCCACTTCAGGGGGCTGCTAGCGGCGATGCCGCTGCTAGCAGTAAGTATTAGTAGAAACACCCCTACAAAGTGTAGTGGTGAGTGCTTTCCTGCAGCACCGCAACTGTCGCAGCAGGAAAGTGTCATGGCAGAAGTGCGTGCCTGTGGCATTTGGTGCTATGGCGAAGTTGCACAGGACGATGATGGCATTCAGAAGCGCCGGTTCACCACGCGAGTCGACGAAGATGACGACAGGTGGCGGCGCATGGCTGCTAGGAGAAAAGACGGAGCATGGCACGTGGAGTGTGCACGAGAGGCGCCATACTGGAGGGGAAGCAAGGCGGCGTTTCACCAGCGCGGACGAGGCACGGGAGCTCTCTGCCAGAACCACGGTCGAGGAGTAGTCCCGAGTGCCTGGCGGGCACCAAGAGTCAGAGTGTATGGCTTCGCCTGGCACCAAGCTCCCAATGCTGTCCACGGAACGCCTGACGAGCCGCCAGTGCCACTAACAGCACCGTCGGGTGTAGGCCCGAGTGCTGTACCGCCAGCAGAGAACCTCGTGGCCAGGTCGACTTTGTGGGGCCTCAGCTGCACTGCTTCCTTCGTGGATTCAAGAAAGCCACCGCTACCAGCAGCACGGTCGGGCGTAGACCCGAGTGCTGCCCTGTTTCTCCGAGCCCCGAGCGGCAACGCAACGCTTGTCGCGACGCCGGTGCCCGACGTCCTCCTCTTCCCTGTCCCTGGCCCGCATCAGTGCCGACCGCGTTTCGTCGACCAGCCATAGCAACGACCTTGAGCTCGCGTAGACTCTTCCCTCCTGTGGCTCACCCCTCCTGAGCCCATCAGCTTTGGTGAGACTGTTGCCTAGCTGTGAGGACTGGCGCGCATTCGCATGCTTTCTTCCATGTTAGAGTGTTTTTTTTTTTCTATAGTGTCTTTTGTTGTTCTGTGTTCGTGTTCGTTTGTGTTTTCATAAAGTCTTCACAGAAAACAGTCTCGCCATCTTTCTGAACGTGTTGCCGTCGTCAGACGCAACGTGCATTCATCTTCTTTTCCAAGCACCCCATCACAGAAAGGCTGATAAGTGCACATGCTATTAAAAAGAAAAAACGCCTCTGCTGTTGCAGCCACTTTTCAGGAGATTTGTACAATCGAGAGATTAGGTCAAAATTCAGGAGTCTCCCGGACAATATGAGAGAGCTGGCAGGTATGCATATTTAATAAGTTCATGCTCGAGTTCTGGATACTTGCACATTTTACCCTGAAATGCCTTTCGGCTCCTGTTAGTAGCGGCAAGGGCTTCTTTCTGTTGGATCCAGTAATGCACATGCTTCTCATCTATGCTGAACTTGCGCCCAGCTGCCCGCTTGCTGTGCTTCCCAGCATATTCAATCACTTGCAGTTTAATCCCTTGCAGTTCTTCACCTGCGCTGGCTCAAGCGGAGCTCGTAACAGCGATCTGACGAAAAAAGCACTGCTGACGTACTGTCTGGTACGATGCCAACAATGAGCCACACAAAGCAATAATGGCGTCATCCATCAACAGCGCAGTCAGTGGAAGCTGAAAAGCTGGCAGCGCCATCTAGCTGCAATTGAACTACATGTTTTCGGCAGGACCTTTTGAAATTTTTTTCCGAAATTTTCCCCTCCAAAGTATGGGTATGGCCCTTACACGAGTACCGTATTTACTCGAATGTAACGCGACCACGATTGTAACGCGAGGGGTGACTTTTCAGTGCCGAAAAAAAAAAAAAAAAGAACACGAATGTAACGCGAGTAAAGCGGGGGGAAAAAAGTACCTTTATTTGCTGCACATGGTAGTGGCAAACACATCCCAGTTTCTAAATATAAAGTGAGTTTTTTTCACTCGTCGCTTTCATCGCCATCATCGCCGGTGGTCGAGCCCTCTTTGTCACTTTCTTCCTCCCAGATGAGGTCATCCTCCGTGCCATCCATATCGTTGGATATACAGCACTTTTTAAACGCGCGAACTATCATGTCGTGCGGCAGGCCGTACCAAGCGGCGGACACCCACTCGGCAATCTTCGCGGCGCTAGGCCGCTTTATCCTACCCGTAGGTGTCAAAGCCCGATCTTCTCGCATCCATTCTCCGTACAGCTGCCGCATTCTATCCTTAAATGGTTTGTTCAGGCAGACGTCTAATGGCTGCAGCACGGACGTCATACCTCCGGGAATAACAGCGAGCTGCGTTTGAGTTTCCCGCATCAGCTTCTTCACTTCGGGCGTCAGGTGACCGCGAAATGAGTCGAGAACTAGGATGGAGGCGGGGTGGAGGAGCGCACCTGGCCGTCGGCACCACACAGTCTTGACCCAGTCAAGCATAAGCGGAGTGTCCATCCAACCTTTTTCTTGGCAACGGACAATCACATCCCTGGGGAACAGCTCCTTCGGGATGGTTTTGCGCCGGAAAATGATGTATGGCGGCAACTTGCGCCCATCCGCCAAGCAAGCTAGCATCACGGTTAGCCGCGTCTTCTCGTTGGCTGTTGTCCTTATGCGAACTTGGGGGGCACCTGTTTCGCTGACAGTCCTTGACATAGGCATGTCCAAGAAAACGGGAGTCTGGTCCGCGTTGCCAATGTGCCCCAACGGCATTTGCGACGAACGGCGCAGGTCGAGCACATAGCGCTGAAACTCCACTAGCTTCGCTTCGCAATCTGCTGGTAGCTTCTGCCTTATCGACGTTGTTCGCCGGAGGGAAAATCCATTTCTTCGCATGAACTTTTGTGCCCATCCACGTGAAGCCTTAAAGTTCTCCCGCGGGATCCCCATCTCTCGAGCTACGTCTCGGGCTTTCCACTGAATCAGCTCAACGCTGACCCCCAATAGGCGATTTCGCTGCTCAATCACAAACTCCGCCACTTTTTTTTCGAGTTCTGTGTGACGGCCACAACGAGGTCCACGGAAGCCTTTTCGGCCGGGCTCACACTTGAAGAGCGCTTCACGCTGGAGCCTCCACCCACGGATAGTAGATTCCGCCACATCTAGCCGTCGAGCCGCGGCTGAGTTCCCGATTTCCTCAGCCATCAGTATTGCACTTCTCTTAAAGCGGGCATCGTACTGAACTCGTCGCGCTGCCATTTGCTCGAGCCGAAGTCGCGGAAGCACAAAGGAAATGAACCGCCCGCAAAACAGTCGGAATAGTCACTTCCCGCAAAACACGTCGCGAATAGGATTGGATTGAATTGGATTCGATGTTGCCAGCGTGCATATGTTGCCAGCACAAGGTTGAAAAATCGCTAGGTTTGTCGAAGCCATTTTAAGGAGCCAGTGGGGCGGCACCGCCAAGGCACAATTTGAGGTGCTTCGATTATAACGCGGACCCCCAAATCACTTCAGAGAAATTTTGAAAAAAACTCGCGTTACATTCGAGTAAATACGGTATATACGGGAATCTTTTCCTTGCACTGCCTTATTTCACAAAGACGAAATTCTCGCTATTCGTTTTCCCTATAAATTTCATTATTCAGGTGTTCAACTGTACAACCAAAATAATACACAAGGCCAACATAGAAAGCACAAAAAACAAATACTAGACTTACCATGTCAAACTTTGCAGGTGCAATGGCAGACCGCCAGGCATCCATAAACTCACCAGGAAATTTGTCTTTGCTGAATTCACCAACCACCTTGCCCTGTTAGGAGTTGCAAATGAGAACAAAGTTTTTGGTATAAGACATGATTTGTGGTTTCTGTTGGCACAAAGGCCTAGTGTGGCCACAGAACGCCATTTTCAGATGATGTCGTGATAGCAGTGACCAATGATGACAAGATGTAACATGGCTGTAAAAGGGCCTAAAATCTGATGGATCTGGCTCGTAATTGTGTGCGTACATATTGTAACACAGTCACTGTCGGCCAAATGATATAGAATTTCGGTTCGGCCGTAGATTTTTCATTTACTTATTCGGATACCTGATTACTGGGGCCAGCGGCGTTCCCGGCAATAGCAGAACTAGCAGAAATAACTTGTGGCAGTTCTTCTAACTACAGTTAAACCTAGAAATAACAAAATTGACAAATTTGCATTATATGCAGGTGCAGCACGAAAATTCAAAAAAGAAACGCTTAAGTAAGCAAAAAAGTAACAGACTGCAAAGCTCACCCAAAACATTTATTTTGGGTGAGAAAACATTTACAGCTGAGACCACTTATAATGTGACCGCTTATAATTTTTTCTGACCCCAGTTTACCCTCCCATAGAACTTAATGTATAGGCATACCTCTTATTGTACAGCAGCCCCCCTCCCTTAACGAGATGAAGGACCGGTTATAATGCGGTTATAATGCTGCCCCCTGGAAAACTGGAGGACAATGAAGGTAGCAAGCAGGCTTCTCAAAAGAAGTGCACAGCTTAAAAAGAGTGCGGCGAATCGCCGTGGAGGAGGAAGAAGTGCGGAACGAATGAACAATGAACGGAGGGAAAAAGAAAAAAGAAAGGCAGGGACAGCAGTGAATCAGGCCCTCTGAGGATAGGATTTCCAAGACGAGGGAGAATGCTGCTAGGGCCGTTTGTCAGCTGGGAACGTTCCGCACAAAACAGGCGCCCCTGTCCTCCAGTTTACCACTGTTTGTCTGCAGTTTTCTCTTTTTTTTAAAATCATTTCACGCACGCTGCCCTTGAATCACGCTGTGAGTGCGATTGCCTGTGCGCCTGATCCCTGTATTGTCAAGGGCGAGCTTCCTGTGAGGCACGCTACCCGCGAGCTAGGGCTAACAGGCGCTGTCACATAGTGTCAGGTTAGCGAAGTGAAGCGCAGAGACTTGCGCAGTAACCAAAGAGTGGCGCTGCCAGCACGTTGAAAAAAAAAAAAAGAACTCGTTTTTTTCTTTTTCTCTCTTAAGCCGGCGCAGCTCGGCAACATAAACTGGAAAAGGAGGATGCTGGCTCGGCAGGATCAGGTTTGAAGTGAGGGGAGAATGGCACCACCGCAACGGCAAGATTGCCGGGTAGAGGGATGCAGGCCCGCCTCGCAGTCGTCGCGCCTTCGAGCGCGCCAAGTGTGATGCTGCCGCTTCACTTTCCGTCGCAGCGAAGATGCTTCCGCTTGTTGCTCGCGCAAAAGTGACCAAATTTGGAGCAAGATCTAGTTTGTCGGATGAAAAAATTAGTTATTTCAAGGGGGTCTCTCGCTGCCACTTCATTAGGTAGAGGTCTCAAATACATGTGCTTCTATGGAGTAATGGCGGGGAATAGAAAAACTTCGTTATATCCAGAAACTTGTTATATTGAGGTTTGTTATAAGCAGGTTTAACTGTAAAATGCATTTGAACTTTTTTTTCAGCTCGTTGGTGTTGTCGTAAAAAAAAGAATAATGGAAGAACATGAGTTCACGGTTATCTCCGGGCTAGTGCTTTACACCAGTAGTTAACACAAACGTGCAAGCCACTGCAATATTGGCTTTATGCGCATAACAAGATGTCGGCACCAGCATTCTATGTAGGTCATGTTCGCTTCTCCAGTAGCGTGTAATCTGTAAACATTAACTCTACAAATAAACTGCAAATGCCCTGATCTTTCCCTTGAATGAAAGCACAATCAGTTTTCTTGCGCCTAGAATCAAGCAATCACCAATCTACCAGCAGGGGGATCGATCTATCAGAAACAATAGCTGTGGCTCCACAGCTGACTGCCAGGTCAGAAACGCCCAGTATTTACAACTGCACTCACGGTCAATAATATGCACAGTTTGAAGTCATGTTGCAAATTTTTTTTTGGTTCAAAAACAAATTGCAGCCAATTTCAACAAAACAAGCGAGTGCCTGAGCCAAAGCAGCACAAGGAACATGCTCGCCTGTCGGTGCCTGGTTGGCGCACGAAGTGCATCGACGCTGCTGTCACGAATTGGTGTACAGCGAATCGCATCACAATGTGTCTAGCACTCAACATTTGTGGCTATACAAGCCGCACACAAATGCTGCCGCAGCGCACTCACCGCGAGTGGTATGGTGGCTGATCTGGAGCAGACGGCAGCTCAGCTATGTGCTGCTGATATCACAGATGCTACGGCAAAATGGCGGTCACTGGCAGTGGGCGGGGTTTCTAGGGCTAATTTTGGACAGAAATGTTTTTGCAGAACATTTCTCACATGTGTATAGGCATCTATGGCAAAACAGACATCTTCAACTCATCTGCTTTCCCACGCGTCATCCGCATGTGGAACAACCTTCCAGACGATAGTAGCTGAAACCGACAAAGATAAATTTCGACACTACCTGAACACACATTTTTATAATTAGTTGTTCACTTTATTCCTGTCCAGTTCCGTATTTTCATTTTTTTCATTTTTTTTGTGAATTTCATTACATCTTAATATATATATGCACTTCATCGTTTATGCGTGAATTAGAGCAATCTTTTTGATTTTGTGACTTTTATATCTCTATGCCTTTCCAGAATTTGTGTTATCTTTATGTAGCTTGTCGATGTATAGTCAGTATCTCGCATGTTGTGTATTTAGTTCCCGTTGTATTTTTTATCATTATAGCTGTTTTCCATTGTATAGTCGAGGTAATTTTTTGTTATTTTATTATTGTTTGTGTATATTTCTTGTGTATATATCTTGTAGCTTTGTATATAACCTTTCATGTTCCCCTTACACAATGCCTAGAATTGGGCCTGCAAGGTATTTTGAATGAATAAATAAATAAATAAATAAATAAATAAATAAATAAATAACAGACCCTGTACTCTTTTTTTTTTTTGCGAAAAAGCGCAAATTGTTGGGCGACCATGTCATGGACGCTTTAAGACAAAAACCACCCGCCTTTCAGCACAGCTATCTCATAGACAACATAAAGCTAATAAAAAGAAGCTAAGAACACTGTCGCCCACATTGCTAGGCCTTTACTATTTTCTTCTAGGGATGGGCAAATAGTGGATTTGGTGTTCGAAGCGAATAATGATTTGGCCGAATAATTTCGAATCGAATAGTTCGAATAGTATACATCGCATATTATAAAGAAAAATGAGCATTTTTATCATGGCCTGACTAATTTACACAGTTTTTTTAAAGAATTAGAACTCATGTAGGCACAGCAGTTTGTGAAACTGAAAACTTAACAGTTGAATTTTATTCACAAATCTTACTTTTTTTTTACTGCACTCAAGTTTTCGTGCAAAAATACGAGCTGCTCCACATGGTCTGAGAGCAGCAGTTCCTGCCGGCTGCTGACAACATTCCCTGCTGTTGAAAACAGCCTCTCACTCCTTGCCTGTGTGGCAGGAATCGAGAGATACTTTTGTGCCACCTTGGCCAGCGCTGGGTACAGTTGGCTGCCATGGGTCTTCCACCACTCCAAAGGGTTTTCTGACCGGGGAAGCAGAGGGGCGCCCAAGTATCCTGCCATTTGAGAAGGGACATTTTCGTGCGCGTTGTCTTGCAGTACACATTAGAGGTTAATGAAGAAAAAACACTCCAAAGAGTGTTAGCTGGAGGCTTCTCCATGGCTGGGCAGACAGGTGCCCGGGCAAAATCGTTTTGGGCAGGCATTAGCTCATTTGCTGCAGCAGCAAGTGTGGCTTTCGCCCACTTTTTTTGACTGTCTTCAGTGTAGCAAATGTCTCTGTAGCGAGGGTCAACTAGCATCACATTTGCCGGAACATTTGCCATTTTCAAGCCAGGGAACCTTGTGGCAAGACTGCGCAGAAGGCTCCTTGCAAACGATGCCGCTTCCTCGGCTTCAGACACATGCTCATGCAGCACCACTTGTGTACAATGCATGAGAGGTATCACTTAGGAAAGTGTGGGATAGCGGTCTGCGCACAGCTCTGTCATTGCTTAGTCCAGAGGCTGCAACGCTTTTACGGCCACAACCATTAATTTCCATTCTCTGGAGCTTAAGTAGTCCACATCAGAATCGCAAAGTTTAACTGAAATTGAGGCACGAAGTTCGACGAGTCTCTCCATTATGGTGTACTTGCTGTTCCAGCGTGTGGGAACGTCCTGAATCACTTCATGCTGGGCCATGTGCATGTCATTTTGTATGTCCATAACCTGTGCACGCGCGATTCTTTTGTAGCGATCTACTATCGATCGACACTTCACACAAAGCTGGGAAAAACTTGCCACTTCTCTTTTGGCATCATTTATGCACAGCTGCAGGGTACGTGCAAAGCAGAGAAGTCCTGACCAGTTGGATTTGGCAACGGCTGAAACGAAGTTCCTTCTGTTGTGGGTAATGACAAAAGTCGGGATGTTGTCGGGCAGACCCCACTCTTCGATCACGTCTCTGATAAACTGAACTATGTTTTCTCCAGTATGCTCCTGCGGCATTGGTTTGCAGGCGAGGGCGTATGCGTGCTGGGTAAAGTTGCGATCCATCATGTGGGCCGTAACACACACGTAGCTGTCGCCGGCCTTCAATGTCCACCCATCCGTTGTTAAAGTGAAGCACTCAGCACCACCGTCGTCAAATACAGCCCTAACGCACTTCTTCAGTTAATTTTTTTTTTGGCCACGTACAAATTCAGAATGACCGTTCATGAAAAGGTCTTTCGCGACGGAACGACATACTCCGGAATTGCACAGCACATCATCTCGATGAAGCTCGGTTCCTCGACCACGCTGTACGGCTGCAGGGCGCGGGCAATGAATGCAATCTTCTTCGTCATCTCTTGTGCTTTTACCGGTGACGGCTGAAGTGTTGGCTTAAATAAGCTGGTCATGGTCGGCTGCAATAACAGCCCCTTTGGTTCACTGTTCTTTTTCGGAAAACTGTAAAGCTGATGCAATTCCGAGTACTCTTTGTACTTGCCTGGGTGTCTCTTCAAGTGGCTGACAAGCGTCGTTGTGGTACCAGTAGGTGTCTTCAAAACAACTCCGCAAGTCTTGCACTGCGCTTCGCTTCCATCAGGCACTTTCAGGAAAAAGTTCCATATCGGATTCGTGCACGCGCGCTTACCGGACACGGGTGCAGTCGACGCCATCTTCAACTGTGGAGGCAGCGGTTACCAAGGGCGAGGTAAGCCAACACGTGTAAGCGCGGCTGAAGCTCGAGGAACACAGACATATTTCCAGCTCCTTAAAGGGTCACTGACACCAAAATTTCGCTGCTAAGATAGCCTGTGGGATCGATTTTCGTGGACATGCACATGTCATCTAGCAAATCTCAATGGCGAACACAGCTCCAAAGGTAATTTAAATGAATACTGAAGTTCGCATGCGCAATCAAGTGCTAGACGCCGTACATCACGACATCGACAATAGCAAAGGTGACCTGAAGGGGACCCCCAACTTCTGCGACGTCACCACGGCAGCCGAGCTAACAATGATGACGTCATAGCCGCCATTGCTTATTCGCCGCGGCTGCGTTAGTAGACTGCCGGTGACGCCACACCACAAGAAAATAGTTGCCACCCAACGACGATGACAGCAACAGCGACAACGCGCAGGACGTGTGACAGGCGAAAGAAAACGAGCACGCGTCAGTTGTCGTGCGGAAGTGCGTCACAGTTATGTATGCACACGTGGTTGAACTCGTTTACCCCAATGCGAGTGCTAGATGGCGTCAGTTTCACCGGGCGCCTTGTTTTTTGAGCTCTCCCAAACCAAAACTGAAACTAGTGGGTAATAAACAGGCCGTAAATACTTATCTGACGCGCACTGGAGCGACTGATGTGCCATGTTATGGCTAACAGATCCTCAGCTACGAATTGCAGCAAAAAAACATGAGACGAAAATTGTGTCAGCGCCCCTTTAATGCACAATGTATGGCCTTAGAGATTTACAGATGTATGGCAGCCATGACATGTAAAGCATAGCCTCAAAGATTTGTATTTGTACCGGCCGTCGGTGGCTTTTGCGGCCTATTCGAAAGCGCTGAATAATTAAAAAATATCGAATACCTGAATTCAAATCGAAGTGAATAACTAATAGGGCAGAGTTCGATCGAATATTCGCAAGACCGAATATTCGCCCATCCCTACAATTTTCTTTTCCAAACATGCAGATCCAGCTAGGTGGTTGACACTCTTTTGGGTTGTGTGCCTTTTGCATGAATTTACTTAATGTGAGCATTGCCATTTTTTGTTCACGCAGTGATTGCAACCACTTTTTGATAAACAAGTGAAAAAACGATTTATAAATTTTTCAAATAAAAAGTAATTGTTCTAGATACGCTTCCGCACTTTACGATTAGTTTAAAAATTCCATTAGTCTGAATTTCGTTCAATTTGAACTCGGCAGGCATCGCCGTGAAAGTTAAACCAACAAGCTCTTTTTGCAAACAACCAAACATAACAAGTATAGCTGTTGGTTGTTTGCAGGTAGCTACTGCAAGTCATTTACATCCTGCTCTCCAACAAGGGAGATCTTACAACTTCATAACCCACGCAATTTTTTATTCTGTCTGTTGCCTCAATAGATGGTCACAAAAGGCATGAATACTCACATTACGGCTTTTCTTGATGGCTTCAATTAGCTTTTCAAAGTTGGCCTTGTCCTTGTCGGCCTGAAAAAGTTGTGAACAAAGCAGTGTTACTACAGGCATTACTGGTACTGATTTCAAGGCTAGGCAAAATGAATATACAGTGAAGGAAACATTTTGTTCCATTCGTTTCAAACTAACGATCCCCTATAGTGGTGGCTGTCATAAGGGCCACCAAATATGGCAAATCAGTACAGTAAGCAGGAGAAGCTGGATGTAGGAGAAAAAAATGGATGTGATTTTTTTAGGTGAAAGAGCTTGATAGAACAGCCATAGCAGCTCGATTAGCAATGCACGAGGTGCTGCCTGCTATGTCGCGTAATGAACAAAAGCGCAGCTGTGAAGCTAAAGTTGACAGTTTTCGCCGCTTTTTTGGAGAGGGCGCCACTGCTACAGGACAACTCTCCCGTTCTCGCCACGCAGTCCACTTTTTTTGTACGTGTCGGTGAAATTCTAAACCTCGCTCACATGCTCTATGACTGCATGCACACTTGGCAGTGTAAACGTGTCGACGTAGTTGTGTTCTGCCAGTGCTTCCAATAATTACAGTTGTGCGTGGCGTTATGCCGTGCTACTGTTGTGTGCCATTGTGTAGCACAAACGCAAGAAAGTACCCTCATATCCGGTATCGCGAGTTTCCGTTCAATGTAGAGCGCCATAAAGTATGGCTAAAAAACATTTCTCGACAGGGAATAACTGGCAAAGGAAGCGTGTGGGAGCCCTGTGATAGGTCATTCGTGTGTTCACGTCACTTCACTTAAGGGGACTTTAAGAAGTGCACGCGAAACTCAAGATATTGCTTTCAATGGCTGTTCAGACTGTTTTCCGGAACTATCCAGCGTACATGCGCAAAGAAAATGGACACTGACAAGGGCGGAAGCGACGCCGGAGCAGTGACCATGCTTTTGTTGCAGAGGGAAGAGCAACAGCTAAGGAGCAGGATACAGGAGTAAGTCCACTTGCCTCTTTTTCTTGTGACGCCGACGAGCAGCGACAGCTTGTTATTGAGATGCCAGCACAAATTTGCTGCGAAAGTGTTCTGCACTTTGACAAAGCATGTGAAGCAACACTGGACCTCGTGGGTGTGTTGGATGCCGCGAAAAGCACAGCGCACCGGCTACAAGTTAAAATTAAATGCCAGCAAGACGCGCTTCAAAAGCTACAGTAAGCTACAAATGACTTATGAGGCAGCGACTCAATGACTATGACAGGAGCAAGTATATTCAGGAATTTGTGGAGTTGCTCAAATCAGCCAAAGACAGTGCTAAGAAACCAATTTTTATCAAAGACGAAGTCCGCAATTACTCCAGTAAGATGGCGACATATAATGAGTTAAATGAGTGTGTGCTCTGGAAAGCACGCTCTTCCAAAGGCTACAAATATGCTAGGACAAGAAAGTTTTTCATGTTGCCGTGCAAGGCCATTACAAGTCTGTCATGGAAGGTGCTAAGATTTTGATGCAACAAGCCGCTTTTCTGAGGATGTACATGTTGTAAATAAAGAAATGAGCCTGATTCTGCCTTCCTCGACCTTTTTTCCCTACCATCGCAATTGCCCAATTCACTCCCAATCAGTTCTTAGCAGCATCATCTTTACATAGAAATGCAAACATGTCTACAAAGCAGCTGAATATTTGGTTCGTTGTAGACGTCTACCTCATTTTTGTAAAAAGCTGGAACTAAAACAATTTATAAGAAAATTATTTGTCTATACCAGTAAGCTATATGCACGCATTTCTAAGAACGTCGTTTAATAAGTTTTTCTTTCAACAGCAAACAAGTGCATCAATGAAGCAAGCAATAAAGAACTTGCTAGTTATACTGAACGGTGATCGCGCAGCGGCGAAACCAGCTGCAGAAGTATGCATTTCAGGATCACGCGAGTCCATTAGTGGCCCTGACCTTATGGGTTTATTTACATTCTTGCAGGAAGTGTAGAGATCTTATTTTAACAAAGCAATACACAGTCTCGCGTGAATAAAATGCAAACTCGCAGACGCCACTGCGCGAAACATGCAGAACCAACGGCTCCTCCCATGTGCGCTTGACCCGTAGCAGTGGCGCCGCTGCGGCAGCGCGGAGAACTAGGCGTGTCACACCGGTTTCGGGCAACGTCGCAGGCCGCACCACGTGCGTTTTTAGCGAACGGCTGTGGAACAGCAGTGCAAGTGGGCTCAATCCTTTTGAAGCAGCTCTAGAGCAATAAAAAGTTCCCCAGAAAGACTGCATTCTCTGCTACAAGACATACGTGAACAATTTTTCTCATTATGAGTAGGCTTCACCGCAACACACAACATGGGAAGGCCAGCACACTAAGCCCAAGCTGACACCAGTCCCCTTAACATCTGCTTCACTTAACATCAGCTTCACTTCTCAACAAATGCACTCCAGGAAAGACATTTTGATAGGGGAAATATAAAGCCATATTCTGTCAGACTACCACAGCCCTAGGACCTTTTTTGTTATTTTAGTAACTGCTTGCTACTCCTACAGTGATGCTACCAGCCTAAGTCCTTTTGAAACAGCTTTCTGAACAGGCAAAACTGCTTTTTGGAGCAGCGAAACTGCTTTCTGGAGGAGGTTTTGACACAATTACAAAACACAGAAGCTGCCTTCACTGCACATAACCAAAAGCACAATGTGCTGCGCACTAAGCATAATTAAAAATAGTAAAACTCTGGACACTCAATTCTCTTCTCTGTTGGCCTGCAAATATGCATGAGCCGGCCAATGATAAAATGCGAGCACAGAGTCTCACATACTGGCGCTGCAGGTATAAAATTACAAATTCATATTAGATGTTCATGCTAAAAATAAAGAATATTGCAGCAAGTGACAGCAACAATATCAGGCAAGTGTGCTTTTTTTTTTTGTTTCAAACGTACAGCCACCTTTTGAATGGTGGCCTCAAGTTGTGATTTGCCTCCAGTCAGAAGGGAATTGCCTCTTTCAAACTGACCCAACTTCTTTGGCTTTGAACCATTAGATCAGCATTTGTAAGCATTTTCTTCACAGTCTCCACTTCCATTTCAAAAACTCTACCATTGCAGCTCATTTATTTGGATTTCACAGGGCCAGAAAAGTATGTATGGATTACTGAGAGAACCATCAAAACAAAAAAAAAAAAAAAAAAAGGGGGGGACACACTGATGCACTTTTACTTTAAGAATGAATAAATGAATACTGCTCTTACTTTGCATGACTGGTGTTAAAGATGCCTCTAGAGTCATCCTGTCACTTAGTGACCGTGATGTAGAACCCAGAACCCTAGTGTTCCAAGTTCAGCAGACATGTGCCGTAAGGATATGCCCCCCCGCCCCGTCTCGCCCATTTGTCTGTGTTGCCGCCATCCCTAATACAGCCAACGTGCAACTGACGATGCCGTCAATGTACACAGCTACAAAGGCATGTGTGCAGAGACAAATAAAACTAAACTACACCAAGCATCAAATCTGCGACGTACATGGCAGCGTTCCTCAAAACTATACTGAGCCCCAAATCAACGGTGGCGCGATCATTTGTAGCACCCACGTTATTATGGAGGCCTACGCACGGCATGAGCACTCCACATCCTCTAAGGACGAACCTGGACCAAAGCGCGGCTGGTACAGACATGATAGTGAAAGCGTTCATGCAGGTCTAAAGACGTGTGGCCTACATGCACCATCAAAAGGAAACTACACGTTGCCAAAGCCACTTCGAAAGCAACATAGTGGCATAGCTTGCCGTTGCACAGTCATGGATAGCTAGTACACATTCCTGAAGGCAACCGGGAAAATCTTTGCTGCTGCCGCTTTAATACAAACAGCCACACACTTGACAGTTAGCACATGCCGAGAAAAAACAATTATAGTTTGTCCCAGCTACTGTGAATGAACCCTGCATCATTAAAAATGCAATCATAGTTGCTGTCCCTGCTATTCTAAAAAAGGAACTGACCTAAGTGTTCAGGGTAACAAGCTACACACGTGGCAGTAAACGGCCACACGGTTTATGCTGATGATGTTGCGTACTGCGGCACTTCGTTTTCGTTGGACACTCGCGCCATTTTCACGTCACACATTTGCAGCGATTCGGACTGAAATAACCGGCTTGCAGCCTATATTAGGCTGCACCCCGGTTATTCACTTGGCAATTCATATACAGTGGAACCCCGTTCATACATTTCTCAGCGGACCGGGGGGAAAAAAACGTAACAGCCGGGAAAACGCAAGAGTGAGGAAAGCTCCGAAAATGAATGAGAACAGGGCGGCTTTACCTTGAAACAATTTATTTCAGCAAGGTGAGCCATCTAGGTCGCCGACCGATGATTCGGACAGCCGCGTGGTACCGCCAGTGCCCCCATAGACTTAATGTGTTAACACGACCGATATTTCGGACGGCTTCTAGCTCTAAATTCGATAATTCGGACTCGCGTTCGCGGCTGTCAAGCGCATGCAGTGAATGGGCCACCATTATAGCCTCCGGCGCCCCGAAGAGAGAAAGTATGGCCTCAGAGATCGCAATCAAAACTGTGATCATTGAGGCTTAATTCCAGCGTGACGCGCCAGTTTTGGAGGCAAGCAGCCCCGCCACAATGTGATCACTGCATCCTGTTCAGACACCCCGCGCGTGGTTTGTGATTGCGAGTTCGGCTGGTCGCGTCGGGTACGCGATCGCTCGACAGCGCTTTCACGTTCCGTCTTCAGCGCTTGTTTACCGTATTTACCCGCATAATTTGCGCACCCCTGATATTTAGCCAACCTTACAAAAAAAAAAAAAAATCCTCGCATATTTTATGCTCGCCGTCTGCCCTAACCAGCTTGCCGGCACGCGCGCACGGACTTTGGACAGCCGCGCGGCCGCGCCCCTCGCTGCGCAGGCGAGTGCAGTCATACGCAAAAGGGGCTGCAAGTGCCATGTCCCTTTTTCTGATTCTTTTCTCCGGAAACCCCCGGAGCCCAAAGTATGGTCACTAGAATAAAAGCACGCGAGTGGGGGCGACAAAATGGCTGAAGCAGAGATCACACGCGCCCAGCCCATCTCCGTCACTCGGAGGCGATAACATCACTCCTATCGGGACTCCTGCAGTTGAAGCGGGGAGGAAACGCCCTGCTCGTCTTTAGCGAGCGTGAAAAGACGCAAAGGGGGGGGGAGTGTCGCTCGGCTGTCGAGGTAGCGCTGGCGCTCATGCTATCTCAGCAGCCATCAGCGGGCGGAGATTCCCGCAAGCGTGACCAAGACTGTCATAAGTCAAATCAAACTAGCGGTGCCCGGGCGGGTACAGCGTGCCAGGTTGCGACGCATCATGCGGGAACAGGCCCACAGTTGCGGCGTAACAGCGGGGTTCGGAATACATGGGATCCTATGGGAGCTATGCCGGGACCGATGAAAAACAACGTAACAGCCGGGAAAACGCAGCAGTGAGGAACGTAACAGCGGGGTTCCACTGTATATTTAATGAATTACCAAGCATTCTGCTTATTGAGAATAGACTAACACCGAATTATCCGAATTTGCTATGGTCCATGTCATGTCAATGGGGGGGGCATCGTGTATCTAGTTTTGTTTTTGAAAGCCAGTGCATACCCTTGAGCACAGGGATAGTGCAAAATCGTTAAATTTTGGCATAATGTAGCAGGACACAGCAGCCACAGCACTTCGGTAGAGTTTGGCGCAAGTGGTGCAGCAGTAGCATCACTGCTCCTATGGGTGTGATGCGAAGGGACATTCAAAACAAATGCTGTCAATGGCAAAAGCAGCCCGCCATGAACCCGAGTTCATGGAGCTCAATATTGGCCGTCGTCGTATGCATTCAGCAAGAACGCCCCACAAATTTTACACCTACAGATTATGAACACATGCACTTTTCATTCCGCACGACTTCAGACTAGTACAATTAGTGCCCACATGTAATTTGTGCACCCTTAAGTTCTTAGCCAGATTTCTGAAAAAAAAAAAAAAAGATTATTTCCATATTCTGTGCTCCCGGCACCACTCAATCAGGACTACCAGGCATGCACACACACACAAGCAGGCAGACTTTGGACTGCTACACCACGGAGGCAGGTGCAGTCCCAGCTTGTGCGTATGCCCCCCCTTCCTGCACCTTTCCATTCTCTTGTGCTATAAGAAAGCACGCACACAATGCACTGTGATAAAGATATCAGAGTTCGAATATTTTTTGGATAGGAGGCATGCGAGGGCGTAGAAGCCCCAGCTCAGTGATGCCAGTCGGGCTTGATACTGGTGAACAAGCATAAAACCAAAGTCAACTACGCTGGAGAACATACATAACTTACCTTATCCCGAACAAGAAGGGTGATAGGTGGTGCTTGGGCCTCATTCTCTTTGCCAGACTCCAACTGCTTGAGAAATTCAACTTTCTTCTTGCTGGCCAGAAAGTAGATAGCTGACTCACACAGCACCATAATGGTGTCCGTCAACTCATACCCAAACAGCCACGTCTGGGAAATGGGAAAGATTACATTAGGTCTTATCAAAACTGTCAAACATTTACCTTGCAAGTATGGCCTCATTATAGTGAATGTACTGCCACAAGAATTCTGATACGGCTGCTGCATCTAAATGATGGAAGCACCCCCCCCCCCCCCCCCAAAGGCATAAACTTCACAATATCAACCAAAAATGCAGCCTAAAACAATTTTCATTTGTGCAAGTGCCAAATAAAAAAATCAAGCCTGCAGCTCTGTAGGCATAAGTGCAGATCCTCTTTGTAAATAAACCATGCCATGAGCTTGAATGGTTTATCGGTATGGTGGCAGACAACATTCTGCATTGCTAATTGCTCAAACACATTTCCACACTTGCCAAGCTTGGAGAAAGACTTATTCAAAAGGGGGCGTGTTGCAATAGCAGTTACATGGACACTGTCAGCAGGTTTCTACAGTCGCCATTGTTCTGTACAAAGTTCAGCTCAATAACATCGCTTATGCATCCTACGTTTCACGCCCAAGTTAAAGCGCTAATGCTGGGGACAAAGCGCATCTAAAGCATAGCTGAAACAACACCACCGTCTCCATAGCACAAAGGGCACATGCGATAACATCACCCTGCGTGCGAGGTCTGTGATCGCTTGCTTCTCAAGCAGAGAGGAAACACCAGGCCTGTCTTCCGTTGTGTGAAGGACCATAAGGGGCGCCATTGGGAGAGGGGCAGGCACGCGTTATCTGACAGACATTGGTAGGCGGCTTTTATGTGCTGTGCTCTCCACTTAAAGCAGCACTGATACAGGGCACAAATGAATTTCCGGGAGATTTTCCTGTTCCCGTACAACCCGCAGAAACAGTCAAAATTCGGAAGTCTCTTGGGTAATCCGGGAGACTTGGCAGGTATGAGTATGGTTACAATGAACTAGAAGTGTAGTGGCAAGTGCTCTTCCGAAGCACCGCAACTGTCACAGCAGGAAAGGTTGGCACATGAGAGAGAGTGATTTAAAAAAAAAAAAAAAGGACACCTCTGCTGTGGCGGCCACTTTTCAGGAGATTCAGGATAGCATTCGTACAATTGCGAGCTTAGATCAAATTTTAAGAGTTTCCTAGATAATTCTGGCAGGTTGGCAGGTATGCACTTCAGTACACCTCTCATCGTCCTGTAGAGCCGGCATAAATGACAGGATTGTACTGCTACGCCAAGAAGAAGCACGATGGCATACCAAAACACAGGTTTTCCACCAACAGTAGAAAATCAATTTTGTCACATCAACGCATGTTATGCTAGCTGTCAGAGCTTCTATTGTCCCTTCTTGACGTGCTCCTTTGCAAAGAACCAAGTGAACACTGTTTGGCATGTCAAATATTGCTGCAGCTCCAACGCTCGCAAAAATCTTAGCCTCTCTGTTCAACAACACTGCAGCCACCAGAAAACTTTGCAGAGCGAATACAGGTTTACTTATTTTATTTGTATTTTTCCCAGCTCCTTCACCAATACCCCACACTAGATAAGCGCCACGGTTTGATTATCAAAGAAGCAAGCGCATGCAGCACTTATCGTAGTAGACAAAGCAGTAGCACACATGCCATGGCAGACTAGTGTGCGCCGTCACGTGAGCATCACTTTTTAGAAAAATGCAATGACCGTCATGAGGCCTCAAAACGTGCTTCAAAATTGAATCTGCCATTGGTCTCAACTTACAGGAATGTAAATGAACAATAGTCTCCCACTGAAGGAAATCAGTTGCTCAACCAAAACTGATCAGACACTACTGATTAAACAGAGCCTCAAAAATTTTGTGTCAGTACTCCATAAGGAGACAATAAGCAAATAAACCCCTTTAATTAAAGTCGCTGGAAACCCAACAGTTGGGGTTCCTTAAGGGCATACATTTTTAGAACTGCTGTTCCCCCCATCTCTCCACCCCTCACCCTCAACCCCTGCGGCAGGGTTAGGACTGTTTATCAAAAGACTTATGGCCGTAGCTCTACAGTCGGGAGGAGTGGACAGAAAAAGGAGTCTCCCGGGCAAACAGTGTTGGCAGGCATGCAAATGCCGCATAGCAATGTTGACTGATAAGTGAACCACCCCAGCTTCATTGCTTCCAGCACAAAGAGAGAGCAATGTATGCTCTACTGTATGCCCCACAGGGTGCTGAAATGGCTGCCAAAGGAGGAAAAGGTGTGCTTCACTATGACAAAAAAGTGTGCTTCACTGTGACACAGCAATGATATGAGAGAAGCATGTTACATGCTTTTCGCAGTGTCAAACCATCAAGATGTGACCATTCACCCATTCTTTGAGAAAAGTAAAAAAAATAGTAAAAGCCAGTTTGATGGAATTTGCAATATATGAGGGCTGGAAGACATGACTCTTAGAATTTCCAAATTAAGCTTTAGTAGCAGCTGCAGCATCGAAACACACCGACAGCAGCATCAGTACATAAGTTACTGGAGCAACAGCCAGTCCTAGGTACGCATACACTGTGAATTCCGCCCGACAGGCCTTTATAACTTTCCCCAAAAAGCACGGGCAAATGGTTGCACTATAACACACCGACACTACGAAGAGCTTGTGACAATCCATCTGTGTGCCATCACAGTATTGCAGTGAAACATACCTTATTCACAGACTTTTTTTTTTCCACATAGACAGTGACATGGCTAAGGTGCTTCACTTATTAATCATCAATATCACTATGAGGCATTGCCTTGTGGCTCCAAATTGTCACCATTATTCCAAGATTGCTTTGAAATCAGGATCGATATTATAGCACACACAATATTCGGATTATCCAGGATGGCGCTGGTCATTATATGAAATTGTCCAGTCAAACTTAAATGAAAAAACATGGGGCCACACAATTTCTTCAAATTAAGCAGGATTTTTAAATAACCAAGTTCAACATATTGATGTTTGACTGCAGGTTGCAGACTTCATTGCCCGACAGGATCCAAAGCATTTATATATTTATAAAATACAAAAAAATAAAACGACTCTGGAATTACAACAACCCATGAGTCAATATGCATGGTTGGCAGACGCACACGGCCGTGCAAACATCCTGATGCCTTATCTGTCTGTGACGTTTTAAAATTAGAGGAATGTGGGCACCAAAATATTGCAAGAGTAAGGACACATGACAAGCACCGTATTTTCCTAGTACCTTCTTTTCCTTTTGCACTCATCATTAAAGGGTCCCTGCCACACCAACTGAACATGCCGTTTTTATTGCTTATAGAACTGTGGCATGCGGGGATGTCCCAGCAGAAGTGAGAGTGGCAGAAGTAAGGTGGTTATAATTTTACTTCAGTGAGGAAACCACCTTCTCCAGAGTCTTTCTTGAACAATGGCGGACACAACGGCAAATTTTATTACAGAAAGTGACGGCTGCGGCGGGCCATTGTGATTCATTGATCCCTGCTAGGCTGTGCCATTCAGCACAAAAAACATAACGTGTGTCCAGGAATGTCCTCTGCCCATAAATGCACACTTTAGTAGTGGTGGTTTAAAAAGCATAGCCAGCGCCTCCTCTAGGTATAGCCTCGAACATGTGAAACTTGTTTACTGTCTGCCCTTAAAAGAGATGCAGCCATCCACACTTAGAGGCAATCATTCTGTTTTCTTTTTTTCTTTCTTTTTGTGTGTGTGCTCGGAAGGGAAGGTGTGCCTGAAACTGGTCGATAGCAGCAGCGGTGCTGTGCTACGTAGCGAATCGCCAGAGCACCTGAAAGTGCTGGAGGCTTGCCAGGGACGCAACAAAACAACTGCTGCCACAAAAAAAATTTAAAAAAAGAAAAAAGAAGGAGAAAGAAATCCGCTTTCAGTATATATTTAACAACCAACTGCCTCTCCTGACCGACACATGTGGTTCGTTGTCCCTGTTGTAACCACAATGACAACTCTGTAAGAGAGTGGTGGAAAGGACATTTGTAATGGCCACCTTGAGAAAAAACTTCCAATAGCTCTGTATGAGAGGTGCACACTGACTGGATCCGGTCACATACATCAATGGGAGAGTGAAATGCGAAAGGGAACATTTTTTTCGGGCCGTCTGCTCATGTCTTGAACTTCGAGGACTAATAAGTTAAGCTCTCGAACACCAATTCATATAATTCTTTTTGTGTTCATCTCAGTATTCAATACTACACACACTCCAGTGCTCCAGAGAAGCAGTTGAAAAAGTGTCACAGGGCCTCCTTGAATATATATCCTTTTCAACTTCGCTATTTTTCCACATAACTGCAAACCTATATCAGCAAATGAGAAAAATTGTAGGCACAAGGCAATGGGAAGAAATGTACCATCATCAAGGGAATGATATCAAGTTTGCAAAAAGCAAGATATGTCCTGCCTTAAAAGCAGTGTAGCCACCAAAATCTTCTATGATGATTTCATTATCTTTAGTAAAAGGCCATTAATAAAGATGGCCAGCATGCGCACAATTACGCCGCCAATAATATAATAATGTGCAATTTACATGGCACCACTCAATATTTCAAAAATAACCCACAAAAAAAGCATTAAACTTGGCAGGAATGACGCCAACAAGTATAGAGCAACATTAAAGGGGTCGTGAAAAAAAATATAGAGCTGACCAGCTGTAATTTTAATTGCTTCAATAAGCATTCAACATACTTAGTCCAGAATATTTCGGTGCAGTATTCAATGCACATTTAAATAAGTACTGACACAATTTTGCGGCAGCACGAACTATACATTTTTCGTTTTCTAGTCATGTATTGTTAACGCCCTCCACAAACGGAAGCCAGGAAACACATACAAAATATTTTAGTTTGGCTTTAAAGGGGCCCTGCGACACAAATTGAGTAGGCCGTTTTTATCACTGATTCTAGAACTGCTGCATGCGGGGATGTCGCAGCGAGAGTAGAAACGCTGAAAGCAGAGTGGTTATAATTTTATTTCAGCGAACAAACCACCCAAAATCACCTCCTGTTTGAACTGAGGCGACACATAACGGAGATTTTTGTTACAGGAAGTGACATGGGGTGACGACATTGGAGGGGCCAGGCTGGGCGTTCTGATTGGCTTGACGCTCTAAGGTGCTTGTCACACACGTGTGGTGTCTGCTTGGTCACGCTTTTCAGTACCAAAGTATACTAAAATAGTTTTTATGCTTCGTAAGATAGAGAGAAGTATCTGACATTACTTGCAAAACGACATCAGGTGTGTTGACGGCTGGACGCTATCTGCGCGCGCACGCTCTGCTCCCGGCGTCTTCCGGTGTCGCTCTATAAGACGCGCGTTGCTATTGGACGCCTCCACTGACGTCAACGGGAGAGAGAAATACGAAAGGGAATGTTGGTTTCATGCTGTCTGCTCGTGTTTTGAACTTCGAGGGCTAATAACTCTAGTTCTAGACCACCGATTCGCATAATTCTTTTTGTGTTCATATCAGCATTCGATCCTACACACACTGCAGTACTGCAGACAGCAGTTGAAAAAGTGTCGCAGGGCCCCTTTAAAGTCTTGGTCGCCCAGCACTGCGAGCTGGCCCCAGCGCATTGGACACTGCGATGACGTATGACCACGGTCTCTTAAAAATCGCCGAAATCGCTTTCAGAGTCGCTCAATGACCGTGAAATTGTTGTTGTTTGCATGCCCCACGTGTAATTGGCCATAGACGACAGAGTTACAGCGACGCTATCACAAATTGCGGTACCTATGTGACTTAGACGTATGTCCGACTGTCAACACGTTACTAGAAAACCACCGCCTCGAAATCGAAAGTCAGCTTTTAGCTCTTTCGTTACCGCGTGAAAATGGCCGTTTTTTATAGGTCTGCGGAAAAATTTTTTTACTAGTGCAAATAATGCTCTAGGTTTCGTTGCAGCACACCAAATTGTGCGTAATGAAATGCTCTTTATAAATAACATAAGTTTGAAAAGAAAAGAAAATATTACATAACTATAAAAAAATATTAACTCTACTATTTTTTAGGAATTTGAGCAAAACAATACAAAGAAAACACAATATCTACAAAAATATTACGAACAAAGAAAATTCAATATATACGTTTCGAAGGTAAATGATCCAGGAATATTCTAAAAGAAAAATAAACAATCCACATAAGCTCGTTTTACACACAGATAAAAAATACTGCAGACCGGAAACTGCTTCACCGCTCATGCCATGAGGTGAAGCACAGGTGCGCACCACACCTTTCACGGAAAAACTTTTTTTTTTTCAACTTTGCGTTCCTTGTAGACCTTGCGGTAGTTTTTTTTTTCTTTTCGGCATAGTTTTGGTGAATGCGCGGGATGTGCACAATGCCCATATAAATGAGCAGTCCAATGAATTTCACCAGTTCCTCCGGAGTCAGCTGTTTCCACGAGCCGTCTCCTTCAGCATAGGTCGGAAGCTGAAAGATATGCATCCAAGTATATTTGCATTTTCACAGATGGTTTTGGTCACTGCCGCTGTGAAGGACAGGAAAAAAAAATCGCGCGATGTCGTGAAACGCTTTGCGCTACTCCGGTGTGCCAGGCCGAGATGTGCGCCGGGCGGCCTTATTGGTGAGAATTGAAGCTTTTTCGCTGCCGGCGGCAGCACATCCTGTCCAAGCGCTGCGCGTACCCTGCAGATAACGATGATATCTCAAAGGGCGTGCACCCAGATCGGCAGATAAGCGCTCCTGACGGACGAGACCGCCCAAGGCCGAAAACGAAACTTGCCGGTGAACAGCTGAGGACGACCCGGGCTGGCTCGAAGTGCCGTCGCTTTCAGAGCTTGAATATGAGCTGGTGTCGTCTTCGGAATCGTAGCTCGACTCATCTTCACTGAATTCGTGTGCGGGTTCAGCATACTTTCGAGCGGAACGTTTTTCCCGCGACACAGTCCCGCGGGACGCCGCCCCATGGGAGCGGCGGAGAGAGATTGCCGAGCGCACCGACGCTAACGCCGGATGCGCCCCTCTCGCGTAGATAAAGAGAAGCGAAACCGAAACTGCTGCAAACGCGCTGAAAAGGTCAGATCAACAAGTTAGACACGCGACGGACCTTCAGAAACGAGCTGTATTTGATTAAAATTGTCCAAACTCGGAACCAAATATCGCTGGTGAATAGCTGGTGTCATTTTCACATAATTATCGCGGCCAAACATTATTGCCTTGCAAAACTGACGACACTATTTGATAACTGACTTCTTACGAATCGTTTGATCACAAAATGTAGATAATAATGGAGCACAAACTCGAGCAGCGTGCTTTTTTCTCATGTGTGGCGGCCACGCCCCCTTTTCCAGCAACACACGCACATTACTTCGCGAAAAACTCCGCCGAAAATCGCAATGTCGTCAGAGCGGGAAAATTTGAACGGATTGTAGAAGAGCAGTCCCCAAACTAAACGTGAAATGACGCTGTATGCACGGGAAACGTTTTTAACGCGTCGAAATCGGCAGTTTTAATCATCGATCACCGGTGATTGATTTGAATAGGCGTGGTAACGAAAGAGTTAAGGGAGCCGTATTAAAAAATATACGCAATGCGTTGCGAAGCACCATGATATTCTTTTTGGGGTTCCCCACGGCAGTGCTTTAATTTGCAGCAACAAAACAAGAATGTCAAAAATTTATGTCAGTATCCCTTTAATAATGCCTGTTTTAAAATAGCTTCCGAAACAACCATGTCACACCACGGGCCAGCATGGTACTATTCTCTGATATTACAGGGGCATTAATTGAAGACATTTAAAAACATAAGCATATTGTTAACTTTTGTTTCCACTAAAATAATACATTTGTATGAATGCTAGAAAAAAAAAATAGCTGGACCCCGTGCGGTGCCACCATTCAGAAGCAGGGCTGGAGCACAGTTTGTTTTGCCATGGCCTCCAAGGGTACACCAGTCTTGGAGGCCATGGTGGCAACTAAGATGATGTCAGCTGCAGAGTTGAGGGGGACGAGAGCTCAGAAATAGAAACAGCGTTTTTTAAATAAGCCTACTAACTTACATTATGTAATGAAGAAATCTATATTATCGAATGGAGGACCAGGATTCCAAATACACACATCGCACAAATTTTTCGGAAAACGTTTCACGACCCCTTTAACATCACATGGACGATCAGTGATGACTGCAACCCAATCAGTTGACTGCTCGAAGTCCGACAAGCCTCAACATGCCCCCGTTACACTTATAGAAAGTTTTATTGTTGGGTGCCTTATAAGCTAGGAGCCTCACTTCCTTGTGTTCTTTTGTTGTCTCCCCCCCCTCCTCCTGTCTGCCAGACGTCCCCAGGAGAAGTACGCAAGTACACTGGGGAGGAGTACAAAAGAACACAAGAGCATGCCCTAAACATTTCCAACATTGCTCTTCTTTGTCGCTGATGACGTTTTGTTTATGGTTATCGCAATAAGTCTAGAAAAGAATGACAGTTCGTTTCTAGACTTCAAAATTCAAATGAATAACTTTTAAACTGCCTGCCTGCAGTAAGATGCATCACAGCGTTTCTTGCAAGCACACAAAGCTGAAGCTGTGGTCACTTCGTCATATAATTTTGATGTGTACACTCGTTTAAAGCCCAAACCAGATGCAGCACTTTTGCCGCCATTTTGTTCATTGCATCTCTCGCAGTCTTTACAATGTCGCCAAAAGCGAAGGCAGCCAACCACACGAAGGGCGCACAGACCAGCGCCAGCCCAGCGTCACACAATGTGTGCAGCTGAATTTAATCCGGAACCCCAAAAGCAGTGTGCAATGTGTGCCACTGAAACAACAAGAAGTATTCACGATTACAGCTTATATGCCTTACTTGAAATTTCGCAGAGTAAGAGGCATTCAAAGCATTGCAAAAGAAGCACACTGTCTGCAAAAGTTTGTTGGTTTTGTTATTCTACTTGTGGTGCCGCCTATAGAGATAGAAGAGAACCAGCAAGGTCAAAATACTGGTAAAACAGCCATTCGTTCTAAGACTACGGAAGTAATTGAGAATGGTTCTCGGAAACGGTGCAGTGTAATCCTGAGTGCGTTGCTGTCGAAGCATCTGTAGACAAACGCGAGTCAAATACAAGTGTCAATTGGGATCTTGAAGTTCATATAGTTTGTGATAACGACTGAATATATTCGAGACGGGCCGTACCCGCTTCGGCAGCTGCGAGGACGGCATTGCGTCGGTGGAAGTTGCTGCGAGCCGCGCGCTGATTGGTCTCCGCTCATCCAGCAGCTTCCAGCGTAGGCGGTGTCAATATCAGGACAGTCCTGATCTCAGCGTTTCGGCTGCAGTCACTGTCAGCGTCGATGCAGAGTGACGGCGGAGAGAGAAACGCCAGAAAACTGCGGAAAAGGGCTCCATCTGGTTCGGGCTTAATCGTCACCATACTCCTGGCAAAAGCCTATGTTTCCTATTTGCAGAGAAGGGGGGCGATCAGACTGGACTAAATGTGCCCTACGCCTGAGTGACGCACACGATAAATCTGTTGTCCAAAACAAAATACAGCCAATAATTAGGGCTGCTAAGGCCATGCAGCCCTCTGCCCACTTTAACTAATGCCTCTGTTCTGGTATTTGAACTATGGCAGCCGCATTTCAATGTAGGAGAAATGCAGCCGCAGTGGTTGCATTTCGATGAAGGCGAAATGCTAAAAACCCCTGTACTGTGCAATGTCAATGCACATTAAAGAACCCCAAGCACTCAAAATTTGCGGAGCCCTCTACTAATGCTTCACACATAATGATATTGTGGTTTTAGGAATTTAAACCCCAGAAATTGCCTGTCCTGGCATTACAGCGATATGGTCAAGTTAACGAACATAAGGTCACAGCGATCAAACTGCTTTCCCACGTACAGCAGGCCCCAGTTAACATTCTTTTATTTGTGTACTCAGATCATTTGCTTAGAACTTGGAGCTATTTTTCTACTGCTTAAACCTTTGAGAACACTAAACTTATTGCTGTAAGAATATTTATAACATATATTCATAAATGTTCTCAAACAAGCCAAAGAATTACATGAATAACATGCGAGCAAGGTTAGGTCAGCAAATCTGGCTCGCACTTTACTCATTTAAGTAATGCAAATGCAACACACCTGTTTTCCTTGCACAATAAATAATTTTTAAAACACCTGCGTGTTTCCACAGACCTCACAGAGCCAATATATAAATAAGGAAGTCTAGAGCCATGTGCCGTCACATTTTTAGGACCTTACGCCATTATTTCAGGTGCAAGATGGCACTACTTGAAGAACTCACCACTATTGGGTCGATTACTTCACAGCCTCAACACCCTCATGCGCCAATCCTCTTAAAGTAGCAGTGGTACTCTCCCTTGCCACAATGCAGAAGTATTACACAGTCAAGCACACACAATGCAATGTGGTTAAGAATAATAAATTGCTATGGTTTTACATGCCAAAACCACCATATGAACATGAGGCACACCGTAGTGAACAGCTCCGAAAATTTTAACCACCTAAGAACTTATACCCCTGTCACACGGGCACTTAAGTCTTTTAAGCAAACAGACTTCTTCCGAAAAGGAGTTCCTGACAGCAGACACACAGCACAGAGCGAACTCCTTTTCAGAAGCAGTCTTTTTCGTAAACGAAATTCATCAATCTTTTTTACGGCTCCGAATGAGTAGCCTCGAAACCAGTGGGCGCCAGCAATTTTCGACAGGTGGAAAAAAAAAAAAGAGTGAAAGCCTATTTTTCTGTCACCAAGGCTCTTCGTAAAAACAAATCCCGAAGAAGGTGTAATGAACCCTTTTATTTTTTATTGGTTACTTCCTTTTCTGCTCATGTGAGCAGCTTGAACGCATCGGGAATCCCGTGGTTAAGGTCGGACTCGCGCCGCGCCATTTTGCACAAGCGGGAAAAGCGTGCTCGGCAGTCGTGTGTGGCCGCTCGATTCGCAACACTAGATTCAGCATGCCAGTAGTGTGAGTGTCTGGCCAACCTCAGGGACCAAGCAGCTGTCGGCGCACGGAAAAAAACAGCGTCTGCAACGGTCGGAGGCGGACACCTGGAGTTTAACCAGACCTTGGGATGATAACCTCCCCTCATTGCAGGCCGTAAGGCTTGCGAGTGTCACTTTTTCTTTGGTACGGCCGCCAATAACGTGTCGAGAGCACCAAAACATAAGTATGGTAAATAAAAGCCCAGTGGTGCCAGACGGGCTTGTACACGTCACTAGTTATGCGGATGCTTCCTTAACTAGTGCAAGAAACCTTCACATTGGTGTTTCTTCATCTGTTATGCTTAAGTTTATTTGAAGAAGCGAGTACTGGAATAAGTCTTTAATGTGTATATCGAGATACATCGTTTAATTTTCATTGCTTCTCTTTTAACTTCTAGCGCCATGCCTTCGGTATCGTCTTCGAAAGAAAACACTAAAAGGAGATTGTTGGTGCCGTTTGTCTGCGCTGCAATGCCTCTTCGTTAAAAGTCTTTCAACTTCGTAAAAGACCGCTTACGTATGTGTGCACCAATATTATGCACACAGGCCTTGTGCATTTTCACCTGCATTGAAAATGCAACCGCTACAACCAAAACCAAACCCATGCTGTAGCTGAGCACCATAAGCATTATACTACTATCACGGCCGCATACCAGGAATGAAAAGGGGCCACGATCACAGAATATACTATGTTGTCCTTAATTATACACATGCCTGTCTGCAGTCTCTATCACAGTACATTAAAACCTTGATAAAATGTAGCTATGAGGAACCTTTTGACCAATCTTCACAGAGTAACGCCTTCGCAAAGCGTTAGTGCATACCACAATCATTTTTTGTCACATAAAGATTAACTGCACCTGTCAGCTTGAGGTATGATGATACGAAAACAGAAGATCCTTCGTCATTCTGGCAAGCACAGAGACTGGTCGCACCAATGTTGTGGCTTTAGCACAATAGTGTGACGACACTTATAATATGCAAGCATCAGAAATGCATAAAAGTATGATGATAGCCAGACAAGAATGTGCAAGTGAGGCTTATCACCTGCAATCTCATCACAATAAGCACCTCAAATATTTTATCAAATGTATCAGTGGCTCAGCACTCTTCACACTAGTATAGCATACTGTGTGCTTTTTAACAAATGGAATTCCGTTCACTGCCGCCTCACATGTATGGAAACGTTTGAAGTGTGAATTGCTCACAGTCAGCACTCAAGTGTCCCAGCAGAGGGACGGCATGACACTAGTAGGTTATGCATTGCACGCAAACTGAAAATGGTCAGTTCCCCACTGCAAAATGTAGGCCCTACATTTTACTTCGAAGATCGCTACAGAAATGCTCATAATAAGTGCTGGCACATGCCAAAACCATGATATGATAATTAGGCACACCGCAGTGGGGGGGGCTACAAATTAGTTTTGTACACATGGGGTTCTCTGCATTTATACCTAAGTACAAAAGCATTTACGCATTTTGCACCCATCGAAATAAGGGCATCATGGTAGCGAATCAAACTGCCATCTACAAGCCAAAGCTGCACAAATGCATACACGCATGGCTAATGAAATCCACCGTACAATGCATCCAGGACGGGACAGAGCAAGAGACTGAACACACGCACACACGGCGCAACGTCTCTTGCTCTGTCCCGTCCTGGATGCGTTATACAGTGGATGCTATGGATCACCAACAAGCCTGCCGTGCAACCCTAGCTAATGGAATGCCAGACAAGTAGTATGTTTTGCTGAGAGAGCCAAATCCTTTTTCTATGGGTAGATTAAAAGAAAGAAAGAAAGAAAGAAAGCCCTGTAGTGGGTAGCTTAGACAACAGTTAGTATGACATGCATTGCTCTTTGCCTTTTTTTCATAATGGTGGCTCATATCACGAGACTGAAATTTGCTCTTGGCATTCGGTACACAGCTATACCACATTTCCTGCAGGCATGTATTAATTAGGTCTTACTGTACAAGCACAGACACACCTAAAAGTACAGTGGCATGCATTTAGTGCCATCACAGGAACAGCTGTGTGCTAACACAATCTCATTTGATCAGACTACTAGTTATTTTAAATTACTATTTAACAGTTCCTAGAGACTTCCAAAAAATCATACGTTGACTTTAGTGGTTTGGCACCCTGTGAACATGTAGGCAAATTGGGTAGTTTCTGGGTAGTGAACATTAGGAAGGTGTTCTTAAACCTGCAAGGGTCAATGACAGGAATATCCCATACAAGTCCCAAATGGTCAGTGCCATATATTTACAGCGCTGTCTGTACATTTAAAAGTGCTGCCAATTTTTTAAACTGCTACCCAGAATGTGCTGGGTCAATCACGATTTCTATCCAATTGAGCAAAATGTATCACACACATAATGCAAAGAAACATGTCACATTTCTCTATATGCCCAGGGCAATAGCCAGCGTCTTGCTAGTACCAACAGTATGAAATGAAAATTAAAATGGCATAACCCATCAATGAAGCAAAATCTCATTTAGCAAGAAAGGTTTGAACTGTAGTGAACTACCACTAAAGGGCCTGCGTACCGGTATGCTCAAAAAAAATTTTTTTTGGGTTATGGCGAAAATTTACATTGATGAAAAAAAGCATGCTTGCACATCATAAAAACGGAATATAATTTTTAACTTGGCCTTAAAAGTCGTGAAAAAATGGCTGCTGGCGCCACCCTCGGTGACAAGTGTCAAACTCCAAGTGTAATGAAAAATGAGGAAATACCACTAAGGTTCAATTGCCTTGCTAAAAAGCACAAATTTATTACTTACAATCGTATCTGACACACGTCTAGTAGCATTCCTTCAAGACAGTAGTTCTCATTTTTAAATTAATTTTGCAGAAAACCAGTAAACAGAGTTGCCGGGTGTCTCTACACATGCAGAAGGGCTGACCACAAAAAGAAAAATTGTTTTGAGGATTTCTACTAATTTTCTAGTGAAACCACTAAAGCTTGCACACTTCAAATTGTATGCTTTCTATTGCGGAAATATGGAAATAAATGAAGGGCAGCAGACAGTCACTTCAATGGCCTTCAAAAACACCCAAATCTTACCTGTATAGCTGTGGACTTGCTGTACACAATCTCTTCATCAACTCCAACAGCAGAAACAAGTGCGTCCATTTTACCCAATGAGGCATAATTCTCATCAGGTTTCTGCACACAATAAAATAAGATGAGTTTGGTAGGTTTTACATAATTTAAGCAGAACTTTCACACATTTTATTTATTACCAAGCTTATCTGCAATGTTGTAACTCTACCACAGAACAATGTAAGAAGTGGCCAAAGAAGGAAAAGTAACAGGGATGCTGTCAATATCTTGCAATGGACCTTTCAAGTATACAAAGTAACGCAAGTAACTCAAACCTGAAGCTAGCTTAAAAGTGCAAACTTCTAGAAATCACATAAGCTTCCAAAAAGCTGCCCTACAAAAGAAAAAATATAAAAATATAACTATTTCAAAGGGACTTGCCAAAGGGTAAGCTTGAGCACTGCAGAACTATACTAGCAGCTATTTCTGATGGTTGAGCTGGTTACCCAGGAAACACGGGGGAAATTTTTTTTTGCTTTTCTTTCGACAGAAAACAAGCACACAAGTGGCATGTATCAATCTCATTTCTGTGAGATGCAACCCATGGCACCTCTCGGGGTACAGTGCCAAACTTAAAATACACAAACTTCTAGATCACCACTTCTTTCGTTTTTTACATCATGTGAGCATAGACCACATGCATGTCAGTGCCCTATAATGGTGAGATTTACTGCATGTGCTACTTTATAATGGTAAGATCTGCAACAGTACACACATGTGCAACATGTGTATAAAGCACTAGACAGCACGGGCACTGTCTGTCACTTCTAAAGTAAGGCACATTGCCTACAAGGATTTACATTTGTGAAAAACCGCTATAACAATAAGTTTGAGGCAGTGTCTATTCTCCCTAAAGTCAAAAGAATTTCGGAGAATTCCTTTGGCATTCGCCTATTTGTTCTTGAAAGTCACGTGCCAAATGTCCAAGAAAAACCAGCTGTACTCATGTGGCCATACCCAGCACAGGCACCCATACCAAGCCAACACAGCACATGACATTGCATTATGAATGACCAGCCAGTTTGTCAGTGTGCATTTACGTGCTTCACCAATGTAAACGAGACTGATGCCATAAAAGCGTCACTTGCAGTCGATCATCACTTTGGAACTTCTCATGAACTGGAAATGGGTATGTCATAATGGATATTAAAATGCACAAATATTATGGAAGAGAGGCAAGGCCCATTATGTCCCTCTTGTCGACAAGTGTGGTAATTACAAGGTCAGTACGGCTTATTAGCGTGTGTGTGCAGGTGGCTGAAAGCATCTGGCAGTAACATTGTGAAAGTGTCCTTAAAACCAGTCTGAAATTGACCATCAGACAGGTCCATAGGCAGGAATTTTTTTTCGGGCGGGGAGAAGAGAAGGAGGGAGGGAAGAGGGCATTGCTGAAGGCCTTGACTATTTGAGAAAAACATATTTTCATTATTTTTGGTAATTAAAAATTGCAGTACAGTAGAATCTCGATGATACGTATTCGTAGGGAGCACGTAAAATATTTGTATCATCCCGAATTCGTATGAGCCAAAACAAGTTAAAGCTGATCATGAAGATGAACAAGAACTTTATTGTGGTCAACTACTTCTTGCTGAAAAAGTCCATGGACATCTTTAACTTCGCTTTCCCTCAAGAAAGCCGCCTGAAAGGAATAAAACCGTGCTGCGGTTTCTTCTCACGCTGCTCGTGCTTGCGGTGCGACGCAGTACATCGAGGGCGTCAAGGTTTTCCGACATTGACGGTGGGAGGTCACACTCACCGGCATCTTCACCATCACTCTCAAACTCTGTATCCTTTGCCTCGTCGAGCAATTCTTGGATGGATCACAGACCACAGGTCGCGACATTGTCGTCCGCGGTGACGAAGTCTCGCGCCGAAGCTCGAGCTTCAAGGTTCTCCCAACCCTCGATGTGCAAATCGTCGTCAGGCTCTTGGTTTTCTTCCGTCGGAGCCGCATCCGATTCCGCGAAAAATCCACACTTGCAAGAGCAGTTCGTGATCGTGTCCTGGGTCACATTACCCGAGGACATGGCCAAGAAATGTAGCGCGTCAAGCACGCTAATCCGCAAGTTTTCATCCTTGCACTCAATTTTCGCCAGGAGCCTCTGCACAAGCAATCCCTTGAAATCGTGCTTCACATTTCGGATTATTCGCGCATCCAGCGGCTGTAGATGGCTCGTGGTGTTCGCGGGCAGGAACCTGTTGCAGTCTTTGGGATGGGTCAAACACTGGTCGACAAAAAGCAAACTTTTTCTGTTTTTCGCTGCCATTTTCCGGTGCAAAGTCGTAAGGAACTCGCAGAAAAAATCTGCAGTCAAAAATCCGAGTCAGTCGCTTGCGTGAAGCGGTCATTTCGCCCGTTTGTATCATCCACAATGGCTCGGAAAACTTCATATAACACCGAACTATGGCGCATTTTATACAACGTAGTCCGTCCAAAACAACATTAAAATTCGTATCATTGCGAAATTCGCATCAACCATATTCGTATCATCGAGATTCTACTGTATGTACAATAAGTGACTTTTAAAATGCAACATCCTTAATAGGCTTAAATTTCATCTTATTAGCACTACACTACGTTGTAAACACTACCTTCCAACCAAAATTTCGGGAAGGGCCCGGCCCCTAGGGCACCCCCCCTGGCCTGCATCAGAGAATACATATTTTGTAGGCAGCAAATTTTATGACCACCACTTAGGGAATATTTGGGACATGGCTTCAAGGAAAAAGCAGGCGCACATTGGAGCCTCAACACCATGGCCCATGCAATATATTCCATCATGCTGCACTACTTATGCACCTACTTCAAAACATTTTTCATGGCTATTCAATTGTGGAATATCCAAACAACTTTATTCTCAAACAGGCACTAACTGCAGGAGGCTTGGGGTGCGGCCCGATTCTGGCAACCATATGCAGGTTGCTCCCACGCCAGAGCAGGATTGGCCACCCTGGTGCAGTCACGGCAACGACCTCCCGTAGCTATGCCAATTAACTCTCGGCCCTCAGTCCCCAGCGGATGCAAAGCAACTGACCACGGCGGCGGTCAGACATGTGATGCAGCAAAGGGCGCTGAGAATCACCGAATCCGGACAGGCCGCCATTGGAATCTGACCACGGCGGCGGTCATACATGTGATGCGGCAAAGGGCGCTGAGAATCACCGAATCCGGACAGGCCGCCATTGGAATCTGACCCTGGTAACATTTAACACGAGAACTTAATCTAGTGAGGCGAGTCAAGAGGTGTGTTTGAAGAACTAGCTAGCAGGCATTAAATGTGACGTGATTGGGCTCAGTGAGGTTATGAGTATGGGGGAAGCCTTCACAGCACTGAAAAATGGGCACGTCCTATGTTACCCTGGTCTAGTGGACAAAGGAGGACTACAGATCTTGCAATTAAGCTTACTAAGAACAAATTGAAGGTGGTACAGGGCTCCGAACCTGCCATGACGGCCATGACGGCCACCTAGTTTAACACTTCTATGAAGATGTAGAATCTGCAACGGCTAAAGAAAAGGCGCAGTACACCACTGTTACGGGAGACTTCAATGCTAAGGTAGGCAAGAAGCAGGCTGGAGACAAGGCAGTCAGGAACTATAGCATGGGTTGTAGGAATGACAGAGGGGACTTATTAGGAGTTAGCAGAGCGGAATAATCTGCGAACCATGAATACCTTCTTCTGCAAATGGGACTATCAGTAGTAGATGTGAGAAAGCCCGAATGGCGAGCATACAAATGAAACAGACTTCATACTGTGCGATGACACTGGCATCATGCAGGATATGGAAGTGCAAGGCAGAGTTAGGTGCAGTGACCAAAGGATGGTGAGATTTCGAATTGGGGTAGACATGGATGGACCGTAATAAGCTAGTGTGAAAGAAGCTGATCAATGAACAGTAACAAAGAAAGTCAAAGAATTCAGGATAGCGCCGCAAAACAGATATTCAGCTCGAACTGAAAAAGCCGACATTTGCGTTCAGGAAGTCAGCGGTAATGTCACACGCTTTACTACAGTGTGTGCAATAGAAGTAAGAGGTAAACAATCGGCACACAGATTACTAGCAAACTTTCCGAGGAAACCAAAGACTTGTTTATAAAAGCGCAAAGAATGATAGTATCTAATGCAACTGACAGAATAGAAGCAGCAGAGCTTTTGAGGTTAATCAATAAGTGTAAGACAGCTGACATACAAAAGCATAACATGGAGAGGACTGAGAATGCTATAGGTTGTATTCACATGATGTCACCATGATGAAGCGAGCACAGCTGGCAACTGTAGCAATGCCGTCCCTCCGGCGTTCCAACATGATCTTGGTCACTGTATGGCATGTTCTCTAGTAGTGCGTTGTTCAGTGTGTGGTTTGGACGGCGGTGCCGCTCTAGGACACGAATTCACGAACGCGAATGCGGTCAAAGGCTCCGGGAATCATGGGCGATGCGCCAGGGTCAGCCTGAGCGCATATGTGTGAAGCTTGGACGATACAGCAGGGAAGCACTACCTTGAAAAACTGAAGCTCTGTGGTGATTTTGATCCACTGCTTCTGAGCCCTGACGAGTTGCACTTTGATGTTGAGCTTGTGCCGAGAGTGGAAGTTTCAGACATCAAATATTTAGTTCACTCTACCAGCTACATCACACATGAGCACATGAAAGTGAGAAAGTCACTCAAAGTGCACAACTACCTCACAAGTGGCTTCGTTCAGGAGCCGCAGTTCAAGAAGGTTGACGACAACGTCATCGTACGTAGGAAGGTAAAAGCTCGTTGAATGTACAGTTTTGACTCCTTGCAGGCTGTGCTGACACAAGTGTGCGCGTCATGAGTGCAAGACAGCGTCATATGATGCTGAGCACAAGCAAGGCGTCACGACACAGCCATGTATCGGGTGCACTATTTAAAATAATAGCATTTAGTCTAACAAAGATCGATTCCATCTGAAGCCAGACGCGTCAGGGAAGACAGGGGGAGAACTTCGCACGCCCTAACGCACTGTCGGCAGGTGCAATTAGAAACCGATCCGGCCGTGGGAGCAACCACGCGCTCTTTAAGCGTCCATGACGGCACAATTTACCATGACTGCAGTGAATGCAACACAGCATGGTCTGCTGCTCCTTCGCGAGCTGAGCCAGCGAAAGCGCACACGCACGAGAAGAACTTCAACCGCTTCGTAAAATGGCCAGGATAATGGCGGAGTGGAAGCGGAAACAGTTCGCGTCTTTCCCATTAGCCCATGCGACAGTGTGGCCGTGTCAACAGTGAATACAACCTATAAAGAACAGAGGGAGCCTGAAAGCGGTGAATAAACATCTAGGCACAGGCAAAAATCGATGTATGCACTTAGAGGCAGTTAGAGGGAAGGCACTTAGAGGGAAGAGATAGTTATAGTAGTAGCCAAGGAGTTCTACAGAGATCTCTACAGTAGCCACGATAACCAGGATAATATTGAACAGGGAAGCAGTCCAGAAGAGGTAGACATTCCACCAGTATGACAGAGGAAGCAATGAAAGCTCTGCAAGAAATGCAAGTAGGAAAGGCACCTGGTGAGGATCAGATAACTGCAGATCTCTTGAAGCACGATAGGCAAATTATACTAGAAAAACTGGCAAACCTGTATACGCAATGACTGCGAGCGTACCGGAATCTTGAAAGAATGCAAACATCCTAATCCATAAGAAAGGCCACACGAAGGACTTGAAAAATTACAGTCTGATTAGCTTAGTGTCGGCCGTCTACAAGGTATTTACCAAGGTAATCTCCAACAGAATCCGTGCCACCTTAGATTTCAGTCAACCTAACAACAGGAAGAGTTTTGTAAAGGCTATTCGACAGCAGACCATATTCACACTATCAATAATGTGATAGAGAAATGCACAAAGTATAACTGACCTTTACATATAGCCTTTGTAGATTACGAGAAAGCGTCTGACTGTCGTTACCTCGGCAGTCATGCATGCATCACGGAATCAGGGCATAGACGAGCATTACATAAGAATACTGGACGATATCTACAATGGCTCCACAGCCGTCACAGTCTTCCGTAAGTAGAGCAGTCAAATACCTATAAGGAAGGGCACTAGACAAGGGGACACAATCTTCCCAATGTTATTCACAGCACATTTACAAGAGGTGTTTAGAACATTGGATTGGAAACGGATGGGTGTAAGGGTTTATGGTGCACACCTCAGTAACCTTGGATATGCTGATGACATCGCCTTGCTAAGTAACTCGGGAGGCGAATTGCAAAGCATGATTACTGACCTAGACACCTAGACAGGCAAAGTAGAATGGTGGGCATTAATATGCAGAAAACTAAAGTTAAAGAGCGTTGGCAGAGCACAGCAGTTTGAGATATGTGGTGAGGCATTGGAAATGGTAAGCGAATATGTCTACTTAGGTCAGGTAGTGACCCCTGATACAAACCATCAGGCCGAGATAATTAGACGGGTAAGAATGGGGTGGATGCATTCGGCAAGCATTCTCAGATAATTAATGGTAGCTTACTATTGCCTTTGAAGAGGAAAGTGTATAACAGCTGCATCTTACCGGTACTCCCCTACGGGACAGAGATCTGAAGACTCGCTGGAAGGGGTTCAGCTTAAATTGAGGACGATGCAGCAAGCAATGCAACGGAACATGACAGGTGTAACATTAAGGGACAAGAAGAGAGCAGAGTGGGTCAGAGAACAAACGTGCGTTAATATTAATAGAAATTAAGGATATGAAATGGACATGGGCGGGGCATGGAATGCGAAGGCAAGGCAACCATTGGTCACTGAGGGTAACAGAGTGGATTTGTAGAGAAGGCAAGCATGGCAGGGGGCAGTGGATAGTTAGGCAGGCAGATGAGATCAAGAACTTTACGGGAATAAATTGGCTGCAGTTAGCACAGGACCGGGATAATTGGAGATCTATGGGAGAGACCTTTGCCCTGCAGTGGGCGTAGACATGACAATAGTGATGCACTAACTCAAGTCTATACATAGCTTGCACATGACGTCACGACTGCCCTGCAGTCGGAGCGACAGACATGCTGGAGGACCATGGGGACCACTTGTTGGTTCGTTCTGTGCAGCGCCGTTCATACATTTGTTGATTCGACCGGGTTTTGGTTCGTTTTCTCTAATTTTCTAGGCGCAATGTTGCCGCCGTCCCTTGTGGAAAGCTTATCAGCCTGAGTTAATCGTATCGGCACAGTTTATGTGAGCAAACATGCGACGACGTCAATCCTGACACGGAGCTGCCGGAAGCCGACGGGCACCAACGTTGTGTACTTGAAGCGACACGTGGGGATACCGTCAACTACATTGTTTTCTCTGTACGGCTTTCATCTTTATCTTCCGGCAACAACTGGCCTTGCACTGTGTATACGCGCCCAGTGCCGATCGACTCCCATGACTGCCGCTGCACCAGCCTCGCCTTTCAGCTGGCGCCGTCCTTTCATGCTCTCGTAGCACGCTCTTCATGATCTCCGCTGCATCAGTGTAGAAACGTCGGTGTCCCATCCATATTTGTGTCCTCCAAGATCTTACATGGAATGCCTACGAATGCAGTTTGCGCTGTTCTTTCGCCCTATCCCTAAACTTCAGTCACAAAAAAAAAATTCCCAATGAATGCGATACTTCCTAACACGAGATGCGAGTGCTGCCGTACGCATGTGTGTTAACATGGCGATACGGTGAGCAAAAGAATTACATATCTACATTCTCTACCAGCAAATATAGCTTGCTGCGCCAACGAAGCATTTCCACCGAGTACGTCACCCACTGTTAAAGGGACCCTGAAATGGTTTTAACCATTTTGTGCAAACATGGTGATCTGGTAGAGCGAGTCATTAGGATTATTAGAGGACAGATTTCAGCGCTCTGCGTAACGTGTGTAATTTACAATAAGGTTTTGAACACACGCATCACAAAAAATTGCAGCGGCTCGCCGAAATGCGTTTTCAAACGCCCCTGCCTATCGAACGATGGATGGGAGGCCGCTGATTGGGCCTTAACAAGTGATGTGCACGTAATTTTCCCAACCTAACTGCGAACAATGTGCTCCTACAACATGCTCCTTCATTTCAGCCAACAGTATCGTCGTGGCATCTGGCGGCGTACAAACGAGTTGCCAGCGCTCTATTACAGAGACTAGCACTGCCGAGGCTGGCAACCTCAGTAAACATATTGAGGCGCTATGTCACTGTGGAGGGCTTGGCAGGGCGGCTGACGTGGGAGGCGCAGTCGTCGCTAGTGCGCGCTCCGCCGCTTGAGGAGGCACAGCAGTGGTAAGGAGGAAGGTGAGAGAAGTAAGCCCGTGGCTACCTTAGCGCAGGGTGCTTCGCTTAATTTATGAAGAACCAAAAAGAGGCATTCGCTGGGAAATATCATTTTCAGAAATCCTCCCAGCTGCCAGGAGAATATACTCTGCTCAAGTTTAAGTTGTTCATTTCACATCAGTATGCGCCTAACAATAGGATCCCACAAAAATAGTCAGGCAAAGGACGAAGCGCAACTTGTTTTCAGTCTATTTGTGCACATGTGCGTATGCGCCAGGGTATAATATTAGGATATGGAAGTCATGAGCATGTGCAAGGTATTGTCATAATAGAAGCGACGACTGTAAATACATGTTGCACTATGGCTTGACTATATGTGACAGTGCGCGAAGGAGCTTCACAGGTAGAAAAGGTAGTGCAAGTGCACTCCTCAAGCGAACAGCGCAACAGACGGTATTATAAAGCAGTTATCGCAGTTGCGCATAGTGTGCGATATGGTGCGCAGTCGGCACTCACGCGATCATGTGAAAATCACATGGGTGTAATAAGTGGTTAAAGCAATAATTACCACATCTAAGGCCAACATGAATCTACATGGATTAACGAAAATTCACACACACACACAAACGCATTCTTATCAAAGTGACTTTTCAAGAGTGATACTGTTAAAACGACAAGCGCTCTTGCAGGAAAGTAGTCCTGTATCGACATTGGTAAGAATTATATGCTGCTGCGGAAGATGCATTTTCAAGAAGCGGCGTTTGTCGATCGGTAGACAAGATATTGCGCAGGATAAGAGCGACAGAGTACTGGCACAAGACGAACACGATTTTTTTTTTTTACATACACAATGACACAATGTTATAGGTAATCATTACTGCGTCACTAGCAGTGAAGAAAATGCGTCGTACACATCGCGCAGATGTCACTGGACAATGCTAACACTTGAGTGCGCTCTTCCGCTATATGCGAATTTACGCGACGCAAGTTCATCACAAAATGCTGTGACGACATGCAAGGCAAAACTACGGGACAGGGAGAGGCTCAGGCGTGTGGTCTTCCTACCGCCTCCTTCAACGAAGTCCACACACCGTCAAAAGGCGAGTGCACGTGTCTGTACTTGCAACCCTACATAGCACATTCACGAACCCTGGCCTGACATTTTCAGGGAGAGTGACGGTGTATTTGCTTTAAACGCGTGTAGCATTAAACTTATTAAACTATCTGGGCGAGTGCTGGCGTTTATGCAGCTCCCATCATTTGAAGAAGTCACGGACACTGAACAATGTACCCGGCACATTGACAACGCAATAGAGCAATCACAATTAAAAAAAAAAAGGTTCGTGCGCACGAAAGCAATAAATTACTATGAGTACCTTCCACGCAGCGTACAAACGTCGTATCCGCCGGTAAAAGGTATCCTTATTCACAGTGAAACTTGCCATTTCCCGTGTACAATCACCAGCAAATGGCGGTATCGCGGGATTTCTTGGTTGCGAATGGCGCGAGAATGGAAAATGGTCATTTCTGCCACTGATGGCGCTAGTTGAAGCAATAATTTGACAGTGTAACAAAATTCATCTTGTATGAAAGTTTAAAACAACATAACGTTTGCTTATTATCTATTGATGATGTTGGAACTTGGCAAATAATAACTGCAGTAACCTTTCAAGGACCGTGCCAGGCGCAACGTACAGCGCGGCAGTCTCATGCAAGTCAATACTAGCCCGAGCCGGTTTCGTGCGGCGTACGCACGTTGCAAGGTTGTAGATGTAGCGGCGGTAGAGCGGCCGAAGCGACTGAAACGAAGTGACAGGTGTTTGAGCGGAGACCGAGTTTCTCATTATAGTTCATATTATACATTACGTTAACACTCTGTGATCTGTCCTTGTTCCTCAGGTCATGCTACGAAGCTGCCACCGATGTGCTGCCTGTGTCGGCGCCATTCAAACTACGTGAGGTCTTCCAACTGTTCACGTTGTCAAAGGCTCACCTGAAATGTTATTAAATATGGGCTGAATGCAAGCACTGCAACACCTTCAAACGAAAAGGAAAGCCACAAGAACAAGATAACATGTTCGACTTCAATCGTCGAAAAGATGTGTGGCCTCATTTGAGACCCATAGTGATGACCCCAAAAATTGTGATGACTGTTCTAGTCGTACTATGGCTTTCATCAGTTTGTGAGTCAGCGTTTGGAAAATCTACACGGACATCGACCCAGGTGTCCGCTATACAGCGGCCCAACAACAGTTCGTCGAACACAGCGACCAACAACGCGTAAGCTGATCTTAGTGCAGGCGTATAAACTAGTTTGCGCAGTTTGCTTGTTGTCCACAAGTTCGCTTCGCGCTTTGTTTTTGTTTGCCTTGTGGTCTAGCGTTTGGCAAAGCGAACTCTTGTTCTACTATAATAGAATTCATGCAAAATATTGTGCTTGCACAATATTTTCCATACAAAACAAATTTAGTGATGCAACAAATGTAAACAAAATTTGAACATACTAAAGGTAGCACATGAGAAAGAAGTGAAAAATATTGTCAACTGAAATGCCCATTAAGAGTGTTGCCTAATGCCCCTGTCACACTGGACGTTTTAATGTCATTCGAACGCAATGACATTCGCATCGAATGACATTATTCCGCTGCTACACGGCGACATTTAACATCATTCGAATCTAATGACTCCTGAAATCAAGTGAGTTCGAGCAACTCATTCGCATTCGCACTGGGACCGAATGTGTACTCTCTAACCCAGAGACAACGTAAACCTGCGGCACTGAGCCTTCCTAATTTGTGATACGTCATATGGAAATAGTATCACTTTAGCGCGTTTGCCGATGTTCATCAATTTAAAAAGAAAACAGCCAGGCAGGCCGTAACAAAATGTGTTTACTCTCAACATCGGCGTCTGCTCGGCTTCGCTATTCCACCATAGGGTGCAATCGCGAACGCCGTTCGCTTGAGTGCTGCGCTTATACACAACATCTTAATTTAGCGTCTGTGTTTCTCATTAATGCGCTTTGCTTATAAAAACAGTAAATGAATGGTTCGCCTGCTGCAAGTCAGCGCCCCCTTGAGCGCTGCCGTGTCAGCTGCAAATTATTCTGTTGGTGTAAATCAGCGAAGAAAAGCCCTGCGTTTATTTTAAATGAAATACGACGACTTTTCAGCCACTCTGCATTTACGCTCTGCAGCTTTTATGTCTAGTTCTTTTGTAACTATTGTCACTGCTATCGTAAACGAATGACATTACTTTGTGTGTAGCACAACCACGGGTCGAATGACATTCGTTGCACCGAACGTCATTCGAATCGAATGACGTTAAAACGTCTAGTGTGACGGGGGTATTAGGTCAGTCAGTGTGTACTGGCCAGTATCTGTATGCTTATTTGATGAAAAATACAGGAATTTTGTAAAATACAGCAACGCTGCCTACCCGAGCAGGCGGGCCATCTAAAGCAAAACGGCGATACTTCAGCGCTAACATTGTCGCTGTCAAGTTCAGAAGAGCTCAATACATTGTTAGGTGACATCACCACTCTCATTTTTTTGGCACCAGCTTCATATTTCTGATGGTGGGGAGGCTGTGACGTCATCGCATGTGCTGTACGAAGCATCTACCCATTTCAGTTTCAGTTTGAACACACCGTTCATTCAGTTATTTAAAATTATTGGTGAGTTTCTGAACAAACTGACTGACCCTGGCTGCTTCAGGGCTATCAGTACCATTGGAAAACAGCTCTATGAGAATATGGTGGAAAAACTGCTGGAGTTCACCCTTAACATTTAACTTTACTTGTTGGCCACTAATAACTCGGATGTAAGATCAGACATAAGAAGAACACAGGACAAGGTGCTGCTTTTATGCTACATAAAAACCGAGAATTTAATTTTACCTTTGAAGGCTTGTGTCAGCTTCGGCATGCAGGTTAGTATAGCGAACTTTGCAAGAACAGTGATGGGAATGCTGCTACAGTTGCTTCAACCTGCAACAATTCATTATTGCTGCTACAGTCATGCTATAAATGAGAGAATCTTCTCCAATGTTACTCTAAAACAGGACCCCTGAGATTGAGATCAGGCTTTTGCTGTCAATCGCATCCTGGAGTCTTAAAGGTGAACATTTGACAGAGATCTGTCTGGTTGGGATGAAATTAAAGGTGAAAAACAGGGGGACACCAACCAAATTGTAATCATTTAAAAGTAAAATTTACTTCTAAACATGAAAAAACCCGACGTTTCGGGTCCCACTCGGACCCTTCTTCAGGGGTGACTGGAGGGCACCAGACAGCAGCAGTGCTTATAAGCCCTTCTTTCTTCTCTCTTCCTTCCTTTCTCCCTTTCTCTTTTTTTCCCGTTCTTCAAGCCGAGGTCATGCTAACGTTGAATCAGGTGCCGGAGTCCGCTAAAATAGACACTTGGCATTGCACCTGCAGACCGGTTCGGCATGCAGGTTAGTATAGCGAACTTTGCAAGAACAGTGATGGGAATGCACATGGGAATGACACCTGCAAACGTGAACCGGTCTGCAGGTGCAATGCCAAGTGTCTATTTTAGCGGACTCCGGCACCTGATTCAACGTTAGCATGACCTCGGCTTGAAGAACGGGAAAAAAAGAGAAAGGGAGAAAGGAAGGAAGAGAGAAGAAAGAAGGGCTTATAAGCACTGCTGCTGTCTGGTGCCCTCCAGTCACCCCTGAAGAAGGGTCCGAGTGGGACCCGAAACGTCGGGTTTTTTCATGTTTAGAAGTAAATTTTACTTTTAAATGATTACAATTTGGTTGGTGTCCCCCTGTTTTTCATCCTGGAGTCTGCATTTGGCAGTGCAGCCTTTGTGGGAGCGAAGCATCACGGCAGCTTTTTTGATGGCCACCACTTTTGTTTGTTTGTTTGTTTGTTTGTTTGTTTGTTCGTCCGTTCGTTCGTGTGTGTGTGTGTGTGTGTGTGTGTGTGTGTGTGTGTGTGTGTGTGAAACTGCACAGAGATTCATTCGAAAGAATCATCCACCACCCTCTACAGCAGTTGTCATTATGCATTGGTTGAGAAATCTTGTGAACTGGTTTTATAATGGAGTGAGTAGTGGCACTGCAGCTGTGTGTGAAGGTCTCTGAAAAATTATTTTCCACTCAAATACACAAATTTTTTGTAAGAGCAGTGCACTCAACACTTTTATCCAGATAAAAAGAATCTTAATGGTCATTTTCCTGAGCACATTGAGAATGGCTTCTTTTGATTTTGTAGTATCTAAAGCAAGCAACAACGCCTTATTTCTTGCCTACAGAGAAGACCACTTGCCAGTTACTAGCCTTGTTGGTGATATGATGATTGATTGTGGTTAGGTTAGGAAGGACGCTAATTTCTGCAGCCCATGTAGGGAGCATGGCTAAGCGTCCAGGGGGGTGGGGGAAAGGGAGTGAAAGAGATAGAGAGGAGAGAAAGGCCGTAGTGGAGGGCTCCGGAAATTTAGACCACCTGGGGATCTTTAACGTGCACTGACAATGCACAGTACACGGGCCTCTAGAATTTTCGCCTCCATCGAAAATGCGACCGCCGCGGCCGGGATCGAACCCACGTTTTTTGGGTGGCAGCCGAGTACCGTAGCCACTACACCACCGCGGCGGACATATGGCTTACATCTTTTCCTAAACATTGCTTTCAATGGAACCAGGCAAGCCTTACGTTTTGTACTATCTCCATTGTATGTCAGCTTTGCCGACTGCCCTTCTCTGCTGCGGTGCGATATCGTGGACGTGTTTGCAAAACACCACATGTACACTAGTTTAACCATTTGGTAACTGGGGCCCACAGTATTTCCAATTTATTGCCTCAGTGTCTTTCGTTCCAACAGTGTTCCATCAGCTTATTGATATCATGGATAAATATATTTCCTTATGTTGGGGTTAATTACACACTGTGTTAGATGGACAGCAAGTTATAAAATGTTTAATGTTTTGGAGTAGCGAAGTTCACTTTTTTGACAGCCAAGTACTTTGTGTTGTAATTTTATTTTATATTCTCTGATGACTTGAAATGACCTCTGCATTGCTGACCTTTTTAGTCTTGCCAACACGGCAGTTTTAAAGTATGCTTGTTTCATGTATTTTTCATTACGTTGTTTCGATGTCTTACACCTTGCTATTTGTCTGCCGTATTCATGTTCTCAATTTAGCACAGCCCTTATGCTAGACCAGTATCTATCTATTCTAATCAATATCTTAACTTCTTTTATACCTGTATCAAAGATAATGGCTTTTATCCTGTTTTTTTGTCTTGGTGAGCTGCTACTAAACAGGGGAAGCTGCTACATATTGTCATTTTTTCTGCTATAGAATCAGCTCCAACACACTTCTGGCATTCCCATCTTTCTGGCATCCTTCTGGCATTCCCACCACAAGTAATAAAAATTTTAAATAGCAGCAGCCATGTCTGGTTCTTACGTATCTTCGTAACAGTGTAATAGTCAGTCTGCATTTTGTCATTTTGCTGATTGCATAGAGCACAGGTTTTTATTTTTGCATCTATCTTATGATGTTTATCTTTCTTAAATAAACAAACCTTGTAAACACATTTTTCACATCCCGGTTGTAGTTTTGGGTTGCATGCTGAAGTAGGCACTTTTGCAGAGCTCTAGATAAGTAGATCAAAGAGCTTGACACATTCGCATTACAAATTTAGAGTTGTTTGTTTTTGGGTAAAGTTTGATAGTACCCGATTCTTACACCCCAAACATGTTTAATTTAAGGAAAATCAGGTGAAACCCAATTTCTCCCCAAATTTGAAGACCATGTTCCAACCTTTTTTTTTCAGTGCTGTGTAATTTTGCATAAATGTAGTTTTTGTTAACACATACGAGAAAAGAGCCACGGCACACATGAAAAAAGAGAGTGGTAGGCGCTAATTTTTTGCATGTATTGTGATTCATTTCTTATATGTTTCGCGCTTACAAACACTATATAGTTATATAACACCAACTCACCTGATCAGCAACCCTTGCGGGTTTTGTGTTTCATGCATGCTAGATACAGCTGAGGTAGATCTGTTGGGAGAAGTGAACTCCAGTGTCCTGTTCATTTCACAAGCTGCATGCAGTACTGTAAACACGACACGGGTCTCAGTCAAGCACCCTACGAGCTAATGGAAACAGTGATGTTGAGAGACTTTTCACTCAGCTGAGTTGCGTTCATTGGTCATACAGGTCTTGGATGAAGATCAACATGTTGAGCATCAACAAATAATTGTTAACAAGGAAGTAGAAAACATCGATCGCCAGCTTTCTGGGAACAAAGAATTTGATGTCACCTTGATTACCAGCTTGAAAAAAAGCTCACGGTTTTTACCCCACCCCCTCTCCCCTTGAATTTCAGAAATATAAAACCCAAAGGCGGATAACACTATACATATTTTAATTCTGCTGGGATACTTCTCAGTGAACTTTGTAAACAATTTGTTTTCATCACTTTAATTTCTTAGGAGACTGGACTTTGGAGACCTACATGCCCTGCGACTGCAGCAGCAGCAAAACCATGCATATTTGGGATCTTGTTGACAGATTGCAATTTTATGTGTATCGTGGTTTTTTACATATGTTTGTCGTTAAGAGTGGTTACATTTCTGTGTGAACTTAAGAGCCTGTTGGTTTTTAGGAATGTTAAAAACTGTTTCGCAAACCATATATATATATATATATATATATGTTACTTTGTGCAAACTAATGTTTCAGTAGTGTCTCTGGATAATTGAATTGTAAATACCTGGAATGATTATTCTCAAGTTTACATCTTAAATGTGTGTGCCTATTACTGAAGGAACAAAGATGTGACGGTTGCTGATAAATGCCCAGTTCTCCAGTCAAAATTTTATGCACCTGTATATTCAGCCAGAGAATAAAGTCACAGTGTCTGTGCATATTTCACACCTAGTTTATTGTTATTGTTAGTGTGTTCATTGGTAGAAAGCTAGGCTAGTTGAAATGAACACTTAGCTGACATCAGCAGAATGTGGCATTTCCTATCTACTCTGTTCTAAATTTTACTCCCTTTGACCCTATAAGCACCATGCTTCCTTATGGCTGTGCCCGGCCACAGTGGTTCCATGGCTATGGCACTTGGCTGCTCATCTGAAGGTTGCAGACCAAATCATGGGCGCAGCAGCTGTATTTTGATGGAAACAAAATGTTGAGGCCTGTGTACTGTGCAATATCAGTGCATCTTAGAGAACCCCAGCTGGTCAAGATTTCCAGAACCCTCTAATATGGCGTCTTTCATAATGATATGTGGTTTTGGGGTATAAAACTCCAGAAATCAAATCAAATACCTTATGTCTACAGAATTAGTGTTTCCTAACTAGGGCCATGTGAATAGTGATTTTTGAGACAGAATTGAATTTTGAATAATTCTCTAGTATTGGGGGGGGGGAACAGCCATTCTCACAACTAATGTAAGTCGATGTTCACATCCTCATGGTCATAACTTCAGCATTAAAAGTGAAAACGCAGCATTTGGCAAAATAAGCAGACCCTTTTATCAATGGAGCTGTTTGTTCAGAGAGCATGAATGATTATTATTTAGTTGGTAAAGTCGTGCTCCCCAAGTAAAATAGCCTGTGGCACTAAGTACGCTCTCATGTTTTATGTCTTTATTGTGTCACCGGGGAGGAGATTTCTAGTATATTTGCACGAATCTTGTGTTTATTTTGGTGCAGTTACCATTCCGAAATATTTAGGTAAAGTAACAGCTATTATACATAAAGTTAGAATTGAATAGGTCACTGTTCAATTTCAAAATTTTCTAATATTTGGATACTGCTGTTCCTAACCTCAAACCACTGTCTAGTTTAGTACAAAGTACTTTGTTTAATATGGTGCAACTGATTTAGTTTAGTTGTAGCCTACTCCATCACGTAATTTTAAAAAGCTATTTCGGATACCTTTTTCACTCCTGTATTGTAGGTCATGGTTCACATTCCTTACCAAATATTTGTTCTTATTTAACCTCAGAACAATGTCCGTATCCAATGGAACAGACAGCAATGTTTCAACAGTTGCTGTGACAACGTCAGTCCTTCCTGCCCAGCCAGCAGACCCTGTTCTTCCACAGAAGGAATCTGCTGAAGAGGAGCACCATTCCAGCATGACTATATTCTTCGCACTCAGTGTTATAGGTGTGTTAGTGGAGGATTTCACCCATGCAGTATGGATGTTTAGTTTCTTTTGTTCATAAAGTGCTGTGTACAGCAGTAATGCAGCATATCTGTGTATGCACATTTTGCAGTGTCCTTTCTTGTTTGTTTCCTAGTGAACATCAAGTTATCAGCAGGATGCGCAAATCATACTTATTGTGACCTTCTATTAGTGTGAATTGTCTGTCGAATTTTTAAAGGGCCCCTCGCCAACCTAGCCATTTTTAACTGACAAGTGCAGTGCATTCATTGTCCAGTCCCTATCGGGTCTGCGAGAACTGCATCACTGTGTGCTGCGGAAAGAGCTGAATATTTCAAACTGAACACCATTTGCTCTTTGTGAGCGCCAAGCTCTGAAGTGGAAGAGATGACATTTGACATCAAGTGCGCTGGGTACATGTTGGTACTGTGACGTTGCTCATAGTGACGTGTTACTCATTGAGTGCGTGACGACCTGCATGGACCAATCAGGAGGCAGCAGTGCTAGTAGCGTCCTCTTCAGAGTGGATGAGCTGCTCTGAGCACAACAGCATACACTTAGCACTGCAGCATCGTCAAATGCTGAGGGTGTCACATTGGCAGTGACTCTCGCCTCCTCAAATTATGGTGTTGAGCCACTTTAAACATTGTTATCTCTGCTAGTAAAAAACCACTTTGAAAAATTTTTGCAGTAGAATGACTACTGTTGAGTGCCCAAAACTTTAATTGTATAACTTAAATATCCCATATGGCCTGGTGAGGGACCTTTTAACAGTGTTGGAGCATCTATTAGCAATTAATAGTAATATTCACAACTTAGTTTCGGCTGTAAACAGTGCTTTCTAAATTTCACTGGGTGCTACAATGCCCCAGTTGTGCTCTTTGCAGTCCTATGAATTTCCTGAGCAATACGACCTTGCTCAAGTGTCTTGCTTTTGATTTAAAGAGTTGCCACATCATTGCACAAGCTCAGGATTGCAGAGGGGAATTATTTAAGTACTGTGTCCACTCGAGCACAGCACTGTGTAGGTGCTATGCTCGAGCATAGCATACGGTAGTAGCATACGGTAGCATACGGTAGTAAATTTGTGAGGACAAAAAAGTTGGATACATTGAACATTCACATAGAAACAAATTGAAGGGCAGTCAACTTGATCAAGTTTTTCTACGTGTACATTCACTTTTGCTACCACTCCATGCAGCTTTGACAGCACTCAAATTATTTGAAAGGAAGTAGTGTCTACACTTTGCAAGTCTCTGTCTAACTGCAGTTGGTTTTTCCTGGCATCACCTCAAATAATGCAGAGTACGTAAATAGGAGACCCTGTTTGTTTCAGTGAGCTTACTTATTTGACAGTTCTGCAGCTTTTTTATTCATTTTTGATGTGGCTATAAATAATGTCCAGCCATACACAAATGCAATGTTTCCAGGAAGGTTATGCAACAGTCTAACAATCTAGATTTGCTCATTGCTTTGCCTTTGGAGTCCTTTTTAGAATTTGTGAACAATATTAATCTATAATATTAGCAGTGTGCAGTTGTCCACCTTTTCAAGAGAGCAAAAAACTGAAGCATTTCTTTTTCTTCTATATCAAACTAACATTTCAACTTTCTTTTTCAGCGGTGTGCATACTGATGATTCACTTCTTGATCCAGGCCAACTTCGAATTCCTCCCAGAAAGTGTTGTTGTTGTACTCATCGGTAAGCACTTATAACAGAAATTACATCATGTAAAAAGTGACAAATTGAGAACAAAGCATGTACTGGCATTGATCATTCCTTGGAGTAGAAAAGCAGCTCTGCTGTACTTTTATAACAGCACTTGTGTTCCTTTATACCATTTTGCATAGCACAGTGGTGCAAGCTACTGTTATTACTGTATGTAGCTTTTAGTTACGTGTCTAAATTTAATTTGACCAAAGACTCATTTGATGATGGTACCTCTGTACATTGCATATTTGCTGTCTTATAGAAATCTGCGTAACGCAGGTTATTACGTTCTGATTTTACTTATTCTTTTTTTTTTGTTTGGTAATCTCACTTGGAAGCATTCAACTTGGTTGTCTTGAGAATGTTGAAGGTCTTGAAGCAGACGGGCTTGGTATATACACAGACTGCTTTCACAATCGCTCTCATTCCCGCTACTTCCTTGGTCTGAGATATGTTTCGGATTTATCAATATAGTGATCGCTTGAAAGACGAGTTCGAGAATTTCCTCAGATGTGAGACTGTTCTTTCGCGAAGCGTCGCTTCAGGTGCAGCGGAAATGCAGTGGAAACGAAGCCGGCAAGTTCAATTTTTTTTCAAACAGCCGAGTTCAAAAATAGCGGACAACTGCATCCATCTGGTGTAAAAAAGAAAGCACCTGACAATAGTGCTAAGAAACGCGCCTTCTACCGGGATCTTCTACAAGCAATGCTCTAACCGAAGGCCTGCGAATCGCCGGCTTATCGCACTTTGGCCCTGGCGGAGGTGCCCAGCAGTTTGCCAGCTTTGGAAACAAATGGGTTAACAAAGGAAAAGTATATTCATAGCTAATTTCCATCATTTCACATAATGGTATTCATGATGGCTGTCAGTTATGAACTGTGTGTTTGAAAGTGTGCCATTCCTCAAGGTTATTATCATGGTTGACTTGAAAAACAACGAGAAATAACAGAGACTCAGAAAACATAGTGCACAGGTTTCTGTGTCTGTTATTTCGCGCTGTTTTCTCAAGACAACCATGAATTGACTTGCCCAAACCAAAGTACTCCTTATTATCGTCTGTTATTAACTTTGTTTAATGCTTATAGCCATTTTACATAGTGCAAATGATTTTTTGTGGGATTTCATCTGCCATCATAGATGGAGAGTATGAGGGGACAAAGGGGTGTGTGCCCCCCCCCCCCCCCTCCTCGGACTTGCCCAGGGGGCATTGCCCCTTCCGGTAAAGATTGCTGCTCACCCCCCTCACTCTCCAACTAAAGAAATTTAAAGCTAGAGCATAGCTGAAAAGTAGAGGAAAGGAGAGGTTTTGAGCATTACATGAAAGAATAGCCAAAGAAATGCATGCTAATAAAACAAAAGTGAATTCGTATAAAAAGCTTTACTGAATGCAATTTCCTTTGTCATGCCAGATATAGATGTAAATATGTATCAGATGCATATCAGTATAAAGAGCAGGGAAGCAATGTACCAGTCCGTTAATGAAATAGACAGGAAACAAATAACAAGATATGGTGGGTTTCCTATGAACCATGATGACGTTACCCCTGTTGTCAGATAGAGTGCTTGGTTAATAATTAAGTAAGTTATATATATATATATATATATATATATATATATATATATATATATATATATATATATATATATATATATATATATATTGTCACGGGCAATTACAGGTATGCGGTAGAGCCAGACGGGTACATTCAAATACGCACAGGCCGCGGTTGCATCAGTGTGGCTGCCAGAATCTTACGTAGGCCATCTCTTCTTCTTCCTCTTCGTGTAGCCAATCGTTCGTTTGACAGCCTCAGTGTGGTGTGCCTTGTAACACACACACACACACACACACATATATGTGTGGGTGTGTGTGTGAGTGAGAGAGAGAGAACAGATTGCAGGCTTCTGCTCCCTGCGGGAAAGTTAAAACTCTACGCTGCTGTCTGCCATGCCATGGCCATTACTGAAACCAAATCATTATAGATTGACTAAGTCCTGATGCTATCACCTGAGTATACTATAAGCATTAGGCAAATTGTACCATTCAGTTGTCTTTTGCAAAGAATTGAATGATCCTGCATCAGTGCCACTCTCTTTCAGCCTATGTGTAGGCAAGATAAATGGTTTCACATTGTTATTACATCATGTTTTGCATTCAATACACATTCACTGTCTGCCGGGCTTTGAGAAGGGCAGCAAATACTTTGGGCATTCTGGAAGCAATTGGTACAATGCATGCCATGGCCAGCTTCCATGGCTAGAAAAAGTGATAAATGAAGCTTAAAGAATGATGGAGTCATCTGTATGACCAGTGAAATGTGGTGAGCAAAGATAATGATGCAGTTGATGTGCCTTTCTCCTTTCCAAGAGTACTTCATGTCCTGCTATCTGTACCAACTCTTTCTCTCTTGTTCTTTCTTCCTCTCTACCCATTGACCTATTTTCATCATCACTGCTGTCCACTTTCCCTTTGTTTAAGCTGTCCTCGTTTTTGATAATACGAGTTCTGGTTCCGGTTCAACATGCACCATTTCACTCCACCTCAGTTCCGGTTTAGAGAAATGAAAGCTTTTGAACCAGAACTAGTTCGAAACACATTAACTGGTTCACTAATTGCTTAGGCGTAGCAAACTTCACACTGAACTTTGACAGCGCTGTTTATGCTAGCCTGAGACACTCCAAGCAACACCACTCAAATGACAGATTCGGAAATTAACCAGGACTAGAATTCGTTCACACAAAAATATAAAAGAAAATCATGTTGCACTGGACTTCTCCATCATAGAAAATTCTGGGCAATATCCTACAACATTAAGAATTTCAGGTAGCTTGACAATGGCAAGGGCCACTCACGTACTTGAAGCTTTTAGCACCTGAACCTGTAAAACTCTCATTTTGTAATTTTACATTTAATTCCATCTTATTTTCCGAGTCTATGCTGCGCTGCACGCATGGCACATGCGCAAGTTTTTTCATACTGTGGAAGGGCCCGCTAGTAGATAGGAAACAGCTAGCGGTGTTTTCACATAAATCAACAAAATTTAGTGAAAATAGCTAGTGCAAGCATAGTGAAAACACGGCCATGTTATGAGCACTACATTACATGGAAAGCTTTTGCGGACCTCTAACACGTCCATCCTTGAGTTCTCTTGCACATCTTTCTTTCTGTTGCTAGTTATAAATGAAACGAGTAAAACAGTGGCAACTTAGATGAATGTTTGAATGGCCAAATTTTCAAGCCACGTCAGAAGTGTTAGAGAAGAATAATAATTGAATACTGAGTAAAATGACATCAAATGAAACATTTTGTAGAGTCCGCTGGACACATAAAAACGTACCCTAGATAATTTTATACATCTACACCACAACAGGATTCCATCGGGACATTCGGTAATTAATGATAAAAAATGGGGCAGTTATACATACATCATAACTACGTCTACTACGGTGTACATCTCGTCAAGCAGGCTCACAATTGTGAGTGAATACCAAGACGTAGACAATAGCGACAGAATAATTAGCTTTGTCTAAATTGAACAGAGAATTGACCGATTTCAAAAATCCCACCGCGCATGCGCTGCACTGGCGTGACCTGAGTTCCCTTTGCGGCTGTTCAAACGAATTATGCTTGGTTGGAAAACAACGCGGCCTGACGCAGCGATGCGGCTACTCCACACGGAGTGACATAGTGAACACAGTCGCTGCGAAAACACTGCTTGTTGCATGCGTGAACTTTATGAGTACTTCGGGAGCACACTATTTACTATGGAAAAACCAACACGAGCTTTGTCGGAAGTGTAGCGTGAAAACCCAGGCGGTTCGTTGTGGCAGAAAAAAAAAACATTCTGGAGTATGTGGAGCACACTTTATCACTGACTGTTTGTTTCGTCCAGCAGTCTTCACGTCGGCTCTGCTGAAAAGCAGCCGTGCGAAATGCTGGACAACTGCTTACTTAGCGAAAAAAATTTCCACACAGTACTTTAAAACGGACATGGACAAGCGCTCGTCCGCGTCCGTTTCTACAGTACTGTGCGGAAATATTTTGCGCTATGTAACCAGCTATGGAGTACCAACAAACACAACTCCACACACATGCTGGCATCTTTTGTTGCTCCTATATTAGAGAAAACGTTGCAGAATACTCTCACATGAATAGGGAGTTTTAGCGTATGCTGTAAAAGGTATACATGAAGGCCTATCTGATACCAGATAGCGTATAACATTGTTTTTTTTTACAGTCAAATGGCGCCACCTATGGGGGATAAACAGTATATGCAACACCGTGTGATCTGTCCCCCGAAATTCCGGCAGCCGTTCGCTAAGCCTACAGCCTCGACAATTTGAGTGTCGCGCTCACAAACGGTGCCGAATTGTCACGGATGCTTTACCATTGAAGCATATGCTCCGGGTGGTCGGCCATGTTTGTGCATGCGCTGTTTACACCCGGTTCACCACTCTATGGAAAGTGTTTTGCATATTGCATGTTACCAGACAAACTAAAACTGCCTAATACCTCGCAACTTTCGGGCAACGTTTATGCATATGAGCGCTTTCTATATTTTGGAACTGGCCAAGCGAACCGTACACAATGGAAACCTACCTGACTTGATCAACTTGTCTCTCTAAGGATGCACTAACACCATGCAGATAGAGATAGCCATGAGCAACTGTCCATGCTAAACATCTGTTTATTCTAAACGACGGAACAGCGTACGCCGTTAACGCCAGTGGGATGACCCCCCTGAACACTTCAAACTGAACAAAGTATACGGGAAGTACAGTGCGGCCAAGATTAAGCGTCTTTATTTATTCGTGTGATACGCGATGTCGACGCACCAATGCGGGATCACGGGAGCACGTTGCCATTTACTCATTTCTGCTTTTAGGTTAAGCAGAAAATATTTGTTTACAAATTATCCCACCCGGCAATGTGCTGGCAGTACGCACCGCTCCATGGTGTTGTGCCTAGTGTGTACCGTGCCCATGCCACCCTTCTTTATTGAAGGCTTGCACTTTGCTTGGTTGCAGTCCTACCTCTTGATGAGATGCTGTGACGATTGGCATTTAATTTGCTACGTAGCGTTCTCATGTACCACCCAGCCTCAATGCACCTGACGAATGGTCGACGTGTTCCACTCCAAATAGTGCCAACCACCATCGTAGATTGCGGAGCACTTCGAGAAGTCCCGCGACCCCCCCCCCCCCATGTGCTAACAGGAAAGGCATATTGCCTTTTCCATCAACGGTGATCGAAAAAAAAAGTGAGTAAAGGACTTAAGTAACACAAAGCAAATCACATGGCTATATGTAGCACAATCTGCACACCAGCGCGAACCTTGTTTTCCAACCAAACATAGTTCCTTGCCTTTCCCCGTAGATGGCGCTCAGAATTTTGAAATCGGTCAGTTGATCAGTTGCATAAAGGGGGTCTTGATTGCTCACAAATTTTTAAAAGCTGGGCTCAAATATCATGGAGTTACAGAGTAAAACCAACACAGATCTCAGAGTGGCGGTTGGCCTTGTTCGTTGGTGCGTATACATGCAGCACTTGCCGGCGTAAACATAGCAGTTTGGGCAAAGTATATTTTCGCAAGTTCATTAGGACATGGATTTATTAGAATATCATAAAAAGAACAAATGCTTCGTGCTCCACTCCAGTGCACCAGATTGCATTAAATTTCACAGGTGATTCTGAAGAGAAAGGATAAATGGTTGTTATTCACTTAGTGAAAGAAAGCTGTTTTCTATAGCCCTTGTAGGGGCACTGTGGCCCTGAGTAGCGGGGGGAGAGTGAAAAGGCGAGGCATGCCGTATTGGAGGTCTGGAAGTTTTGACCACCTAGCGTGTACACTGGCATTGCAGAGTGCATGGCCCTTAGCATTTCGCCTCCATTGAAACCCGACCGCTCATCAGGGTTTACACTTGTGTCTTTCAGTTCTGAATTCAAGCACCACTAGACCACCGCAACACTAAATCACCGCAGGCACATTTTCTTGTAGAAGCAATTGAGTCAAATAAATCAAATCAAAGGTTTCAAAATCAAATCAAATGTTTGTTTTCTAATTGATCATGTTATGTGTATTTGGTATACAGAAGGAGGTCCCATAGCCAAGAGACTGTATCGTCCTGTCGAAACTCCTATACCTCCTGTAGAAAAAGAAGCCATTGCAGTGAACAGTTAAAGGAATCCTGAACTACACCCCACCTACCTACCTTTTAACTTACTGCCCCTCCTCCTGGCTTGGTGAAAAAAACATTTTCTACAGCTAGGGTATGCTGTAATCAACACCTCAACCAAGTTCAGTAGTCATTCACAATGCATAGTGTTCACAAGCAGAGCACAAAGTTGCCTCTTCCTTAACAGCCCTCTTCTCAAAAAGAGGCTCAAAAAGAGGTTTCTCTTAACTCTCTTTGTAGCTGCTCTAATGCATGGTCAGAGTTGGTCGGCGACCTAGTGGTTAAAACATCCACCTCCAGCGCAGGAGTACTGGGTTCGATTCCCACTGCCACCGCGCACCCACAAGTTTTTCTGTTGGGGAGAGAGGCACCCTGACCTGGCGCTCGGTGGTGTGCGTAATCTCCACTCTCGTGAAGGTGGCCCCTTTTTTCCCCTAACCACTTTCTTTCCTATTTCCCCTTCCCCAGATGCTGAGCCAGGCTCCCATAAGGGCTGCAGAAAAGAGTGTATTTCCCTAACTACAAAATCACCACTACCACTACTACTGCTACTGCTAATCAGTCGTGGGCACGTTACCAGTAAAAACTAACAGTGTTACAGTTACAATTACCTAGGCCAGAAAAGTAGCTATGTTACAGTTACATTTACTGAGTTTCCAAAAGTAACTTGTTACAGTTACAGTTACTGTTAAGAAGTAACATCGTTACTTTTCTGTTACTGCACAAGACTAAGGCTCGTATTAATAAACCTACCTTATCCTAATTGCTTGTTTTCCATATCGCCACTGTGACATTAAGGCGTGTTAAGGGGGCTTAAATGGGAACTCACTGCGAAAGACTATCATAAGGCTTGCTTGTAGATACTGTACTAATCTGTTCATGAAGCACGATAGCGGCACAGGGAAGATACGGAAAACAAGGGATAAGTATAAGGTAGGTTTATGAATACGGGCCTAAGTAATACATCGCAAACCATATTATACAGTTTTTTAATAGAAACGTGTGAAGGCATGCTTTAGTCAAAATTTCTCGTTGTAAAACACCAGATAAAAGAAATGGAAAGGGGCTCACTCAAAATCCCAACACCAGCAGTCGTTGTGCACGCCTTATTTTGCTGCAACAACTTTTTTATTGATTGTCGGGAATTTATTCACAAAATTTATTGGGACAGCCTGGTGCCACAAAAGACTGCTGCACGCTTGTAAATGAAGTAAGAGCTCATCCTGAGACGCGACGAAGAGGATGTCCCTTCGAGCCACATTGCTGCCGCCACTTAGGGAAGTGCTTTTGGAAGTACATCCTCTTTGAGGACTGCACGTGTGCGAGGCTTTGCAAAGCGTCTGTTAATAGGTGGTTTCCTTAGGGGTGGCCATGAATTAATGGCTGGCCACGCGAAAAAAAATTAAGGATGCTGCACCAGCCTTTGGGCAATAAATCCTGCAGATCCCATGCATTATGAGAATCGGTGCCATATACGAAGCAGTCAGCGATGAAATTGCCGATGACGAATAGTCTGGTATTCAGCGTAGTGTTGCAATTAGGATGAATGTCTTTGTGCAAAGTGTATGAGAAGGGATCTTTGAGCGTGAAAAACACAGCAGAAAAGAAGACAGGACGAGTGGGCGTTCGTCCTGTCGTCTTGTTGTCCTTTTTTGCTGTGTTTTTCGTGCTCAAAGATTCATTTCAGACTACGAACCAACTCGCCCAGCAAAGCATCTTGCATGAGTAGGTGTATATGCTCAATAGGGGCTAACCAGAAAAGTCGTCAGTACTGCAGCGAATAAATGGCAGCTCATGTTGCGATGTAACACTGGAACTCGTTAATGCACAGCACAGATATCTGTTTTATCAAAGAGAAATGCTGGCTACTGTGCACTGATGTGCGTATTTGACCGTCGTTTGTTGAATTATTCTTACAGAATCGATCAAAGTTGGACAAAAACATGCCATGCGCTACTAGAATATATGTGTCGTTTCTTAAAGTGCTCTAACAGTGCTTAACTGCCCCGCCACGGTGGTCTAGTGGCTATTGTACTCGGCTGCTGATCTGAGGGTCGTGGGATCGAATCCCGGCTGCGGCAGCTGCATTTCGATGGAGGCGAAATGTTGAGGCCCGTGTGCTGTGCAATGTCAGTGCACGTTAAAGAACCCCAGGTGGTCGAAATTTCCGCAGCCCTCCACTACGGCGTCTCTCATAATCAGAGCTGGTTTTGGGATGTTAAACCCTACATAACAACAACAGTGCTTAACACACACTACATGTGCAGTTGATGTTACACAACTACCATCATAACAATTGCTGGTGCATTAGGTGTATTACTATATACCTTGTGAGAGGCACTGCCGTAGCATAGCGGTAGCGTGCTTGCTTGGCACCTCGGGGGCCTTCAGCTTTGCTTGGTGTGTGGCTTCGGATATTACAGCACGTTCGTGGTTATCAGTGTGCTTGTTATATCTACATTTTAATCTCATACTGCGACAAAATGGTATACTTTTGTTATCTTCAAGTGGAATCGTGTATCACTTGTATCGTGATGTCTATTTTAGTTGGCCCGAGATTGACATGGGATGTATAAAATTCAAACACTTGTGACGCATACCCGAAAACCACGGGTTGAACATTACAGGTGATTGCAGTGTTGTTAATTGTGACGTACATGACGAGTATGTCATGTTAGTAGCGTAGGGATCAATCACTTATATTCGTCATACATTCGTACCCTACCATCCAAATCTAGGTGCATATTGGGTGAACGAGACAACCACGAGAGAAACGAGGCATAGGCAGCTGTAGATAGATATGATCAAAGTTGCTCAAGTTCACCTAGAAATGCTTCGCATTTAACAGCGTCTTTCGTCACTTCGGCCGACCATACTGTCGTGTCGCATACCTTTCTCTGCATGAGGGTGGGGAGAACCCTTCGCTGCCCTTTTGTGTCACCGACCAATGTTGCTTTGCTTGGCTTCGTAGAAAAATGTCTCCATTTCCTCCCTGGAAACACGTCAGCCCATTTCCAAAAAACAAAGCAAAGAAAAAAAAAAAAACAAAGAGATGTACACGTCGTGCAGAGCATCACAATACAAGCGATACATCGTAAAGTATTCTACTTGTGAGATACAAATACATTTCGCAAATGTATCTCGATACAGAGATACAGATAGCCAAACTACCATTTAATATTCTTGGCAAAGGAGTTCTGCGGAAACCTTCAATGTGGAATAATGTTTATGAAAGGGAAAATTAGCATCCACCCGTTTTGTAACACAAAGCTACAAGGGAATCAGTATGGATTTTCTTTTATCTTTGTGCTACAAGACGGGAGGATGCTAATTTTTCCTTTCATATTTATATTCGTGTATCGCGATACTGCCAAACCCTGCTTTTAAAGAGTGTTGTTGGTGGATTTTTTTTTTTTTTTTGAAAAAGGAAGTACCTGTAATGGTATTTCCTGTTACAGTTACTGTGTAAAAAGTAACATTGTTATAGTTACAAGTGACTCTAAATTAAAACTAACTAGTTACAGTTATAAGTTAATGAAAAAAGTAACTAGTTACCGGGGGGGGGGGGGGGTAATGCATTACTAGTAACTAGTTACTGCCCAAGACTGCTGCTAATACTGCTATTGGCCTATGGCAGGTATAAGTTAGCCCATTTGCTTGCACCCGCTGCACCCATGTGCATGCCCTTCGCAGTGCGTTTTTTAACCGAAAGCGTGCGCTTGTCGTGTGCTCGCTTTCACCAGAGTAGATTGGTGGCCCTTAATGTACCCTTAAATTTGGCTTAATTAGTTTTAGCTGATTAGGCCTGGTTTATTTAGTATTAGCTTGTCTAGACTAGGCTTGTCTTAATTAGTCAGCTTAATTAAGCTTGAGCTGTTGCTTTCTTCACTTAATTACGCTACACCCATTTAGCTTATTTAGGCCTGACTTAAGTTGTTTGAACAAGCTTAAATTAGCTTTCTGGCTTGGCATGATTATGCTGGCATGACATAGCCTAGCAGAGCTTTCTGTGGATTTCCCAGTTTCCCCAGTAGCTTAAACAGCATCACTATAAACTTGAACTAGTATGGATTAGGGTTTGCCAGCACTTTGAGCCAAAGTAATGCATCTGCCTTACCGCGTTTGCCAGCACTTTGAGCCAAAGTAATGCATCTGCCTTACCGCAGCAGAACATACTTTATTCCACATTAACCCGTTAATCCACCTCAATCAGTTTCAATTTATGTTAATCCTGCTCCCTCCACCCTAATACTTGTAAATCTACTTTAATATGCCCTGATCAGTCTTATCATCATGTTCAATCTTAAGCTGTCTTAATACGTCATAGTCTACCTTAATCAATCTTGATGTACCGTTTGCCTTAATCCACCTTAATTAGCCTTAATTGATCTTAATCCATCTTAATATGCATTAATATATTGCAATTTGCCTTAGCCCTCCTAAACCGCCCTGCTGTGTCCTAAACCATCCTAATCCTCCTTCATCAATCTTAATCTCCATCAATATGTGTTCATCCACCTTAATATGCCTTAATCCATCATAATATTCCTGAATCAATCTTAAAGGAGTACTGACATGATTGTCAGGTAGTGCAAAAGGGACATTTTTCCTTGTGTTGGCATGCATTGTTAACACTCCGAACACCAGGGCCAGGAAACATATATGAACTATTTAATTTGATTTTAAAGGTTCCGTCGCCGAGTGTCTGCAAGCCAGCCTCATCAAATGGACAATACGATGACGTGTGAACGCAGTTGCCTAAATATTGCCGAAACCCATGCTACAGTCACTGGGCGACGATAAAATCATTGTTGTGTTTGTGCACCATGTGCAACGTGCAGTAGCCAAAAGAGTTGCTGCGACTCCATCACAAGTTGCTGTCCTCACATGACTTAGACCTACGTCGGACTGTGTTGACAGTCACTATGAAACTGCCCTTTAGAAATCGAAACCGAAAGTAGGTTTTTACATCAGCCTTATAAGATATATATTTATTGTATTCTGAAGCACCACAATACTCCAGGGTTCTTGACATCAGTGCTTTTATTTAGAGCAATAATATGAAGATGTCCAAACTTAGTGTCAGTACTCCTTTAATGCATCTTGATCCACCTTACCCATCTTATTATGTTTTAATATATCTTAATCCAAGAAATGCCTTGCAGTTGACCTCTGTGGGTTCAAGTCCTGAAGGTCTTCCTTTCGAGTCAAAGTAAGTCGCACATTCGAGCCCGACAGGATTATGAATTCATCTACAATCCCTAGTCAATCATTAAATAACTTTGGATTAGGCCGAACAAGGTGGATGAGCTTTGGTAGTTGTGCAGTTTATCCTGACGACATATGCGCAACATCGAAGACAAGCAGCACACTGACAAAGTAAACAAGCACGCCTACAAGCCTAAACGTGTGTGACGAATGGAAACAAAGCTTCGGAAAATCGGGAAAATGCAGTGGTAGTGAGGGCACGCGACCAAGTGCAAGTGTGGAACGAGCAGGTGGCCACAAGTGTGTGCTGCCAACAGCACCGAGCAGTCATGTCGAGTTCTGGTGATGTGATGCGGTGGACCGGGCATCTCCTCTGATGCCGCCCAAAAGACTTCCATGGACTCTATTCTACAGAGTTGAAAAGAATGGGAAAGGGAGGTTTTCCATTTGCAATATCTTCGCTCCCAGCAAATCTTTTTCAAAAATTATTTCGACTGTGAATTTTTGAGAGGCTTTCAAAATACACCGTCTTTTTCAAAACAAAATGTGAGGGGTGGTTCAGGACCCCTTTAAATGCAACAGTATGGCATACACACAAACACAAATAGCCTTTTGAATTATTGTGAATTTTCGACATTTTTTTATTGTGAAAGGTGGAGTGCTCTATATAAAAATGGATGAAAATGTAACGGTTTGCCTACCATAGTTATTGCGTATTCTAGGTTAAAGAAAAGTGTCATTCATTGCAAATCTGGTAGTGCTGCAAATCATGAAGTTTGATGATGATATCATGACTGGTGGTAAATCATTGTTGGTAAGATTGTATAAAAAAATACCTAGGTTATATTTAATGAGTTCAGACAAGCTAAGAATGTTATGCTCACACAGGAAAATATTGGTACTACAGTTAAACCTGGATATAACGAAATTGAGAAATTCCCGGAAAACTTCGTTATAAAGAGGATTTCATTATATGCAGGTTCGGCACGAAAATTCGAAAAATAAACGCTTAAGTAAGCAAAACGGTTACAGACGGCAGAGCTGACCCAAAACAGTTATTTTGGGCGAGAAAACATTTACAGCTGAGAACACTTATGTGACCGCTTATAGTCCAGGACCGGAAATAATGCGGTTTTTTCTAACCCCCCCCCCCCCCGGTTTTTTCTGACCCCCCGCATACCGCTTAATGTGCGGGCCCTCCTCACCCCCCCCCCCCCCCCCCCATCCCGATATGAAGGACTGGTTATAATGCGGCTGCCCGGAAATCGTGGACAATCGAGGTGGGAGCAGGCTTCACAAAGGAAGTGCGCCGCCCGAAAAAAGCGCAGCGAATCACCGTGGAGGAGGAAGGAGCGCGGAACGAATTAACAATGAGCGGAGGGAAGAAAAAAAGGCCGCAGCAGCAACGCGTCGCGTACGCGCCCTCTGAGGATAGGATTTCCAAGGCAACGGAGAATGCTACTACAGCCGTTTGTCAGCCGCGAACACTATGCACGGAACGCGCGCCTGTGTCCTCCAGTTTACCGCTGTTTGTCTCCAGTTCTTTTTTTTTACCATTTCACGCGCGCTGCCCTTGAATCACCCCGCGATTTCCTGTGCACCTGGATTACAGTGTACTAGAAGAGGGCAGTGGGCTTACTCTCCGGCGGAGGCTATGTTGTGGGGTGACCCCACGAACGTCACCTGTGTGTGCTTCTCTCTTCGCCCGAGCGGTGGCGCTGGCATCGCCTTTGATGGAACGTGGGAGGAGCGTTGCGGCTGAAAGTGCCGGCCAGCTCTTGCAGAGCAGCAATTGTCGAGCCACATTTTATTGCTGTGGATGTTGTAGCGCCGAGTTTTTGCCGTCAGCATTGAGCCGTATGCAGCACGCAAGAAATTAGTATGCTTTTTAGTGCCTGAGCCGTGCCGCGATATCGGCAAACCCACTGCTACGCGCCTGGGTGCCAAACAGGCTACGTGTTCGTGAAGGGTGGGCGGAAGCTATCGTTGTTCGGCGTCCAGAAGGATGAGAACAGGCGTAAAGAATGGGAAAGAAATCTGCACAGAGCGGTCAAGCTCCTGGAAGACATCAGCACAGTGTGCGAGCTTCACTTCGAGCCGCATCATGTGCTCAGAGACTATGTGCACATTATCCAGCGAAAAGAAGTGCGGATACCTCGTGGGAGACCCGTTCTCCGCGTCGGTGCTGTGCCGACGCTTCTTCCCGATCTGCCAGCTTACCTTAGTAAAAAGCCGACGCAAGAGAGGACCGCTTGTAGGAGGAAGCGATCGGAAGCTTCAGACGGACCATTAAAGTGGGGTGGGCAGTGGACTTACTCTCCGGCGGAGGCTGTGGGGTGGGTCGGCTGGCAGTTGTTCAGCACAGACTTTCCATCGAAATTGGTTGAAGTGTACAGTACATGCAGCTACCCTCACAGCAAAAGTAATTAGTTTTTACGTCATCATTTTTATGTGAAAGGACAAAACAGTGACAGAGCAGGAAAGCGGCAGAGGGCCAAGCAGCTGAAGCTGAGCCGTTGCGCATGAAGTGAATAAAGTGTGTGAATTAATGGCTGGATGTTATACCTCCTTTCTGACAAATAAGAGCTTCGTGTCAGAAACATGAGCTTTGTGTGTATCTTAATTTCTTTCTCCATTATGTCACTGTACATATGCCTAACAGACCTGTAACTGCATAATTATGGTTATGAATAACCCCAGAGAACTACTGTGCCATGTGCAACAACCAAAGTAGAACAAAAAATATTTGAGCTACAATTTCAGCACAACAATGGCACAAACCCAGCCAGCACGCCTGCACGTTATAGCTTATCTAGGAAGCGAGCGTGCGCTGTTTTATAATTATCTGGTGGAAGGCAGAGCATAATCTTGTTACAGAATCATTTTAGGTTAGGTCTACACGGCATGTAACCGTATATTTGGTCGCTGTATGAAACCGTATATTTTGAGGGGTACATCGTCCTTTTCGCCGAGGTGTCATATTCGGGAAAATACCATGTGGCCTGAACAAATCTGGTGTTTGTCAAAATATGCAAAGAACTCAAGCCTCCTCCACCTCAAAAAAAAAAAAAAAAGCGTTAACTGCGTCGAACTAGAACGGAAAAAGCATACGCTGCGTAGGCTGCCATCGACTCACTTTCGGCAAACGCTATCGCAAAAGCAAAAAAGACGGCGAAGCGTAAGCAACATACGCTCTCAATGTAGTCATAGGGCAGTCAATACATGAAAGTTTATTACAAATATCGAGGAAACGAGCGTCGCAACTCTTACGAGCGGCCAGCAGCTGGCAAGTTCTGCAGGCGAAGCTTCCATCAAAGATGCCTGTGGCGCCACCTCTCCAATGCAACGCCAACTGCGTCAGACGAGCAGCGGAGTAAGCCCACTGCCCTCTTCTAGTACACTGTAGCCCGGATCCCTGTGTTGTCAAGGGCAAACTTCCCTTGAGGCGCGCCGCGCCGCCCGTGACCCCGCGAGCTAGGCCTAACAAGCGCTTTCACCTACTGTCAGGTTAGCGAAGTGCAGACTCGCGCAGCAACCAAAGAGTCGCGCTGCTAGCACGTTGAAAAAAAAAAAGCTCGTTTTTTTTTCTTTCTCTCTTAAACCGGCGCGACTCGGTAACATCAACTGGAAAAAGAGAGTGGCGGCTTGGCAGGCTAGGCCAGCTGCAGAAAGCGGCGGGAGCAGGTTTTAAGTGAGGGGGAAAGGACACGCCCGCGGCGGGATGATCGCCGGGTCGAGGGATGCAGGCCCTCCTCATGCATGATCGCACGCATGCACACGTGCTCTCGCCTCGCAGTCGCCGTGTCTTTGAGCGCGCCAAGCGCGACACCGCCGCTTCGCATTCCGTTGCGGCGGAGGAGGTGCTTCCGGTTGTTGCTCGCGCAAAAGTGACTAAATTTGGTGCAAAATCTCAGGCTGTCGGCGGAGAAAATTCGTTATTTCGAGGGGTTCTCCCGCTGCCACTTCGTTACGTAGAGGTTTCAAATACATGTACTTCTATGGAGTAACGGCGGGGAATAGAAAAACTTCGTTATATCCAGGAATTCGTTATATGGAGGTTCATTATAAGTAGGTTTAACTGTATATATATATACATGAGCTAAAAGTGGTTGTTCTGATGGCTTGCTTTTGGACTACCTGTAATGACGCAATATGAGTGTTATAGGAGTTTCCCCAGCATTTTATACGTTAAGTAAAATGAGAATGGACAAAACAGTGAAAGTGCTAGCAATGCGATGTGTGTGAAGTGAGGATGTGTCCGATACTGTAACGATCATATAAACAGATAAAGGCCAACAGAGAGAAAGGCTGCGATCAGTTGCAGTGGCGAGGCGCTGCTGGCAGATCGCAGCACCGTAGCTATTTGAACTGCTTTGTTCCAAACCGATAACAATACGTATATTTTCTCCCGGTTCAGGTTTGGTTCAGGTTCCTGCACATTCCGAGAATATCTATATTTGAATATGGGTTTAGTTCCGGGCCGAAATTATGGTTCTGGTATGGTTTTGGGTTCGGGTTCAGTTTGGCACCCTGCATAAGAAGTTCTGAGGCACTGTCTAGGATTGCTTTTATGGAGAGACCTTTCCAAAGAAATACAATATTGGATAAGTTTGAAAAAATAAGGCTGTCCTTGAAGAGGAGAGTTTTACAACAAGGTGGATACACTCCTCCTCTATTTTGGTTAATGTCTACAAGCTCTGCAGCCCCCTGTGTCATCATAATTGCTCGAATCGGGAAGGGGGGAGGAGCTGCATCATATTTATGTGAGGAGAGCTTCGTTTTTTTCTTGATCTCTTCCTTCATTTCTTTTGTGCCACGTTTCCATGGGTGGCAATTCACACTTCACATTAGATAAGGAACCAAGCTCAGAGGGCATGGTCAGTATAGTTCCAAGAATTACCTGTGACATAGACATTCGTCCATTTGACTTCTCTTTCTCTAAGCATGTTTTTCTCGGTAGGAAGGTTGCGCTGATTTCTGTTTTTTATATCAGGCAAGTGTGTTACACTTTGTGTAACAATGTACCATGCTTGTTGGTTTGCGATGCCGAACCCACTGAAGAACTCTTTAGTGGACGACTTGGGGCTTTTCAATACATTGTAGTAGTGAAAGGCAAATTTCTTGTGTATTGACTCACCAGATCGGAAAAGCTTCTCAATACGCGTGTCATTGAATGAGAAGTGTCTACAAAGATTTCTATGGTGTAAACATGTCGTATCCAGATAAATGTAGTGTATTGACATACTGGTGCTACATTGTAGTAACGACGGAGATCAAGAGGCACCTGGAAAGACAAATGCACTTTCTGTGTGCACCCCATCATTACTGTGCTGTTGCTTTCCATTATGTTGAACTAACAAGCCCACATGTGCACTCTTGATATACTGATCAGAGGAAACATTCGCCTTCTTGGCTCTCAGGACCAGTGTCAGGTAGTTGCAAAGAAGTTGTGAGAATCCATTATGTGCAAGAAACATGTTATGTCTATTTTTTCGGTAGTTTTTGTTTTTTTCTGTGTGGTGCTTTCTGTTATTTGAGTGTTGCAAGTAAACCAGATGTCGGCACAATGAGTGTCATAATGCGAGAGGAAGACAAGGTTAAAAATTTGGCAGCTCGTAGTTTCTTTTTCGAATTAACACCTTTCCGGTTTCGTTACTCGTCCTCAACTTCCCTCCTGCTGTCATACTTGGTATGAATTGTATTCTGGGATGACAGCAGTAATTGGTGTTAAGAGAAAACAGGCTATCATGTTTATATTTTATAGAATCTCGGCCATCAAATTGGGGGGACACCAGAATTTAACTTGAATTATCAGATCCAAGGGTAAGTGTGATTTCTTGCAAGATATCAGGAAAAGCAGGAATGGCCAGTTATCATGTGTATTTTTGCCATCTTGTTTTTTTCTTTTTTCCGTGCATGGTTCTGAAGGCCTGTAGTGGTACAGGCAGGTAATTGGCATTATATTTTTGCAGTTTTGACAATATATGAGCACAGATGTTCAACTAGAAGGAACAAAAGCAGCTAATATTACTGCTAAGCTTAAACAAGAAGTGTGAATTAGTGGAATTATTCGAATGAGCCAGTTTGGGTTAATCAGCTTTTAAATACATTGAAAGCATAGCAAGCTAAGAAAAATTCTTAATTTCTGGAACTAATCAAGAGTTGGAATTGTCCGAGTTCAAATTATAGAAAGTTTACTATGGCTGTTTTAATATTGTTGCTTGGTAAGCTTTTGTCGAAAACATCAAGATGATCTTTTTGATAAAAATTGTTAGGGGACTGTGGTATACAGTATCATTCACATTTGTCTCTGGAAAAGTCTGGCTCTGTGCCCAAGCAATGCTTTTGAGCTGTGCAAGAAGGACAAAATAGTTGAGTTGGAACTTCTCTATAGTAGCAATGAACTAGAGAACACTAGCACGCATCAAACATACTCTGTATTTTAGTTGATTGAAGAAAGAAGTGATATAAATGGAGGGAATAGCAGGATAAAAACCACAGTGACACTTCAGCATCAGTCAGGTAAGAGGATCACACAAATAAGTCTCAATGTGTTAGGGAAAGATATGTATATGTCTACCCTTCTCGGCGGCAGTGCTACCTGACCAAGACACATACTTTTCAGTGCATACAAATCCATAACGCTCTGAAAATCTTGTGTGTGCATTGGTTTCTGTGCTTAATGATAACAGCAGTGCCCCAGGATGAAGGTATGGATCCATACTCCTGGCCATGGCTGGACGGATGTCCTGGCAGATGTCCTGGGGCATCTGTGTCTCCTTTAAGCTGTTCGTCTCCATGCAGAAAAATTTTCACACAATGCCACTATTACTTTACTTGCACCTGGTAGCATCGCACAGGTAACTCGGAGCCCCGCCACGGTGGTCTAGTGGCTAAGGTACTCGGCTACTGATCCGAGGGTCGCGGGATCGAATCCCGGCCGCGGCGGCTGCATTTCGATGGAGGCGAAATGTTGAGGCCCGTGTGCTGTGCGATGTCAGTGCACGCTAAAGAACCCCAGGTGGTTGAAATTTCCGGAGCCCTCCACTACGGCGTCTCTCATAATCAGAACTGGTTTTGGGACGTAAAACCCCACAAAACAACAACAACAGGTAACTCGGAGACCTTTGCAGTACAACATTTGCGATATTTAATTAGCAAGTGTAGTACTGCATACCTTTGAATCCTTCCTAGAATTTGACCTACCCATATTTACTCGCGTAATTTGCGTACTTTTTTTTTTTGCGATTTTAGAGCTCCGAAAAAGGAGGTGCGCAAATTACGCGGAGATTTCACGAACACATTTCACATAACTTGTAATATAATGCAATGATCGCGGTAACTCTTTTGGATACAATCTTGCGTAACACTACAAAACGCTGGTGTAAGAGAATACAGCTGCTTTATGGGCACTTTTCACAGTTCCTTCGCATTGAGAGCGCAGCACATAGCAGGGTTTACGAGCCGTTCGCTGATGGCCCGCTGATGGCTGCCGAGATAGCGCGCGCCAGCGCTATCCCGGCAGCGGAGCGACACTCCCCCCCCCCCCCCTCCCTCGCGTCTTTTTATGCTCGTTGAAGACGGGCAGGGCATTTCTTCCTCACATCGATGGCAGGTGTCTCGATCGGGGGGATGTTATCGCATGCACCCACCGAGCGATGGAGATAGGCTGGGCTTGTTTGATCTCTGCTTCAGCCGGCTGTTTTCATCGCCCCCTCTCACATGGTTTTATTCTAGCGACCGTACCTTGGGCTCCGGGGGCTTCCGGAGAAAAGAATCGCAAAAAGGGACATCGCACTCTCAGCCTCTTTTGCATATGACTGCTCTCGCCTGCGCAGCGAGGGGCGTGGCCGCGTGGCTCTTCAAAGTCTGTCCATGCGCGTGTGCCGGTGAGCTGGCTCGGGCGGGACCGGAAGCGCAAAATATGCGAGGATTTTTTTTTTTTTTTAAATATGGCTAAATATCAGGGATGTGCAAATTATGCGGGTAAATACGGTAGTTGTTTTGTTGATTTCAGCACACTGAAACAGCTTAATTTTTTACCCTCTGAAAAACTTTTTACTCTGGCAGAAGTGACAGGTATATAGGAGGGTACACTTTGTGCGCTCATGGTGCACAATTTGCAGGAAGTTGCAGGGTGTTATATACTGATTTAGATTTTTTTTTCTTTTGAGTGTGGAAAACAGTAAAGGTAAATGGTGTTTGACCTGTGTGATTTGAGTGTTTTAACAGTGTAAAACAATTTGCATGCTTTCTTATCATTTAACATACAGGTGCATTGATAGGCCTATTTTTGAAGCTGATCTCAAGCCAACACCTTGGAAACTGGCAGGTAAGACGAACAGGTGACCTCATGATATTACACTTAAACATCGTTATGAAGTAACAGGATATAACAAATTATTAGATATAACGAAGTAAATAAAATTCCCCTTGAAATGTCCATAGACATACATGCATTTAAAACCTTGTTTGAACGAAGTAAAATCGGCCTTTCAATGGATATAACTGAAACTTACTTCGAAAATGAAAATCAGCGTGCGTTCGCACCACAAAAAATCATAGCATATCCACGGGGTGAATGATGATGAGTGGGCGAAGCTCCGGAGGGAATCATCGGTATACCGTGAATCTTCCGTGTAATTCGCCCAGTCGATCATCATGTAAAGACGTGAGAAACACTGTATTTGAACGCTGGGATCTCGCGTTTAAGGGGTCGCTAGCACAAACGCGTTACAAACGTGCAGTACACTCTAGTAAGGGGGAGAGGCCACAGCGTCTTACACAGCCGCTTACACAGGCCGGAACGCGCCCCGCGTTTGCCGACGCCATCACATGACTGCTGAAAGAGTATAAGGCAGAGAGGCCACAGCGTCTTACACCAGCTTCTTACACGCGCCATAACGCGCTAGCACAAACGCATCATCATCATCGTCGTCGTCGTTAGAAACGGGCAGTCTTTCATTAATGTTGGGTATTTAGTGTCATCGTGGTGCATGTTTCCATGTGCGCTTTGTGGCGTAGTGCATGGCTTCAGGAAAGAGGTAGCTGATGATGATGATGATGCGTTTGTCCAGGTAGCAGCCTGGACACACATACCCGCTTTCTGTGCCGCATACCTGCCTTTATGCAGCAGTGGGCTGAGGGCAAGCGGTGGTTACTACATACATACATACAGGTGACGAACGACCCACGCCTTTTAGGAGCTTCGCCCCTAAAAGTCGCCTGTCATGGTGTCCGGCGCAGCAGTTCAAAAATCCCGCGGCCTGATGAAACCCCCTCACATACCCACGCGTAGTGGCACGCAAGCCGCGATGCACACCGATATGTACTGTTGCCTTTCTGCATCCTATTACAGGCAGGGATGGCAAGTGAGGCATCCACCCCTTGCTTCATTTCTCTCGCAGCATCATGCCCTCAAAAATCTCATCGCGGCAATTTCAGAGGTCATCGTAACAGTGCATTCATATGGCCAACTGTAGAGATGTCAGGGACAAACGTGATAGTGCACCATTGGTTGCGTGTGATGGTCGGATATTAGTGCATCCGCTTCTCTCGTTATGGTTGCCCGCGAATGCTACTGAATGCAGATGCAGCTGTGCGAGGCTTCTGACAGTGCATTCGCAATGTAGCAGCCTTGGGAACCGCAAGCCGGCGCAGGAAATGGTGACGTGCGTTGGACTACTTGTCGTAGCGGCGAAAACAGCGCGCTCGGTAGTCTGTTAGATGCTGCTCGTTCACAATGACCGTGGTTTCGCTGCTGTCTGTTCGACAGCATTGCTGTTTCTCCGATTTCGTGGTACCATGGACAAGACGTGCGCTAAACGGAAGCGAAAGACAATTGCGTTGCGACATGGCCTATCATGCCGGCTACCAATTTACACAGTAGTGGTCAATTGTTTTCTTTTTTTATACTGCCTTTATAAAACTTCATCGCATGTGTGGCTTTACCGTGGGCCATGGTGCCTCCGTCTTATCGCATGTTAAAATTTTCACACCCGAATGGTAAATATTGCAGTTAAGGGCAATAATGGTTATAATGAAATAATGGATATGGCGAAGTAATTTTGTGTCTTCCTTCGACTTCGTTATAACAAAGTTCGAGTGTGTTTATTTGTCTTGCAGTAAATGTCTACGAATTTCATCTAGCATTGAAGAAGATCTTGCTATTGATTGTGCAGGGACCTCCTGTACTGCTTAGTACAGAATGAATTGCAAGCGCAAACTATTCTAAGAAAAAACTTTATAGGGTTTTTAGCAGCCTATGTCAGTAACAGTGCACGTCCACAATTTCTAGTTTTTATTGAAAATGTAATATTCTATACAAAAGTGATGAATATGAAAAAACCAACAAAGAATGAGTCTCAAGATATATTAACCCTTTAACTGTCTGGTTGGTGTTTCTGGCCATGACACTCTCCAGTGTCAGCTTGGTTTTGGGACTATCAGGGAATAGGCATGTATTTATTTGATTATGATTATGATGCAGATAATGTAGTAGAATGGTCCAGAACGTGATGCCGCGAGGCGTCGCATTCTGGGCCATCTGCAGCAATTAAGTCATATCTCAGTCTATTGGAGAGGTAACTGCATGCACCCCTGTACTTGACATGCCGTTGCAGACACACCATCAGAATGAATAAAAATGTTCAAATCTGCAGCAGATGGCAGAACAACCCTTGTACCTGTAATCACATGCGCGCTGCATGGTCACCCAGCCCGAGAGAGTAGCATGCACAGAACAACCGCACCTCCCAGCAAAGAAGGGTGGGCATGCTCGTTCAGTACTCGTCACAAGCACACCAGCTATTTGCTTAAGCCCAAATTTTGAAACGCACAATAGACAACATACCGGTATGTCAGTGACATGGAAGGGGGGGGGGTTGGGGGGACGCAAAAACATACCAGTATGTCAGTGACAGTGAAAGGGTTAAACAAGCTATTGTGGTGTACCGCTTTTATGAAGCTTGGCTGCTGATCAAAAAGGTGTGGGTTCAGTCTTGGCTACAGTGGACACATATTGATGGAGGCGTCATGCTAGAGACCCGTGCACTTAAATTTGGGTGTGTGCTAAAGAACCGCAAGTAGTTGAAATTTTCCGAGTTCTCCACAACGCCGATCCTCATAATCATATTGCAGTTTTGGCACGTAGAACTCCAGCAATTATAATTTTTAATAGGAACATGGAGCCTTTTAGGACAGTGCTGTGTCATAATGGAAGTGCCTATAAGGCCAAACCTTGATATAGTGAACTTCAGTTGATAAAAATCCTCTATTTGGAAAATGGGCCTTTGGGGCCTCTGTGGCTAGTAAATTTATTAAAAGTGTAAGAAAATTCGGCTGAGGCAAAACTCACTTCTAAACTTTTTTTTACATGAAGTGTTTGAACAATGAAAACGCTGCTGTGTGAAATTTCAGCATGCCTGAATTCTGGCTGAGTTTATGCTGTAGGCATGCAGCATATATTACTGGAAATATTATCTTCATATGTTCATCATGACCAACGAAAATGCAAGTACAACTTATTACTGACACTATCGCGAAAAGCGTCTTCAACCATCTGCTCGGCAGTGTACGTGATCTAGCACCCTTGTAGCGCATGCTGCAATCTCTGAATTGGTGGCAACCCAAACATGCTGCACTTTGTGTGGAACTGATTCAAAAGCATGTCGCCTTCTGAAATGAAAGTAGCATCGCTGTCACCCTGGCACAATTAAATGCCCACAACACTCTTGCACAATCAGGAGCGATGCATGCGGGCACGGGGAAACGCCAGCGCACATGCACTGCCGCTGCACAAACATGGTAGGTAATGCACAGTACACACCTACTCTGCTCTCTTGGGTTGCTGCACTTCAGCAGTATGTTCTAATGAAATGTTGGACCATTCTAGAAACCAGACCAACCACTCTTAGTGTTGAAATGTGAGAACTTCAACTTAACAGAATTTGCAATATAACGAAGTCATTCACTCCAAGTATGAGTTCATTATATGGAGGTCTTACTGTAGTTTGAAGTTAGCTATCTGTTCTTAAACATTTATTTGCTTTTAATGTATAACAGGATCAATAATTTAATGAACAGTCATCTTTTATATTGAAATAGTTCAAGAGCAAACCGTGATTAGTATAGTAAGCGTATATGTTTGGACGAAGGAAAAGAAACTGAAATGACCATTGCTTTAGCAGTAATAAACATGGCTGTTGAGACTAAACACACCTAACTTAATTCTTAAGCAATTTGATTGATACAGTTGAATGTTGGCATAACAGCTTTGTACTTGCACTCAGGGCCGTAACTAGGGGGGGGTCGAGGGGGTTCTGACCCCCCCCCGAAATTTTTTCATGCTTTACCTTTTCGGCTGATACTAAAATACTTAGACGCCTGCAGAGCGACCACCAGCTGCCAAAGTTTTTCACACACTGCAACTTTCTTGACATTCAAAGTGCTCATGCGGGCTAGTTGGTTTGAGTCACTTGTATTCATAGTCGTAGCGCAAAAAAGAACCAGACAGAGACACAGAAGGAACACATATACAGGACGGGCGCTAGCGCCCGTCCTTCTGTGTCTCTCGAGAAATGATAAAACTCCAACCAAAATTTATTTTAGGAAAAAACCCGACGTTTCGAAGCCGGACCGGCTTCTTCTTCAAGGGTGAGAAGGCCCGAGATATGCGGCGCTTATATACGGTTGCCCGCCGTGCAAGAGAGGCTCGCCGTGACTCGTCGCAAACCCTCGAAGTAGAGGGAGGGCAAAGTCCCCGTGGAGCGGTTGATGTTCCCCGCTGTCTGCTGTATGTGCCAGGATTCGAGGAGGAGTCGCCGGCGAGGGTTCCTTTCTTTTTCCAGAATCACCGCGTCGTCGGGGCTGATGTGGTGGTCAAACCGCTCGCAGTGTTCCGCTACTGCGCTCCGTTCACTGTTCAGTTGACGGAGGTCGTTCTTGTGCTGCCGCATTCTTTCGCAAAAATTCTTTGTTTCCCCAATGTAGGAAGCGGGGCAGTCGGCGCACGGCATCCGGTAAACAACGCCCTGTGCTTTTTCTGCTGGTGCGCGATCTTTGGGCCGAGGGATGAAGCTGCCGATGGTGGTGGAAGGCTTGTGGGCGACGTCGACGCCTGCCTTTTTCAGTATGCGGGCTATTGCCTCGCTGGCGCCGGTGACATAAGGGATGGAGACGCGGTGTCGTTGCGGCGACGCAGGTGCCACGCTTCCTCCGTTTTTCCTCTTAAGGAGGGCTTTGCGAACAAACGCCTTTGTGTAGCCGTTGGCGCCGAGGTCACGGATTATCCGCTCCCTTTCCTCCTTCCGCCGCTGTGGCGACGAGCAGATTCTTTCGGCCCTCCCAACAAGGCTTCGTACCACGGAAAGCTTGTGACAGGCGGGGTGGTTTGAGTCGAAATGGAGGTAGCGTCCTGTGTGGGTAGGTTTCCTGAAAACCGAGAAAGAAAGGCTCTGTCGTTGCCTTCTGACCAGTACATCCAGAAACGGGAGAGCTGAAAGGTTCTCCCTTTCCACTGTGAACTGTATGTCAGGTTCAACGGCGTTCAGGCAGGCGAGCAGGTTGTCAACCTCGCCAGATTTCACCACACAGAAGCAATCGTCCACATAGCGAACAAACAGCCTGGGCTTGTCTGGTTCTTTTTTGCGCTACGAATATACAAGTTTCCTGACATTGCTTTCCTCTTCTGCCTTTCCTCAAACCTTCCCTTTTACCAGAACACCTGAACCCCCCCGCCCCCCTCCACCCCGCGTCCACACGCCTTTTTTGTACAGCTTTGCACTTTACCCCTCCCCCACCTCGTTTTTTCGAGCCTCTCTCTCTCTTTTTTTTCGTCTTTCACCGCGCAGCGGTTAAGATGCTTTCTGTACGGACCACAAGATGTCGGCTTCGCCCTCAACAATGCATTTTTGGGGGGTCACGTCTATTAAGGGGATTCTAGCCGCTGTAAAGCGGGCAAGAGAAACATCATCCGCCGTTCTCGTCCGGCAGTCGAGGCAGTTGCAAACGTCTCTTCGGAGCCACGTGGCCACTTCTGTGCGCGTGCACATGATTGCGGCAGCGAAATGAAAAGACACTCTGCAACAGCGAAACAAACGAGACTTGCGTCTTACTTCAAGAAAGTCCGAACAGATGAAGCGGACGCAGAAGAGCTGCCTCTTTCGGAGGACAAAGCTTCCCCTTCCTCAGCACAGGCGGAAAGCCAAGCGCATCGGAACTTCTGTAGCGACTCAGGAGAATGCACCGGCCTACGTGAATCACCCGAGAAAGAACACAAGCACGACACCCACACGTCGCCAGCAGATGATGTCGGCTGCCGTGCAACTCCAAGTGACCCATTTTCGACAATCAACGCTGCGCAAGGTGGCAGCAAGGTGAGTGGCATGGCACTTACACATTCTGGTTCACCTTCCGTCTTTGCGACAAGTGCAAACATTTTCGACTTGAGGCTGTTTGTCTCAAAGAGTAAGAATGTAAATGATCCAGCAACGATGGAGAGGCTGCTGCTCAATCCGTGGACCCCTCCTGCTAACTATAACTATCCAGCCACTGGGAAAAGAAATCTGAAATTCCAACCTCACTGGGCAGATCGTTACCCATGGCTCGTTTATTCAGAGAAGCTTCAGGGAGCCCTATGCAAATACTGCGTAGTCTTCGCAGGCGAGTGTGCGGGAAAGGGAGATCACCAGCGCTTGGGCTCTTTTGTGACTAAGGAGTTCACCAATTACAAGAAAGCCATGGACGCCTTTACGAGCCATGCATCCAGCAGTTACCACGCCATGTCAACAACGCTGTCGGAGAACTTTTTAGTAGTCCGGTCCCGCTCACAGCATGACATCTTGACAAACCTTGACCACGGCCTTAAAAAGCAGGCGGAAGAAAACCGCAAGAACTTGCTGCCAATAATCGAAACAATCATTTTCTGTGGCAGGCAAGAAGTACCGCTTCGCGGCACAGACGACTCTGGTCCTATAAATATTTCTGAAGTGCTACCGTTAAAAAACGATGGAAATTTCCGGGCACTGCTTAGGATGCGGGCAAAATGTGGAGATACCGCCTTGAGAGCTCACATGGAAACATCTCCGGCGAATGCACTCTACACGAGCCCAAAAATTCAAAATGAATTGATCACCCTCTGTGGTAAAATTATACAAAGAAAGATAGTTGAAAATGTCAACTCAAGTTCGTGTTTTTCAGTCCTAACTGACGAGGCGACTGATATATCTCGCGCTGCCAACATTTCCCTATGTGTAAGGTACGTCGAACACGACACGTTGGGAGTACCCGTACTGAAAGAAGATTTTGTGGACTTCGTTCCCGTGTACGACCTCACTGGCAAGGCACTGGCGAGCACAATCCTAAACAGCCTTAGGGGTCATGGCTTTGACCTGAATCTACTTTGCGGACAAGGATACGACGGCGCAGCATCAATGAGCGGCCACCTAAACGGTGTCCAGGCCTTCATTCGCCAAACCGCGCCCAAAGCGTTGTACGTGCATTGTAGCGCCCACTCACTAAACCTTGCGCTGCTTCACGCATGCAAACTCCCCAGCGTCCGCAACTGTTTGGGGACTGTATCGGCAACCTGTGCGTTTGTGAGAGCTTCGCCACAGAGGACGAACCAACTGCAAGACAAGGTAGAAGATATAACACAAGAAAAAAGAAAATCAGTTCTCTCCTTTTGTCAGACAAGGTGGGTGGAGAGTCATGATGCCGTTCAGCGTTTTCTTGAGCTGTACGTGCCGATCGTCCAATTGCTCGAACATTTGGAGGATGAGGCCGTGTCATCTGATACTTTATCAAAAGCGTCTCAGCTGCTCACTGCCATTACCAAGCCCGAGTTTGTTGTTTCACTTCAAATCTGCAGTGACCTCTTTTCTTTGACCCTGCCACTTTGCAAGTTTCTTCAAAAAGTTGACTGCGACTTGTCACAAGCGTGCGATTACGTAGATAATGTTATGGGCGTTCTTTCCAGAAAAAGGGCGAGTGCCGAAACAGAATTTAACAAGATATTTCAGAAGTCCGTCTCTTTGCTGAATATCACAAACGTTGAGATGGGCCTACCACGAATCACTGGAAGGCAGATGCAAAGAAGCAACGTACCATCTGCTACTCCCGAAGAGTACTACCGGAGGAATGTGTATCTGCCTTTGCTGGCGGACTTCGAAAATCAATTAAGGGACAGGTTTCATGCCCATAAGAAGGTCCTGATTGGCCTTAACATGCTGCTGCCGAAATTCTGCGCATCGGCTAGCCTTTCTGCTGTTGATGACGCAGTTCAGTTTTACCTTGACGACATTCCTTCGGCTTCGGCTAATGCCATCGAAACCGAGTTCACACTGTGGTTGAGTAAGTGCTGCCAGATCGAAGAAAAGGATCGCCCAGCTTGCGCTTTACAGGCCTTAGCGATGTGCAACCGTGAGTTTTTTCCGAACATCCATAGACTGCTTTCCATCCTGGCGGCCCTACCAGTGTCGACGTCGACCCCGGAACGGACTTTTTCGACACTGAGAAGGCTGAAGAGTTACCTTCGGAATCGTATGAGCAACGAGAGATTGACCGGACTAGCGCTCCTCAGCGTCCATCGACAAATTGAAGTGACCCCGGAACAAGTTCTCACAGACTTTTGCAAGTTGCCTAGAAGGAAGAACTTTCTCGTTTGAACATGTCTCAGTGCTTCAAGAGTCTCCTTCATTCGTTTGTACTCATTACATTCCGTTTTCGTACCGCGGTTACATTGTGTTATTTTATCAGGAGCCATTGGTGTTCACATGGGTTGGTATAGTCAAAAACAACCTTGCGACACACTTAACATCTGCACAAATATTGTGTCTGCACATCCAACAAAGTTCCAATAAAACGTAAATGATCTACCACCACCATTTGGCGTTCGCGATAAGTGCATGCATTCATCTGCATAAAAAAAGCAACCAGAACTTGAAACTGCATCGACAAACACAGTTCGCTGACTATGGGTAACTATTTCGCTGGCAGCTTCCAGTAGATATATGCATGGTGCTCGGCAACGGCATGCATGACAAAGGCGGTATATAGTGTTCGTTCATGAAACTGTGGTGCCCCCGGCTTTGGTGGTGTTATAGTCCAAACCTTTATTTCTTGCGTTGACCACAATTTGAGGTTAACACAGCAATTTTTTATTTCGGTACAACTAATTGAAAGGTACCATCGAAATATTAAATGTAAGCGATGTACTTCATTCATACACGAAAATAAGCTGGTATAAATCTTTAAAATTTGCAAAGCTTCTACACACGAACCCCCCCCCCCCCCCCAAAAAAATTCCTGGGTACGGCCCTGCTTGCACTGAGAAACTTTACTCCCTCTCATGCATTATTGTAGGAGCAATAATTAAAACAGGCTTATGATTGGTTGTATTTATCCAGATTTGATAAACATTTATTAACTATACCTCATCAATTTCAGAAAAATGAAATAAGTGAAAGTATCTCAGGCAGTGATTGTCCTGAAAATACACTCCTAGGATATCTGAATGTAGTTCATTGAATTTCACCTGCGGTAAAGTTACTTTGCTATATCATGGATAAAAACTTATGGTTTTCACTAGAAGCATTGGGAATAGGCAAGTTTGCTGCAAGGCATATTTTGCTGAGTAACCCTTTAAAGGAGTACTGACACGATTTTGAGGCAACGCAAAATATACATTTTTCGTTTTCTAGCCATGTATTGTTAATGCCCTTCGCACACGGAAGCCAAGAAACACATACAAAATATTTTAGTTCGGTTTTAAAGTTTTCGTCGCCCAGCACTGCAAGTCAGCCGCAGCGCAATGGACACTACGATGACGTATGAGCACAGTCTCTTAAAAATTGCCGAAATCACTGTCAGAGTCGCTGGACGACCGTGAAATTGTCGTTGTTTACGTGCCGCATGTGTAATTGACCACAGACGACAGAGTTACAGCGATGCTATCACGAATTGCCATCCCTACGTAACTCAGACGTACGTCCGACCATGTTGACATGTCACTGGGAAACCGCCCCCTCGAAATCGAAACCAAAAGTGCGCTTTTAAGGAAGCCGTATTAAAAATATATTCATTGCCTTGAGAGGCACCGTGATACTCTTTTTGGGGTTTTCCACGCCAGTGCTTTCATTTACAGCAATAATACGAGAATGTCAAAAATTCGTGCTTTGCTTATCTGCCTAAAATTCACCATATTTTGCTTTCTTTTATTTTTTTATGGCTTGCCCTATTCAAGATAAAGGCCATGTTTTGCCACCGGGGCAGACCAGCTTTCAGAACTAGAGGGATGTTACTCCGCCAGCCAATCACAGAAACAAACAAAATTGACATTATGCAGCCTTTTAAAAATTGGGCCGTGGATTATTTCACCGTAAGTTCAATAAAGAACTGTGCTTTCTCTGTTCCATTCTAACATGGTAGTATGTTCACTTCTAAGTTTATTTCTGCAGTTATCGTTTTATTTTGGGTATATGTTTTGGTTATATGGAATGTTTGAAGTAAGAACTATCTGCAGCCTCACAGAGGAACAGTGGTTGATGGTTACAAGGGTGTTGGAGAGGGTTCACTGCAGATTTGAGATGTATCTGATTATATATAAGTGGTGTAGAAAAGTGGATCTCCTCCTCTAAAAAAATGTTACATTTGAAAGTATAGCTGATCTTGTGCAGGGCACAAATTTGTGTTTTAAGGGGGGACGTGGCAATGAAAACTATCTTTGCTACTTATGGGTATAAACTGATGAAATTTGGCACACTGATGTAGTTTGTTATGGTGATATCTTAAATGGAATCGGTTTTAAGCTACCTATCATAGCTTCTGAGTTACATCACTTTATAGACCCTTACAGTCACCCCCTAATTAATCGGCTAATTAGATGAAATTTCAGTACCATTTTTACTTAAGCATATACACTAAGGCCCACTGTGTGCCGTAAAGCTGTTCATCGATTTTTTTTATGTCCAAATGAGTACAGAAAAAATTTTTTATATGTCCTCGACATATTTTTTTACTAACAACTTTTGCAAAATATCAGTTATAAAAGTTTGTGTGATGTGTAGGTAGAAATGAATAGCTTTACGGCGCTCACTAATGTTTCAGGATCTAAGTGAAAAAACAGAATGAATTTAGCTTCATCAGTTATGAAATGGCACTGGGATGACTGACAGCAACTGCTCAAAAAATGGAAGCTGAGAAAATGGAGCTCAAAGTTTTATTTCATGAAAACAGTCAAATGTTAATTTTGAGCAGCTAAGTTCTTGCTCGCTTTTGCTGATTGTATTCTTTGTTGGAGAAACACAGTGGTGTGGCTATCCTCAGGTTCAATTGCTCCTTTTTACAATGATACCAAGATGGCGGCACCTTTGGAAGCCCGATTTTCGATGACAACACATAGATAAAGTGGCAATTTCTGTATTACTACTGTGTATTTCATTATAATATTCCACCACAAGGTAAAAGAAGGTCCAAGGATCATGAAAAAAAATAAATTGATAAATGGAGAATTTTGATCAAATTTGGCATTCCCATTGCCACGTCCCCCCTTAAAGAAGTTGTCCTATACTAAGTTGAGGCGTTGGGGTGACATACCTATTTTTTCTAGTGCAATAAATTGTTTTTCTATCCCATCGTGTTGAATATGTCCTTGGGAAAAGCTTTTCTCAGCATTAATCATGCACATTTAAAATGTATTTTTTGCAGAAAGAAGAGGCTCTCAGTCCAACTATGTTTTTTCTAGTTCTGCTGCCTCCTATAATCTATGAGTCTGGATACAACTTACACAAGGTATACATTCGAATCCTTAGGAAATTTTTATTTACGTTAAGAAGTAGATTCCACAGCTGTGTGTATATTTATGGAAACAGGCAATTCACATTTTGGTGACCTGCAAGAATTAAGCTACATGCAGGTGTGCAGCGAGCTCGCCTCATTGTAAATTTTCATTAGGAACATTATGAATCCCTGTAAATGTATTTCTTAAAGTGCTAACAAGTTGTACATTTTTTATTTTTAGTTTATAAAGGATTTCCTTTATAAGACATCAACTATCGTTAAGTGTTCAACTAGGAAGAAAGTTGCTAAGAGCTTCAGAGAAGTATGTCTTGCAAATTTTGTGTTTGAGTGGGCTTTTAATGAAAATATGCCTCAAGCTGCACATTTTTTAGGTGCATCTTGTTCAGTTTATGAAGAGTACATATTCATACCTGTCGAGTCTCCTTGGCTTAATAAGAGTACATATTCATACCTGCCAAGTCTCCCAGATTACCCGGGAGACTTCCAGATTTTGACCGCTTCTCCCGGTTGTACAGATAACAGAAAAATCTCCTGGAAATTCAGTTGGGCCCCGTTTCTGTTCGCTTAAAAAAATTTTAATTGATTTTAAATATGTTATAGGTTATATTAGCTGTTGATGTTTCGTGGATCATGCATCTGTGTCTAAACAAATCTACCCTACAAGTTATGTCGCCTTCGAATTTTGTGCTAGTGCTTCTTTAAGTGGAGAGCACAGCACATAAAAGTGTATACTGTAGGAGGCGCCTACCAGTGTCTGTCTATATAGTGACCACCACTCTCCCACCAGCGCCCCTTATGGTACTTCACGCGACGAAAGAAAGCTTAGACATTTTCTTGAAACGGCACAGAAATGGTACAGAGCTTACAGCGGCCACCACAAAGCACAAAAAACACCACACCAACCAAGCAGCCACACAACGCATAGAGAACTTTGTCATAAAAGCTCCACAGAAAACTTGGAAGAAACAGAACAGTGCTCCGCATTCAACTAATTATCATACTGTCATAAAATTCATAACACACCAAAATTTGTTATAAATAAAATTATTTCATTTGAAAATGTCACTGTAGCCACACATACTCATAATAAACATTACATATTTATCTAGGCTCATGGCATCTCTATCTCAGGTTTTGTAGGTACAGGGTCGTCCACTCTTAGGGTGAACACGGCGCAGCGTGGCTGCCTTCTTTAGAACGCCAGCGCTCGCGATGGGACTGCGCGTCGACGCTAATCTAGTGCAGGCGTAGAGGGGCTTGGATCACTCTGTGCGCCTGCACATTATTAGCTTTGATGCGTGCCCACGTTGCAAGTACTGGCGTTCCAAAAAGGGAGCCACGTTGCGTCGTGTTCACCCTAAGAGTGGACGACCCTGTACCTAACTCGCGTAAGTAATGATGTGAATTCAAACCACAGCGACCATTTTCTGGCGCACGCATGAAATTTGTGAAAGTTCACCCTAGTCCAAGGACTTCGAGCTGCCATCTGAGGTCACCAACAGCCAGCTTATTCCAGTAAAGTTTATTTCTCCTCCAGAACGTGGAAATGGGTGAGGTGAAAAATGCTGTGCCCACATAATGGATGCGTATGAGTAAAAAAGAAAATAAGTGACTCACCGTGTTTGTCCATGCTTCCGCACGATCAGAAGAAGCACATGCATTATGCAGACCCAAGCACTGCAGGAATAACATCAAAATCATGCTGACCGCCCTCTATGACGTATAGTGAGCCATTTACATTTTCGAATAATTAAAGGGACCCTGAAACGGTTTTGGCGATTTTGTGCAAACATGGTGATCCAGTAGAGCGAGTCATTAGGATCATTAGAGGACAGATTTCAGCACTCTGCGTAAAGTGTGTAATTTACAATAAGGTTTTGAACACGCGCATCGTAAAAGATCGCAGCGGCTCGTCAAAGTGCGTTTTCAAACACCCCGCTTATCGAACGATGGATGGAAGGCCACTGATTGGCCCTTAACCAGTGACGTGCACGTAATTTTCTCAACCTAACTTCGAACAATGTGCTCCTACAACGTGCTCCTTCGTTTCAGCCAACGGTACCGTCGCGGCATCTGGCGGCGTACACACGAGTCACCGGCGCTCTATTACAGAGGCAAGCACTGCCGAGGCCGGTGACCTCAGTAAAGATATCGGGGTGCTATGTCGCTGTGGAGGGCTCGGCAGGGTGGCTGACGCGGGAGGCACAGTCGTTGCTAGCGCGCACTTCACAGCTGATCGAGTTGAGGAACAGTAGTGGTAAGGAGGAAGGCGACAGAAATAAGCCCATAGCTGCCTTAGCGCATGGTGCTTCGCTTTATCTGTGGCGTGAATGATATCACAATTATGCTGCCTAATCAGTGACGCAATGTAAAAAAAAACGTTTCAGGGACCCTTTAAAAACGCATAGTTTCTACCGTATCAAGATTTAGCCTGCTGGAGTTCAAATTGCATGTGGTTGCTTAGCCTGTTATGCTTGAACATCTTTCGATGTTGGCAGAGAAGCCTCGATACCATTTTTAGCCGATTAAAGACCCAATCTTGAGTTTATGAAGTACAGCAGCATTTCAGCAGCAGTACTTCTTTTCAGCGAGCACATGATTCTTCCCAAAAGCACAGACATATGTTATGATGATGTTCGCAAATATCTCACTTTGTCGTCTGTGAGTGTCATAAATGTTGATGTAGTCATGTTATGGCAATGCTAATTAGTGGCACTGCATTGACGTCATGTGCTAATGCTGCATCAACATTGCTGGTAAAACGCCAATGTTGTATCACATTTGCCCACATTACAGCAATGTTGTCTTAAGTTGTTGAACATTGTGCAACAGATAACAACATTGGAAAGATTGCTGCAATGTTACAGCAAAAAACCACTGACAGTGTCCATATAATTGCTATCACAATAACCCCCTCCCTCGTTGAGTAAATCTCCCAAATTCCATTTCTCGAAACTTGGCAGGTATGCATACTTCACCATGGGCTGTACGACATTGGCTAATCAATTTCACTTTCTTTCCTCTCACGAACATTGCAAGCACATTTAGTCATACTCACTTTTTACATATGTGTGTTCCTGTGGTAAAATCAGAGATTTATGTCAGTGTGAGTAAGAGCCAATGAGTGTGAATGTTGTCTGTTTCACACTTAGGGGAAAACTCGAAGTGCATCACATCGCGATGCGGCCATGATGCAGCAAGCGCTGGAATCAGGCAGCAGGTAATGCCTGGGCTGTTCACACAGGCGCAAGCATTGGAGGAGCACGGCATTCAACGGCTTGAACCATGTATGCTACAGAAGCGCGTGCTGTAATGGGTGATAAAGACCGAGTATGTTGCATGCATACTTTCATGTATATCATCGCTATGCGTCACTACCATAGCACCTACACCTTAGCTACGAAATATACATGCATGTCCTCAGTACTAAGGTCTTTTGAAATAACAATCAAAGTGTGCTGTCAAAATAATGTTGTGGAACTTCTTTCTTATCAGTGAAGGCTCACTAATAAGCACCACACGCATTTTAGTAAAGAAAATTGGCTAAGTTGCTGCAGTAGCGATGAAAGCAGCACACTGCTACAAACAGTAATGTGCTTTTTGATAAACAAGCCAGCGCGCGCTGCCGTATTAGACGACACGGTTCAAGGCTGAATTCTAGAACATCTGCGCCTGCACGAGGATCTGCTACTGCCTGACTGCAGCGCTCAGCGCATCATAGCCGCATCGCAATGCTATGAGCTCACAAGTTTTTCTGTAAGTGTGAAACAGACTGTATATGAGATTAGTGAGCTAGTGTTTATGTAATGCTGGTGCATCTCTATGAACGAGGTTATGAGGAAGTGTGCCAGAGAAAAGGGATGGGCTGCTGACTGCCGGCGAATTTTTTAAGCTTTTTGGGAATAAAACAATTTTACAACAAGTTCATTTACAATTAGAGGTATTTGAATGTTTTGAATATTAATCAAATTTTTAATATTTGTATTATATTCAAAATTGAGGTATTCATAATTACCAAATTTTCAAGGTTATTTGAATGTTCTGAAAGATTAATGTTCAGTCCAGTCATTTGCTGAATATTATCGATATTCCATGTTTATGCTTAGTGCCAAGATCCGCTATGCATATAATACCTGTCTCACACGGGCTCATTGGAAGGCCTTCGAGTCGATGACCTTCGAGAAGCTCACAACTTGATCGACTCAAGATACATTCTGGCACTGCTACATGGCAGTTTTGAACGGCCGTTGAGTCGCCGAGTGATTTTGCAACAACATGGCGTCAACCAAGGCACCCGCTTCAATTCTAATCCACACTAGTTGCTTGCTATTCGAAGCGACGGCAAGAAACAAACTTTAAATTGAGCTTTCTCTGAATCCCACGTACCAAAAGGGACAAAGTATGTGCGACGATTTGCAGTCTTTATTCAGAAAACGTGCTGATTTTGACACTGTTAAGCCTAAGTCTCTAGCGTGAGCTTCAAAAGTAGTTTGATTCCTAGGCACCAGATGGCACAACATGCAGTGTTTCCCACCAGCTGCATGGCGTTTGTTTGATGGCGCGTATTTGTTCTAGAACTGATGCATTAAAGTGAGAGCGTTGGCCTCTCGGCACATTTCCAATATTTTTCACAGGTGTAGGATTCTACTATTGATACGACATAAATAGGGCCATGGCCTCAGAAACTTAACGCGCGCTGGGGATGCCAGTGCGCCAAGTCTTGGAGTTCGCGCCGCTTCCGCTTCCGTCGTTCAACGGCCTTTGAAGTCTCAAAGGAGTTGTACGGTGCTCCGTTGACTCGATAGACTATCGACTCGACAGCCATCGAAATTGTCCATGTAGCAGCACAAACTTGACCTTTATGTCAATGGATCGTTGATTCGAAGGCCTTCTAAACGCCCGTGTGGCACCAGTATAAGGATACGTATTGGCAGTGCACAGAGGCATGATGGCGGCCATGATGAGCGTTCCATTATATGTAGGACTTGCGGCCACCAATATGTGCGTCACAATAAGCACCTTCAACTACATGCTCGGCAGTGCAGTTGGTGCTCACGTAACCACGCTGGTGTACTCTAAGCTTTCAACAGGCCACCAAAACATGTTCATTCACATGTTCATTTGCAGCCACCTCCTTGTGCAGGACCTCTTCAGCATGCGTGTCAGTGGCCTGATCTAATATTTCTTAATACTAGCCTTTACTATCTGTTATCACTTGTGGTATGCTGTGATAGTTTGTCAATACACTCACGATTTGACAGTATGTTCCTTAAAGTATGATATATTTTGCATTGGTAGCTTATTAGAGCATTTTCTCAACACAACTATGTATGAAATATTACTACTGAAGGTGCATTTCTGTTTTGGTATTCAATATTCTAAATGAATATTCATATTTGATTTGCATTTCAAAAATTTGATATTCACACACCTCTACTTATAATGCAGCGCTTCATCAGAAACACTGTAACAGCACCTTTGTAGACTTTCATTACAGGCAACAAGTGTTCCGACTCCACATTGATGCAATTTTTCCTTACTGTTTAAAATTATCTCTTGTGTCTCTATAAATGCACCGAAAATAGTGGCAATTGCCATGTAGAATGAGCATTGGTGGAATTATGTGCATAATTATGTAGAGCATTTATGAAAACATAGTCATTCTCAGAGAGAATAACACTTTACATTGATTTGTCAATAGAAAACTTGTGCCGGATGAGTTGTAAATTAATGTATAAAGTAATAGGGAATACTTCCTAGATGTGGTTTTGGTGATTGCTCTCATTTATTGCAGGGTAATTTTTTTCAAAACATTGGCTCCATCCTGGTATTTTCTATTGTTGGCACTACCATCTCTGCACTGGTTATCGGAGGTGGTGTTTACTTGCTTGGCTTGGTGAGTTGTTTTTTACAGCCTACATTCATAAACCTACCTTATCCTTCCTGCTTGTTTTCCTTATCGCCCCTGTCACATCAAAAGCGTGTTAAGTGGACTAAAATGGTAATTAGTGCAAAAGACTATTGTAAGGCTTGTTTGTGAATACTGGAGTAATTTGTTCATGAATTATGATAAGAGTGTAAAGTCCAAGGACTTCGATGAATAATAACCAGGCTTCGAAGTGCGGCGGAAGACAATACGCCTGAAGAGCGCTGAGCAGCGAGACGCCACGATGCGTTTATTACACGATGCGTTTATTACGCTCGCGATCCTACTTCCTCTTCTTTCGCACCGGCTATTTCTTTTCTCTTATTAACAAAGAGCACATAGTAGACAATGAAAACAAGTGAAAAGAATAAGGTAGGCTTATGAATACAGGCCTCAATCTTTGCTGTTGCTTAGAAGCTGCAGCACATTATTGTCATGACAGCTACATTGCCCTATTATCTGAGATGTTTCATGATTTCATATCCATTCGCCAGTAGACATTTAAGGCAGTAGTTGTTCTGGCTGTGAAAAATTAACACACTCAGCATGCATCAAGGACTCACCAAGATACTTCTTAATATTAATGAGTTACTAAAGGCAGTTAAATTAAAAACGAATAATGTTTTGCTCCTGTTGCTTAACCTTTTACTTGCCACTGTTCTAAAATTGGAGTGTATGATACATATTTTTTTATTAAGCCTTGTATGTCTCATTCGGAGGTGACCTTGAACAAGCATGGGTTGGAAAATATGGTACAAAAAATAAAAAATCCATTCATTTGGTGCATATATACCAAGAGAGAGAGAGGCAAGTGAGAGAAAGGCAGGGAGGTTAGCCAGAATTAAAGCATCCGGCTGGCTACCCTGCACTGGGGGAACAAAGAAGGGAGATCAATCTCCCTTCTTCAGGCAGGGCAGTAAATAAAGAAGGCAGGGCAGTAAATAAAGAAGAAAAAAGAAAAGAAAAAAAACTGAAAAGGCACAAGTATTATAGTCTTTCCCATGGGCCACTGTCATGTAAGAAAGTTAACAAAGCCTTGATCGACTTCCGCTGTGATGACATTTGAGGCCGACACTCCAAGATTGTCTGGCTCTGATGGCGGTCTGTCATTAAAGTGTGCCATTGTAGCAACTAGCGGGATCCTATGCGCACTGCAGCAAGGACAGTAACACAAAACATGTTCAGTGGTCTCCTCGCTGCCACAGTGATCGTCCATAGTACCAATCCGGAAGGCAAATGATCATGTGAATGCAACGCCTAACCACAGCTGGTGAAGCATTGTTGTCTCATGTTGATACAGTCAAGCAGGGGTCAAATTCGAAGGGACGGCTCCAGTCAATGTAGACATGTGTGCATCAAACTTGGTACGTTCCATTGAGATCTTCTGTCTTCATCTGCGAACGCACGAACTTTCATTGCTGCATCTGTTCTTGATGATGGTATGGGATTATGCAGGCCCTCTTCATGCACAGATCAAGCAGCTGCATCGGTGCGTTCATTACTGATGATGCCACAATGGCTTGGGATCCATTGCAAGGGGATATTGTGCCTCTGCTCGATGAAGTAGTGAAGCAACAATCTGATTTCAAGAGCAAGTTGCTCATGGGGTCCGTGGCGTAAGCCGTGGCTCATGGGGTCCGTGGCATAACCAGACAATGAAGGGCAGACATATACCAAAATTGCTATTGAAGGGTATGAATGCATGACTAGCATGACTGATAGTTCTTGAGATCAGTAAAAGGAGATGCTCATTAGTTACACTATGATTAACGATAATAAAATTGCATGTGGCTAATAGACGTATTGGGTGTGCAGGTATGATCCACTCATGATTAAACATTAACCTTTACAGCCTATGCCAAAATGCACTCATGTGATGTTCTACTGGCAGTGGTTCCAGGTTCGACTACCAAAAATCTTGGCTTTCACACATTCCCTTATGCTGATCGAAGACATAGCAGTAATTTTTATTGTCAGCACATTTAGAAGCATTGGATAAACATTTTCAAGCATGCCTATTTTGTGTTCTGTCACTAACAATTATTTATTGCGTTTTTCCACCGGAAGAAAGAAATGTATTGCAAGGAACAAGGCAGAGCAAATGGTAGGCAGTTTCTGGAAGTTCCGGCACGAAAATTTCAAAAAGAAACACACTAATGTTATGAAGGGGAACTGGAGGTATACCTGGCCCAGAACACATTTATTTTGCGGCAAAAACGTGGAAGGCATAGCTCAAATCGATCTCCGAAGATTTGTCACTATCACTGTGGTATCTGACACTTTCCACCAGTGCCTCATCCGGCATCTCTTCGGTAGGGACGGTGCAGTTTCCTGCAAATTATTTATATACATATAAAATCTCTCAAAATTGCACACAGTCCAGGGCTACTCTATTCACGCGCAATGAAAGCCAAGCCCCTGCATGACAGGCAAGCAATTTCTCCATTGAGGCACTCAACATTGCAATGATACACCTAAGCGACTCAATGAGTGGATATGGGTGTCAACTCACGTGCATGCTTACTGCGTTAAAAATTAATGTGAACAGCTTTAATCATGATTAAACAAAACAACAAACATGGAAAGCTACAGTAGTGAGTGGGGGCACGACCCACTGGGAACACGATATGAGGTTTGGAGGAAGGAGGCAATGACACAGCTAAGGCGGCAAGAACTGTGTCAACAGCTTGAGTGATACAGGGGAGCTGAGAAGGAAGTGCAGTCTGCGCAGGAAAGCTTCCTCCCACCGTGTTTCACTGGCAGCTCTTTGCAGAAACGAGGTTGCCGCCATGGCTGCATGCACGTCATTTGCTATGACATCACTACAAGCTCCTTCGTCGGTGGGGAAGCCATGGGATTGGATCCAAGTGCTGCTCATGCTAAAATTCAATATTTGGGTTGAAATTACTAGGTTGTCGGTAGGAAGAATTTGTGTCTCCCGGCATTACATTGTTATAGACCTACTCCACCGGCCTACGTCACAAAGATGCAGTGGCGCTGTCGTCAGGTGTTTGGGTTTTGTATGGTAGGCACCAGCCGGTGCGCCTACCGTAGCAGCCGCTGTGTTTTCGCTAGTGCGGATGCTGTTCACTGCCGTGCAATGCAGAAAAAATTGTGCACCGATGGGCTGTGCTGTAGGTTTGTTGCGCAGCAATGAATAAGAAATGTGCGATATGCTTTTATCGGTTTCCTCTTCATGTCTCTCTAAAGAATGGGACGGACCTGTAATGCTGGTTCGTCAGTTATGCACCAAACATTTTCGTCACGGCTAAGCTTATGTGTAATTATTTAGCAGTTAGTGCAGCTTGTTTCACTTGAGAGAAATATCCTTGTCATAAGTTTGTCAAGTGTAATGCTCGACGCCTAGTTTCTTGGCATAAACAAAGTGTGGACACAGAGTGAGGACGCTTACCACAAAACGCGCACTATATGAGCATAGCACGCTGTCAGATACACACAACTATCGCAGTCGCTGTGTATTATTGAAGTGGGGAACTTATAGATGCGTCATACGCATTCTTATCACCTCAATGAAATAAATATATGAGAGGTTCATTCACGTAGCCGATGCCGTGTGCGAAAGGCCAATTACAGCAATGCTTTTGCAAAGCGCTTGCGGCTGTGATAGCATTCATAAGAGAAGTGGCTTGGGCAATACTGTATTGGTGGTGATGCACGTTAAATTTTTTTTTTTTTCGGTTGTCAGACTGCTCGAACAAACTACACGCTTGAAATTTGCCGCGTCGTTTCAGAGCTCACGATCGCAACTGAGTGTATGGGCAGAGCCGCGAGCCACAGTTACGCGCACCTTACTGGCGGTTATTCAAAAGCCTTGTCCTTGGCACGTAATTGTCTTTTTTTTTCTTTTCTTTTCGTGCGTGTTATCGCAGCCATATTTACATAGATGATAGCATCACCAATATTGCTCTTTTCATATACTTGAGTAACTAATCCGATACATTTATTTGTGCGCAAGGATTTCGCATAAGGATTAGACGCTTTAGTTCGAAACAGTATTTTTAGCTGAGGCATTTTCAAGCCGTCACTGTTCCAGGTGGTTCATCCTTGCACCAGTTACGAAATAAAACATATGCATGAAGCAACGCCGACAAGACAGCTCACGATCATTCACCTCTGGGGTTGAAAGATGCTTGTCGTTTCAATCAGTTTCTCACATCTTGTCATAGCCGGGCATCAATATATTCGTTCATGCATTCATTGTATACTTTCTACAGAGCTACTGCAACTTCATCTCACACGGCTGCCCCTTGCAAACTGTTGTAAACATGCTGTCGGCGCTCGGACGCCCAGAGCTCGGAGGCAGCTTTCGCACACGCTGCGCCGGCGGCAGTGGTGCGACCATGCAGGGCCGCGGTAAGCAGTGGGCGGGGCCTCCGCGCCACAACGTCACCACAAGCCCTGCTTATATCGCCGGTGCCTACCACTGTTTACCAACATGGAATAGGTCTATACAGAGGTCACAAATACACGTTCTTCTATGGATTTGTGGCAGGGAATTGAGAAACTTTGTCATATCGAGGAATTCATTATATTGAGGTTCGTTATAGCTTGGTTTAATTATATTGCATACTGGCACAGAATTTCACCTAGTTGTCATAGTGAACCTATGACTTTGACTACAAGATCTGAATGATGCCTCATAGAATTTTTATTCATGAGTTATGAATATATGTTGCTGGAGAAATAAGAATGACAAGATGACAATGATGATTGTTACCTTGCCCACTGTAGTGGGGGATCAAATGGAAAAAATGTTCTTGTACTGAGCCCACATGGATATCATTGTTTCCAAAACTGCTGTAACACCCACTGTGTGGCCACCATGATGGTTGCTGTCAGGCTGTGCTGTTACACAATTACCACAGCCGTCACGGTGTGCCGCCATGTCCCAGGAGCGACTCTGGCAGCACACTTGTCATCTTTATGGAAGCAAAATTGGGCAAAGAAAAAAAGAGAGAGATCATCTGAAGATCACGGCGCACACTGGCATAGCTTCTTGCCCCTTCATCCCCCCATCTGTATAGCTTCCCGGGTGTTTGTCGGGATAAAAGGAGAGAAAAGTCAACTCATACGGTGGAACTCTGCACATATGTGGCACTCTCCACCTGTACCCAGTGGACTTGAGGAAGCTTTGCAGCAAGAGATTCATGAATTACTTGGAAAAGTGTTGCAGGAACTTTTTAAGTAATTGATTGGGCAGGACAATTTTTTTTCTTAAAACATGTTTTCTTAATGCGGCAAAGAAATATATATTAACTTGCTTTCTTTTGAATGTCAGTGTAAATATTAAAACAACATTTGTCAACACCTAACTTACTGTTATAGCAGTCATGTGGATCTCAATGGAGCAATATATATAGAGAATGGACCTGCATGTGATGCTAATCTACATAGCCACCGTCTCATTATTTTGACTGCAACAGAAATCAGTTAATTTCATTTCCCATGTGAAAGTCAAATTAACAGATATTTGTTGTCATGAAGGTAGAGAAACTTGACTTCATAAAAGAGAAAACAAAAAGGTCTGTAGTCCTCTTAAAAAATTCACATTTTTTTTGGTAACGTCCCCCAAGGATCTTTGAAACTTTGTGTGTTTTTTCCTCCTAAAATTGTGTCATTGTTTAGGCTACAGCATTGTAAAATCATTTGGACCACAATTTAGGCAAAGCACCTCATATTGGAACATGACCCCCTCAACAAACACGAGGAAAGGTGCATCGGTTATAAGGAAGGCCACAGTCACAAACATATGGTTCAACTCTGTGCCATTAGGTGTTGCAACAATATCAGCTGTTGGCTGCAAACATTTTCTTCTGTGGTATGCTGATAATTTGAAAGCTTCACAAAGTATGTACATGAAGTGAAGTCTCTGACAATGATCACTCATGAGCATAAATATTGAAAGTGTGGTTGGATGTCTGGAGGGGCAACTATGGTCACAAACGCTTGGGTGCTGCCATTGATCGGATAACAAGAGCCCACTGTACTGACGTGCTGCAGTGACTTCATTTGTTGCTTTGCATAGGCATGCAGTGTCCCTGCTTATGCTAATAGTCACTAGATTTGCAGTCTGCAATGCAACAAGGGCGATTCATGGTGTTAGAGAAAACGTTGAGATAAAAACAGGTTCCACTTGCAATGTCAACATGCAGCACATTGTAACGCAGGCAGAGAACGTTAGCTGTCCACAGGGAGTTCCTAAGTGTACTAGTAAATTGCGAATGTGTGTTCCATTTCTTCCACTCTTCCTTATTTCAGAAAAGAATTCACAAAGTGTTTCAGTTGTTATAAACATTTGTTCACAGTTATGAAAATTACTCATGATGTCAGTTGACCAGACAATCAAATCAATCCCTTGCATGAAATCTTTGCACATGAAGCATCCCTTGCACAGGGGGGGTTGAAAACTCTCTTGGTTGAGTAGCTTCCACCTACAGAAATGCAGATATTTCAAACCTTGATGCAAATTAGACGCTTAATGCAATGCACTTATATTGGTCTGCTAAGGATCACAGGGACTTCTGCCACCCGCTTAATGCGTTTGTACAACATTTTCAAGGCCTTTACTGGCCCCTTAAGAAGAGTGCTCTGCAAGGTAAATGTGTTTGTAGTTATTTATTTTAAAACTAATCTAATGTAGTGTAGACAGTAATCAATGAAATTGCAGCTTTTTTGTAGTACAGTTAGACCTCAATACTATAATGAACTTCAATATAAAGATTTGTGTTGAAGTAAATTACCGATCTTGCTGACTTTGTTATGCCAAGGTTTAACTGTGTCAGTTATTGTAATGACTTTTGTATCTTGCATTTCTCTTTGTTTTTTATTCATGGTGACTTTTTTCACAAGGTCTTTGATACATCATAAAATTTTCCAATGTGAAAGGCCATCTTAAACAATATCCATGATCAATGTGTATATATGGAAGTGGATCTGTATTACTTTGAGTCTCTAATTACCCATTCTGCATTCTCTGTGGTGCAGGCTGATGTGGCCTACAAGCTGGATTTCACTGAAAGCTTTGCATTTGGCTCTCTTATTTCGGCTGTGGATCCTGTAGCAACCTTGGCTATCTTTCATGCTTTGGATGTAGACCCAGTGCTTAACATGTTGGTATTTGGCGAGAGCATCCTCAATGATGCTGTCTCTATTGTACTTGCCACGTGAGTCATTTACATCTTTATTTTACACTGGCTCCTATTGGAAAACAGTGCTGTACCACTTGAAACTACTGCTTAGCCTTACTCCCGGCATCCTTCATCGTTATTTGGTAGCAAGAACCAAAAGTGCTTTTGTACTTTTGTAATAGTACATATGTGTGTGTCATATATGTTCAATTAAAGCTGGTTTCTTACTTTCTACTTTTCTTAGGACCATATTAGAGTCGGGAAGCCCAGGCATGGTTTCTCTTACAACAGGACAACTTGTTTTACATGGCATCCAACGCTTCTTTCTTGTTTTCTTCTGCTCTGCTGCAATCGGGGTAGCCTTCGCCTTGGCAGCAGCTCTCATATCCTTTTCCTTTTTGTGCACTGTCTATTAATTTTGCTCTTTTTACATTGAAAACTGCAGCTAACTAAAATTCTTTTTAAGACAAACTCTTTTATGATGTATGTATTCTTGGATATAGCGAACAATGTGAGAATATTTGGTCAGTTTTCCATAAGCTCAATGTGAAAAAAATTGCTTAATAGAAACAAGATCTGCTGCTTTCTGGTAAAGACAAACTTTTGTAGTGACTGTCAGCAATGATCCTTTTCTTTATTTTCGGACATCTAGCAGTTAAATGGGAGCCAACTAGTTCTGGGCCTGATAGGAAATGGCGTCGGGATCACGTGTTGGACCATAGTAGGTTGCTAGAGTTGCCAGACCAATGATGTCCTGATTAAATAACCCTGACACTTTACATACAAAGGCGTCATCATTTAAAGGGACTGTCTACCGTCCTTCATCACTCTCTCATTTTTTGGCTTAATAGAAAGCGTACCTTTCAAAGTGTCTCAGCGTGGAGTTGTTTCTCCAGAAACTGAGTAGAAATTTTTAAAACAGGATTTTTTCATCTACGAAGTTGCTCCTTTCCTACGTGTACAGACGCCGACAACACTGGTACTGGGCGCGACGCGTCGTCGTCTCCCTGGCAACCCTTTGGGGCGCGGGAGTATGGTGACTAGCGGGAGGCTTCTTCTTAGCAGTAACCGGTTCCAAGGACAACATTGTAGAGGTGACGAGGAGGAGAGGCGAGGGAAAGTCGGCGTGTGGGGGTGCGCCTCGGACATGCAGCGCCGCATGCATGACAAGCGCAGTACTACGCGCCTGTACAGGCAGACGAATACGAAGGCAGCGCCACCTGCACTACCCCGAAAGCAGCGAAAAGAACAAATTGCTCTTTCACGCTATAAAAAGGTGTCTCATAGGGTGAAGTACGCTTGTAAAATATACGTAACCGTTTTTCAGCAGAATATGTATGCCTGCGTTGGCTGGTTCTCATACACTAGGAAATTGACAAATACGCTGTTGGGTGTCGTTAGCAGCGTTTTTTGCACCACTTTCAGAGCAAAATTAAAAATATAATTTTTTTTTTGTGGGGCGAAAGCGTGCTCGTTCCCGTAAATGTGACGCACGATCTGCCCATTTTTACCACAATCTTAAAAAATTTTCCGAGCGATAGACAGTCCTTTTAAGCTGACATGCCAATGTGTGCAACAGCAAGACACCATCACCTATTGCTTAAAACCACGCAGTTCCATGTTTCCCATTATGCAGAGGTAAAACACTAATTGCAGTTGAACCTCAATGTAACGAAGTTGGTAAAATTGGCAGTTTGTTATTTTGAAGCTTCGTTAAGTTGAAATTCAGCCTTTAATGCTATGTATTGTCGCCAAAGGTCTATGTATATGGAAATATGCCTTGAGAATGTTATAACAGTAGTAGGAAAAAAACTCATTTCAGTAACGTGTGCAAAAGAATTTTTGTTGCACATGGGATGTGCAACAAAAACACAAGACATGCTGCCCCATCACAGTGGCAGTATGTCTTGTGTAAGACTAAAGAAATGCAGATAAAACACACCATGGTATAAAGTGATAAGCAAAGTTATTGCACCCACTCTGCTGGCGTGGCTTGTTTCAGAAGTTCGAGAGTTTCGTATAACCAAGAGGGCGACCCTTCTGTTATCATGTTCACAGAACCGCACTAGCTATCAAGAAGAAAAGTTGATTTTCTAGTGGTTTCACAAAGAAGCAGTGATGCCTTTCTTTCTCACATATTGAGATCACTAGCTAGGTAAAGCTTCCTCAGTGACACCTTTTTCTTGGGCTATCGTGATGTTTTGCAAGTGAGAGCCCACTGAGTTAAGCATTACCATTTTTACGGCTACACATGCTCGTCACTCAACACTCGGCGTTAACAAAAACACCAAATCGGGCATCTGACCGCGGCACGAGTGGTGTGAAATAGTGTACTATGTCAGTTGTCGAGTACACAAGGAGCGTAATACGATGCGTGAGGCTAAAGTCCCCGAAAAAAAAAAATTTACAGCATATCCACAGAGTGAATGATGATGAGTGGGCGAAGCTCCGGAGGTTCATCGTAGATCGTGCCGAGTTCCGGATTAATCTAGTTAACACGCACGCTATGAATCCTTATGGTTCAACTACGCACAAGTGAAATCTCCCACTGGCACTTCATTGCAAGTCAAGATCCAGTGCATATATATATATATATGGGTGGCCGGCGAACGGTTCTCCAGTGTGAGCAGTCAGTATTTTTCAATCAAGAAACTCGCTAGAAGACGCTGCCCGCGTCAAGCTTGTCTCTCGTGGGTGAGGGCGCGTTCTCCTTCTTTGCGAGCTGGTAGAGCGTTCCTCTAAGAAAGAGCGTTTCCATAGTCAACGCGCGCCTTTCGCTCTCTCTGTCTCTCTCTCTCTTCCAAGACAGCAGATGGAAGAGTGAGAGAGCTCGCACGCCGGGAGGCACGCGCCGAGGGCGCGCCTCCCACACGCGCCCTCCTAGTAGAGCGTTCCTAGTAGGTAACGCGCTACAACGGATGGGCAGACCCAAACCTTAAGGAGCTTCGCCCCTAAAACTAAAGTAGCGCCAAGTGCGCCCCTTCGCCTCTGCCTCCTCTCCTAGCCGCAGCAGCAGCGCCTCTAGAGTGTCCACCGAGAAACTGCCTACGCGATACTAAAAGGCCTTGCGAAACCACGCGGCTGCACCGTTGCACAGGGCGCACCGACAACAGCACTGCGTAAGCCGTGCGTTTGGCGGCTAGTAGGGCCGTAGGAAGGGCTATGAGGGCCAGCTTCGCCCGCAGAGCATGCGCTCAATTTCGCGGGAACCGTCTTCAGCGGCCATCGTCCCTGCAATAGGTCTCCGGCTTCTCCGCCGTTGCCTCAGCGTGATTGCGACATAGCCGTCCGATACGCTGGAGCCACACATCTCGACGTTTGGCATTTAGCTTTCCTCCCGGAAGCGAAAACTCCATCTTTCCGTTGTTGTACGTGCTTTTGTTGCATCCCAAAACATGCAGCGCTGTCGGCAGATTCAAGCATGATCGCGCGAGGGCGAGCAGACACCGCGCGCATTGCATGCCCTGGTCACGTGGGGTGGACAACCAAGATGGCGTTCGCCCGACCTTCAAAAACCTAGTTGCATGCCATGCTTTGCCATCGCTTAGCGCGGTAGAAGCTGAATTTGCACGGCGCGCGGGGGCGCTACGATCGAGACCGTCAGCCCAAGCACATCGGTAAGCGAACGCTGGGTGTTCTCTGCGCTGGGCTCTAGCATCGTGTGCTACTCGCTTGCGGGGATGGGTTTTACCGGTACAAGCGCTTTGCTTACTTCATTGTTGTACAGGCCACTTTTATGACACTGTATATTTATTATATCGCACAACAACTCATAACTGCGTCATAAACGTGAAACTGTCCCATGCCATGTTGCCGACACCACGCACATAAACACACGTCGAGCACGTGCACGTACTCACTGATAATGTGCTGCATATTTTTACACTTTCAGAAAAATAAGCACGCCACTTGCTTCTAAATACATTCTGCTGTCGTATTTACCAGCACTTTCCTCATTACTTCTCTCAAACTCCCCCCCGCCCCCACAGGGTGGATGGATGGATGGATATTAGGAGCGTCCCCTTTATAATGGGGCGGTAGCCGGGCCACCAAGCTCTAGCTTTATTTCTTTTTCCTCTACAAACATTTCTTTTCCCGAATCACACATATTTTCACAACTAATTTTTCTCCTCGTCTACCTATTTTATCTATTATCGTTCCGCTGTGATGTAACAATCTTACCCGAACTACCTTGCGCTTTTGTTTGCTCCATACTTTTGCGCCACCAATACTCTAAGCGCCTTTTACTTATCTCTATCGCCGACATGTTCAGTCGCTTACAACCGCAGCGCCCTCTTGCGTTTAGGCGAACGTACAACAGCGGCCAAGTGCCTTCTCAACTAACTTCATTTTCATTCTACGAAGCAAACGAGAGAGGAGGTTTCTACACACTGACACGAATGGCGCTACTTTAGTTATTTTTCAGGGACTTTACGTGAGGCTGGTCTGCTGTCCACTCTGGTGGTGAGGAGGCGCGTTTAGATTGCCCTTTGCCTCCCTACCACAAGCGGTAGAGGCGATGCACCACGTTTGTGGCCGCTTTGTCACGTGACGTGCAGTTTAAAAGATGTGGTCAAAAAATGATGTCCAACTCACCCATTTACTACTGGCACTAGCAGATGTTTCAATTTGTCAGCTTGGTCTTCCTCTACGGCAGCACTGAAACTCAGTTATATCGCGCATAAAAATGCATCATTATACAGAGGTAAAAAATGCATGGTGTTCTTGGACATAATGTCTTAAAAAGCCATGTATTTCATTATATTGAGAATTTTGTTGCATTAAAGTTCATTATATCGAGGTTTAACTGTATTCCTTTTTCAGTTAGCTTCCCACTGTGTACTTACTTCACTCACTGTTTAGGTAACATGTATTTTTACGCACCAGTCATCGTGCCATTTCTTTTTTAGATAATATCTGATAAGACGCGCAAGTTTTCACAGTCTCTTCGAGTTTTTCTTGAAGGGAATCTACTGAATTCCTAATAGATCTTAGGATTCTCTTTTCCATTTGGAATAAGCACAGTTTATAATGAAGCACTTACTTTGCACCTGAAGAACATCTGTGTTTAGAACAAAGTGACCTTGCCTAAAGGTATTGTAAAGGTTGAAGTAGGCTCCTCATGATGCATACTTGTTAATGTGAACTTCCCTATGCTCTATTTATTCATTCTGCATAGCGTATCACACAAGAAAACAGAATACAGCATCTCAGTCATTTCATAAGTTGTCTGCATAATGAACACCCATGAAACATTCTTAGATAGATGGAAGTTTGACTTCTCAGATAGATGGAAGTTTATGACTTCTCACATGCGTGGCACAAAGTACAACTAACCTTGGCTAATGAGTTCCGTGGAAACCCGCAAGGTTGAGTAATATTTATGAAAGGGAAAATTAGCATCCACTGATTCATAGCACAAAGCTACAAGGAAATCCGTATGGATTTTTCAGCAATGAAAGGTTCTTAGTTGACAAAAAATTCATCCTGGTCCACGGTTCAAATCACGGGGCCAACGCCTGTCCAGGGTGCTTCCTCTGCCAATTGAGCTTACCAGGAGGCTAGCAATTGACAGCAAGAGGGCTAATCCCTCAACAACTCTAAGCACATGGGCATGAATAGGGCAAATGAGCTCTACGGAAACCTGTAACGTGTAGTAATGTTTATAAAGGGAAAAATCAGCATCCACTCGTTTTAGCACAAAGCTACATACGGTTGGATGCTGATTTTCCCTTTCATACAACTAACCTTCTAAAACTTCCACCTAATTTTACAGCGAAATTGTCTGTCATTGTTGGCCTTGCAGTAGTAGCCTGCAGGATTTCCATTGCCTGATCCAGTAGGTCACGTGATCTCACTTTGACCAATCAGGTGTAAGCATGCATGTTTCAAATCTGGCGCCGATTCCACCTCGCATACCATATGAACGCCTTAGATTTTTCCTCCAAAGGAAGAAAGAAACCAAGTTTGTTTGTTTGTTTGTTTGTTTATTAATACTGTTAACCCTAGAAGGGTCATTACAGGAATGGATCAACAATAAGATAAAGTTCAAATAGAAACATACATGCGACATAAATGTGAACATGATTTCATGGGCACTGCTTGCTTCAGAGATATGCAAAGAAGAGTAAAAGGAGAAAAGAAAACAAAAAGCACAAGTGCACTCATCGCGACCACAGCACGATGTTAATTATTGGTGTTTGGAAACACCGAATGACCCGAATAGGCAAGAATATGGAGCTCGTTTAAGAATGCAGTAATGGAGGGAGAGGAAACCAGTGAACCAGTTAATAGAAGGAAAGAAATACTGTAAGAAAGAAATAAGTTTGTTACCAGTGCTGGGGTTCAAACCAGGGCCCCCACCTTTCGAAGCGAAGTGTCTCAGCCACTATGCTATACACGCATGCTTGTGATATGTGAAAATATGTGTTATGCTTTGTTTTCCTTCATTGATTCTTCTTCTGGCAGGCCTGTGTGTGTTTAGACACACACACCTACCAGGAGGACTAAGGACACCAACTTCTGGAGGGCATGTGTGCTTTTAGTTCACTCTTAGAAAGAACTACAGCTTTGCTGCCCAATGGGTTTCACGATGTGGAACTGGTGTTACTTTTTATAATTATGTGGTAATGAAATGTATGGAAAAGGAAAATGACCTGAAATGTACTGCTGTTCTAAATGCAGGCATTTGAGTACTGTTGTATTTAAGTTCTATTACAAGTATATGAATAATGGCTAATAAGGTGTAAATGTCTTCTGGACACTATGCTTCTGAACTCGTTTGTATAATACATCGGAATTTGTTTTTTTATTCACATAGTCTTCCTAGGCAAAGTATCCTCACTTTAATAAAGCACAGCAATGTGTTTATTTTTATGCTTCTACATGGCACAGAAGTAACAGACTACAATTACTTCATTAAACCTGTAATTGGCTTCAGTGACTAATTACTGCCTCATGGAAATAATTGAGCAGTGACTTACAATATTCGTTTACATTTACTCTAGTTTCTTAACGTTTACACTAACATTTATTAACATGGTACAAATATAGGATATAGAATGAGCCGGCCTCCCCACCACGGTGGTCTAGCATCTATGGCACTCGGCTGCTGATCCGAAGGTTGTAGTATCGAATCCCAGCCACCGCGACTGTATTTCAATGGCGGTGAAATGGTGAGGCTGGTGTCCTGTGCGATGTCAGTGCACATTAAAAAACCCCAGGTGGTCAAAATTTCTGGAGTCCTCCACTACTGCATCTCTCAACATCATATTGTGGTTTTGGGATGTAAAACCTCAGAAATCAATCAGAATGAGCTGGCCTAGATCGTTTCTTTGCAGCTCTTCACTATCTCTTTTAACACATCATGTGCCACCCTTCTAATGCTATATGCTGCAAAAATGGCTTTTAAAAATTTTTTGTGCTCATTTTGCCTCGTTTAATGTGAAGACATCGGAAATCAGCAGCAGCACTGAAAACCTGCTAGATGTGCATGCTTTTGGGTAGGGAAATATGTAAGGCATGCACACCTTATGCACACAGTTGCATTAATGGTACAGTGCATGAGTATAAGACCTCCATGAAGCACAGCACCTCAGTGTTACTAGGGCTAAAAAATGGTGACTCTTACATAGCATCACCTGAAGTAACTTGGAGAAGAAAGGTTCTCTGCGCTTGATTTGCTTGTCTGAATATGCATGCCTGCAAGGTTGCTATGTGGCTTAACACAGGTGATCTGTAGTTTTTTCACAAATTCAAGTGTTCAGAGCTGCCTCTCTTATTGTTGCTTGTCATTAAAGTTGTACTTGATTGGTTATGGACAGAAGCAGTTGAAAACAGCTAGAATTATAGAACAATGAAAAGTATTCAATTCTATTACAAAACTATAATAACATGTAACTGATTGCAAGTAATAAGTCATTGCATTTAGTTGCACACAAGTCGTAACTGTAAAAGTATGTGAGTCAAGTAGCCTACATTTGTAATATGTTGAAGGCAGTAAGACAGCATTGTGAATGTGCTAGCCACACATTGCAGCACTGGGTTAATGATTCAACAGAATGTGGTTTAGTATTTATAACATTAGCAATGGGTTTTTTAATTATTATCATACAGTTTTATCACTGGAATAATCTAGGTGATTGTGCTTATGGTTATGCTATTAAGTCATCATAAAGGGTGTATAATGCTCCAATTTGTGAAAATGATGGGAAAAAAGACTACACTGTTGAAGATGTGTAAAAACGGTTTGATGGCATGTAAAGGCAGCCGAGGCATTAGGGAAGAACACAGCATGAAATAAATGAGGACATGAAAGATTTACATACATACACTGCTGTGTTCTTTCCTAGTAAATTGCCAACACACTCAAGCATCTATGCTAAACCACCAGCCCAGGCATTGATTTGGTGTGTTACACTTCAAATTTTTTTATTCAGTCTGCAGGATACGATTTCGTTTAACTGTCAGTATGAGGCTAGTGCATGGCCTTTAAATCGAGCTGACTTATGCTGTGCTGCTGCCACTGCTACTTTTTGTTGCTGCTTGAACAGGAACAGATAACTGGGTCATCAGATGGGTTGCCATTGATTTGGAACATTGGTGGTCCTGCATTAAGTTTGACTTATTAGATTTATGCTGCTTAATGCTGTTAGAGCAGTTTAAATGATGCATTTGTGCATTATTAACCAAAAGCTTTTAGGGTAACATCGCTGTATTCACCAATACAATCAGATTAACTGTCTCATTTATCATTCTTGTAAACAAAAGCTTTATCTTTTGTACAGCAGGCATGTATACCTCCTTGACTGAATGTTTCCTTTGTGCACCTGCTCAAATATATAGACCTAAGGAAGAATCCCTCCCTTGAGTTTGGGATGATGTTGGTGTTTGTGTATGCTCCCTATGGCCTTGCAGAAGGCATACACCTGTCAGGTAAGGCCTATACAGTTTTATGCAAAATTCACGGTGAGTGTGTTCTTCATTTTTGCCAAAAACACACTCACTGTGGCTATCCCAGGTAAGTTCTAGCTCACACAAGGTGCTTATTCAGGATGCGGTTTTTGGGGAGATGGGGGGGTGCTATCAAATTTTGGGGCCAAAATATATGTATGTACGCACCTGCTGTCGGCCAAGAAGGTAAACAGACCATGGCTTAAATGGCCAGAGTTTCTGCAGGGCCATAGTGCCATGCTGCTATCTTGCTCCATGCGCTCAGGTCAATAGAGTGCCCTGAGTGATGTTAAGTTTTGCCTGCATTGTAGGTCCTGCAGCCTCTCCAGCCACCTAAATTGTGGTCAATTTACTTTTTTAGCTGACATTACATACATACACATGTGTACACAATGTAGGATGAGCTAGTACTTATTTATAATGCTCACAGGATAATTGTTTGAATAAGTTAGTGTGAGATTTCTTTTCTTTTTCACATTGATGAAGTCATCATTAGGATGCACAAATAAAGCCTGCTACAATAGCACATTTAAATAACTGGTCAAATAGTGCAAGTTCTTAAGAGCTTGTCTTTGTTGTAGAGTATTATTATTATGTCCCTGAATATCTTCCAAATGTTTACTACCACATTGGAGGAAAAAGTTAACCTAAATTACGTGGTAATATTTTTGGATTTCTGGAAAGTCTTGCTGAGGTCTGAAACAATGTCAGTTTCCTTTGTTTTTACAGGTGTTAATAGGGAAAGCTTACACACATTTATGTATTCTTCATTGAGGTTTGCCCATATTGAAAAGTTTAAATAGAGAGTGCTTCTAGCCAATTACTGAATAAGGCTCCTTAACTTACTCAAGGAGAGAGATCATTTTAGAGAATAAATAGCTTTGATAGAATAACATGCTGTCATCTTGTCCTCACTTATTCAAGACCCGTTTTCTTTAGTGCAGTCGCCATCAACCTTTAATGTCTGCCACACTACAGTGCTGCCTTAGACACTTATGTAGCAACAATGTAACATCATTCAAAATAGCTCTAGTAACTTCCTTTTATCGGTAGTACAGTGTTTATTGTGAGTGCCAAGACTTTGAGCTGGAATGTGATGGCACACTTATCAGATTTTGGTGCTTTGTAGATTGGTGTTTAATCAAGAAACAACTTTACTTATTGTCGCATCTACATACAGTCGACATCAGATTTCCCGAAACCCCAAGGGACTACAAAAACGTCCAGAAAATTGGGCAGCCCAGAAAAACAAATGCAAGTGAAAGCGCTCCTTTTCTATAGGTATTTTTCTCTGATAGAGATGGTCACAGCCGGAGTACTAGATTCCCATTGCAATTCAGCAAATGCGTCATTGACGTGGCTCTGAAAAGAGCTGTTTATATATTTCAAGAAGAAATCCGACTTGGCCAGCGCTACCTCAGTGGTGAACACCTTGGTGCAAAAAATTGACGAACAGATCGCAAAATGCGATTTAGAACAGGGAATGTCGCAGGAGGCAACGTTTCGACAAGTGGACATGTCTTCGTCAGGTCAGCTAGTGTCATGTTGTCGCTGTACACTGATGAGAGTCATCAGTGCTCGCGTCAACTCTGAGCTCGTCCGCTGTATAGGTGCTGGCTTCTTGTTCTTGGTGTCGGAGTCGTTGGACTCCTCTGTAACTTGACGGATCATTTTTTCATCAGCCAATTCTGCACAGAGCTCGAGGTCTTTATCAGCGTCGGCAAAGCCCTCAAAGATAATCCCGACTGGAATCGAAATGCCGACAGTGCGCAGGTTGTTGAAGGCAATGTTCGCGGATGAAAGTTCATCACGCATGCTGTCCACTCCGGGTGAGCCAGCCGTCTCGGTGTCGAGTGGGAAGCCCGCATAACAAAAACAGTTCCGAAGAGTCTCTTGCATTACCGCCTTCCATGAGTCTGCGAGCATGCCAATGGCAGACCTGAGATCATTAGCCTAACTTTTCCCGCTGTCAGAGCACACCACCATGCAGCTGAGCGCACGTGGTTTTAGTACATATGTTTCAAGTTACGAATCATGCCTTGGTCCATCGTCTACAGAATTGCTGTGGTGTTCCGCAGCAGAAATTTCATCTGTATAGCCTTTAGGTCCTTGATGTGGCCATGCGCAGCACAATTATCCACAAACAGCAGAACTTTTCGATTATACTGCTCGAACCTTCTTTTTTTATTTTTTTTTTTTGAAAATACCTCAGGGACCCTGTACACAGGGTTTTACATGGCTCACATGGTGCACAGGGTTTTACATCCCGCTTATGCATGTATTCTTCGAATAACTGCTGCATCATCCTCGCCTTCTTGATCACTTCGTACAGAACATGCAGTTTTGCACCCTTAAAACATCTCTTATGCTTTGACTTCCCTATTACGAGCAATGGAAGCTTCTCGCTGCCCAACATGTTGCTGCCATCAACGACAGAGAGCTGCTCTTTGCTGTGCTTGCCACCATGGCAGGGGTCATGAGCAAATGCAAGCACTTTCTCTGGCCGCAGCTTGTAGAATAATCCAGTTTCATTGCAGTTGAAGATATCCTCAGGTGTGAACTGCTGAAGCAGGGACTGCAGCTTTCCATTCCGATACTCGGTGACGATTCCGTAGTCACCGAGTATCGCATACCTTCCTGAACTTCGTCATTTTGGTTCTTGAAATTGTGAAGCCATCCATCTCTGCACTTGAAGGTCTTCATGTTCATCGGAAGCGCGAAAACCTCCACTTCTGCTTCAGAATTTTACCTGACACTGGGATTTTCTTGGAAATCAGGGCATTCAGCCACACAAGGAGCGTTTCCTCGAGCTTTGGGTAAACGCCCTGACTAGCATTCTTCTTTCCAGGCCCAGTTGATTTGCAGCCACTCCCAAGATATATGTCTTGTTTTTCATAAAGTCTGAAACAGTTTGCTTGGAAACTCCAAACTCCCTCCCCACCTCTGCCTACGACCGGCCGCTGTGGACTTGATTGATGATGGCTGCTTTCTTTTTTATTGCGAGCCTACAAGGGGGGTTTGTGCACTTCAAATGTGCGGATGAAGATGAATGAGCAGTTGGGGCCTAAAAGCAGCTTTCATTATGCGAGACATCGTAGTGGAGGGCTCCAGAAATTTTGACCACCTGGGGTTCTTTAACTTGCACTAGCATCAATTGTAGCACCAAACAGCTAGAAACTTCTCTGTGAATGCTGAAGATGGGAAACATGAACTCTGAAGATAGCATTCAGCAGCACATGATCTACTGCAGAACTGACCAAACAGTACGTGAATGAACACAATGGAGTTTGGCCGGTTTGGCTAAGCTGTGGCTGGCAAAGGATTGGCGTGCGCTAGATTTCGGTTTCGAAGGTACAGTAGCCGCAGCACGGTGCTGCTGCCCACACCTGGTTCTGGCGGTGAAAGTATGGTGGGTTCAAGGATACGGAGAAAACCAAAATGGTGGCATTGATCACGACTTCGGTTGGCAGTTGGTGGTAAAAAGTCCAGAAAAATGAGCGCCGAAGGCTATAGGCATCCGGCATTTCTGACTTGTTAATGCATTGGCTCTATGGGGAACTGGACGGTGCCACAGGTGAGTCCGGGAAATCGGGCATGTCTGGAATTTTGGGAGTCCGAGAAACCGGGCGTCGACTATGATGTACTGTTGGTTAAGAAGGTAAACAGACCACTGATTTGGCGGCCGGAGCAGCTGTGGGCCACAATGCATTACTGCTGTCTCACTCCACATGCTCAGGTCGGGAGCACCTTGAGTGATGTTATTAAACTTCGCACTCACATTAAACTATGCCCACGTTATGGCCCCAAAGTCACTTCAGTTGCGTAAGGTGTAGTCAGGTTACTTTTTGCTGCCAACAGTGTAGTGCATCAGAGTAAATTTTTTCTTCATTACATCTACTGTGCACTTTTGACACTTAAGTCCCTGTTGCTTATGGTTGGTCACCATAGTACGTTCTTTTAGTGCGTCAGTGTGTTCTCTGTGGGCAACCTTTACCAGCTTTCTTTTGTTTCTCTTTTATGGTGGCAAAGGTATCATGGCAATACTCTTCAACGGCGTTGTCATGTCCCATTACACCCACTTCAATCTGTCTTCAGTGACTCAAATTACCATGCAACAAACACTGCGGACTATTTCGCTTATTGCTGGTGAGCCTTGTTTTTGACGTTGCAAATCTTTTCAGTGTTCGTAACATTTCAATATTTTTGTGAAGTTGTTACGGAGTTGGAATAAATAACATTTGAATTTTTATAGCAGCATCGGGTACATTCAACGTAGCATAGTAGTCATCCAAACAGGACTGCAGCTTATTTGTAAAACATTGCATAGTATTGTTTAGTGCCAACTTATTATGGAAAGTTGTGTTTTGTTTTAAGCAAGAAAACACATTTAAACTGATTCTTCCCTGTGTTGCACCAGCCTTCTCTTTGCTACACCTTTACTGAACAGCACTTGATCAGCATGTTGAAAAGACATTTTTTTAATGTCTTTTCTTTTTCATCCAGGTGCTTCACAATTATTGATAAAATTAACTGCCAGTAGATCTTCCTTGCATATTCATGAGCATATCATGCTGAGGTCATGACAGATGTTCTCTTTTGACAGATGTTCTCTTTTTATGTTGTGGTCCATATTGGCCAGAAGTTATTATACTGCATAAGTTAGCTGTGGCAGTTTCTTGCACTGGGCGTCTGGAAGCAGTCATGAATTTCTAGAATGTTTTGCACTCCCCAATTTTTGCTTGTCATAATTTATGACCAGCACTGATCATTTTATTATGTCTTCCTTCAGAGACATAGGTTTCTCACTTGCAAGGGGGGGGGGGGGGGACTACTAACTGTGCACCGAGTGAGGTCCACACTATACAAATCCATCATTGTTGTGGTCAAAATTTTGAATTTTACTTGTGCAAGGTTCATCCCAGCCATATACTACTTGTCTCGAACAAAATGCAGCTTCTCATTTGGACTGCAGTGGTATGAAACCTGGGGGAGAGCCCTTCACCAGGCCACATGGCAAATTTCAGTCATACACTAGTAGTTTTTAAGGACTCAGGAAGGAGTAGCCTGCCGTAAATTTTCAAATCAGTTCATTATTAGAAGATATAAAAATGTTTTAAGTGCCACTATTCCTGGAGGCTAGTGTCACTGCTGATATGACACCCTTGCCACTTGCTGATGCTGTGGGATGAGGTGCGCGCTGTTGGGCTCGCATCAGCTTGCCCCCTGCCAGGAAGCAGCCACCAGAATCAGTGCCTCCTGATTGGTTTGGGCAGGTTGCGATGCGCTGAACAGGACTGTGAGTGTCATCGCATACCAATACACTCTGTGGAGCGTCATCTTCTTCAACTTAGGGCAGGAGAGCAGAAGCTTATAACCAATGCCGTAAGCATGTGCATGGGGGGTGCAGCGAGAGCGGCGGGGGCAGCTGCCCCCTCTACTTGCCTGAAGGGTGGAGCAAAACTTCCCCACACCTTTACATTGCGTCCCGTTTTGACCAAAATGGCCTCATTGGGACGAAGTTGAGGAGAAGAGGGGGCACTGCAGTGAACCTTTTCTCCCTGATGGAGACCCCTGCCCACACCTATGACCAGTGCCTCTGTAAGTGAATAGTAATTGCATGTAGATTGCTGAATTATCATGTTTTTAGACACTTTGTATAGTGTACCCTATACAATGTCATTTCCATGCAGGGCACTTCAAGTACAAAAAGCATTTAAATAAAAATCAGTCATAACATTAAGGTGTTGTGGCCACTGGGCATGCTGACCAGTGTGCTGTGCAGCAAAAATGAAATTATCAGGTGGCTGGCACAGTTTCTTTCTTGCACCGACCAAATTTGTTCAGATCTTTCTAGCTCAGTTGCCAAGGGAATGCTATACAGTACCATGCACACAATGTTTTTATTTGGATCTGTACATGTAATTTCTGCTGCAATATAAGTATATTAACTATCATCAGCATTGTCACAATTTTAGTTCAATGTTGAAGTAAAATTGGTTATCAGTATAGTTTATTCTCAACTAGTATACACATCTAGGAAGCCCATGATGGGACAAAGATTTAAGGGGTGTACAATCCGGTCAGAATGTGTGAGTTGATCTTTGTGTAGTTGGAAAGAGCATGAAATATAGGGATGTAATCGGGTATCCTTGTCATGATTTGAATAGGTTTTGTATTCTTAAATTGGGTTTGAAAACCACAGAATTTGGAATGTCATGTTGCCTAGTAGGGAAGACTTCATACTGAACTTTGTTCAAAGTGCTGCACATTGCCTGTTGTTGTTCAGCCACCTCAGAACTCCGGCCTAAAGTTGGTCTTTATATAATAAGGCAGTATAAAAGGAGTATACATTGAGAAGTGCCGCTGCTTTCGCAGCAATTGAAAACCTGTTTTTCAGCTTTCAACCAAATCTGGGTTCTTTTGCACTTGGCCTTTATTAAAATGCAGCCACTGTGGCTGGGAACCAAAAGGGCTTCCCCGTGCCTAGCAGTAGAACATCGTAGCCACTAAACCAGCATAGTGTGTCTGCAATGGGACTTTATTTCTTATGAAACAATTACTTTTGGTATTGTAATCATTATGATCAACTGCATTTCAGATTTTTTTTCAAGGGTAAAAATTAGGACTGTTGCATGAAAAATATATTTGCAGTAGTCACGAAATATTCAGCATTTTTATAACAAAGAGAATAAGTTTTTCACTGGTGTGTAGGAACAATAATTTATGCATAGTCATTCTGTGCAACATAGCTTTACTTCTATGTATTGCGTTTTAGGTACCATCATATGCAATATAAAACAAACCTGATACACCTGAGATGGAAATATACAGGATGTCTTTTTTTTTTTTTTTTTTTAGACTCGACAGATTTTTTATAAAAATGCTGTGACAGTAAGGCATGTCATTTTCGTGCATGAACTCTACAACAAGGTGGAGATAGTTTGCCCCTGTTAAGTTACCATTTTGAAATTACTAACAAAATCTTGTCAGTATTTCAATTATTAACATGAGGGCAGTTGTTTATACGGGAAGGTTGTAGGGCACAACAATTTATCACATGCCCATTTATTAGAAATCTGAAAAACTTCCCGTAACTTGCAATATTAATGATTGAATTTTAATAGTGATACTGAAACTGAGTGCACTGCATACTGGCAACACAGCCGTTTTGTTATATCAGCTGGAAATTTCCTGTGGCAAATAAGTGACAAAATTTGGATCCATTATAAGTGAAGTTTCAGGAAATTTTCACAGCCTAAGAGTGTATCCTTCCTCCTTTCTTTTTAACGAGTGTGCTGACTAGGGAAAGAAGAAAATGCACCAGTGTTCATCATGCCCTTGAGCATTCTTTCTTCTTTTCTTACAACATAAACTGTTAGGGGCTCATTACAATAGCTGATTTTGGTGGTGATCATATCCACTGCCACGGCTGCCAGCTTCCATAACTGCTAGCACTCACAATGGAAAAAAACAAAAACAAATAAACTCCATATCTGTGCAGATTTGAACCCAGCTCAATAGGAGCAGTGCCCCCCATGCCTGACTCTCACCACATGGTTGAACATGTTCTCTGCTACAACTCTGGTGCTAGTGGCAGTGTTTTTAGGACATAACATGTTCATGACTCATTGGCTGTGGTTTCATTGAGGAAGATGAGGAAAAAGAACAGGAGGAGGAGGAAGGAGACACTGACAAAGGAGAAAGAGAAGATGGTAGAAGAGAAGAATTGGAAGGAGAAAAAGAGGAAGACAATGATGAAGGAAAAGAAAGAGAAGAGGAAAAAATTTAGCATCAGCAGTAGAAGAAGTTGACAACTAAGTGGAAGAGGAAAAAGTCGACAAAAAGCAAAGATGATTGTGAGGAAGAAGACAAAGAGAAGGAAAAAAATGACAAAGAAGACGAAGACAACAAAAAAGAAGCAGAAAATGAGTAGCAAGGTAATTGAAGAGGAAGAAGACAAGAAGGAACGGTAGAAGAAGATTGAAAGGGAAGAACATCACATTCACCTAAATCTGCGCTGGCCTGGGAGTTCAGTAATACCGATGCCATCTACTCATGTATGGTGCCTCGTACCTGCTGTGTAGATATGGGCCAACACCTCATCGTGGCCACAGCAACTATGCTGCACTGGTGTGCTGAAGTCTGAGTACTGCAAACAAGCTTTGTGAGGTTTGAGGACAGTTATGACATTAAAAACTAACTGATACAAACAAGGCACAAAAACGCCAAAGCTGAAAAAGCGGTGCAGGCATAGTTTCACATGAATTTATGGGCACGGGCACGCTCAATTCAGCCAGGTGGCATCTGCCTTCTGAAAGTATGTCACTCATATTAAAATTTAAACAAAGTTCTTGGTTACTTTAGCCTGTTTATCTATCTGTAACTACTGTTAAAGACCGTGATAATGGAAGAAGCATAGCGGATTCAAACTCCACTTTTTGATACATGTCAGCTGTCAGACAGTAGCCGCAATCTTCTAAATGACGAAATAGAGCAGCTTCAAAGAGAGCAAGTACTAGCCACTGTTTAAAGAGAATGCTCTTAAGAAAATGGCAACTTTGTGCTCTTGCTTCTGAACTCTACATACTGCACATGACTTCAAAAACTTAGCCGAGCTGGTGTCCATAGAGTATGTTTATTCACTAAGCCTGAGTAGTAGTTCAGGACCCCTTAAAGATGAAAAAGCTTTACTAACATTGTGGCTGGTTATGAAAATGAGCATCCACCCATTTGCCATTGCGACTGGGACACCTGCCTTCATCAGAGCATCACTGCCTGCAGCATTAGTGTGTTTTTTTTTGTTGTTTTTTTTTTTCGCTAGTGTTTTGAGTACACTGAAAATAAAATATATTCACTGGAGCTCATTAAGACTTTAAGGGTCAAACTTTTCACTAAATGCATTCCCCAAGGGTCAATTATTTTGTTGCATACTTGAAACATTTAAACATTTAGAGTAACCTATTTATAAAAAATTTTATCCATATTCTTTTTATAGTCACCATAAACCAACGCAATATATTTTTGTAGCTGTATATTCGTTGCTTATCCAGAAATATCACAAAGTAGAATGTGAAAGACTGATAGTAACTACAAAAATTGTGTTCATTAAAATAAACTTTCTTCACAACCTTAGGAAAATGTGCAGATCTTCTGGCAGGAGGTTCTCTTTCATGTGTGTGCTCGAATTCTTCGGTAATTTATGTATGTTGTTTTTTATGCTTCTTGTGAATCAAATAAACTGAAACCTTGCAGAGACCTCTGTGTTTGCCTACCTGGGTCTTGCCATATTCAGCTACCGACTTATCATCAAGCCTTCTCTTATAATATGGAGCATTGTAAGTGTTGTCTTGACTATCCTTTTTATCTCTTCATGTTGCTTCTCCAAGAATAAGGTGTCTGGCTACACCCTAGTTAATTCCCATGCTCATTATGATTAATGGCCATTAAGGGTTTGTGATACAGCCTGTTGGTTCCCTGCTTAAATGTAAGCACTGTCACCAAGTACACTGCTTGCTGGATTGTTGGATTGTACAGGATGAAAAGACAGAAGTTAAGGGGGGACGCGGCATTGAAAACTATCTTTGCTATTTATAGGTATAAACTGATGAAACTTGGCATACTGATGTAGTTTGTTATGCTGATATCTGAAATGAAATCGGTTTTATGTTACATGCTATAGTTTTTGAGCCGCATCACCTTATGGACCCTTACAGTCACCCCCTAATTAATTGGTCAATTAGATAATATTTCAGTACCATTTTTACTTAAGCATATACACTAAGGCCCATTGTGTGCCGTAAGGCTGTTCGTTGATTTTTTTTTTTTTTTATGTCCAGATGAGTACAGAGAAAATTTTTGAAATGTCCTCGACATATTTTCTTACTGACAACTTTTGCAAAAATATAATTATAAAAGTTTGTGCGACGTGCAAGCATAAATGAATAGCTTTGTGGCGCTCACCAACGTTTCAGGATCTAACTGAAAAAAAAAACAATGAATTTAGCTTAATTAGTTATGAAATGGCACTGGGATGACTGACAGCAACTGCTCAAAAAATGGAAGCTGAGAAAACGGAGCTCATAGTTTTATTTTATCAAAACAGTTAAATATTAACTTTGAGCAGCTAAGTTCTTTCTCGCTTTTGCAGGTTTTATTTTTTGTTGGAGAAACACAGTGGCGTGGCTATCCTCAAGTTCGATTGTTCCTTTTTACGATGATACCAAGAAGGCGGCACCTCCGGAAGCCCGATTTTCTTGCGATTTTGGATGACAACACATAGATAAAGTGGCATTTTCTGTACTACTACTGCATATTTCATTACAATAGTCCACCACAAGGTAAAAGAAGGTCCAAGGATCATGAAAAAAAAATTTAAAAATGGAGAATTTTGATCAAATTGAGCATTCCCATTGCCAAGTCCCCCCTTAAGTCACTTCAAGTTTGCGAAATTCGTGATGCCTGTATATATATGAAACACACAAGAAGACGGACACTAGTGGCTTTACCCTTACTGAACATGTAGCCCCCTACTATAAGCTCTGTCCATTTCTTGTAGGCGCATGGTTTCACAACAGCTATTCACCGTGTGCAGAGCTGTGAGCACTAGGTGTGAAATGCATTTTCACATATTAGTTCCTTCACCTGAACATCTGTGTGAATATAAATACATCACATTTCAGGTAATAGGTCTTCTTTATTTCCATTTACACTTTCAGATACTATGTCTTCTTGGACGAGCAGCAAACATATACCCATTGTCCTTCTTAATGAACTACTTCAGGGAGCACAAGATTACCAAGAAGATGATGTTCATCATGTGGTACAGTGGTAAGCTACAATGCTGCTGTTGGTGATATAGGCAGTAACACAGTCATTTACGCAAATATGTTGAGCAAAACTAAACACTTTATAGCCTATATTTAAAAAGCTTGCATGCTGGACTGCATTGTTCATGCATATGCTGCAAACTTTGCTTGTTCCTGAAGCATCGTAGCTGTGAACAGAAAAAAGAAACGTAATATTACATGGCATTCCATTGGTGTACCTCAGCGTACTTAGGTAGGTCATGTTGCATCACTAGAAAACACAATGAAATAGGATGGTACAATATTAGAAACAAAAAGCACACTTCAAGCAATTTTGCACAGTTCATTTGATACTTTGTCCTTATCCCTCTTTTTATCATGTATACCGCCAGTTTGCTTATAGTATGTAGAAGCTCACATGACCCCTCAATGGGTTGCACATTTTGTTTTATATTTTGCCCCATCTCTCTTTTGTCGAATTCACCATGACAGCACAGTAAAATTTATTTGGATATGAACCCCAAGCTGTAGTTCAATGTACTTCAGGTCTAAAGTAGTTCCAGGTGGTGTCTGGCTAGTGGAGGCTCGACATTTGAGGAGTTTCCTTCACTCATGAATGATAAGGGAATGATACATAAACAAAATGATCTGATGGCTTAGATACACATTTGTATTTATGAGCCTAGACCGCTTCGTTTTTTTTTTTTTTTCTTTTTGCTTTCATGAGCTTTTCTTATAGCAGTGTAGCAATTCGAGTGACTTGGTAGAGCTTCGTTGTAACACAGCACACACAAATGAAGACAATAGAAGGAAAAAAGACACCGATGACATCAGCGCTGGACTCGTGTCGCAAAGCTTGTGTTGTCGGTGTCTTTCTTCCTTCTTTTGTCTTTGTGTGTGTGCACTGCATTACAAAGAAGCCTTTTATAGGGTGCCTGAATGTTCTCATAGCCACTCGTGTCAATGTGAAGTGGTACTTGTCACTCCAACTAGCCTCAGTGGTCCTTCAATTACCATGCCCTGTCTGCATGTGCTTGTAGAGAGCTCCGTCATGTCCTCCTGTCTTTTTCCAGCGAACTGACTAGCTACTGCGCATATCATTGCTTAGCGTGCAAGGTGTATCTTTGATTTACACAACATTTGAGCATGTTATGCTTAAGACTTCTTGTTTTTGTACCTTTACTCACTATATGCTAGGTTTAGTTGATGAGTGAATCCACATTCTTTGAAACTATCCGATCATTGGCTGTTGCACTTATTTTGCCATTTTAGCATGGCAAGCTTGATGTGCAACATTGTGGTCTTGTAACCTCATGTATCAAGGCTCGCTCTGAAGCAAGTAAATTTAAGCAAAGTGAGATGATGGATGGAAAACCATGAAACCCAACACCCAGCAATTTGCACACTGCTAGCATGCTTAAGCAAGACATATGCATGAGTGAGTCTAGTGAACAAAAAATTTGAACTTTGAACTGCTTTCCTACTGTAACAGATATTCCAATGTTCTTGAAAGCGACCTTATGATTTCTCAGTTTTGAATTCTTAGACATTATCTCATTTAATATTGGATCATCATGTTGCATGAATAAAGAATTCTTGCCGCAGCACTGAAATTTGATCGTGTTTAACGTTGGATCATCATGTTCCATGAATAAAGAATTGTTGCCACAGCACTGAAATTTGACAGTTTGTTTATTTGGCCAATAAGGCCAATAAGTACATGAAGAGGATCAAGGAAAAAAACTTACATGAGTACTTTGATAAGGCCACGGCACTTATTGGAGTTGCTTATTGTGTTAATTAGTATTTCGAACATATGTGTTTAATTTATGTTACTCAAACAGGTGATTGGTGAACATACTGTATCTTTGCACCCACGCTTATATAATGTCCTAATGTGAGGCCCTTGGATTAAACAAACAAATAAGATTTATATCGCCAGTAGTCTGCAGCATATTAAAATGACTATATGTAATGCTAAGAACATGCAGCAAACTGCTTCATGACATTATGCATCACATAAAATCACACAACAAAAAATAAAGCCAATTTATTGAGTCAAACTGTGGTAGGTAAGATTGAGCCATATATATGTATATTATAAGGGACCGTTTAATCTGGCCAATCACGAGCTGCGACGACGAAGATCGGATCGTCCAGGCGAGGATGATATGTACAGATGAGGAAGAAATACAAGTGATGATGATGCCTTGAGATGAAGAAAAGTCATTCATAGATCGCGCTCACACTAATGCCCTCCTGCAGTGGAAGCGGCCGCCCGGCCATGCATTATCATGAGACCCGGCGCGTGTACAGTTTCAATCGAGCAACATGAACAATCTCGGTACCACGGCAACGGAGGTTGGAAGGGTTTCGGAGCGGCGATACACAGTAATTAACAGGGGATGTCTTTTCAATGACCAAGTAGGGTCCAATAAAATGACTGGCAAATTTTTTGCACAAGCCGGGAACGCGCACAGGTGTCCATAGAACTTCGTCTCCAGGGGCAAAGGTCACAGGGTGGTGAGTCGAATTGTAGCACTCTTTCCGAACTTCCTGAGATATGCTGGTGTTGATGCGAGCCCAGTGACGGCATTCCGCAACACAGGACAAAAACTGTTCGGAAAAAGGCGTCCCTGAGAGTGCAGGAGCTGCTGTAAGTAGCGACACGTCTAGTGGTAAACTTGGCGAGCGGCCATACACGAGGAAAAATGGTGAAAAGCCGGTGGTACGTTGTACAGCCGTATTGTATGCGAATGTGACAAACGGCAGGATTGCGTCCCAGTTGGTATGGTCGGGGCGGATGTACATGGCAATCATGTCTGATAGAGTACAATGAAAACGCTCTGTCAAGCCGTTGGTCTTTAGATGGTAGCTCGAGGTGGTCTTATGGACGGTGTTGGTGGCACGCAGAACTTCGGTAAGAAGACGATAGGAAGGCCTTTCGCAACTTCTGGATGTTGTCCCACCTATTGAAGTCGCTTACAAGGTTGTCGTTCTAGAGCCAGTCCTCGACGTCATCACCCCGCAGCCCAGCGAAGACGGGTGGGTCACGATGGCAGTTGTGGATGGCCACGAGGGATGACGGAATCTGTGCGGTGGCGGCAGCATCGGAGCTGCCTTGATTGTCCTCAGCAGGCATTGCAGGAAGTGCTATACGGCAACCCGAACGGAGCTCCAGTGAGATGGGCGAGAGGATCGAAAAGCGCCGTCCACCACTTATAAGAGACCGTTTCATCTGGCCAATCACAAGCTGCGACAATGAAGATCGGATCGTCCAGGCGATGATGATATTGACGCCAAGCAATGTGCCCACCGCCGAGCAAGTATTGAGAAGCAAGCTCCCCACTACAGGCACCGATCTTGAGCAAAAGGAAGACAACGAAGAGCGCAGTTGTGCGAGCGTTCATTTGGTGCTGGCCGCCATTAACGAAGGAACGAAGGCTGTCCTCTTCCGCCGATCGTGTATTGCTTATCTTCGTGACATTTTAGGGGTGGAGGTGCGGGGTACATGCTATCATCACCCGAGCCACAGCGTAGCCCTGTCTCAAGTCCAGTGAGTAGCCCGGGCGACATCACCCCTGTCCACGTACGTGCCAGCCATCGCCTCCAAGGGCTCCAACCAGAACACGGTCCGTTACCTCATCGTGTCTGTGCCATGAACCTGGACCCACAGCCCTCTGCTGCGCCTGTTCCACCAGTGCATCACATCATAGTCAACCAGCGACTGCCACCACCTGTCTTTCACGGAGATTCTTCAGAAGACGTGGAAGACTGGCTAGACCACTTTGACTGGGTGGCGGATTGCAATGGCTGGAATGAAGAGGGCAAGCTTCGCAATGTCTACTTCGCGTTCCAAGACTCCGCGAAGACATGGTTCCACAACCACGAAGCGACGTTGACTTCGTGGGAGGAATTTCGTCGTCAGGTGATCGCCGCATATTCCAATGCTGACCGAAAGGAGAAGGCAGAGCTGGCGATACAGACGAGGTTCCAAGCGCCGAATGAAAGCGTCAATAAGTGGATAGTCGTCGCAACTGATTACCTGACGCGGTACGCGGAAACCAAGGCCGGTAGCCCGCAGAACCGCCGCAGAAGTCACCACGTTTTTTATGCACAACATTGTATTACGTCATGACGCCCCTTCCGTCTTGATCACTGATCGAGGCACAGCGTTTACTGCTGACTTAATCAAGGAGATCGTCACGCTTACTCACACCAGCCACCGGAAAACCACAGCCTATCATCCACAAACAAATGGTTTAACGGAACGCCTCAACAGGACAATGGCCGATATGCTGTCGATGTACGTCGACATAGAGCACAAGATGTGGGACCAAATTCTTCCATATGTGACATTCACATATAACACAGCTGTGCAGAAAACTACCCGTTTCACACCATTTGAACTTGTTTATGGACGCCACGTCACAGCCCCTTTAGACGCGATGCTACGAGTCGACACCGGAACAGCGAGAAGCGAGAATGCTGACGAAATCGTGCAGAAGGCTGAAGAAGCTCGACAGCTCGCTCGAAACCGAATCCTTAACCAGCAAAGTGCCGATGCCCGCCGATACAACAGCGGTCACAGAGAAATTCAGTATGAACCTGGTGACTACGTCTGGGTATGGATGCCCATCCGGCAGCAGGGTCTCTCCGAGAAATTGCTGCGTAGATATTTCGGTCCCTACAGGATAACAAAGTGTCTTAGCGACGTGAACTACGAAGTCGTTCCTGAAAGTTCTGCTACGAGCGCGAGCCGACGGCGGCCCCAACCGGAAATTGTTCATGTAGTGCGTATCAAGCCGTACTATGCCCGTGAATAAGTTGTCATCTGACCATATTTTTCCCTGCCCTCTGTTTCCACGGCGACCGGGACGGTCGCTTTTCACAGGGGGGAGTAATGATGCCAAGCAATGTGCCCACCGCCGAGCAAGTTTCGAGAAGCAAGCTCCCCACTTACAGGCACCGATCTCGAGCAGAAGGAAGACGACGAAGCGCGCAGTTGTGCGAGCATTCTTTTGGTGCTGGCCGCCATTAAAGAAGGCTGTTCTCTTCCGCCGATCGTGTATTGCTTATCTTCATGACAATATATATATATATATAGAGAGAGAGAGAGAGAGAGAGAGAGTGAGTGTTCTGGAAGGATTCCTATACAGAAGTAGTTCTAAATATGAGAACACCACCAAAATCTTTACCCTGTGACATTGTCAGCGTGCCCGTACCTCTGTTCACTAACCACTGTCTTAGAAAGCTTCAAGAATATATTGATTTTGATGCATGCAAGAAAACTGCAAGCTAAACAGTGATGATTAACTTACTTAGGGTAAGACACTTCCTTCATTTACAAAATATATTATTAGATGCAGCATGTACCATCGGATATGGTAGAAATTTAAGCCACTGTTTACCATGTAGGAAAAGTTCTATAGAGCAGCTGGCTGACCGCACTGCTGCAGAGGTATGTGACATTGTGAAAACATGATTCAGTGTACAACAGCTAGATCAAATTGTGCATCTCAAAGCACACAGAGAACTGACATGTGCAATACTTCACAGGATACAGATTGTGTTATGAAAAACTTTGTGTACCAGCACGGCTGTGCACGTCGTAGGACGTGGGAGACCTTTATTTTCTTTTATTGATTTATTTAGGGCAATACAGAGGATTGCCCTAGGTGACACGGCTAAAGGCAAACATTGCCTGACTGGGCCGTGGCACCCATACAGCAGCAGCAGCAGTGCTAGAACAGTATGTACATAACATTTAAACAATACAAAACAAATAATGAAAAGCAAGCAAAACGTCACGTGGTTTAGAAGCAATTGACACAATGGTTTGACATAATAAAAAAGAACAATAAGGAGTGGTAAATAATTTCCAAGAAACAGGCAACAAAAAAGAATAATCACATAATCTGATAAACACTTGTACCATAGCACTAAAACAAGATTACCTGGTATCCTAATTTTAGTTTTCTTCTGTAATATTTCCCTGGCCATTTTTCTAAAAGCTTGATTTAAAGTTATAGAATTTAAGAGGTGTGTGGTTACTGGGTGGTCATATAGGAGATGAGGAATTTGCACAGTGAGTATTTGCTCGCCATATTTAGTTCTGCTATGTGGTGTAATTATTACCAGTTTATTCCTGAAATTGTATCCTGTCATTTTAAAGTCATATTTTCTTTCGAAAGAAGATTTGTCTGTCTGATATTGCTAGAAGATTTCGAGGAATAGTGTGTAAGTCTATAGTTTTGATGTTAATATTTTCTATTTGCTATAGAATAGTCTAGTGCTTTCCATATGTCCCAACTTTCCTATTGCACATGGTGCATGGTTTTGCAGTGTTTGAAGTGATGATAAATTGGATTGTGTAGTAGTCAACCAAACTAAAAGACAGTACCGTATTTTCCGGTGTATAAGACGCGGCTTTTTTTCAAAATTTCCGGAGGTGCGTCTTATACAACGGTGCGTCTTATACGTACTTTTTTGTAGTTCTTTTGGGAGAAACTCATGTTGATGCTGATGAGTCTTTTATTTTAACGACTAGAGCAGTCCGACGCGAATGATGCGTCATAATTATAATAACGAAGACTCAACGTACCGGTACTACAGTTCCACAACAAAACCAAAGTACATAAAACGGAAAAATAAAAAAAGTATGTCGTGTAATAACGTGTAATATAATGCAACTAGTGCGGTAACTCTTTTGGATACGATGTAACGTAACACTGCAAAACGTACAGCTGCTCCAGGGGAGGCACAGCACGTAGAAGTGTTTACGAGCCGCTGATGGCTGCCGAGATAGCGCTATCTTCTCGGCAGCCGACGGCCGAGCGACACTACACCCCCCCCCCCGCGTATTTTCATGCTCGTTAAAGACGGGCGGGGCCTTTCCTCCCCGCATCGACGGCAGGTGTCCCGATCGGGGTGATGTTATCACATCGGCCCTCGGAGCGACGGAGATAGGCCGGGCTCGTTTGATCTCTGCTTCAGCCGTTTTCTTTGCCCCCACTCGCATGCTTTTATTCTAGCGACCGTACTTTGGGCTTCGGGGGCTTCCGGAGAAAAGAATCGGAAAAAGGGGCATCGCACTCGCAGCCCCTTTTGCGTATGACTGCGCTCGCCTGCGCAGCAAGGGGCGCAGCCGTGCGGCTGTTGGTCCGTGCGTGAGTGCAAAATATGCGAGGTTTTTTTTTTTTTTTTTGCAAAGCTGGCTAAATATTAGGGGTGCGCAAATTATGCGAGGGTGCAAATTATGCGGGTAAATACGGTATTCCAAAGCGTGTCGGAGGACGAGGACTTTGAGGGCTTCGACAGATAAAATGTCTTTCCTGCAGTCATGCGGAATGTTTCAGTGGGTGTGCATTATTTTTTCTCGCAAGTTTGGTGTAGTAGAAGTTTTCTTACGGACTAGCGCTCAGAAACGTAAGCACAGCATTTTACAAGGCTCGCTCAACCCCACGTTATGAAGTTTCTTTACGGGAAGTGAGTTAATATAGGTGCGTCTTATACACCGGTGCATCTCATATATTAATTTTTGCATGCAAACTTGCGGAAAATGGGGGGTGCGTCTTATACAAAGGCACGTCTTAAACACCGGAAAATACGGTATGTTAATCAAGAATGAACGAGTGCATTTGCAGCGTCAGCACAGCCCTATGCGCCAGGAAAACTAAATATCGCAGTTCATGAGGCAAGAACTGCGGTTCCAGCAAAATGCACAAGGCCTCAAGGTTTTCCGAAAAACATTATCAGCATCGTAATAGAAGGAATGTCGATGCAATCACTTGTTGATACCGGCACTGCTCTTTGGACGATAGACACTTGTATTTGCCGCAGAATCGGAAAAAATGATGGCACCGCTTTCTGGACTATACCTCCGAACTGCCAACTTGCAGAACATCTAGCCTTCCAGCGCCTGTACCGCTCATGTCGTCATTCAGGATGTTTTATATGTCATTGAATTTATTGTGCTGCCATCATGTTCTCACAACATGATATTAGGTTGGAATTTTCTATCAACACATCATGCCATCATTGATTGCACCCGTGCCAATATTGACCTGTTTCCGTTTTCTGCCGATATTACCCTTGCGTAATTTGCGCACTTTTTTTCGCTACCTTAGAGCTCCGATAAAGGGGGTGCGCAAATTGCATGGAGATTCCGCGAAACATCCGAAATAACGTGTAATATAATGTAACGCGCGTAGTATATGGTAACTCTTTTGAATACAATCTCACGTAACACTATGAAACGCTCATGTAAGAGAATACAGCTGCTCCAGGGACAGTTTTCGCAGTCTCTTCCCGTTGAGAGTACAGCAGAAGGGTTTACGAGCCGCCCGCTGATGGCTGCCGAGATAGCGCACGCACCAGGGCCATCTCGGCAGCCGAGTGACCCTCCCCCCTCCTCGCATCTTTTCATGCTCGTTAAAGACAGGTGGGGTGTTTCCTCTCCGCTTCGACGGCAGGCGTCCCGATCGGGGTGATGTTATCGCATGCGCCCTCTGAGTGACGGGGATGGGCCGGGCTCGTTTGATCTCTGCTTCAGCCGTTTTTGTCACCCCCCACTCGCGTGCTTTTATTCTAGCGACCGTACTTTGGGCTCTGGGGGCTTCCAGAGAAAAGAATCGGAAACAGGGACATCTCACTCGCAGCCCCTTTTGCATATGACTGCACTCGCCTGCACAGCGAGAGGCACGGCCTCATAACTGTCCAAAGTCTGTCCATGCGCGCTGGTTCGGGAGTGACTGGGAGCGCAAAATATGCGAGAAAATTTTTTTTTGTAAACCTGGCTAAATATTAGGGGTGCGAAAATTATGCGAGGGTGCAAATTATGCGGGTAAATATGGTATATGCCATGACGACCCTTGCCGCAAAATTGCCGTTTCAGAAGACACTGTTATACCGGCCTGGCCTTCCGCTCTTGTACGAGTCTCCTGCAACTCAGCAGGTGGAACAGTGCTGTTCCCGCCGTCTCAACTCTTGGCTTGCCGCCGCTCGCTACCACTACTGTTCGCCCTTCTTGAATTCACCTCTGGTGCCCCTGTGCTGTACGTATCCAACCCATCAGCTGAACCAATAACTTTACATTGACGTGAAAGCTTGGGGAAAGCCCATACGCTGCCATCACTTGCAATTTTCGGCGCACTGGACAACTCCACTTTTTTTACCGCACTCAAGGCGTCGTCTGCTCCATCGTTGCCGCGTTCTTTTCAACCGTCTATTGCCAGTGACTTTACAACGATGCAGCAGGAACAACTGCTTTGCTTGCTCCATGAATTCTCTTCCTCGTTCGACTGCCAAGCAACATCACTGGGCCGCACAATGACTGTATCGTACACTATTGACACTGGAAGCCATGCCCCTATTTGCCAGCGTCCCTGCTGAGTATCGGCAAGCATACGACGCGTTATCGATGACCGGGTGAACGATAGCCTCAAATGTGGTTTCATACAGCCCTGTAGTAGTCCCTGGGCATTGCCAGTCCTAGTTTGGAAAAAAGACTCTAGTATGCGATTTTGTGTAGATTATTGATGGCTTAACAATATTGCCCAAAAGGATGTATACCATGCACCGACGATGCACTAGACTGTTTGCAAGAAGCGGAATTTTTTACAGCGTAAGCTGTTATGAGATCACAACAACAGCCGTTTTTCGCGCCATAGTTGTCCGTCGCCGCTGCTGCTGGTGTCCATAACCGCTATCGCGCTAATTAGAAAAAAATAACGGGGACTGAGGAGGATTCGAACCCACGTCCCTCTGAGTGGCATTCGAGCATGCCTGTTGGGCTTTGAACCCAAGTTTGAGTTCAACCCCAGCCTGGGTTGCGAAACAAGCACGCAGCTTTTGTTGGGGATACCGCTCCCATAAGCTGGTATACCACTTGTGAACTTTGTATTTTCGGCCATATTTGGGGTACTAGCAGGTGGTATAGGAGAACTTGTTGTTGAGCCAGTTGGTGAATCTTAACAAAATAAAAGGAACTGCGCGAAAAAGACCAACGACCACATAAACCAGACAGAGACACTGCGCCCGTGTCTGTGTCTGGTTTATGTAGTCGTTGGTTTTTCCACGCAGTTCCTTTTCTTTTGTTAGGAGGTGGTATTTCAGGACATTATGTGGTTGTAATTGTGGCTGTGGTATCATCGATGAAGATGAAATGGGACATTGAGTAGCCTTTATAGTACTTGGGCACGTTGTGCTCTCGGCCATGGCTCTGGTAGAAGATGGTGCTTCAGCACATTATGTGGTTGTAATCGTGGCTCTGGTTTCATCCATGAAGATGAGACAGTAGAGGTTTGGGCAGCCCATAATGTAGGGGGTATTGTGGTTCTTCATTACACGTACATCTCGCTATGTATTCAGCAGAACAAGGTTTCCTATTTCAAGCAACAATCTTTTTTTCAGCATGAAATATTTCAAGACATCATATGTTTTGTAGTCACCGGCTGTGGTTTTATTGACAAAGGCAAGAAAGTGAGAGGAGGAGGAGGCGACAGGAAAAGAAGTTTGAAAGAGAAGAATGAGCAAGCACGCAGCAAAGTCGAGCTTACGCTGTCACTACGCTGTGTACTCTACACAGCCCTGGCAGTTTTTTCCTCCTTGGACCTCCGCTCTGGCTACTGGCAGGCACCCATGTCTGACACCAACTGTTCAAAAACTGCGTTTGTAACCCCAGACGGCCTCTACGAATTCACAGTAATGCCGTTCGGGCTCTGCAATGCACCTGCCACCTTTGAGTGCATGATGGGCGGTATCTTATGCAAGCTCAAATGGCATACCTGCCTTTGCTACCACAATGACGTCATCGTCTTCACCCCAGATTTCCGTACCCACCTTAGCCGTCTGCAGCAAGTTTTAAGCTGTCTCCACAACGCTGGTGTCCAGCGCAACTTGAAAAAATGCCTATTTGCAGCTCGGAAACTCAGGATATTAGGCCACGTTGTTTGCAAAGAAGGCATCCTTCCTGATCCTGCTAAACTTCATACTGTATCGGAATTCCAGAAACCCACTAACCTTAAAGCACTGCACAGCTTCATTGGCTTATGTTCACATTTCCGACGCTTTGTTCACAACTTTGCTACTGTGATAGCACCCCTCAACCAACTCCTACAAAGCGACAATGAACTTTCTACTTGGTCGGAAGCCTGTGATGTTGCTTTTACAACTCTTCACCACCTACTTACCTCTCCGCCAATCCTATACCACATTGACCCAAGTGCTCCCACAGAACTTCATACTGATGCCAGTGGTGTCAGCTTTGGGGCAGTGCTCACACAACGTAACAACACTAATGCCAGATACGTGGTCTTATGCCAGCTGTGCCCTCACAAAAGCCGAGGCCAATTACTCAGTCACTGAGAAAGAGTGCCTTGCCATCATGTGAGCTGTTCAAAAGTTTCGCCCATGTCTCTATGGTAGACCTTTTGATGTGGTAACAGATCATCGTGCCCTCAGCTGGTTATCTAACCTCAAGGATCTGTCGGGTCACCTCGCTCGATGGGCCCTGAGACTTCAGGAATACGACATCCGCGTCGTCTACCGCTCTGGGCACAGGCACTCTGATGCTGATGCCCTCTTTCGCTTCCGCGTTACTCCAGACGCCAGCTCCTCTACCTCCAGTCATGATACTTCACTGCTTGATATCGTGGACATGGCCTCCGAGCAACGGAAGGACCCGTGGATTGTCACCTTACTCGATTTATTATCCAAGCCTGTGGCAGCTTCAACACCTCGAGCGTTGCGCTGACAGGCACAGCATTGCGCCATCCACGATGGGCTTTTGTACTGCCGCAACTACCACGCCGACGGCCGCACATGGCTGTTAGTAGTCCAACGTCCGTGTTTCACTCTGATCCCTAGTGTGGTCATGGCGGAGTGTCGAAGACACGGCTTCGGCTGCGCTGTTATGTCCACAAATATGTATGCTCCTGCTTTGCCTGCCAACGACGAAAATCTGCATCGCACCTCACCACCGTGCCTCTCCAGCCGCTTCCCTGCCCAGCTCGCCTATTTGACCGCATCGGCATTGACTTATATGGGCTTCTTCCTTGTACCGGCACTGGGAACCGATGGATCGTCGTTGCAGTGGACCATCTGACACGATATGCTGAAACCGCTTCTCTGCCTGGCGCAACAGCCAGTGATGTCGCCTTGTTCATTCTATGACGCTTTATTCTCCACCTCGGCGCACCTCGTGAGCTGCTATGTGATCGAGGTTGCGTATTCCTCTCAGATGTTCTCCAGTCACTTCTCTCTGAATGCCATGTTATTCACCGCACTTCGACTGCATACCATCCACAGACCAGTGGCTTAATAAAACAATTCAACAGGACTCTTGGTGACATGCTTTCTATGTATGTTGCATCAGGCTACTCGAACTGGGATCTTGTACTTCCGTTTATCACATACTCATACACCGCCAAGCAAGCCACTTCCGGATTCTCACCCTGCTTTGCGGCCGCGAACCCTCCAACACCATCGATACAATTCTTCCGTACCGTCCTGACCCTGCTGACTGCTCACCTGCAACTGCAGTTGCTCAGCAAGCTGAAAAATGCCAGCAACTTGCTCGTTCCCTTACATCTGCTCATCAGTGTCGAGAACAACAGTGTCATGACATGAAACCACCTCTCCACCCTTTCACCGACTCCTTGGTGTGGTTATGAGTTCCACCTGTTGCTGCCCCTGGCCTTTCGTCCAAGCTCTTTCCCAAGTACCATGGTTCCTACCGTGTCATTGCGCAAACCAGTCCCGTCAATTATGTCATCAAACCTATATCACCCTCTCCTGATATTCGTCGTTGCAGAAGAGAGGCTGTGTACATTGACTGGCTCAAGCCGTATTATGATCTGCTGATTTCTTTCTAGGTCGCCAGGATGGCTTCTCTTCAATCCCGGGGGTAACTGTAAGGATGTAGATGAGGACGCTTAAAAGCCCTATCACCATCGTATGGCTCGTACCTAGTTCGCTCGCTGGCTGTGCCCTACGTGCCGACGTGACAATTGTCACTGCTCCTCGACGTCACCAATAAAGCTCCTTCACACATTATAGAGGTTGTGCTTCACGCTTGTCGGTAATAAATATCTTAACCTGTTTAGAGCCTTGATGGTGAATGGTGATGCATTTGTCCCCACCCTCTTTGGAGCAGCAGAGAGGGAGAGCATAAAGGCACCCTAATCATTTTGTGTTCGCAGCACCACCTGTTGTCGAGTTTTCATTCTAGTGCATGGTACTGCACTGGAGGCTGTTCATCAAGCATGTTGTCTATTAGAAAGTGCAAGTTTCCATGCTTTTCTGAGTGACCTCAGCAAGCTTTTGGATTGCGAACATTGCGAACACATTTTTGCCAAACTGTGGGCTTTAATATAGAAGCGGCGGCATCAAACAACATTGGGCGTCAAGGTTCTTGTACAGTTCCTCCTATAATAGAAGCAGGATGTGAGCTAAATCTGAGAACTTTCAATGCGTAACACATGTGAGCCATTTTGTTATTGTGTTACTGTGGTAAGCAACACCAGATCATTCATTGTGTCGCAGTACATGAAGTGTTTTGTCTCTACAGCTTACATTACAGAGTAATAACAGCTAAAGATGTACTTCACATTGTTCACTTGCATGCATTCTTATCTTCTAAATGTTATTATTGTATGAAAAAACAACTCAGTGGTAGCCTATTTATTTTGATTCATTTGACATCACAGCACTTACACATGATGGAACACGTTCTAATCATGTAATTTTGCACTGACACTACGACTGTTGCAAGATTCAGCTCGTGAGCATCGCAGTTACACACACCACTGGGGGGAGTAAAGCAGCACAGCAGGAAAAGTGTGTTGCTTTGAGGCTACATCCTTCTTTTCCTTAAAAATCATATATATATATATATATATATATATATATATATATATATATATATATATATATATTATGCATTTCATCCAAGACTGCCATAGTATTTTGAACAACCGAAGCTTCTAGGAGCAGCAGATATCAGAAAAAAAGTTATGTTTGTATTGTCTGAACCACTTGCTAGATATGCTAATTAACCTAGTTTGGTAGGGCAGTTATGCTGTCAATGAAAATGGAAAGCTTGTAGGTGCTGACAAGGTGACCCCATATCCTTTTTCAAATGACACAGAAAGTGCTTGTCACACTGCAGCTGAACAGGGTTTCTCACTTTTTTAACTCGTGAACTGAAACAGAATAGCTTGAAAACCCCAGCAAACAGACGTCAGTAGGACCAGTAAGACCGTCAGTAGAACAAAACCCCAGTAAGACAGACGTCACCCATAAAGCCTGGCCTATACAGTGTGTTTTACCGGCACTTTTTTCGTGTTTTGTTCACTGCCATCATTTGGCATCAATGCTACCTGTGGTGGCAGCCAAAACGCCAAGCTCTGGATGTTCTAGACATCAGCCCCACTGCCAGAAGCAGCTGTATGAGTGGAGTGCAATCAGCACATGGCCGGCAGTGACTTTCACTAGTGTAAGGGTATCGTTGCTGCTTCTGGAGTGGGTGAATTTCACCTAAAATCCATTAAGTTGACGTCGTGCACTGTGTGACCAGCAAGTCGGAAATTAAAACTTGTCTATAGACGACTTGACAGCAAAGTGCTTGTGACCATTTTGAACTGTCTGAGAATCTCAAATTCTTGGTTGGCTTAGCATGGAGCCTCTGCATTGGCCTTATACATTGCCTCAAAGATGTCTACTAGCAACATGTGTCGACAGGTGCTATTGCCCCCTCAGAAGCTATGCATAACGGGTTTGCTAGTTCCTTGTATTCTCCATAGCCGACATCATGAGTAGAACAAAAATTGGCCTTTCAGTATCAATATCTTTCTTTTGTGATACTTTGAACATTCTAAGCCCGTAGACCACAAATAAGGTACAAAAGCTCTCTCTAATCAAGTAAATTTCTTACTACTCCATTGAGTTGTGTTACATGCTGCTCCACAGAGTTTCATATTTAATCCATCTGTTTATATTGTGTGTCACTGGCCTGGTGCTCATCCGTGCATTCCTCTTGTGGTTGGTTGCCCTTAACATAACTCATGGTTATGTTCATAAATGTTCATGGTGCAATGCCTAGAGGCTTTACACCATGAAATATTATTTGTTTAATTTTGAATTGGGGGGGGGGGGGTAGGGGAATCGCCTCAACAGTACCCACAAGCTTTCAGTTGTCTCTAGCCATGTAACTACACTAATCAACTTGATTGGCATATCTTACTAACTACCAATAAAATAGAAGTGCATAACTTCTGGTGTAAGCTATTGCCCGTATTCTTGCCTTCCTCAGTTTTTTGGGGGGTTCCTTTTTTTTCCTTGTTTTTCAGTCTTTGGAGAAACGGTATATGACCATTCCTCTTACTTCGTGGTGTCATGGCACAGGCATATATAGTGTCGTGTCTGAGTTTAGTTGAAATCGCTATGTGTATTTTGTTCCGAATTCATCTCTGAAAAGGTCAGCCCACATGTTATATTTCAGGTGGCATGACACTGTTGTATATCATAATTCTCTCTTTGCTTGTATGTACCACTACAGCATCTCTCATAATCATATCATGGTTTGGGACGTAAAACTCCACGAATCAATCGGTCGTGCTTGTAAGTAGAATAAGGTACCAGAGACACCATATTATTAGCTTAAGGCTTCGCAACCATTGTTAACAAGTTGACTCTTGCTGTGAAGTAAGAATTTAGTTGTTCCACCGCACTAGTCATTTACAATATTTGTTCTTGGCTTCTGTATAGAACGTGTGCTGGGTGAAACAGCATTGACTGGAGCTGCCCCCCTTCTCTTTTTCAGCCATTTTGCTTTTCAGATACCATTTTGCTTTTCAGATATTTAAAGGGATACTGAACAAAAATTTTGCTGCTGAGATTATTTGCCCAAATGATACATTGGGTGCTGAGACAAATGAGCACAACCTCGTTTTCAGGCAGGAACAGCCAGAAAATAATGAAATTCATACATTTTTCACAAAGTACCACACCTAGCGAGCGCTCCATGCACTAGAGGAAGCGACGCTTGTGTGACGTTTCGTGTGCCCGACGGTGTTGTTGCTCCGAGTTAGGGAACGCACCCACCACCCCCCTCTCTCCAGAGTGGTCGCCTTTCTCCACTCGCATCAAGGCCCCTGCTGCTGTGCGCTCCTCAGTTCGTGCTGTGAATGCTCGCGCTTTCTTCTTTCTCTTTAGCAGCTACCTTTTTCTTTCGCTATTGTCCCCCCCACCCCTTGCATCTACCCCTCGATTTTTTTGAGCGGTGCCGCAGCGGTGGTTTCCTTCAGTGCTGTAAGTGCTGGGTTCACAGCCAAATGCCACTGGGAACCCACCCGTTTTACAAATGGACACGGACACACACACACACACACACTCTCTCTCTCTCTCTCTCTCTCTCTCTCTCTCTCACTCACTCACTCGTGCAATGCCAAAAGAGGGTGTTGTGCCAAACATAGTTTGTTTACACATTCCAGTGTGCCAAGTGGAGGATAAGCGCAGTGCCGCGGCGTTGCTCAGAACCCGATGGGAGAGGGAAGAATTCGTCGAACAAGGCGCGTGGTGCAGCCGGGTCGCTTCCCCTGTCTGCTGTTGCTGCTGCTGCTCGGGGACATGTGACGTCATGGCCTTGACGCTCATTCTGACGTGCAGCCGCCGCGCGCTCACAATCTGCCAATTATACAGACGTCCGTTCAAAAATATGTGAAATGAACATTGCATACAGAATCAAGGAGATCATTAGAGTCAAATTTCAGCGTTTCCACAATATTTTCAGATTTTTGTTCAGTATCTTACATCTCTTAAAAAAGAAAACATTGACATTGTTAATTGATTATCACTATTATAATACTATTCCCTCACTTCCTCGATATAACTGTAGAATGGCATGACAACATGCCTGCGTACAACAGTGTATTTCACTGACACTAGAAAAGTTTTGAGCACTTCATGTACAACCACTTAATAACCTCAGAATAAGCTTGGTTTATCTGCAGTAGCAAAATTACGTATACCCTAAGTGAAAGTGCAACCATTCGAAATAGCCCAGATGGTACTGTTATCTGATGTGATGCTTATGTATAATTATTACTCCTCTTTGGTTAAAGTACAATTATGATTTTGATGTGGTATCATGGCAAGTAGCACTGAATATTGTTTGTGTGGTGGGCAGACTGTCCACTCAGTGCTCTGTTGGTGCATCTTTTCTGCTAGGACTCAGAGGTGCGATTGCATATGCTTTGGCCATGCACTTGGACTTCGATGATGAGAAACGCCATGTGGTTGTGACAACAACTCTCATTATAGTGCTCTTCACAATACTAGTTATAGGTGGCTCCACAATGCCTCTCTTAAAGGTAAGGCTCTCATTAAATATGTTAAAAACATCCGCATAACTGCTGCTTGGTAGACATGTGGCTTGTGATAAGAAATACTTTGAATGGCTCTTTCTGCTAAAGTGCTGTTATTGTTACATTTTAATGCAGTGTTTCATAGTGCAGTTCTTGTGTTACACAGTAAATCAGAAGCCTCTGTGTGTGCAGATATAGTCTATGAAAAATGTAACTTTTGCAGTGAAAGGACTGGTATAATTGTCTTTGTGCTCCATATGTTTTTAAACTTTTGTGTATATCAAATGAAGCTATAACAGAAAAATGAGTGGCTGTGCAAACAATGCAGTCTGGCTCTAGAGTAAGTGCACCTGAAACATAGCGTTCTTTGTTGTCTACTACACAGTGATGACAGTGTGTTGGCAACATCACTTGTCTGCTGGGTCCTCATGCACTACCCTTACGTTAAGGTGATGTGCTGTTAAGGATTGTCTAACTCAAGAGAGACATGATGTGTGCAGTCCCTTTGTGTGAAGTGCAGTGTAAAAGAGACATTGCCTGGTAACATGCCTTGCAAAAAAAAGAAAAGCAAATGTGTTTGTCAAATTATATTCTGTTTATGCTGAAATGAAAGATTATGTTGAAAGTGTTCGATGTAGCCCTTTATGATTGCCTAACCATGGGAGCTACATCCGCACTCGCCCGTATTGTAACGCACATGAAATGCATTGGTCACTTAGCAGAAATAGATATTTTGCCAAGGTCAAACATTTTAATACCACTTGCAAGTTCTGTCTTGCAATGTCTTGAAACACACAAAATAAATTGTGTTTTTAGTGTACTGCTCAGAAGGAGACTTCTTTTCCAGTCGTTACGACAAAAACCCGTGCTAGTTGATTGCTTAATTTGAGCTACATTTTGCTACCCTTAAGATAGAATAATCTAGATCTGGCATTGAACATAAGTAGCTCACTAAAATAGAATTGGGCAGTGCGGAGTGTGGCCTGATAGTGTTAAGACCACGACCTACTGAACTCCAGACATGCATTGATTGCCTACCTCTAGGGTGCCTGTTCTAGTTCACCACTTTTGCCGCTAGGGATGAAACTTGTGAATGCTGTAGTATTCACCGTTTCACTGTTGTCTGCTTGAACACTCATGCTAATATTTCGGTCCGCGTAAAGGTCTACAAAATATGTAATATCTCAAAAATAAGTGTGCAAAAAATAAATTCTCAATTTCCTACATTTGAATAAACACCTGGAGTGGAAATAGCAGCATAACAAAGGTAAATTAATGGTTCTTTTTGGCAGTAGTGCCAGCCTTAGGCAATTGCTGGTGTGCACAAGCAACATGCCTACTCTTAAAAACCACCCTATCTGTGCATGAGAAAGGTGGGTTACTAGAATAAAACACTCGTCATGCAATTGCTGAATGACACAGGTGTGTTTTTGATTAGAGCTTGAAACATTATAATACCTGTGTCATACAGGCACATTGGAAAGCCTTCTGGTCGACGACCTTTGGAAAGCCGACAACTCTATAGACTCAAAATAAGTTCTGGCGCTGCTACACAGCAGTTTTGAATGGCCATTGGGTCGCCGAGTAATTTTGCAACAACATGGCGACAACCAAAGGACCTGCGTCAATTCTAATTTGCACTAGTTGCTTGCTATTCGCACCGACGGCAAGAAACAAACTTTAAATTGAGGCTTCCCTTAATTTCATGTACCAAAAGGGACAAAGTATGTGTGACGTTTTACAGCCATTATTCAGAAAGCATGCCACTTTTGACACTGCTAAGTGTAAGTCCCTAGCGTGAGCCTCAAAAGTAGTTTGATTCATAGTCAATAGATGGCACCACCCGCAGTGTTTCCCACCAGCTGCATGGTATTAGTTTTTTATGGCAGTGGTGGCGTATTCGTTCTAGGGCTAATGCAATAAAGTGAGAATGTTGTCCTCTCAGCATGGTTCCAGTATTTTTCACCGGTGTATGATTCTACTTATTGATGCAACATAAATATGGCCGTGGCCTCCTAAACTGGCACTCGTGGGAGCTGCCGGTGCCTCTGCTTCTGTCGCTCAATGGCCTTCAAAGTCGCGTAGGAGTTATAGGGTGCTCCGTTGACTTGATAGATTATCGACTTGACGGCTGTCAAAACTGCCGTGTAGCAGCTTAAACTTGACCTTTGAGTCAATGGACTGTCGGTTCGAAGGCCTTCGAAACGCCCGTGTGACACCAGTTATAAGCTTTCATTAAGAACATGTACTAGCAGATTTAAAACACCCGTGCATCAGAACAATTATTTGAAAAACCTTGCACCTTGAGTGAGAAGAAACTCATCGATCACAACCGAGGACGTATGATAAGAGGTGAAGACCGGCATGCATTTTTTCAGCCCGACGCTGGGACACTTCAATGGTATGATCTCATATGCATAGCAAGTTTACATAATTGTACAGAAGTGTAAATCCTAGGCCACAGAACACTTCTTAGGATTATGTATAGTATTTGCTTTCATTATTCGCCACGATGCTATGTACAGCCATCTGCCTCTCAAGGTAAAGTGCTTTAGGGACAACATGAGTGCATTTGATTAATCTAAATGACACATCGTATATAGTTTAACTCAGCTTAATGTATCTCATTCGCACTGAACATTTTACGTGGCAAAAAACATGTAAGCAGTTACACAATCAGTAGTTTCTTTTCATTGCATGGAACGGTGAGGATCATCGTCATAATATAAAATTGTATGTACCACACAAGCCTACAGCTTTATATGTTATTCAACTACTGCACAGGGAACACTTCAACACAATGAACAGTTTACTGCGGTCAGACCCACTTATAACGATCCCAGATATAACGATCTATCGGACCATAATTCGGTGCACTTACAATTTTCCTATACTACCCATTGAAACTGAGTTCACATATAGTGAACATGCTTTAAAGGGGTCATGAAACGTTTTCTGGACATTTTGTACTGAGTGCGTATTCGGGACCCTGACCCTCCAATTAACAATATGCACTGTTTTGTTACGTCATGTGGGTTGATTTGGAGCAATAAAGAGTGTGGTTTCGGTTTCACTGCGTGCCCTCACCTCTGCAGTTGGCGTCGTGTTAGTAGCCACCAGACCTCCAATATTGGCGCACCTTCGGAGGCCATGGGAAAACAAATTGTGCTGCAGCTTTGCTTTCAAATGGCAGCACCGCACAGCTCCTAAGTATTTTCCTTCTTTCTAGCTTTCAAGTAAATCGATTCTTTTAGAGCAAGCGCGAGTTTACTATACCTTTGCACTTAAAAATATCTTACTGCAACGTGACCAAATAGTACCATGCCGGCCGGTAGTGTCGCAAAGTCGTTTTGGGAGCGCAAGAACGCTGGGGTATCAAACGGCCATTATTAAATGTGCACTGAGTATTTCGCCGAAATATTTCGGAATCGACTTCTCGAATGCGTATTGAAGCAGTGAAAATTACAACCGTGCAGCTCCATATTCTTTCCACAACCTCTTTAAAGCCTCCGACATCTACAACGAGCCCCGCCTCGGCGGTCGAGTGGTTATGGCACTCGGCTGGTGATCCGAAGGTCGCGGGATCGAATCCCGGCTGCGGCGGCTGCATTTCGATGGAGGCGAAATGTTGAGGCCCGTGTGCTGTGCGATGTCAGTGCACGTTAAAGAACCCCAGGTGGACGAAATTTCCGGAGCCCTCCACTACGGTGTCTCTCATAATCAATGTTGGTTTCGGGACGTTAAACCCTACAAATCAAATCATCTACAACGAACACTTCTGGCATGGTCACGGTAAAAATATGGCACAAATGAAGCAAAAAAAAAAAAAAAGTTGAAACAAACCTCTTAAAGGGGCCCTGAAACGGTTTTGACGATTTTGTGAAAACATGGTGATCCGGTAGAGCGAGTCGTTAGGATCATTAGAGGACAGATTTCAGCGCTCAGCGTAAAGTGTGTAATTTACAATAAAGCTTTGAACACGTGCATCGCGAAAGATCGCAGCGGCTCGGCGAAATGCGTTTTCAAACGCCCCCGCCCATCGAGCGATGGAATGCGAGACCGCTGATTGGCCCCCTAACATGTGACGTGCACGTAATTTTCCCAATCTAAATGCAAGAACGTGCTCCTACAACGTGCTCCTTCGTTTCAGCCAACGGTATCGTCGCGGCATCTGGCGGCGTACACACGAGTCGCCGGCGCTCTATCGCAGAGGCTAGCACTGCCGAGGCCGGGGAGCTTAGTAAAGATATCGGGGCGATATGTAGCTGCGGAGGGCTCCGCAGGGCGGTGGCCGAGGGAGGCGCAGTCGTCGCTAGTGCGCACTCCGCAGCTGATCGAGTTGAGGAGGAACAGCAGTGGTAACGAGGAAGGCGACAGAAATAAGCTCATAGCTGCCTTAGCGCATGGTGCTTCGCTTTATTTATGGCGTGAATGATTTCACAATTGTGTTGCCTAATCAGTGACGCAATGTCAAAAAAACGTTTCAGGGACCCTTTAAAGGGTGAGAGAGACGTTTGCTCGCACATGCCCCAGTAATTTTCGTGATGAAGACATCCTAGATCGATGCGGACCATGCGCAGACTTCGGATGCTACGAGTGAGATTGTTTGCTTCGTAGGCATTTCTCCTGGGGCAGTATGGCCGAGGCAGCTGCGCATGGTATACAGGGAGCTTCGAATTTACGGTCTTGGATGAACATTATGCACCACTCCGTATGAAGTGCCACTCGAGCAAAGCTATTGCCGGTGTCGATCTTCACACCACCCCGAGTTGATGCGAATACGGCACTGCGCAGTGAAAAAGCACTGGTGGTTAGCTGCTATCTAAAGATCGCCGACACTTCGTTTGCACAGTTGCTGATAACAAATTGTGATGACTTTCGAACTTCGCTCTTCTCCTCTCGAAGCGACGAAGCTCCTGGTGCCCTTTGCCTGGCTCCTGGTGCCCTCGGCCTGAAGACGCCCGAGAGAATTTCTTGGCCGACATTCTGCATTCTGCCGGTGGCGTGGGTTTGACGCAAACACAGCTTAGTACGTTCGTAAGCAAGCAGCAGGCATTCCTTCGTAAAGATAAAAGGCTTAACTTGTCGCCGAAGGTGTTTTTCAACATACTCGTGAATTTGCGAGCATTTTAAACGGCGAGCCCACATACAATGAACGTATGATATAACGACCATTTTTCATGACACTTTAGAGTTCGTTATAAGCGGGTTTGACTGTACTTAGATTCACAAAAATGGTCACGCATGCCAGTACTTGGTCAGAGCAGAAGACGCACGCTCTCGTCACAACGCCACCTAAGCGGTCGCCGAGTAGCAGACTAACAGGCAAAGAAGCCAACACCAATGGTGAACAGTTGAACGAGAGCTGGCGCATGCGTTCCCATAGAAGCCCAGTGATCTATGCAAACCTGGAGTTCAGCAGGTAACGGTTAAGACAGTTTTGTGGCTACTGCTCATTCTGTCCTTTTCATGTCACATTCCATCTTGTGGTCTGCTATTTTTCTTTACTATTTTATGCTCTTTTTAAACAAAATTACATATGCCCCTCGTTGAAAATTTTGAGTAAGAACATCTGTGTAGTTCGATTCAGATTAATGATAAAGAATACCAGGTGCTTTAAACTAATCTGGAGCCCCCCACTATGGCATGCCTCATAATCATATAGCGGTTTCAACATGTAAAACACTAATTCTAATTCTAGTTTAAAAATATAAAATAACGTGCATTTTATCATAAGACAGTTTGTTAGAGTCAATTAAGAATATTAAAATTAGTTAATACATCATAACCAGTGCTTTGTTCTTAACAATTAACCCTTTAACTGCCAACCCCGAGCTGTACTCATCATACGAGTTTGTACCAATATCGCCAACGACGAGTCACACTCGTCCGAGCCGATTTTCCTTTATTTCCACTGCCAAAGACATATCACGGTCGTCAGTTGCTTTGCTTGTAATTTTCAACCCTAGATGGCGATAGTTGTCTATGAAAAACTGCATTTCCTGCCTTTCATGCGTGTTTTAAGCATGGAAACAGTCATTTCATAACGGTATTTCACAATAATAATGACGGTGGCGGCAGTGCTCCAAGATATGCTTCTTGGAGCAATACAGGAAGCCGCATCAGTGCATGGAATTTGTGTCCGACAGCGACTCGGACATTCTCTTTACCTTATACATTGTTTCAGATGACAACAAGAGCGACGGCTATGACAACTACACAAAGCGCAGCTTTTAATCATGAAAGCTTCTGTTACGACGAAGTAACGTCTGTGCAATTTTCAGTGTGTTGCCGTGTATTGCATCAAATAAATACTTTGACTTTCAGTATGATCTGACCCATTGCCACGGCATGCATTGAGTGAAAGCCACCTTCAACAGCAGTTTCTTTTTTCTTTTTTTTGGGGGGGGGGGGGGGGGGCTAATTCTAAACAGAAATCATCTTCTGTTTAGAAATCATCTTTTGTTGTAAATACATCTTCAGAATCAGAATTGCATGGAAAAAATTGCGAATACGTAAAAAAACTGTACAATTTTTGGAAGTTACATTGGCAGCTAAAAGGTTAACCCAGTATTTTCAAATAAATAAAATAAAGCACTAACAAAACCTTTTTCACCTCTTTTAATATTTTTTTCTTGTTCGTTATATAGCCGTAACTTTTTCAGTCTTGTGATAAGGGCACGATTTGTTAAACACACATTATGTACTCGCATTATGTTTTTGTATGTTGTATTATGGTTTGATACAAACTATTCTAAATGTGCACTATGTGAAACACAGCTTCAGGCTTGTTGAGCAGGACTCTGCCGCCAGACATCATGCAAATTGGTATGGTGGTTGCATATCACTGCTCTACAGTCACACCATGAAATCCTCACACAAAAGATTGAGTGATGGCATCATGGGGGAAGAAAAAACTAAGAAGAGGCCATGACGTCAAATTCGTGAAGCCTAAGCATCGCTTACATTAGTAGCCCCACCTATCAGTGGAGCATCTAAACAGGCTGTTTTTTACATGACCTTCAAGATGGCACATGCGCTCCCATATCTCGGAGGTTTCCTTGCGTTGCCGGCCGGTTGTTTTTAAGCGTGAAATTGTGTAAATGAAAGCCACACAGCTTTTGTAGTCTTTTGCCTTGCAAGTGCACAAGGCTATGAAATGCCCAGTCATTGCATGCACAGGCACCCCGATGCAAGTTGTGCTCCATGAAATGAGCCTTTATTAATAGCTGCTCTTCTTATGCAGACATTTACATGTATGTCTCATTCCCAAGTCATTACCGATACATATGCACACGAAGCTCTGCGTCGTTCACACTTTGTCTGCCAGACAAGAATGCACGTACGTAAAGTTTTGTTTGTAGCGTTTCTCATGCAGCACTAAGGCATGAACAGAGAGCGTCATGCTTTTCGAGACTGTGCCAACCACTCTATTTTATCGGAATAGAATGCTTGTGAGGTGTGTGTGCACTCCATTTTAGGTATTGTGAGCACATTATAATCACAAATACGCATATTTTTGTTAAGTACTCCACAGCAGTTTCCTCTTTTTCTGCATAAGAAAGTGGTCGAATACGCACACAGTAGTGTTGCAGTGAATGACTACTACATCGGCTCAGTGTCGTCGAGGGCCACGCATGCTACATATACACGCTCTTAAAGATGTTTCACTTCATACAGAGGCTGCAGCGTGCGCCAAGATTACTTTGCATAAATAAATTGGTGCTTCGAACTGCGAACCTCCGTTAGAGGCAGAGATTGTCTCCCAGGGCATCTGCTGTTTCGTCTCCCCCATAAGTTGTTTGGCTCATAATTTCTGACGTCTTTTCCACCACACTATGTGCGATGCATTGGGATATGGTAGGGCCTCTCCTCAGTTTTTCCTTTCTCCATGGATGGGATTAGAGAGGAGAAATGCTGAGACAGCTAGCTGTACCACATTCTGCATGAAAAAAGCAACAAAAGAAGAATGACTTAAGGTGGTATACTGCTAGGTTTCAGCAGAAGGTTTGTTAGAGAGAAAATAGAAGTGAGACAATTTATGTGTCAATACCCCTTTAAGGTAGTAGTAGTCATCATTCTGCTTATTTTGACGGAGTCTTACGTTGGTTGAAGAAAAGCCACGTCATCTGTTAAATTTATCCACTTGTGTCTTCTATGTATACTAGTTTAACTATATGTTGTTGTTGCCCAATTCTCATTTCTCTAGTTTTTGAAGGCAGACAAGCAGACCACAAGAAAAAAGCGCCGAAGAGCACGCCAAGTCACTCTCAGTAAAACCAAAGAAATGGTGAGTAGTTTTTTTCTAGCTTGGATGAAGGGAGAAGCATTCTGCAGGTTCATTCTTTTATTGCTTTCTTTCATAGTATTTTGTGGGATCTTATTTACTGAAATTTTTGCTTATGTGGTACCTGAGTATTTCTTTCAACTAGACTTATGTGCATATATGGCTTCTTACACAGTGCTGTCTTTCACTTGTATTCATTCATCTACATATTCAGTAATGGCAGCGTTGACAAATCTATTCTGGAAATATTTTCCTTTAAAATAACTATGAAGCTTGAACTGTGTGTGATCTCATGTAGTCAAGACACTATTGCTGATTAACCAAAGTGGCTCTGAAATATTAGAAACTTTTAGATGTCATGACTTCAAATTTGGCAGCTCAGACAAGTAGGCATACAAAATACAACAGGAGTATTGAAAAGAGCACAATAATCGTGAAAATTAATGAACTGAGACATATAAGAAGTCATGACAGAAACGTTTGACAGAAGTCTGTTCGGTTGGGATGGAATTCATAAATAAATAGAAACACCAACCAAGATCAAAGTATGGGAGATGCGATGTTTTGAAGCCAGTCCGGCTTCTTCCTCAGGGATGACTAGGGCCAAGTAGTAGCTGCATTATATAATCTTTGGTGCGGCGACCACACTCAAAGCGATTCACCATGGAGTGCAGACCGTGCGTATACATAGCGGGGAGAGTTCCCAAAGAATGGTTCAGGTTTTGTGCCGCCCTGGATGTGCCATGGCTAGAGCAACAGTCATTTTTTTCTATTGGGGCTCACTTTCGATGAGGATACTGGGATCTTGGTTGGTGTTTCTATTTATTTATATAAGAACTCAGTGTCATGCAATTGCATTTAAGTGGATTCCCAGTCACACCAGTAATCTGGAAATGAATGAATGGACTAATTGCGAAAACGTGCCAAGTAACATGAAGAATTCATCAGTCTGTTGTTAAGCATTGAAGTTACAAGAAGAAAATCTAAAGGTTCACCATCTGCAACATGATTTAATGAGCAGTCTAAAATATCAGCCTGAAAAATCTTGGAAGCGGCTGGTTGGTTCAAGTTAAAGAATTATTTCAGTGTGAATAGACGAAGACGAAGAAAGCACACAAATGAACAGGACAGGCGCTGACTTTCAACTGAGTTTATTAAGGGGAAATTACAAATATGTATGTGCATGCACATCGTCAAAAATCACAAAAAACCTGTTGGAAATTGAACTTCTTTTTTTAGTAATGAAATGGATGGGATGCATACACACTAGTCTCCTTCTCGAATGATAAAATAGGCTTCAATGATTTCACGTTCCAGCCAATCATGTGCACGTTTTAGAAATATGTTGTTCTGAAAAAGGTGGGTGCATAAGCAAGATTGCTACCTGGTTTGTTAGCAACATCCAATTTGTGCTTACATGCACAATCATTAAAACACCTTTTTGTTTGGCCAATATAACATCTTCCACGGGTTGATACACAACATGACTAGCACACCTAGCGGATGGCAAAACATGTTGGATATCGGTCTTTTTGCAAGGTTTTTCCAGATGTGGCACAAACATGGGCAATCTGCAAGGCGCATTAAGAACGTTTACCCTGTATTTACTTCCAGTTTTCTTTATATTGTGCGATATTTGATGAATATAAAGAATTGGCTGAATTTTACTTCTGTCAACCTTTCTCGCCGGCTTTTATTCTTTTAGACGTTTGCTAAGATCCTCACACAAATTAGATATCACGTCACGGGGAAAACCTGCGTGCTCCAGTCGCTTCATTTGCTGATTAAGGCTGTCAGATTTAAAGTGCTCACATGATTTTGTTAAGGTGGATTGCAAACAAAAAGAAATGCTGCGACAAAGGGTTTGCAATCCACATTAACAAAATCATGTGAGCACTTGAAGTCTGACAGCTCTAATCAGCCATTTTTATATCCCCGACTATACATTGCAGCTATTAGAAACATCGCAAACGACACATGTGCTTTAGCGAAGACAGGAAATGAAAGCAGAAAATGGACATATTTTGGAAAGGAGCTTTACAAGTATGCCTCTTTTGACTGAATATGTTACTATTTTGCTCATATGCTGGAATATGAGCAGCTCGTAGACAGTAGACAAAATCACACATGCGAGCATCTTGTCATCCTTGTGTGCAGTAGACATGAGTCTACTGCACACAAGGATGACAAGAATGCCGTCATGTAGAAGAATGCAGATGCAAGAGGCAGCTGCGAAATGCAGCTGCATTTTTTAGAACTGCCCTGCTGAGCTGCTACCACTGGCAAAGCCTGCCTGGTGGTATCGAGAGCATGGGCTCACTTTTGGGGCATTCTCTGCTTGATGGGATGCTGGCGTACACCCGACAATCGTCCGGTCTGCTACTTCTGTGGTATCTCTGGTCACGTGGCACGGCTTTGCCACCGTCGCTTAGGGCTCTAAGATAATCACTGACCTGCCCGGGCCTACGGTGCTCCATCTTCACCTTTCTCGCCGCTGAATGACTTGCGTTTGCCGCCTACATACAGCGTCACGCCTGCTGCCCCCTGATTGTCGCTCGCCATCTCCACGATGTCGTTCACTGTCCCCCATGCGTCGTCATCCTGCCTCTTCGGAGCAGGAAAACTAACAACCACAGTTCAAGAGGCAAGAGCTGCATTTCTGTCGAACAACACAAGGCCTCACTCATCATCCCCGACGAATGTAATCGATGTATTTGTGGAAGGAGTCGCGCTGCACTTGCATTAGTTGACTGGGGGGCCGCCATTTCAGTGATTGCAGAATGTCTTTGCCGCAGGCTTCGAAAAGTAACGACGCCCTTCTCTGCATTGTCACTACGTACAGCAAGTTCACAGTGCATTACCCCTGTTGCTGCATGTACTACCCACATCGTGATTCAAGGATATCCGTACACAGTAGAGTTCGTCGTCCTCTCATCTTGCTCATACGACGTCATTTTGGGGTGGGACTTCCTTTCTGATCATCAGGCCGTCATCGACTGTTCTCGCGCCGAAGTTGAATTTTCTCTGCTTTCCAATATCCTTTTACATGCGCTCGACGATCTCGACGACAAAGTGGTCGTGACCGAGGATACCACGATTCCACTGCGCTCTTCGGTGGTTGCGACAGCTTGCACTAATTGTGTCACCGATACTACTGCCCTCTTTGTACCATCACCCATTTTTGTTCGACGATGTGCACTTCCCTTCACTGTCCTCACTGTCATTGGTGGCTGCACTCAACTCCTCGGCTCCAACGTTGAGGCCGCGCCCCTCACGTGGTGAGTGCCTTGGACGTCTCCAGTGTGCGGAGTTTGTGATTACCTTCGATGTACCATTCGAAAGCACGTGTACAAACGTGAATATGTTGGCTTACAGCTCATTACACTCCTAGCCTATGCCATATGTCTTTGATCGATCACTAGATACCCACCTGAGCCCCACTCAACGCTGAGAACTCCTCGCCCTGCTACGAAAATACCTCTCCACGTTCGACTGTCACCAGAAGCCACTAGGTCGCACAACGACTGTACATCACAACATCGACACCGGCACCCACATTGCACCAGAGGCCCTACCGTGTGTCCCATGCGGAACGTAGTGTTATTGAAAATCAAGTGAGCGAAATGCTGGAGCATGGCGTCGTGCAACCTTCCAGTAGTCCCTGGGCGTCACCGGTAGTTCTAGTGAAGAAAAAAGACGGCTCCATCAGATTTTGCGTCGACTATCGAATTCTGAATAAGATAACACGGTAAGGACGTCTACTCCTTACGACGTATCGATGACGCCCTTGATTGTCTTCAAGGCGCCGCATATTTTTCCTCGCTCGACTTACGCTCAGGCTACTGGCAAGTACCTATGAATCCAGCCGATCCCTCTAAGACAGCTTTCATAATGCCAGGTGGCCTATATGAATTTAACGTTATGCCGTTCGGGCTTTGCAATGCCCCTGCAACTTTCGAACGAATGATGGACAATCTCCTTCACGGGCTAAAATGGAAGACATGCTTATGCTACCTTGATGACATCGTCGTATTTGCTCTAGATTTCTCTACTCACCTGTCCCGTCTCGAAGAAGTCCTGCAGTGCATCACTGACGCAGGCCTCCAGCTAAACTTGAAAAAATGCCACTTTGGAGCCAAGAAGTTCTCAATACTCGGCCACGTGGTATCGAAAGATGGCATACATCCGGATGCTTCTAAACTTCACCCCGTCACAGAGTTCCCGAAGCCCATGTCCTTTGAAGGAACTCCGAAGCTTTATCGGGCTTTGCTCTTACTTTTGTCGTTTTATCCGAAATTTTGCGACCATCATTGCCCCCTTGACTCAGCTACTCCGGGGCGATGCATGCCTTTCTACTTGGTCCCCCGCTGGCGACAAAGCCTTTACAACAATGCGCCGTTTGCTCATTTTGCATCCCATGCTGCGCCATTACGACCCGTCGGCCCCCACAGAAGTACACACCGACGCCAGTGGCATAGGGCTTGGTGCAATATTGGCCCAACGAAAAAGTGGGCATGACGAATATGTCATTGCTTAGGCAAGCCAAACGCTAATGAAAGTGGAACGTAACTACTTCGTCACCGAAAAGGAGTGCTTGGCAATCATCTGGGCCCTTGCGAAATTCAGACCTTACCTGTATGGTCACCCCTTCAACGTCGTTACAGATTACCACGCTCTCTGTTGGTTATCGACTTTGAAAGATCCATCTGGCCGCCTTGCATGATGGGCTCTACAGTTACAGGACTTTGACATATGTGTCATTTATCGGCCTGGTCGTAAACGCAACAACGTGGATGCCCTCTCTCGGTCGCCTACACCACGTGACATGGCTTGTATTTCTGCCATGGAGTCGGCATCGTCGGCGTTTTCGTCGCAAGTGGTCGTCGATATGGCTCAGGAGCAACGCCAAGATCCGTGGATTGCGGCGCTTATGGATTACCTTTCTGGCACTCTCACAACTAACTCTTCACGCACTGTCCGCCGCCAAGCTTCTCATTTCGAGTTGCGGCATGGAGTTCTCTACCATCGCAATTACGATTCCAACGGCCGCAAATGGTTGTTAGCTGTCCCCCGCCAACTGCGCACACAGGTCTGCTCTGCTCTCCATTCCGACCTGCAATGTGCCCATGCTGGCCTCTTCAAAACTTATTCGAGGCTCCGCACACGCTTTTATTGGCGTGGCATGTATAATTTTGTGCGAAAGTACATTCGCTCATGCACAGCGTGCCAACGCCACAAGCTTCCTGCTCCTCATCCTTCTGGTCCATTGCAGCCACTTCCTTGTCCATCTCGACCATCGATCTCTACAGTCCTCTTCCCTACACACTAGCTGGCAATTGCTGGATTATCATCGCTGTCGACCACCTCACGTGCTATGCAGAAACGGTGGCACTGAAAACAGCGACAGCCCGCGACGTAGCGTCCTTTCTCCTCAATGACTTCATCCTTCGTCATGGTGCACCACGGCTACTTCTGAGTGACAGAGGGCATGTATTTCTTTCAGAAGTTCTCAACGCTCTTCTAACAGCTTGCCATACCGTCCATCACACCACTACAGCATATCATCCTCAGACGAACGGCATAACTGAACGGTTCAATCGCACATTGCGCGACATGCTTTCCATGTACATTGCATCGGACCGCACCAACTGGGACCTCATTTTGCCTTATGTAACGTACACTTACAATACCGCCTCACAAGCTGCAACGGGATTTTCACCATTTTTCCTCGTGTATGGCCGCGAACCTACCTGCACGCTCGATACCATTCTCCCCTACCGGCCTGACCCATCAGAGGGCACGTTTCTGTCTGAAGCCTCCAAGTACGCTGATAAATGCCGTCAGCTCACCCGTTTGTTCACAGCGGAAGACCAAACTCTCCAAAAATTCCGCCGCGATGATGATCATCCTCCTTGCTCCTACCAGCCGGACTCATTAGTTTGGTTGTGGATCCCTTCAAGCACCCCTGGTCTCTCTTCGAAACTCCTCGCCAAATATCATGGTCCCTACCGCGTCGTTAAACAGACTACACCTGTCAACTATGTGTTCGAGCCGGTCACGCCGTCTACTGACTTAAGGTGTCGTGGGCGGGAGACAGTGCACGACCAGTGGCTGAAACCTTATTACGACCCTCTCATCCTAACCACACCTTGAGTCGCCAGGATGGCTCCTTTTTCTCCCGGGGGCAGTTGTAGCGAAGAGTGGCGTGCTTTATGAATGCACCATCATCACCATCTCACCGACGAAGAGGGGCTCGCGCTCTCGGTGTCGGACGCTCGCCTGAGACGGTCACTTTGCTGCTTCGGCAATAAACCGCCTTACACCGTATTTACTCGAATCCAACGCAGACAGACTGATTCAAACAATAACTGTTCAATTTCGGAACAAAACAGAATAGGATATTATTGGATTCGTCGTTACTGCTGCTAGTATTTTACTGCCGAAACGTTTATCTGGACAGTACACCTGTAACCTGCGAATTTACAGCTGCTGTCATTGATAGTTCTACGGCAGCGTGTATGATTGGAGACAAGCCCAAACAACTGGACATCTGCCGACAGATAGGAAGTGTCTAAGTAGGCTCGCATAGTAGAAACGTTTTATGTGCACATATGCGCATATTCATTATGTTACTGAGTGACCATTCAGTCATAATGCCTTCTTTTACTCCCTTGTTTATCTGCAAAGAGTACAGTGACACGCAAACAGTATTATTTTCATTGCATTACTTGCTTCACATGTTCTCGTCGAATTCTTCACCAATTAGACGAGACAAATGCACATGCCTGGACGCTTTGTAATTCGCATGCTTACACTACCTTTTCCAGAGCAGAAAAATCATTGTTTTTCATGCAGTCAAATGTCATGCTTTACAGGCTTACTCAACACACTACATATTAGAGAGAGATGGTTGCAGGTGTGATAAAAAGAGACACCGGCTGTGCAGGCTTGGAGGCGAGCTTAGCTCAGTGCTCATGGGCAGGACCCGTCGCACCGGTGACCCTCAGACCTGAATGAAAAATGACACACTTCAAAAACCAAAGAGGAAGAAAATGAAAATAAAAGCAGAAAGCATACACAGGCATAGACACCTCAAAGAAAAAGCATGTGCTCTGTCACTTGCAACAGCCATAGCACACACCACTTCAAGAGTGTAACACAATACAAGCCAGTGGAAGGCCATACAGCATAGTAGTTGTCACCCCTCTTGTGTCCTGTTCTCTGTGACGTGGAGAAGAAGTGGCATCAGCTCTAGTGGCGGGCTGCTTTTTCCACAACTGGCGTTTTTGAATAGTCACTTTGATCCTCATAGTCTAAGCAGACCGATTTCAGGTGCAGCCCATGCCCAAGTAGGAGATAAGGTACCTTTTGTCAGCCAAACATGCAGCTGATTTTCAAATCAGTGAAAGGGAAGGAGAGCTGTGTTACTTATGGTTGCTTGTCCATTGTCACTGCCAGCAGTAATCATTGCTCGTAATTATTATTGATGCTATATGTGGAGAAATCACAGAAGCAGGCAGTGCTGTATGACTAGAATATCACCAGGTTTTCCACTCCTCTGACAGCAGTATTAAAAGTGCCCTTTATTGCTCTTATCAGGTGTCAAATGTTAAAAACTATGTGCATTTACCTGGAGTGTCTGTTTTTGACCGTTTGAACAAGATTACTACTTTGAAACTACCATGCAAAGATGCCATTATACACATTTGCATGTACCATCAGTTTCAGGTATTGTAACATCAAAGGAACGCTTTTCAGCAGTAGACATCAAGAGTAAAGTGAGGCCTCGATAGTTGTATAATGTTTGAATAAATCTGGTGCGCATCACTACTTGAAGGTCAAAAATGGCTCAAGTTAAAGGGGTCCTGAACCACCACTCGGACTTGGTTTTGAAAACGGCTGGGTGTGTATTGAAGGCCTCTCAGAAATTCACAGCCGAAAGAATTTTTAAAAGCGGTTTGTTAGGAGCGAAGATATTGCGACCGTAAAACCTCCCTTTCCAGTCCTGTCTCAACTCTGCGGAATAGAGGGTACAGAGCTCCTTAGGGCGGTGTCGAAGGAGGTGCTCCGCCCACCGTGTTACGTCACCAGACTTCAGCGGCTTGTCAGAGTGGCTGACGAAAAGCGCACGACTACCGGGGACTGTTCGTCCGCAGCGCGCTTGTGGCCGCCTGCTCGCTCCGTGCCTGGGCTCGGTCGCGTGCGCCCGCGATCACTGCATTTTTTTTTTTTCGATCCTTCGAAGCTTTGTTTTCGTTCATCACATACGTTTAGGCTCGCAGGTGTGAGCGTTTACTTTGTCAGTGCGCTGCTTGTCGACGATATTGCGCATAACGCGGCGTCACAGTGCAACTACCAACGCTGCTCCACCTTGTCCTGTATAACCCCTAGTTAATTGTTGATTAGTGGTTGTAGACGGGTTAATCATCCTGTCGGGCTCGAACGTGTGACTACTATGACTTGAAACAAAGATCTTCACAACTCGAACCCCTGCCGACAGATTAATGTGGAATAAGGTGCGTTGACATGCGGAAAGAAGGATGGATTAATTTAATATGTGAATACACTAGTCAATTTTAGCAGTGAAACTGTTTGAGCTATTGGTGAAACTGCGAAATTTGCAGAAAACTCCACTAAGCTATGTAATGCTAGCATAACAATGCCACGCTGTAGTAAAGACAAAGCTTCCTAGGACTAGTTAGGTAAGGCTAAGTCTAATTCAATGGAGCCTAATTAGGAATAATTAATTGAAGCCTAGTCCAGACAGGACTACTACAACCAAGTCAAACTGAGCTCATTCAAGCTTAATTGAGCTAAGACAAGTAACTGACACCTAATTAAGCGGATACTAATTATTTGCCGTTAATTAAGTCACGATATTAATTAAACCAAGTCTAATAGGGATATGACTAATCATGTGAAGCCTAATTTAGCTGATATGAACAAGTTTAGTGTAAGCAAGCTTCTAATTGGACCATGTTTAATTAACTAGTACTAATTATGCCATGCATAGCTAGGCTATTACTAGTTAAGTCAAACCTAAGCTAGCACTTATTAATCCAAGGTAAATTATGCTAAGACTGAAAGGTCAAGCCTCATTAAGCTGAGACTAAATATTTCAGGTGTAATTAAGCTAGCACTGATTAAATCAGGCCTAATTAAGGTAATACTCACCAAGCGATACCTAATTAAGATAATATATCAAAGCACAGCATAACTAGACCTAAACTAATTAGGTCCTGTATAATTAAGACATGACTAATTAACTCAAGCATAATTATACAATGACTAATGAAGCGCAGTTTATTAAGTCATGTGTGACTATGTTTAAGTTAATTAGATCGAGCCTAATTAGTGGAACTTTAATTAGGTGCTGACTGATTAAGTTAAGGCTAAGTCAAGTCTCAATAAGCTCAGACTATTAAGTTACGCCAAATTAAGCCAAACATTACAGACGTAATGATTTTAATCCACACTATTTACCTTACTCAACCCTAATCTGCTGTAATCCTTAATTCGCCCCAATCTAAGTCTAGCGTAATCCGCTCTATATGCCATAGTCCACCTTAATGCACCTCAGTCTGTCTTAATCTGCCCTAATGAGCTCTAATCCACCCAAATATACCCTAATCAGACCTAGTCCTTTAATCCACCTTATAAAAAATATTTTGGGTTCGACTCCAGCCATGTTACTGAGTATGAGTACTAGAAGGTGGTGCATTGCAGTACCATAGAGAATAAACCCATGTACAATCACTGATGAATTGTTAATTAAAGTTTGGGAATAATTTGTGATTTATTACAGGCTGCTGACGTGCATTTGTTGGCTTCTTGGAAAAGTATACTTATGGTGACTTTTGCACCACACCGTTCGTGCCCACGCTGAGGTTGTTTACGGACACCTTCCTATGAGATTTGCGCATTAACAAATATATTTTTACATATTTCCAGCAACTATTTTGCCTATATAGGGGCTCACAACGCAAGGAAAAGCGAGCGCACGGCACGCACGCGCTTACGGTTTTAAAAAACGTGCGCTGCAAAGGGCCCGCACACAGGCGCGGCGGGCGTGTCTGCCATCGGCCAATGACGCTCCTTGTAAATGCTCTATGACGAAACAGAGCACATACAAGGAGCGTGAGGAGAAGCCGCTTTTTGAGTTGAGGGCTCCTGAGGAAGTGGAAGCTTTGTGCTCCGCTTGTGAACGCTACGCTTCGCGGATGACTACAGCATTTGGCTGAGATGTTCATTACGGCGTAGGCAAGCCGTAGAATATGTTTTTCCACCAAGCCCGGAGGGTGGTTCAGGACCCCTTTAAAACATTTTGTTCAGTGACCTCCACAGTGCCTAAATTTTCACTGAATATTTAAGAGCAAATAGGCTGCTAGTGGGGTTAATGTCTTTTTTTTTAGCTGTCATGCTATGTGTTTTGGCACCATATTGCCACCAAGTTAGTATCCTTGCTGTTACAGTGTTTTAAACTCCACAGATGCTTGAAAAATGTTCACTTAAGTCAATCTGCCAAGTTCTGATGACATCTTTTGGGCACTGCCACTCCTGAAGGGCCATCAGATTGCTACCAAAATTTAGAGTGTGCTCTGCCCCCTGGCTACTGCTCTCTCAGTTCTCTTTCACTATTTATTTCAAGTAATTTTTTTCTGTGTAGAACATAAGCCATCTTGTAATTTATTGGGTGAGAGAATTCATGTCCCTGTGTTCACTTACAAAAAAAGCTGCTAGTCTGCTGTGTCACTTGTTTCAGATGCAGTTGCAAATTCTACTAAGTGGTCTAATACACTTGCCTAGTGCACTCTATCAGGGATTCCAAATTATCTTGTGTGAAGTACCTAACTTAGTACGTTTGTGATGCTGCTTTTTTCTAGGGTCAAACTATTGATGCAGACCATCTATCTGAACTTACAGAAGAGGAATATGAGGTCAACTTTATGAAGAGCAACATCAAGGGCTTCATTTTGCTGGATATAAAGTACCTCATTCCTTTCTTCACACGCCGGTTTACACAGAAGGTGACATACATTTCTTAAATAGATATAATGAGTCATCCTGTCTTTCTCTTTTACATGAAACAAGGTGTTTCAGACTAAAATCTTTTGAGAGCACAGTTTGACACTGCTCCATAGGTGCTATTCTCCACTCATCTCCATCTGATCAATGCATGCTCAAAGAGGCCAGCCATATAATGAATCCTTCCACAATTCCACTCCAGCTCTAGTTTGAAAAAACATAGCAGCTGAGCTGCTATGTTTGCTGATACAGTTGTGTGATCCGATTAGTGGAAAAATATGTTGAGGTTTCACATGTTATAGTAAGCAAAACAAAAAAAAAAAGTAGTAGTACATGCCAGTCATAATACATATGCTTACAATCAGCAAATGACAACTCAGGCTGAGAAAATTGGTACAGAACATGAAAAAAGTGTGCTCTTAATCATTCAGCACATCCATTGTAAGTCCATAAGGAAATTAGTATGCATTGTGGGCGTTTTTTCCCCATCTTGTTTAGGAAGATGGTAAGATGTAGGTTGAGATATTATAAAGCGTAAGTTCCTAAAGTGGATTCCATGGAACTATGGGGTTCTACAGGTGCTTCTCTAAGGTTTCGCAAGTTCTGAATATACATGTACATTCCCCAGTTTGGTTTCCATTACTGAGGAAGAATATTTTAAACTTGGGGGGCTCCTCGACCAGTTGTAATACTGTCACACTGGAGCACGGCTGCAGACATCATTACAGCACCACCTACCGCACAGAGACAAAACTCTCGTGGCTGAGAAAATCTAAAATCTCTCCGACGTACGGAACGCAGCTGGCACGCACTGCCCGCTCTTGTCATCTGCTCGTGTATGGCTGCCTGGTGTAGCTCAAATACACTAGCTCTACAGGAGGCACGATGCAAGCGAGACAGTAGGCAACACAAAGTGCTCTCGCAAACTTGTTTGGGGTGCCACAAAAGAGGGATCGACTGGCCTAGTTCGTTTCACGAAGAACTCCATAATCGCCTGGACAGTTTGTTTTAACATTTTTACCTTGACATGCTAAGGAAGAATCTTTATTTGGGGCGTGTAATATTCTCTAATGATGAAATGGAATTCATGGATTCTGCTTGCAGATACACGAAATCAGAATCATGCTAGTGATAGAAGCAAAACAACAACAAAAAAGAAAGTACCACTCCCATGCTCTTCCAGCAAGTTTCTTGCTTGGAGCTTTGTGGTGATGAGTCCAATTCTCACTGCTTAAAGCGAGTGGCAGAAATTGATCTTGTGGCATCTGTTCACGTCTGCTCAAACATCCGCAGAAAATATATAAATTTTGTTTTCCAGCACAGTAAATGATCATGTCATATACAGGCATCTTTTATGGCGTACACTAATAAATTGTAGTTTTCTCCTTTAATACGCAGAAAAATTTTTAGAGCGGCAAGCCGCATCATGCGTGGTTTTCTGTATGCACCACATTACGGCTGCATATCGTCTGCCCTTCAAAGTGGACTAAAGTTTCCTTCCCTCGCTTTCGTATATAAATAACATGGTCTTGAATAGCAAATATTGAGAAGAACATCGATAATAAAACGGTCCACGTATATCTTGTTCCTTTCAAGCAAACGATGTTTGCATAAATTGTCCTTATTTTTTATTTTTTAGGTATGTTATAGTACAGCACAAGGCACCAGAAGGTAGTAGCAGACGATGCCCACCGCCATCGGTGACCACGGCTGCATGCTTTCCCCTCCCCAAGCAGAAGGGGAAAACAATAGTTCCTTTCTTTGCTGTCAGGGGCGCTGCGCCGACGTCTGCCGGCTCGCGATAGCATGTATGAAGCTGTGCATTTCCTCCTCTCCCAAAGTGACATTATCGTGACCAGTGCGTGCCTGAAGTTTCACCTCCTATAATATTCTTACTCCGTAGTTTCCACTAAGACATAAAGAGTGCTGGCGAGAGGTGTGGTCTAAGTGCCCATCATTACAAACCCAAGTTTTAAGAGTGTACAAAGCTGGGCTTGTACAAATAGTTGAGGAGTTAGCATATTGAAACAAATATAACAGTACCTAATTCGCTTCAACATGAATTTAAGATTTTCAGAATTTCAAATTATTTGAAGCGAACAAATAGACGTATTCTTCTGCGTGTAAGCCACCTGTAAAGGGTGGTTTCACTGCAGTATGAGGCTGCTATGCCATGAAACAGCTTTGTTAAGGGAAATCAGCGGGACATCAGCTTGCACTTCCAATGACATGAATTATGCACTTCCAATGCTCATGAATTATGCGCCTATTCCCCGATGCCCAAAATAATATAACTCATGACGTGCTGAAATGTACTTTTATCAGGTATAACTTCTCATTCACATTTATAGCAAAGCTGTTTCAGTATAACAGCTCATCAGCTGTATTCTACACTCTCAAGGAGCTGAGGATCGGTACTGCAATTAGCAAGTGAAACTAAACCAGCAAACTAAATGAAGCAAAGATGTTATGCATGTGCTTCCTTTAAAGCAAGCACCAACTTATTACAGTTGAACCTCGGTAGGATCACGGTCTCAGTGTAATGAACCTTCTTGTTTCCTCTTCCTGCTTTTATTGAAATACATGTAGTTTTTTTTCCCCCTCAGTTTAACAAAGTAGTTCTGTGGTGCAGTTTTGATACAGCAAAGTTTCTGCAAGCAAGAAAGGAAATTTCGGCACATTGCATCTGTGTCAAAACATGAAGAGTATTAACTGCAAAACAGATAAAAGAACACTTCCCGCTTCTGCAGAACTTTGCACATGCAAACTTTCTAATAGATTGTCATTGTTTTGACTTCCACGGTGATGCTTGGGATGTAAAGGCAGTTATTCTTTTCTTTCTATTGCAGTCATGGTGTTTGCACTTTTGTGCTACAGTATGCGCTTAGATTATATGATATTGCTTGTAAAATTGCTTGTAATATCTTCACAAATGCACATGTGCATGACATAGGGGAGTGGGAAGGTTTTCACATATGCACAATGTCATTTGCACAACTGAAAGACAGAAACCTCATTGAAACAAAGTTCCCAGTATATTGAAGTTTTATGCTGCAAGCATGATTTTTCTATATTGAGGTTGAACTGTAATGCATTCTGTTTGTTAAGTTGTCTATTCAAGAGTGCACTGATATTCCATTTGCATGACTTTCTCATATTTTCAATGGGTGCATGCAGGAGGTGCAAGATGGCAAGATACAAATGACTGACCTGACCAACCAGTGGTACCAGGCCATTCGGGCTCCCATTGATGAAAGCGAAAATGAAGACTCTGAAATCAATGGTGTTTAGGAGGGTATAGCTTGCTGTGCTTCTTTCTTAATGGGTCTGAAAAAATACAGTTGTTTTTGATCTAATTCTACTTTGCTGTATGTCGCAAGGTATTTTCTTTCACTTGCTTTCTTTTTGAGAGAATCACTTAGGAATTTGCTTCATTTGAAATGTTCGCAGTCATGCTTGTGCTTTTATGTAAATATATTACGGTAACTGACATTAAGCATGTGTGGTAGCACATTGACAAAAATGCATGCATGTTTATTGAGTTTGAAACTTGGCAGACATGCTTTGGATAACTATCTTTTTTAGTAGACGGGTTCCTAGTTGGTGAATTCTGCTGGAAGCACATCATCAAACTGACGTCTAACATTGCATACAGTTTAATACACATGTAACATCACTGTTTAAAATATAGGATCAAGCGCACTTTAGTTCCTCCAAACCGCAAAGCATTAAGCTCCCTGCCTACTGCTTAAAGGGCCAATAAACAGGCTCCTACTTTTTTTTAAGCCGCCCAAACAAGCTAACTTAATCATAGAGAAGGCTGCGACGATCACATTCTGCGAATATGACAGCGCTGCGCGCCACACAGGCGCCATATTTCAAAAAACAATACCCGCGCCTCTTTCCTGCGATTGACCAGTTGCCCTCGCATCCTAGGTGTCGTCGCGTTCTACCGCGAACAACTTTGCGAAGTTGTAGCTCGTTGATTGGTCGAAACCAGGGCTATGTCAGATCATGTGGCCATCCCACCGGCGTCAGCGCAGGAGCAACCGGAACTGCAGCGCAAGCGTCAATGACGTCAATTGCTCACGTCATGTCACGTGTCAAAAGTGGGCGGAGACTTGACGGCGTGCCGCGCCTACCCTCTCCTCGGCAGAGGAGGGCGGGGAGGCCGACCGAGAAAACGAAACCGACGTAAGCGGCCACTTGAACCCGTGTAACTTTTTTATTATTGCACCTATTCGCAAAATTCTTGCGGGGGCATGTTCACATCGCACAGAAGCACAGTTATATCTTTAAAACAAATTTTGGACCTCGGGGTTGTTTAGGGGCCCTTTAAGAATCAACTGCTTGAAGAAAAATGCCTCCTGAAATGTACTATTGAGACCTTTCTCTGGTGCACAAGGCACTGTTGTGAACAGCAGTTTTGGAAATGATATGCACATGTTTCACAGGAAGCTGGTAAAACAAGAAAATAATGTAAACACAATTTATATGGTGCTTTTTGATTAGGTATTACCTGATCATTGTGTCCGTTATGTAAAAGTACCACCATGTGGAGTACTAGTAACAGCGGCACCCATGCGTGAGGAAAATTTGCTTTTGTAGAGATGTTTTAATAGTAGCATAAAGGTACAAGTACACACATTTGTGCTTATGTTTGAGACAGTGTTCTGCAGGAATTATTGTTTCCCATGTTGCCTTTGCTGGCTATGCATGTCAGAAAAGTGGAATTAATTTACTTGTAATGTTTTGTTGCCCTTATATGTTTTATGCTTCTTAAAATGCCTTGGAAATGTAAGATGTCAATTTT